>CM061561.1:262114550-263341893 GCA_030864225.1 Capsicum baccatum var. pendulum | reverse complement strand
ATTTTATTGTATACAGAGTAATACGTGTATTCTTAGTTCATTGGATGTTGCGTATTAAATTTCTATCTCATGTAATCTTGTCCATCAAGTGTTGTTGAAAAAAATAAAATAAAATAATGTCTAGTGAAGCCGTGTGGGGCTCTTCGATTCACTAGCATAGTTGACTTGTCATTCATTTCATTTTCTTGTTCAAAATACAAAATCAAAGTCTAGTGAAGCCGTGTGAGGCCCTATTTCGATTCACTAGCAACTTGTTGTCCAACTTGTTGTTCGTGTGTTGTTTAATAGATGTATTGCTGAATTTTGTTTGCATGAGATTCGAGTTAGGTAAAGAGGTTATTCGTCCTTGATGTGCTGTTAGTAGATTGTAGAGAAGGAGTTTTGTAGTTAGAGTAATTTGTAGGTTGCTTGAAGTGTGGAAAATGGCTATATTGGCCAGTAAGTTGTAAGTATAGACTCATGGTTGTTTGTGGAATTTGGAGGGCAGACCTAAATGTATGCTTAAGTAAGTAAGCGTGATGTGAGAGGCCGTATAAGTAGATAAGATTGTATGGGTTACAATATAAGATTAATGTCGATCATGTCTATTATGTGACTTTACCCCCTTGACCTTCTTTTCCTTGGTAGTAGTAATGTTATAAAGGTGCTTTGGTCGTGGATAGTATCTAGATAAAATCAAGTATTTGGGGTATAAATGTCCCAATTTAATGGACTAGTAAATTATGTTGTATTCTTCATGGGTGGTATTACTGAATAAAACAAGTATGAGCTGGATGCCTATGATGCCTTACACCCATGTATTTATAGTACCTAAAGTCCTAAGTCAACAAGGTACAAAAATGCAAGCTATACAATTATCAACTGCAAGCTGAAAATCTGAAAATCCTGCACATGCTTGCTGAAATTTCTGCACATGCTTGCCAACCTTTGTGGACCTTTTAAAGTGGAAAATTTGCAGTTTGATACCAGCCCGTGTGAACTTCCTAAAGTCTAATAAATGTGCTGCCAGACTATTTTGACCATCTAGAAGGTGCTGGAACGTTGGCAGCAATTCGGGGCATTATCGAAGCCCCGTCAAGCTCGAAAACGCGCCCGAATAGTTCTAAACATGCCAAAACGTGAGGAGTTTAATCTGTTGTGACGGTTGAGCGTCAAAATGTGGTTGTAAAAATAGTGATTTAAGATTTATGATGTATGTTTTGTAAGAATTATGTATAAGGTTGGATTGTAAATCATGTTAAGCACTAGACATTAAGTTTGAACAATTGATGCCCATGAAGGTGGATGTGATGACTTCTTGGTTAATGATACTAGTTTTATAGAAGTAATCTAATAGGCTTGAGTGGTGTATGCAAGAGCCTAAGTTTATTTGATTTATAGTGTTGAGCCTTTTTATATGATCTTGATTCTCATAGTATAGAGATGTAAGTTTGGACTCGCGATATTGATAGGCTATGTCCGGAAGTAGTATGTTTCATTGAAGGCTTGGTGATATCCATGTAGAGTGCTAGATTCTAAGTTTGAGTTTTTGAAGGTTGAACTAATAGAAATAAGAGTTAAAGCACTAGAGGGTGTGCTGTCCGACTATGGGGATACTCATGAAGAACCGAAGTTAGTAAGTGCAAGTATTATATGATGACTGCTGGGTCTATAGAATGATAAAGTGTATCTCAGAAGGCAGTATTAACAGTATGTTTTCCACTTTCAGGTGTAGTCATTTGGGTTAAGTGCCATGATATGCGTGTATAGTAGTTTTTCAAACCCCAGAGTGCAGTGAGTGTACTTCAGTTTAAAGTCTAGTAAGGGATCTCCCAAACTTAATATCAGAGCTTGAAGCTAAGGGGGAGATGATAGAGCGAATAACCAAGTCAGGCCTTCAGATCCTAGTCGTGATGTCATGATGATATAGAACGTCAGAAAGTGAGGGTGAGACAACCCATTCTTATCTCAGTATATTTTTTTTTTTCAGTTATCCCAATATCTACTCATGCCTTACGTTTCAGTCCAATGATCAAAATTCATGTTCATGCTTATGATAGAGAACCGTGTACTCTTCGAGTTCTAAAATGAGAAGTTTCAGTTCATTCAGTAGTCGGAATCCCATTCCATAAGTTATGAACTCCAAATTGAGGTCATGTAGCTCATGACTCATGTACTCACGCTTTATAGTATGCTTGTTTTAGATAAGACCATAAGTGTGAAGTAAGATCTGGGGCCCAAGTTTTTGATATATGTGAGTTTTAGTGGAAATTTGTATGTGCATGTTCTTGGGGTAGCACGTGGGAGTTATATTAAGAGTGGTTTAGAGAATATGAGAAGTGTTTCTTCATGGGTGTTTGGGTTGAAGTTCATATGAGGTTATGAAGATAGGCTTGAATGACATGTTGGGATTTTAGTGAAGTGACGCAATATGCGCTAGTGAATCTATAGTAAGAGTTCAGAGTTAAGTCATTAATGTAGGAAGGCATGATATGCTTAGGGTGTAAACTTTAAAAGGATATAGAAGATTGAATCATATTGTTTAGACTAGTATCATGGTATGACATGTTGTATTTTTGGGACTTGGAGTTAGGCTTGATCGCAGTGAAAGGATTTAAGCTACTATAGACATTGTAGAAAGAGCTATCAATGCCCATATGAGAATTATAAGTTGAATCGAATGAATGTGGTATCTAAGGGAAATAGTACAGTTAAGGGAGTATTCGAGGAGTGTGCTAATCTTGGAAGTAAGAAGTCGAATTGACTAAGGACTGACAATTCTATCATGATTTATGAGTTATATGTCTATATTCCAGGCTGCAGAGTAATGTCAATGTTGGGATCCTATAGTCGGATGTCTTGTGTGACTCATGCCCAAGATCTTTTGCTGCCTAATGCTACTAGAATTTTTTTTTTCTACGAAGAGTGTTGATAAGATACTCCAGATTGGGTATAAGTTTCCTGTGTAGTTCAGTCTGTTCAGCCAGCAAATCAGTTCAATAGTCAGAATGTCAAATTCTCATGATTTGTTTGCTGGTTTTTTTCAATTAGTCATGCTACCCGAATTCTCAGATATGTTACTATTCCAAGATTGAGTATACTAGTAGTTGCGAGTATAATTCAGTTCATGCGTCATGTACTAGATTCAGATTCCAGAGGTTCAGTTATGAATCAAAATCATAGGTGCCGTGTGCATTTCCTCCATTTTCCAAGTATCTTAGTGAATTAAACACTCATAGAGGGATGTAGGATCCCAAGGGGGAGATACCCCATTTGGTTGCATGCATAGATTCTTATTACAAGCTTCGCATCAATTGATATTGCGTATTCAGTCATACGTTCTTGTGTCAGCTCAGTCAGATATGCCTGCATTAGAAATGCACGTTCAATAGAAAAAGTTTAGCTTATCTATGTATTCAGTTCTGCGTTCATGAGATCAACTCAATAACAAATCCATACATTAGGTTTGCATGTTCATTATGAGAACTCAGCTTATGAGTGGCTCCAGTCGTGTATTCCATGCATCAGATATGCATGTCCGATATAAGAATTCAGAATATCAGTAGTTATATCCATATGGTCATGTTTCAGATCAGTGTATTCTTTATTAGAAGGCATGTCGTGCCTGCGTTATTCCATACCTTTAAGGCTTCAACATTTCCAATCCATCATTCGGGGACGAATGATCCCAAGGGGGAGATAATGTAACACCCCGTAAAAGTCGTGCATGGATTAGCCTTTAATAGAGTGCTCTTAGACTTAAAAACTTGAAAAAATTTTCTAAGCGTAACTTCGAGTCATTTTAGCTGGCAACCTTCGGGATACAACTTCTCGACCTTACCGACCTTCATTTTTAGATTTTCAAGTTGCGTTACGATCGGGCAATCTCATAGTACATCTCGGATAAGTTTTGGAATTTTTCGGAATGCATAAGGCTGCGTTTGGATTTCAAAACAGTAGCAAAACGCAAAGCCTGTTGCCCAGTTTTTTTTTCAGCATTTCAGGGTCAACTTCAAACGATCATAACTCCCTGTATATAATGAACTGTGTGAGCTATAATATATCAAACGAAAGATCTTTGAGTTTTCTTTCCAATGAAACTGGTTTCATCCAAATACAACATCTAAGTAAGGAGTTATATCCGTTTTACTTCAGCCTGTCAGTTTGTCAACTGAGGGATAGTTTCGACTTTTCTTGTTTTCTTAGGGGCATTTTAGTCATTTCACCTCACCCCTAATTCGTCTATAACATCTGATTCAGCTCCAAATTCAGCAAAATATACCCCTTTTCTCTAATTTTCTCTCAAGAACACCTTTTAGGTTCCAAACAAAAATCCCAAATAACTCAAGATTCAACCGTAGAAAATTCAAATTGGTTCCGTAGTTGTGTTCACCATCTCGAAAGCTTCGAGAAGCACCCCATGGTTATGTAAGGAGGATTCCAAATACAAGAGTCCATTGTTAAGGTATGAATATTGTTTATTCTTGATTCTTATCCATGAATAAGTATTGATAAAGGATTATGAGTATTGTCTTGATGTTGGAAGATAACTAGAAACATAGTTATGAATTGTTGTGTATAAATTGTTAGTAGTAAGTTATGGAAGTTGCTGTATTGGATTATGAAGAATGAATTGTGGTGATATATCATTATATTAGTGGTTATGTATGCCTAGTGATCATGTTGGTATTGGATGGTGATTAAGAAGGGAAATAAAGGCTAAGAGTGATGTTGAGGGATATTTCATGAAAATGCATGATTGTGAATGTAATAAGAGTATAAGAGGATTTATGTAGTACTCTTATTGATGAGCTTAGGGATTACTTCCTAGACATTAATTGGTGAAGTTAATACCTAAATGGTAAGGTTTGGTTGCTAATACTAGTTTGCCACAAATGACTTATTGTAGATAAGTGTTCGAAGAGTACGGGAAGTCACTTGTATTGAAGTGGTTATATCAAGGTATGTAAGACATACTCTATCTACTCTTTGACCTGAATAATGACCCATGGCACTCTCAAGTAGGCTTCCAACATTGTCCTATGACACATGACACATAATAACATCATATGATCTTCGACACTACCAATTGAACTTGTTTTCACTTTTAAGATGTCCGGCTAGTCAAAAAAAAATATCCATATACTATTGTTGACTCCGAAATGGTTTAATGAGGTATCCATGATTCTCTACTCCATTTTCATGATATTGATTACCTATTTACATGTTTTTCCTATTGAAGTATCATGGTTTCAAGTTCCATAAAGTGTGACCGCAAAGTAACCAATCTCAAAGATTAATTGAATTAAGAAATGGAATGTCTATATTTTAAATTGATGATATGATGTATTATATTAGTACCACTGATCAGTTGGCCATTGTATTATAAAGATTATATATATATATGCTAAAAAATGGAATGTCTATATTTTAAATTGATGATATGATGTATTATATTAGTACCACTGATCAGTTGGCCATTGTATTATAAAGATTATGTATATATATGCTATTCCAGGGGTGGTCCCTGATGTATTGTATTAGTACCACTGATCAGTTGGCCATTGTATTATAAAGATTATGTATATATATGCTATTCCAGGGGTGGTCCCTGATGTATTGTATTACTACCACTGATCAGTTGGCCATTGTATGACATATGTTATGTATTGATAAGGATTACGGGAAGTAATGATATGAAAGTAATGTGCAGGTATCCCATCAGTTCTTTTAAGTGTGGTCTACTCATACTGTTTATTCACTGGTATCTGGGTTCTGTTGATCTTTTGTATCTCATGTTGATACTCCCTGCCTTACATACTCAGTACATATTT
Source organism: Capsicum baccatum var. pendulum (assembly GCA_030864225.1). Taxonomy (NCBI): domain Eukaryota; kingdom Viridiplantae; phylum Streptophyta; class Magnoliopsida; order Solanales; family Solanaceae; genus Capsicum; species Capsicum baccatum. The sequence goes on along the minus strand of CM061561.1, from coordinate 263,336,080 downwards.
CCGTACTGACGTCCCTCACGGGGGGACCTGTATTCATGCCTGCAGGAACAGGTACTTCAGGTCGTACACCTCCGCAGTAAGAGCCAGGACATTCTATTGTTAGTGGTGAGCTCCAGTTGTTTCGGGGCATCCCAAGTCGTCTCTATATGTACCTTTGGTATTTGTATAAAAGTCTTTTGTGGGCGGGAGTTCGTCCCGACCCCAACTCAGTTGTGTATCTATGTAGAGGCTTTTGTAGACATGTTGTACAACCATAGGAGTGTTTGGTTGATAGACATGATGGCTCTGACGGCCAATTACTGTTCATATATATATTTATGCGTGGCTGCTGGGTTGATACAGGTACTGTTTTCTTCTATTTACAATGAAGTGCTGCCCAAATTTCTAATTTTCATAAGTAATGTAAATGTGAAAGTATAGGTTATGAACGGGTTCTCCCGGGCCTCCTCGTCTACGGGTGCCAGTCCGCTCCAATGGGATTTGGGGTGTGACACATTGAAACACTCTCTCTTGTGAGAAAGGTCTCTTGGCCGAAACAATGTAACAAGGTTTTTTGACTTGAGTGTGGAATCACTCATGTTGGATTCAAGCTTGGAAATGTTGGATGCTTGGGAGATCGAGTTCCCTCTTGTACCAACGTAAGAGATAGGTGAATTGTAGTGTGTAGTGTTAAGGGTCCAAGAGTGGAATAATCTCTTGGGATCTTAAGATTACATCTTCATGTAGTCTGTTGTAATAATCTCTTTGTTTGTTGTAATAGTTGTTTCTTGTTCTTGTTAATGTAACCCTGAGGTGTGTTATTGCTACCACATTGTTGTTGTTCATCTTGTCTTCATATTATTGTTGTGAAATCTAGTTTGGGTGGCTATTTAGGTGTTGAAACACACCCCTATCTCGTGTATTATTGTTCTTGTTTGTGAATCCGAGTGTGGTCATCAAAAGGGTCCTCAGTTCTTTGAACTTGTGGGCTGATTTTGGTGTTTTTTTCGTGCTTCCTAGTCTTTATGTATCTTTTGGTATCAGAGCATGGCTTGATCTTATTCCCACAAGGTTAATCTTGGTCTTTCTTGGTTGAAAGTAAAAAAAAAGAGTTAAAGTTGTTCTTGTTCTTGTTCTTGGCCGAGAGTTAGTGTTGTTGTTAAATCTTGGCCGAGGCTTGTTTGGTGTCTAGATCTAGTAATTATTTTGTTTGTCTAGTGTGTTTCTTGAGTTGGTTTCTTTGTCACTAACACAAAGGTGTCTAGATCTAAAGTTGAGCTTAAAAATGATGACATTGTTGATGTGAACTTGAAGGTGGCAAAATCTTGTAGTTGTTGTCATGGCCGTATGAAGTTGTTGTTATGTTCTTGAAGATTGTTTTTGTGTTCATCTTGTTCTTCAACTAGCCTTGTAACTTAACCAACAAGAAAAGTGCAAATAGATTCAAAGAGGTGAAGATAAAAGTTGTAAAGTTTGTTGGTGAGAAGACTTGAACCATCACTTCCTACTTCCTAAACTTGACATGAACTTTTTCAACTACTACCCTTAAATCAAGGAGCCTTGTTTGGTGGAACTAGTACAAGTCAAGATCAGCCTTTTTAAGATTAAACTTACCAAGGACTCAAGACTTATACTTTCCCTTCAAAACTAATTATCTTTCATTCCAAATTGTGTGGAGATTGAAATTTCAAAATTTGTGACAAAGTTGTGTGGGACCGAGACCAATTGCATGGTGTCACTTCATCAAGTTACTGTCCACGCATCAAATTTTGGCTCAAATATCAAATTTCATAGTTTTTTTTTGTTGTTCCTTAGTTTCAATTTCGTTGGATCCAATACTAATTTGCAAACTAGTACTCATCTACTAGATTGTTAGTTAGTCTTTGTTCGTTCATTCGTGTTAAGCATTTGTTGTGTGCTTTTCTCTTTTATGAATTTGTTGTATCTTGTTGATTCAAGTCGTAAACAAATTTTATCTGAGTCAACTCAAATGAAAATCTATTCTGGACAAGAGTAAACTCGAACCTCAATCACTCGTGATCCGGATTTCAACACTTGTGAAACCAAGTGTGAGGTAAACCTGAGAGTGAGAGCTTGGTGAGGCTCTTTTTGAACTAACTAGTTGTTTTCTTTTGTTTGTTGTTGTATTTTGCTAGGTACCATGGCTGCCCATAATTTCAATTCCACATTTGATCGCATCAATGACAATCTTAAAGATATGAAATGGTACGTTGAAATTATATGCCACTTGTTACCCAAACTCTTCCCTCAAAATCCAATTATCCAAACACATCGTGATGAGAGTTTTTTGAAGAAAGTTTCTTCCCAAGCTTGTGAAGGAATTTCACACCGAGGTAAAGACGAACGTACTCATGAACGTCAAGGTAAAATAGCTAACTCTTACACTTTGGTGCATGTGAATGATGATCGTGTGGCTAATAAGCCGTTGAGTGTGAGTAGTCGTTTACCTACATATGAGTGCATTGATTCCTTACCACTTGTGGATGATGTATATGTTATGCAAGTGGATACACTAGTTGATCCTATAGATGACCAAATTGACTCTTCTAGTAAGATCGATTTGTGTCCACTTAGTGTTGAAGCTATTGTGTTGAATGAAAGTACATCGTCGTGTGAAAATTGTGTTGACCAACTTGTGTGTAAAAACTTGCCCGCCACTTAAGAATACGTATGATGTGATTAATGAATCTCAAGTGAGTGAAGAATTTGAAGACGTTGGTCAAGAAAATAGGAGTGAACTCGTGAGATTGTCCTGTGGTGTAGATGCTAATGTTTGTTGGGATCATCGGGATGATCATGTGTAATACATCATAAGTTTTCCGAGTCGTTAAAGCCTTTTTAAGCTTGTCAAGAGAAGCTTCGCACTTACAAATTAGGCTAAGTGTTGAAACTTTCTTCATTCCATAAGCTTGCTAACTTTGATAAATTATTTCGTGACCTTCCCAACCTCCAATATTTTATTTTCAAGTTGCGTTGCGATTAGGCAAGGTCATAGTACGTTCTGGGTGATTTTTGGGATTTTTCGGATAGCATAAGGGCAAGTTTGGATTTCAAAAACAGTAGGTCGGGGTGATCTCAAGGCGTCTCCCATATTTTAGCACCTCTGTAGCCAAGGTGCCGCCTTGGTTACAGCAGTGCTGGAGCTAGGCGACGCCCAGGATAATCCCCCGGGCTAGGCAGGGCGCCGCCCAGGCTACAGCCCTGGGCCAATTTTCAGCAATCCAGTCCCTATATATATATATATTCTCTAACATGGGATTAAACATGTTTTCAACCAAAATACACCCCTCTTTCATAAAATATCTCAACAACAACACCCCTTGTCCCAAAACAAAAATCAAGATCCTCCAAAATTCAACAGTGGGAATTCAAAAATAATTTAAGATTTGGAATCCCCATTGCGAGAGATACAAGGAGAACCTATCAATTTCACGAATAGAGTTCTGAAATCAAGAGTTCATCCGGATTCATAAATCTAAGGTATGCAAGTGTTTATTCTTAGGTTCCTTCCACCCAAAAATCTCAAGAATCCTTTTTGCTAAATTCAAATATTATGTTTTTATGAGTTTTTATGATTTATGTGGGTTGAAATTGAAGTTCTTGATGTTGTTGAAATTAAATTCATGTTTTGATGATAAAGACTCAAGCTTTGACCCTAGTATGTATTGATCTTGTGGTATTGATGATAAAGCCTCTTCAAGAAGCGTGCTGAATTATGTAATCATGTTAATTGATGTTTGAAATAATCATATTTTACAAGTGTGTTCGAATATGATCATAACATGTTGAAATTCTTGTATGATGAATTGGTTGATGGAGTCATGATATTTGGAAGTAGTAATTGTTGAATAACTAAAGCATGTTCCCTATATGTTTGATAAAATGCTTGTATGAAGAAAATTGGGTGATTATGACATGTTGACTAGAAACCCCTAAGTTTGGTATAAGCTAAGCATGCCATGTGTTTGTTAAAAAGCTTTAGTGAATGGATGGTAACATGTTAGCATAAAATCCTTATTATGTACCATGAATGCATGTTATATGTTTATTGTAAGACCTTATGGAATGAGATATGAAGTGTTGGTATGCTTTTTTTATGTGATCACATGTTAATGTTCCCAAGTGCTTGAAAAAATGTTTAGTTGAGTTATGGTGGATGATAGTCGATTGTTTTGATGTTGATGTTGGTCATGAACTCAAGAAGTGATGTTGTGTCAGTTTCCTTCTATCGAGTCTTGGGGGTACTTGTACTCGAAAAATATAGTTGTGCGCCTAGAGTCGAGTAAGTCTTAAGATAATCTCAGTCGTGCTATGATCAGTAGAACTCAGTCAGTGACTAAACAGTAAGAAAACTCAGTAATCTCAGTATTCAGTCTAATCAAGCTCAATACTCAGTTCAGATCTCAGCAGTATTTAGTATTCATTCAAGGATTCAGCAAAGCTCAGTAATATACGAAATTCCATAGCACTCAGACAAAAAGTAAAATTCAGTAGTATTCCATCTGAAATGGAACCAAGCTAACTCAGTCAGATAAGTCAAGTAATGTGATCAGTAACAGATTCAGCTCAGTCTAAGTTCTGTTAAGAATCAGTTTAGAGTCTTTCAATTAGGAGTAGGATTCAGCACTAAGTGAGATCAGGGATGGGAACTCACCTACTAGTAGAGGGTGTGATTCTTAGAAACAATCCTTGTGCTCCAGAACTACGTATACAGGGTAGGTTGAGACATCATACCTTCTAGTTGAGGGTAAATGAGGTGGCTTGACCTATTGAGTACCTGATAGATGAGGGTCACATAAAGTTATCATTACCAGTGGCACGGTACTAACACCCATCTAACTAGTGTTACAGGTTGGACCCCAACTTAGCTAGATGGGGCATGTCAGTTAGATGACTACTTCCTAGAGTCTCAATTTCGGAATCAGTCTCAGTATTCAAGAAAGAACTCAATTCATTGTTATAAAAGTCAAGGCTGTCAGAGATCCGCTGCTTAGATAGGCTGATCACAGATTCAGTTAATCAAGTATTATTACCAATGAATTCAGAGACCACCTACTAGATAGGGTTGATCTCAAACTTAGTCAAATCATCCTTATTATCAGGGGATCTAGAGATAACCTGTTAGATAGGGTTTGATCCCAGATTCAGCCTTTCAGTATTCCAGAGTTGGTGAACTCAGATATTAGTCTCAGTAGCTTTAGATACTCAGAATCCCAGCATAAACCCTTGCATTTAGCCTTACCTCATTTGCATACTCAGTACATTCCAACGTACTGATGCATTTGCGCTATGGTATTTTATTTGACACCATAGGTTCGAAAGCACGAGATCCAGAGTATCCTTAGCAACTCAGTTCTTGTCAGCAGCAGTAGATGTAGCAGTGAGTCCTTATCTTTCGAGGATGAATTATTATTATTTCAGTATATTATTACATTCACTTTATTTTAATAGACGCAGTAAGTTGGGGCATGTCCCATCAACTCCACAGTTCAAACATTTAGAGACTTTTCGGACAACTGTATAAGTGTTCAGTTTTCAGAGTTGTGTATTTTAGATGTTTTGAACCTTATGGAAAGATTTCGCCAGTTTTTCACATGTATTTTATTATATTATATAGTGTTCAGGTACAGATATCATCAGAAGAGGGTTGGCTTGTGGTCCTTCGGGATTATAAGCACCGTGTGACGTTTCAATTACAGAAAATCGGGGTGTTATGAATTTGGTATCAGATTCTAAGGTTCAATAGTGTCCTAGGAAGTCTGAAAAGCCACATTTAGTAGAGTCTTGTGCATGGGTATGTTGCACTCCACATTTATGTACAAGAGGCTATAAGATACTTTTAGGAACAGTTTTCCTTCTTTCAGTATTTATGTTGTGTGAGTAAGTATAAGTTCTAGTTAATTCTGAACCTAATCCTTTCGCTTTCATTTTCAGAACATGCCTCCCAAGAAGAGAATAAGAAATTAGACAGCCCCTCAGCCTGTTGATCCCCAGAATAAAAGTGTGTCACATGCCGAGTTTCGGGCAGCTTTTCAGGCGCTAGCCCAAGCGGTGACAACTACTGTGTAGACCAATAAGTAGGTTGTTGCTCCTCAACAGCAGGGTGATGATAAAGCTACAGCCAGACTCCGTGACTTTATCAGAATGAACCCTCTCGAGTTTTTTGGGTCTAAGGTAGGTGAAGACCCGCAATTGTTTCTAGAAGAGGTGAAGAAAAACACCCAGGTTATGCATGTATATGAGAAAGAGAGTGTAGAAATGGCCTCCTATAGGCTGAAATATATTGCTTATGATTGGGTTGTAGCATGGAGAATGGGTAAAGGAGAGGGTGATGCTCCCATGAGTTGGCAAGTATTTCAGGATGCCTTTTTAGATAAGGTTTTCCCCTAGAGATAAGAGAGGCTAAGGTAGAAGAGTTTATGAATCTAAGACAAGGCTCCATAACAGTGAAAGAGTATTTCCTTAAGTTCAGCCAGTTAGCTAAGTATGCCCTTGAGTTGATAGCCACCCTAGAGCAAGTATGAGTAAGTTTGTGACTGGTGTGTCTGGGTTGGTGTTAAAGGAGTATAGAACCATGATTCTTAATAGGGATATGGATCTTGCTATATTGATGATTTATGCATAGCAGATTGAGTCAGATAAGATGAAGGAAAGAGAGAGATCTAGTAAGAAAGCCAGAACAGGTATGTAGAGTCGGTAGTGATGTGTGTTTTGGATGTGGTGAGCCAGGTCACAAATTTTGAGACTGCGCTAAGCTATGTCCCCGAAGTCAGTGCAGTCGTCCTTCAACTCATAACAAACTTTATGCACTTCAGACTCACCACGATCTGGGAAGTTTCCCTGACTTAGATTCAGGTACGTTATGAGTCTTCTATTTTTATGACATGCATTGTTAGATCTCTTTCTCTCATTGGAGCTTATGTTTCAGCATGAGTTAGTTAGTAAATTCAGCAAGTCAGTTTAGCAGTCCGACAGTCAGATTCACATAGTTTGTTTTCTTATCTTTTCATCTAATCATGCTATCAGAGATCTCATACATGCAACTATTCCAAAACAAAAAATACCTTAGTATTTGCGAGCATAACTCAGTTCATGCATCATGCATTAGTTTCATTCCCCAGATGTTTAGTTATGATCCAGTAAGTAGATTCCCTGTACATTGCCTCAGTATATCAATAAAGTAAGTGTTCTAAAAGGGACATAGTGCCCCAAGGGGGAGATGCCCCATAGTATTTCGATGCCTTCATGTCATTTAAAACCATTCACTTGCATGTTAAGATGTTGCTCATAAAGATGTACCAGTTATAATTACGTATTCATTCAAATATTTAATTGAGAGTCAGTTCAGTCAAGTATTCATGCATTAGACATGCATGTTCAGTAGAAGAAGTTCAGACCATCAGTGCATTCAGTTATGTGTTCATGAGCACAACTCAGTTATAGATCCATGCACCAGATATACATGCCCATTACAAAAATTTTAGCTTATTAATAGTCTCAGTCGGGTATTCAATGCATCAGCTATGCATATTCAAGTAGAAGATTCAGTATGTCAATAGTTCCAGTCACATAGTTGTGTTTCAGATGTTCTCGTCCCTTAAGTAAGTCCAGTTGATAAGTACTCTTAGCCTAATAAATGACATTCGAGGATGAATGTTCCCAAGGGGGAGATAATGCAGTACCCCGTAAGTTTTTTGAGTCGTTAAAGCCTTTTTAAGCTTGTCAAGAGAACCTTAGCACTTAAAAATTAGGCTAAGTGTTGAAACTTTCTTCATTCCATAAGCTTGCTAACTTCGATGAATTATTTCATGACCTTCCCGACATCCGATTTTTGATTTTTAAGTTGTGTTGCGATGAGGCAAGGTCATAGTACATTCCGGGTGAGTTTTGGGATTTTTCAGATAGCATAAGGGTATGTTTGAATTTCAGAAATAGTAGCTCAGGGCGATCTCAAGGCCTCGCCCATCTTTCAGCACAGCTGTAGCCAAGGCGCCTCCCTGGTTACAACACCGCTATAGCTAGGCGCTGCCTAGGACAATTCCTCGGGCTAGGAAGGGCGCCGCCCAGGTGTCATACCCCAAATCCCATTGGAGCGGACTGGCACCCGTAGCCGAGGAGGCCCGGGAGAACCCGTTCATAACCTATACTTTCACATTTACATTACTTATGAAAATTAGAAATTTGGGCAGCACTTCGTTGTAAATAGAAGAAAACAGTACCTGTATCAGCCCAGCAGACACGCATAAATATATATATGAACAGTAATTGGCCGTCAGAGCCATCACGTCTATCAACCAAACACTCCTATGGCTGTACAACATGTCTACAAAAGCCTCTACATAGATACACAACTGAGTTGGGGTCGGGACAAACTCCCACCCACAAAAGACTTTTATTCAAATACCAAAAGTACATATAGAGACGACTTGGGATGCCCCGAAACAACTGGAGCTCACCACTAACAACAGAATGTCCTGGCTCTTACTGCGGAGGTGTACGACCTGAAGTACCTATTCCTGCAGGCATGAATACAGGTCCTCTGTGAGGGACGTCAGTACGGAAATATGTACTGAGTATGTAAGGCAGTGAGTATCAAGATGAGATACAAAAGATCAATAGAACCTAGATACCAGTGAATAAACAGTATGAGTAGACCACACTTAAAAGAACTAATGGGATACCTGCACATTACTTTCATATCATTACTTCCCGTAATCCTTATCAATACATAACATATGTCATACAATGGCCAACTGATCAGTGGTACTAATACAATACATCAGGGACCACCCCTGGAATAGCATATATACATAATCTATATAATAAAATGGCCAACTGATCAGTGGTACTAATACAATACATCATATCATCAATTTAAAATACAGACATTCCATTTCTTAATTCAATTAATCTTTGAGATTGGTTACTTTGTGGTCACACTTTATGGAACTTGAAACCATGATACCTCAATAGGAAAAACATGTAAATAGGTAATCAATATCATGAAAATTAAGTAGATAATCATGGATACCTCATTAAACCATTTCGGAGTCAACAATAGTATATGGACATTTTTTTTGACTAGCCGAACATCTTAAAAGTGAAAACAAGTTCAATTGGTAGTGTCGAAGATCATATGATGTTATTATGTGTCATGTGTCGTAGGAAAATGTTGGAAGCCTACTTGAGAGTTCCATGGGTCATTATTCAGGCCAATAAGCTTACTTCAATACAGGTGACTTCCCGTACTCTTCGAAAAGTTATCTACAATAAGTCATTTGTGTCAAACTAGTATTAGCAACCAAACCTTACCATTTAGGTATTAACTTCACCAAATAATGTCTAGAAAGTAATCCTTTAGATCATCAATAAGAGTACTACATACATCCTCTTATACTCTTATTACATTCACATATCATGCATTTTCATGAAATATCCCTCAACATCACTCTTAGCCTTTATTTCCCTTCTTAATCACCATCCAATACCAACATGATCACTAGGCATACATAACCACTAATATAATGATATATCACCACAATTCATCCTCCATAATCCAATACAAAAACTTCCATAATTTACTACTAACAATGTATACACAACAATTCATAACTATGTTTCTAGTTGTCTTCCAACATCAAGACAATACTCATAATCCTTTATCAATACTTATTCATGGATAAGAATCAAGAATAAACAATATTCATACCTTAACAATGAACTCTTGTATTTAGAATCCTCCTTACATAACCATGGGGTGCTTGTCGAAGCTTTTGAGATGGTGAACACAACTACGGAACCAATTCGAATTTTCTACGGTTGAATCACAAAATATTTGAAGTTGAAATTTGGTTAGGGTTTCACCTTCTCTTAATAATTGGATGATATCTGATATATATGAGGCTAAGTGCAGGTTTATAAAGACCAATTTTCGTTCAAGAGGTAATAGAAAATGACCAGTTTGCCCTAAAAATTTAAATAAATCTGAATCTGTCCCCAGTGGACAGTTTTGACAGGCTGAAGTAAATCGATCATAACTCTTTCCTACGGTATCGGATTTGGGTGAAACCAATTGCTTTGGAAATATAATTCAAAGCGATTTCATTTTAATATAAAGTATACCACCCAGATCTTCCTTTACAAGGAGTTATGGTTTTTTAAAGTTGACCCAAAAATCTGTCCCACAATTCTGTTTTTTTTTTGTTAGGCTGAAGTAAAACGGGTATAGCTCCTTACTCAGACATTGGATTTGGATGAAACCAATTTCATCGGAAAGAAGACTCTCGAAGATTTCGTTGGTATATAGCATCTCACATAGTTCTTTTTGTACAAGGAGTTATGATCGTCTAAAGTTGGATTGCCTAGCTGCAGTAAATTTCCTGCAGAATTACTGTTCACAGGCTTCTCTGCCACCGTTTTGAAATTTCGAATGTGCTCGCTTATATGAAATACTCCTCTGTTTTGGGCAAACTTTACATCGTTGGAAAGCTTATTCCAATACCTACACATACAACTATTGACGGGATACTTCCGAACACCATAAACTTAATTTAACCCATACGTAAGTCTTTAGGACTCCATATAATCGCGATAAGTGTATGAAAAAAATTTACGGGGTGTTACATTATCCCCCCCTTAAGAACATTCGCCTTCGAATGTTAGCATAGTTACTCAATTAAGACATGTCCAAGCTTACAATTAACATATTCATCATCATAACATTCTTGCATAAAAATAAATACTTGTTATTTTTCTTCTTCCGTCTCATGAACTTCCTCCTCATCGTTGAATAGGTAAGGGTACTTAATCTTAATCGCTTCCTCGGCTTCCCATGTGATCTCCTCAACTTGTTGATTCCTCCAAAGTACTTTTACCGATGCTATCTCTTTATTCCTTATCTTTTTAATTTGGCGATCAAGAATAGCAATAGGCATTTCTTCAAAAGTGAGATCTTCTGTAACTTGTACATCTTCCGTAGTAGTGATGTGCGATGGATCTCCGATGTACTTGCGAAGCATCGAAGCATGAAATACGGGATGAACTGCTGAGAGCTCTTGAGGTAGCTCTAACTCATAAGCAACTTGTCCAAATCTTTGAATGATCTTATACGGACCTATGTATCGTGGACTTAACTTTCCTTCATTGCCAAACCTCATCACTCCTTTCATTGGTGATACTTTCAAGAATACCCAATCGTCGATAGAAAACTCAAGTCCTCTTCTTCTAACATCTGCATAAGATTTGTGTCGACTTTGAGCTGTTGCAAGCCGTTGTTGGATCACTTTAACCTTCTCCATTGCTTGATAAACAAGATCCGATCCAAATAAGACCGCATCACCTGCTTCAAACCATCCTATTGGCGATCTACACTTTCTTCCATACAATGCTTCATATGGTGCCATTTTGATACTTGAATGATAGCAATTATTGTAGGCAAACTCGATAAGAGGTAGGTGATCATCCCAGTTGCCTTTGAAATCTAATACACATGCTCGTAGCATATCTTCAAGTGTCTGGATGTACATTCCGCTTGTCCGTCTGTTTGAGGATGAGAAGCCGTACTTAGATTTACTTGTGTCCCCAAACTCCTTTGAAAAGACTTCCTGAAATTCGCGGTAAATTGGGCTCCTCGATCGGATATAATGGAAATTGGAACTCCATGTAACCGAATGATCTCCTTAATATAAAACTTCGCATACTCTTCCGCCGTATAAGTTGTCTTAACTGGTAAGAAGTGCGCAGATTTGGTAAGCCTATCAATGATCACCCATATGAAATCAAACTTCCGATATGTAAGAGGCAAACTAGTGATGAAATCTATATTGATCTTGTCCCACTTCCAGACTGGAAGATCTATACATTGCATGTAACCACCGGGTTTCTGGTGTTCTACTTTGACTCTTTGACAATTCGGACATTCAGCTACAAATTCGGCAATATTCTTCTTCATGTCATTCCACCAATATATTGCTTTCAAATCTTGATACATCTTAGTCGACCCTGGATGGATGGAATACCTTGAACAATGTGCTTCTGTCATAATTCTCTTTCTTAGCTCAACTACATCAGGTACACATAAACGATTCTGACACTGAAGAATTCCTTCTCGCGTAAGCTCAAATGCCTTTGTCGTGCCACTCTGCACATCCTCCTTAAGCTGCAATAAAATTGGATCTGCATACTGCTTCTCTTTCACTTCAGCTATCAATGAAGATTCCGCTGCATTACATACAATAACCTATTCATCTGGAGTTTCGAGAAGTCGAACTCCCAAATTAGCTAGTTGGTGAAGATCCTTAATCATCCCCTGCTTTTCTATAGATGCCATTTTAGACTTATGACTCACTGCATCCGCTACCACATTCGCTTTCCCTGGATGATACAAGATATCAACATCATAATCTTTCAACAATTCAAGCCATCTCCGCTGCCTCAAGTTTAGATCTTTCTGACTGAAGATATATTGCAGGCTCTTATGATCGGTATATATGTCAACATGAACCCCATATAAGTAGTGGCGTCATATCTTCAAAGCAAATACAACTGCAGCTAGCTCAAGATCATGCGTGGGATAATTCCTCTCATGTGGTCGCAACTGTCTAGAGCCATAGGCTATTACTCTACCATGTTGCATTAGTATGCATCCTAAGCCAATTATCGAAGCATCACAGTACACTGCATACCCTTCTGTGCCTTTAGGAAGTACCAATACCGGTGTAGAAGTCAACTTGCTCTTCAGATCCTAGAAACTCTTTTCACAGGCATCATTCCATTGAAACTTGGAGGCTTTATGGGTCAACTTAGTCAAGGGTGCAGAAATAGAAGAAAAACCTTCAACAAACCTTCTATAATAACCTGCCAACCCGAGGAAACTACGAATCTCCGTAGGCGTCGTGGGTCTTGGCCAACTCTCCACAGCCTCAATCTTCTGAGTGTCAACTTTTATGCCTTCACTGGATACAATATGGCCCAAAAATGCCACTGACTTGAGCCAAAACTCACATTTAGAAAACTTCGGATATAGCTCACGATCACGAAGAATCTGCAATGCTTGCTTTAAGTGATTAACATGGTCCTCTTCTGATCTAGAGTAGACCAGAATATCATCTATGAAAACTATCACGAACACATCTAGAAACGGCTTAAACAACCTATTCATCAGATCCATAAAAACTGCGGGTGCATTTGTCAGCCCGAATGACATAACCAGGAATTCATAATGACCATACCGTGTTCGAAAAGCTGTCTTGGGTATATCTTTATCCTTGAATCTCACTTGATGATAGCCTGATCTCAAGTCAATCTTGGAAAAACACTGGGCACCCTACAACTGGTCAAATAAATCATCAATTCGGGGAAGAGGGTATTTATTCTTGATAGTTACCTTATTCAGTTGCCGATAGTCAATACACATCCTTAGCGAACCATCTTTCTTACTCACAAACAATTCTGGTGCTCCCCAAGGGGACATACTAGGCCTGATGAATCCCTTCTCTAGAAAGTCTTTCAGTTGCTCTTTCAATTCTCGCAACTCTGCTGGTGCCATTCTATAAGGAGGAATTGAGATTGGCTGTGTGTCTGGCAACATATCAATACCAAACTCCACTTCTCGTTCAGGAGGTAAACCTGGTAGTTCTTCAGGAAATACATCAGGAAATTCATTCACAATCGGAACGGTCTGAAAAGTTGGCAGCTCTGCCTCTGTATCCCTTACTCTAACCAGATGGTATATGTACCCCTTGGAAATCATTTTTCTTGCCTTAAAGTAAGAAATAAATCTACCTCTCGGCGCACCAACATTACCCTTCCATTCAAAGGATGCCTCATTTGGGAAATGGAAATATACCTTCTTAGAACGGCAATCTACTGTAGCATAACAAGACGCTAACCAATCCATGCCCATAATAACATCAAAATCTACCATTTCTAACTCAACAAGATCGGCCATCGTATCACGACTACAAATATTCACAACACAATTTTGATAAACATTCCTAGCTATAATAGATTCCCCCACTGGCGTTGATACTTCAAATGGCTTGGCTAATAATTCGGGTGTTCTTTCAAGCCTTCCCGCAACCAAAGGAGTGGCATACGATAATGTAGAACCAGGATCAATTAAGGCATACACATCAAATGCAAAGATGGACAACGTACCTGTAACCACGTCTGGAGAAGCCTCTAAATTCTACCGATCTGCTAGGGCATACACACGGTTCTGAGCTCCGCTAGCACTAGCTGCTCCTCTATCACCTCTACCGTGACCCATAGGTTGTGCACCCCTACTCAAAGGAGGCACCGAAAATGATGCAACAGCTGATCCGGTAGGTCGTGTTATACCACCTGTGGTCCTGCGTGGGCAATCTCTAGCCATATGCCCCGGCTTACCGCACCAAAAGCAATTGTTCGTCCCAAGCCGACATTCACCAAAGTGAAATTTTCTACATATGGGGCACGGGTGTCATGGAGGTCTCAATTGACTCATACTCCCTTGCTCTTGATACCCCACTGTTCGCGAACTCTGATTTTCACTGCTTTGCCCGAACTGATTACCTCTGAACCTTTGAAATTACGGTGGAGCACTAATTGCAGGATAAGAAGATAACGGGCTAGGCAATCTATGAGAGAACGAAGGCCTAAAACCTCCCTGAGATGCCATAAACTGCCCTATAGCTCTGGCCCGCTTAGAATATCGTTTTTTTGATTCCTGGGTTCTTTTTCTTTGCCTCTGATCTTCCATCTTCTGAGCGAAAGCTTGTATCCTCGCTATATCCATGTCCTTGTTCAAAGCAGCAATGGTACAATCTCTAACCAAGTATGGTTCCAATCTATCCACATAGTGATGAACTCTGTCATCCATAGTAGCTACCACATTAGAAGCATATTGAGACAAGAAGTTAAATCGAAGACTATACTCCCTTACACTCATATTACCCTGACGAAGATTTAAGAATTGATCTGCAGGGGCCTGACTAGTCTCAAATGGAAGATAATGATCAGTAAATGCATTTTTGAACTCTCCCCACGTAGTTGGAGGTGCATCAATACCCCTAGATCGTTTCCAATCCTCGTACCACAATATAGCCTCTCCTTTCAGTCTATATGCTGCTAGCTCAACCATCTCTTTACCGGATATGTGCATAACATCTAGAGCCCTTTGGGTTTGATTGACAAAGTCCTGCGGGTCTTCATGAATATCTAATCCGGTAAAAGTAGGAGGATCCAGTTTCAGAAAATCCTGTGTCCGAAGGCTAGCTGCTCTATCCGTACCACTAGAATCCGTGGTAGGAATAGCTTGCCCTTGAACTTGACCGGAAACTATACGCGTCAGAAGTTGTACTGCATCCCTGAAATCTCGATCAACAGCATTAATAGATGGCCCTTCCAGAGGAGAAGAAGCGCCTGATATATGCTCAGCTTGAGACTCACTTTGTTCAGCTTGTGCCCGTGGTGACTTACTAGTACCTTCTCCGGCCACTACATCTACTCGCTTCCACTTATTCTTTCTCCTTGTAACCGGCATCGTCACTATAATAAATAAAAAAGAAACAATTGGATTAAGCGATTGATTATGACTTTATCTCTAATATGGGATCTATTGCATGATCTAAGAAATGGAGAGTGGAAACAATCCCTAAATGTCCAATAGCCTCCTGTTTATAGATGTGGTGCACAACACACCGATAAACGAGATTCTATGTAGACACGGCTTTGTAGACTCACTAGGACGAACTTCTCTGATACCACTTCTGTCATACCCCAAATCCCATTGGAGCGGACTGGCACCCGTAGCCGAGGAGGCCCGGGAGAACCCGTTCATAACCTATACTTTCACATTTACATAACTTATGAAAATTAGAAATTTGGGCAGCACTTCATTGTAAATAGAAGAAAACAGTACCTGTATCAGCCCAGCAGACATGCATAAATATATATATGAACAGTAATTGGCCGTCATAGCCATCACGTCTATCAACCAAACACTCCTATGGCTGTACAATATGTCTACAAAGCCTCTACATAGATACACAACTGAGTTGGGGTCGGGACAAACTCCCGCCGACAAAATACTTTTATACAAATACCAAAAGTACATATAGAGACGACTTGGGATGCCCCAAAACAACTGGAGCTCACCACTAACAACAGAATGTCCTGGCTCTTACTGCGGAGGTGTACGACCTGAAGTACCTGTTCCTGCAGGCATGAATACAGGTCCCCCATGAGGGACGTCAGTACAGAAATATGTACTGAGTATGTAAGGCAGTGAGTATCAAGATGAGATAAAAAAGATCAACAGAACCCAGATACCAGTGAATAAACAGTATGAGTAGACCACACTTAAAAGAACTGATGGGATACCTGCACATTACTTTCATATCATTACTTCCCGTAATCCTTATCAATATATAACATATGTCATACAATGGCCAACTGATTAGTGGTACTAATACAACACATCAGGGACCACCCCTGGAATAGCATATATACATAATCTTTATAATATAATGGCCAACTGATCAGTGGTACTAATGCAATACATCATATCATCAATTTAAAATACAGACATTCCATTTCTTAATTCAATTAATCTTTGAGATTGGTTACTTTGTGGTCACACTTTATGGAACTTGAAACCATGATACCTCAATAGGAAAAACATGTAAATAGGTAATCAATATCATGAAAATGAAGTAGAGAATCATGGATACCTCATTAAACCATTTCGGAGTCAACAATAGTATATGGACATTTGTTTTGACTAGTCGGACATCTTAAAAGTGAAAACAAGTTCAATTGGTAGTGTCGAAGATCATATGATGTTATTATGTGTCATGTGTCGTAGGACAATGTTGGAAGCTTACTTGAGAGTGCCATGGGTCATTATTCATGCCAAAGATTAGATAGAGTATGTCTTACATACCTTGATATAACCACTTCAATACAAGTGACTTCCCGTACTCTTCGAACACTTATCTACAATAAGTCATTTGTGGCAAACTAGTATTAGCAACCAAACCTTACCATTTAGGTATTAACTTCACCAAATAATGTCTAGGAAGTAATCCTTTAGCTCATCAATAAGAGTACTACATACATCCTCTTATACTCTTATTACATTCACATATCATGCATTTTCATGAAATATCCCTCAACATCACTCTTAGCCTTTATTTCCCTTCTTAATCACCATCCAATACCAACATGATCACTAGGCATACATAACCACTAATATAATGATATATCACCACAATTCATCCTCCATAATCTAATACAACAACTTCCATAATTTACTACTAACAATGTATACACAACAATTCATAACTATGTTTCTAGTTATCTTCCAACATCAAGACAATACTCATAATCCTTTATCAATACTTATTCATGGATAAGAATCAAGAATAAACAATATTCATACCTTAACAATGAACTCTTGTATTTAGAATCCTCCTTACATAACCATGGGGTGCTTCTCGAAGCTTTCGAGATGGTGAACACAACTACGGAACCAATTCGAATTTTCTACGGTTGAATCACAAAATATTTGAAGTTGAAATTAGGCTAGGGTTTCACCTTCTCTTAATAATTGGATGATATCTGATATATATGAGGCTAAGTGCAGGTTTATAAAGACCAATTTTCGTTCAAGAGGTAATAGAAAATGACCAGTTTGCCCTAAAAATTTAAATAAATCCGAATCTGTCCCCGGTGGACAGTTTTGACAGGCTGAAGTAAATCGATCATAACTCTTTCCTACGGTATCGGATTTGGGTGAAACCAATTGCATTGGAAATATAATTCAAAGAGATTTCATTTTAATATAAAGTATACCACCCAGATCTTCCTTTACAAGGAGTTATGGTTTTTTAAAGTTGACCCAAAAATCTGTCCCACAATTCTGTTTTTTTCTTGATAGGCTGAAGTAAAACGGGTATAGCTCCTTACTCAGACATTGCATTTGGATGAAACCAATTTCATCGGAAAGAAGACTCTCGGAGATTTTCGTCGATATATAGCATCTCACACAGTTCTTTTTGTACAAGAAGTTATGATCGTCTAAAGTTGGATTGCCTAGCTGCAGTAATTTTCCTGCAGAATTACTGTTCACAGGCTTCCCGGCCACCGTTTTGAAATTTTGAATGTGCACGCTTATATGAAATACTCCTCTGTTTTGGGCAAACTTTATATCGTTGGAAAGATTATTCCAATACCTACACTTACAACTATTGACGGGATACTTCCGAACACCATAAACTTAATTTAACCCATACGCAAGTCTTTAGGACTCCATATAATCGCGATAAGTGTACGAAAAAAATTTACGGGGTGTTACACCAGGCTATAGCCTTGGGACAATTTTTATCAATCCAATCCCTATATATATATATTTTCTAACACGGGATTAAACATGTTTTCAACCAAAATACATCCCTCTTTCACAAAATATCTCAACAACAACACCCCTTGTCCCAAAACAAAAATCAAGATCCTCCAAAATTCAACCGTGGGAATTCAAAAATAATTTAAGATTTGGAATCCACATTGCGATAGCTACAAGGAACACCTATCAATTTCACGAATAGAGTTCTGAAATCAAGACTTCATCCGGATTCATAAATCTAAGGTATGCAAGTGTTGATTCTTGGGTTCCTTCCACCCAAGAAGCTCAAGAATTCTTTTTCCTAAATTCAAAGATTATGTTTTTATGAGTTTTTATGATTTATGTGGGTTTAAATTGAAGTTATTGATGTTGTTGAAATTAAATTCATGTTTTGATGATTAAGACTCAAGCTTTGACCCTAATATGTGTTGATCTTGTGGTGTTCATGATAAAGCCTCTTCAAGAAGCATGTTGAATTATGTAATCATGTTAATTGATTTTTGAAATAATCATGTTTTCCAAGTGTGTTGGACTATGATCATATCATGTTGAAATCCTTGTATGATGAATTAGTTGATGGAGTCATGATATTTGGAAGTAGTAATTGTTGAATAACTAAAGAATGCTCCCTATATGTTAGATAAAATGCTTGTGTGAAGAAAATTGGGTCATTATGATATGTTGACTAGAAACCCCTAAGTTTGGTATAAGCTAAGCATGCCAAGTGTTTGTTAAAAAGCTTTAGTGAATGGATGGTAACATGTTAGAATAAAATCCTTAATTATGTGCAGTGAACGCATGTTACGTGTTTATTGTAAGACCTTGTGGAATGAGATATGAAGTGTTGGTATGATTTATTTACGTGATCACATGTTAATGTTCCCAAGTGCTTGAAGAAATGTTTAGTTGAGTTATGGTGGATGATAGTCAATTGTTGTGATGTTGATGTTGGTCATGGACTCAAGAAGTCATATTGTGTCAGTTTCCTTTTATCGAGTCCTGGGGTACTTGTACTCGAAAAATATAATTGTGTACCTAGAGCCGAGTAATTCTCAAGATAATATCAGTCGTGTTATGATCAAGCTCAATACTCAGTTCAGATCTCAGCAGTATTTAGTATTCATTCAAGGATTCAGCAAAGCTCAGTAATATACGAAATTTAGTAGCACTCAGACAAAAAGTAAAATTCAGTAGTATTCCATCTGAAATGGAACCAAGCTAACTCAGTCAGATAAGTCAAGTAATGTGGTTAGTAATAGATTCAGCTCAGTTCAAGTTCTGTTAAGAATCAATCCAGAGTCTTTCAGTTGGGAGTAGGATTCAGCACCGAGTTAGCTCTAGAATGGGAACTCACCTACTAGTAGAGGGTGTGATTCTTAGAAGAAATTCTTGTGCTCCAGAACTATATAGCCAACGTATGTTGAGATATCATACCTACTAGTTGAGGGTAGATGGGGTGGCTTGACCTGTTAGATGAGGGCTCCATCATTCTCGTTTGAGTACTTGATAGATGAGGGTCACATAAAGCTGTCTTTACCCATGGCACGACACTGGCACTCTTCCAACTAGGGTTACAGGTTGGACCCCGACTTAGCTAGAAGGGGAATGTCGGTTAAATGACTACTTCCCATAATCTCAGTTTCAGAATCAGTCTCAGTCTTCAAGAAAAAATTCAGTTCAGTATTATAAAAGTCAAGGTTGTCAGATATAGGCCATCAAGTATTATTATTTGTAAATTTAGAGATCCGCTGTTAGATAGGCCGATCACAGATTCAGTTAATCAAGTATTATTACCGATGAATTCATAGACCACCTGCTAGATAGGGTTGATCTCAAACTTAGTCAAATCATCCTTATTATCAGGGGATCTAGAGATAACCTGTTCGATAGGGTTTGATCCCAGATTTATCCTTTTAGTATTCCAGAGTTGGTGAACTCAGATATCAGTCTCAGTAGCTTCAGCTACTCAGAATCCCAATATGTTCTAAAATTTTAGATTGACAGTATAGTCAGTATCAGTTATCAGATTCAGTCCCAGTATGCTCAGTCACAGTAGGCACAGTATGTTAGTAGTTACAGATTCTTTGTGTATGCTAATCCAGCTCTTACATAACATTCAGTTAGTTATTGTTCATGCATAAACCCTTACATTTAGCTTTACCTCATTTGCATACTCAGTACATTCCAACGTACTGACGCATTTGCACTATGGTGTTTTATTTGACACCATAGGTTCGGAAGCACGAGATCCAGAGTATCCTTAGCTGCTCAGTTCCTGTTAGCAGCAGTAGACGTAGTAGTGAGTCCTCATCTTCCGAGGATGAATTATTATTATTTTAGTATATTATACATTTAGTTTATTTCAGTAAACGGAGTAAGTTGGGGCATGTCCCATCAACTCCATAGTTCAGACAGTTAGAGGCTTTTCGTACAGCTGTATAAGTATTCAGTTTTCAGTGTTGTGTATTTTAGATGTTTTGAACCTTATGGAAAGATTTCGCCAGTTTTTTGGATGTATTTTATTATATTATGTAGTGCTCAGGTACAGATATCAGAAGAGGGTTGGCTTGTGGTCCTTCGGAATCATAAGCACCATTTGATGTTCCAGTTATAGAAAATCGGGGCGTTTCATCATATACGTGAAACATCTTTGAAACTTGATAGTGAAATTATAGAGAGTGAGCTTGTTTATCCCAAATCTATCCACATGGTAGATCTTTCTCTTTTTAGGTACAATGTCTTGTTTGAAGATAGTTAATCACCTCCTAAAGAACCTAGTGGTGTGAGTGAAGTTGACGACATAGCTTGTATTGGAGGCTATAGCCTATATGCCAACCCATTATGGTGTGACAACATTTATCCTCAAGGTGGAAATCTCTTCCTGGAAGATGAGAGTACTCTTACGGGCAAGGAATGTATAGTCTCGAAAATGACTTCTTTTTCTTCTTTCTGTGGCTTCCTTGAGGACACCATAGTATAAGTAGACTTGAGTGCCGCCTTTATCTAATATCTCTTTGCGTGTGATGATATGTATGCCAATGTAGAGAGTACGCCGTGTATATGTGGTAAAGGCTACGGGAAATGGAAGTGTTGTCTAGACCCGTGTCTATAGCTCCTCTTCCCATTTGATCCTGGTGCCTTATTAGGGTGGGGAAGATTTACTCTCGTCTTAGGTGCATTTCTTTTTTATGCTTATCACAGCCAAGTCCTTGGTGAATTTGTTGATGGCTTCATAATGTTTAACACTAAGGTTTCTTGGTTATATGTCAAATATGAACTGCCTTGGCATATTGAGATTTGAACTCAAAAGGTCCTTGGTTTCTTTTTTATTTTTTGGTGTGGACTGTTTTGAGTGTTTTGGGTGCATACCCTTATTATTTATTTTTGCTAACCCTAACCCTCATGCCATGAGAAAGTGTTCTTGTTTGTCTCTCTTTGATTTTGCAAGGCTTGGATTCGAGATCGAATCCTTTTTAAAGAAGGGAGGATGATACAAGTACGACCACAAAGATGGACGCATGTGAGAGTGTAATGAACCTGAGACTTGGGGTGTACGAGTGAAGGACTTAAACCACACTATACCAACCCTAATATCACACTTGAAGTGTAAAGAGGAGCCTTGGAACACAACAAGGCAGCCCCTAAATACACTTGAAGGGCGCCTAGCTCTTAAAGGGCATTTTGGACATTTTAGCTTCTATTTTGTAATAGCTATATAAAGAACACTTTAGGGTTTCATTAGTTTAGTTTTGAAGAATATTAAAAGCTTTAACATTGAAACACTCTCTCTTGTGAGAAAGGCCTCTTGGACGAAACAATGTAACTAGGGTTTTCGACTTGAATGTGGAATCACTCGTGCTGGATTCAAGCTTGGAAACATTGGATGCTTGGGAGATCGAGGTCCCTCTTATACCAACGTAAGAGATAGGTGAATTGTTGTGTGTAGTGTTCCAAGAGTGGAATAAGATCTTCGGTCCTTAAGATTACATCTTCATGCAGTCTATCTATCTATCTATCCTTTGTTGCAATCATTGTTTCTTGTTCTTGTTAATGTAACCCGTGAGGTGTGTTATTGCTACCACATTGTTGTTGTTCATCTTGTCTTCATATTGTTATTGTTAAATCTAGTTTGGGTGGCTTTTAGGTGTTGAAACACACCCCTATCTCATGTATTGTTGTTATTGTTTGTGAATCCAAGTGTGGTCATCAAAATGATCTTCGGTTCTTTAAACTTGTGGACTGATTTTGGTGTTTGTTTCGTGCTTCCTAGTCTATAGGGTATCAGGATGTGCCAATTTCTGACTTGAAAATTGATCCCAAAGTTGACAAAATGGCATTTGCTGAATCCAAAGATGGCACTAAAATGTCGTTGGATTCAAAACTGCAAGACAACAGTGAAAAACACTTAAAAACCTGTCTCAAAAGCAGAGTCAGCAGAAGTTGATATATCTGATCTTCCGGAAAACATTTCTAGCAACAAGCAAGTGGGCGTTTGACCAATGTAGTTGCTAATTCCGCTTCTCCATCAGATTTTAGAGAGAAAACAGGCAGTGTCCCATCTACTTCACAATCTTAAGCAGAGGGCGAAAAACCAAAGTCACACAACCATCTGTGCAATCAAAACCTGCACTAGAAGAGAACATAGTTCTTGGTGTTGCTCTCGGGGATCCAAAAGAACGCTTCCAATTGAAGAAGAGATATCACCATCAACAAATCCAGCTGAATCCAAAGAAATGGCTACTAGCCATAGTGGCAATGCTTCTACTATTGCAGAGAAAGATAAACAAGATGGACAGCGTTCAAACCATTCTAATTCTGCAGCTCCCGAACAGTCGGGTAAAAGGCCCTCTACCGGAAATTGATCCACCTGTAACCATGTGAATTTGATGTTTATATGGTAGTTGTCTTGATGTCAAGGATAGTGATGTATTTATCCTATTACTATTCACTCCATTATAAAATGGATTATTATAGGGCTTAATCATGTTAGTTTCCAGTGGTTTTTGATTTATGTATTTGTTGTGTCCAGTTTGATCCTCTAGTGTCGTACTTTTTTGCAGTTATTCCAACTTCTATAGGAATAGTCATTTTTTTCTTAATAATGCTGGCTAACATCATATACAAATTCATGTATTTTTGTCCATTGTGTAATCTATCTCTAACCAAAGATCCTTCAAAAGATAGTCAACAACAGGTATTCATATAAACATGTGAGATCATATATCAAACTAAAGCACTTAAGTTACAACGGATAGATAGAATCCCAACTATAAAGTACTTAAACCGTGATAATGAAATCTCAAATGGTTGAAATTTAAACAACTATAAAGTACTTAAACCATGATAATGAAATCTCAAATGGCCGAAATTTAAATAACTATGGTTCTTGTCCTCCCCTGACACGCTCATCTGGCAGCAGACCAAAGCAAAACTCGCAGCTTGGCAATCCAATGATAGGCTGTAAATGGAGAAACGGACCAAAATAAAGTTAGTATCAAGTACAAGCGCATTATCCACAGAAGGCAAATGCCAACGATTACTATTTTATGTTTCCTTTGACAACGTATCACAAAATTCTAAAACAGAATTCAACTTTGATTTTATGCAAGCAGTACAGTGAAGAAGATTTGGAAATTTTCACTTATCCACAAAGAGCATAAGGGAAAAAATGAGATCCCAAAGATCTTTCCACTGACATATTTAATCATCTTTGTATTTCTATCTAGACAAGGGCCAGGCCAGCAACAGTATCAAATATCACATATCACGAAGAAATTTCACTCTCTCCTATCACATCTCATGTAGTGCTTTGAGTACAAGTAATTTGGAAAATGATTTTAAAATTTGTAAAGGAAAATGATTTGGAAATATTTTCCAAGGTTAACAGTAGAAAATAGTTTACATACATCATGCCAGAAATGCCGGGTAAAGAATATTGTGTTTGAGCTTCTTGTAACGCCCCGTAAAAGTCATGCTTGTATTAGACGAAAATTTCTGAGTTGTAGACTTAAGTGTTAGTGGACGTTGTAATTTGTGTCAAATTCTATTGACCATAACTCATTGTATATGATGAACTGGGTGGCCTACTATATACCAAATGGTAGATAATTGAATAAGCTTTCCAACGATACCAAATTCGCCTAAAACGGACATCCGGTGAAGAAGTTATGACCTTTCAAAGTTGAATGTGTCGCCTACGCACATATAGGCGATGCATAGTGCGGCGCCTATGCAAATATAGGCGATGCATAGGGCGGCGCATATGTAAAATTAGGCAATGCAAAGGGCGGCGCCTATCCTAGTCTATGCGATGCAAAGGGCGGCGCATACTTATGCTTTCAGGTGACGAAAACACTCTATTTTTTTTAGATTTTCAAGGTCAACTTTAAACGATCATAACTCTCTGAATATAATGAACTGGGAGAGTTGCAACCTATTAAACGAAAGATCTTTGAGTCCTCTTTCCAATGCAGCTGGTTTCATCAAAATCCAACATCTAAGTAAGGAGTTATATCCGTTTTACTTCAGCCTGTCAGTTTGTCAACTGAGGGATAGTTTCGACTTTTCTTGTTTTCTTAGGGGCATTTTAGTCATTTCACCTCACCCAAATTTCGTCTATAACACCAGATTTAGCTTCTAATTCAGCAAAATACAATCCTTTTTCTCAAATTCTCTCAAGAACACCCTTTAGGGTTTCAAACAAAAATCCCAAATAACTCAAGATTCAACCGTTGGTTTTGGAAGATAATTTCAGATTTGGAATCCTCTCGACGTAGGCTTTGATAGACACCCAAAATTCGTGGAGAACAAGGTACGCGGGGTTTTCCTAAATTCTCATGGGCATAGAAATCATGTTTCAAGAAAGGGTTTTTTAAATTTAAGTACATATTCATGTTTTAGAAGATTTATATGATATTGTTTTAGCCTTTTGGCTTTCCCCCAAAGTGACTTAAAAATTATATGTATATGTATATATGTGTTTTGCCTTGAAATAAGAATTGAGAGCACAATTTACATGAAATTCCTCTCTTGATGTAATTTTCCCATGTTTCTCATGATATAGATTGTTTTGAAATAAGTCTTGAAAAATCATGATATGAAATGCTTTGGCTTTGCTATGTTTTGAATACGATTTTGAACACGAAAGAGAGGGTTGTAAATGTTGAATATACATATAACTGCATAATTTTTCCAAAAGCACATGACCACCATATGTTTGATGAAAGTTTTTGCATGGTTTTGACTTGAGTTTCGGAACATGAAACCTTTTATGCAAATTACATGTTTGGGTGGTCTGAAACTACACTTTTATGAAATATCATGCTTAATGCATTATGGCTCAGGAATAGAACCTGCAGGTCTTGGTATGACGATACCAACTCAGATAAATGCCATATCAGACTCAGACTAACAGACTTTTCAGACTAGTTCAGAAATCAGATTTTATCAGACTTTCATGATTTAGAAATTTCAGAATGATACATGTTCAGAAAAGGTTAAAAATGGGCATACAGAGATGTTAGGTGGTTCCCCGAAGAGGGCTTGAGTTCATATAACTCTTTGCCTAAAACCGTGGTTTGCCGACCCGGGTATATTATTATGCGCTGACTTAAATGTCCTATGGCGTATCAGAATCAGAGACTCCAACCCTTGCGGCACACTCGGGTTGGGGACTTCCCCGCCGAGTCAATGGCGGATTTCATATAGCCCGTGGAATTTTCAGAAATGTAGGGGAATACCACTTAACTCAGAAGTAAAACACAGATCATGATTTGAAATGAACAAACAGGTTGCATGTTTTCAGAAAGTGCCCATGTAATTTTCAGAAATAGTTTTATACATGATGTCTTGATGAAAAATTTGCTTTCACTTAATATATATATATATGTATGTTCCATTATACTATTTTTGGAGTGCTTCGCGTGCCAGTACTTTTGTGCTGACCCCCCCTCCTTCCAGGTTTTGAGGCACAGTCTAGGGGTCCAGCTACTCAGGGGCTTGCAGACTTGATCTCACAATGGTGAGCCTTCTATTATTCGGAAGGCCTAATTATGTCAGACATTATCTTATTTATTATGTTTTGGTCTACTGGGGGCCTTGTCCCAGTTTCTTTTCAGACAAATGTTTATGTTCTTAGTAGAGATTTCGCAGACTGATGTCAGATAGTATTATTCAGAAATGTTGCAGAACTTGACCATGTTTTCCGTACTCAGTTTCAATTCCGCATTTTATTATGATTATGAATGTTGTGCATGATAACCAGACAAAGAATGGGTGTTCCGGGCCTTCATGGTTCGGGATGCTCGTCACGGCTAAGGCCTAGGCTCGGGTCGTGACAAACTTGGTATCAGAGCACGGTTCATAGTCCCAGGGTGTCTGCGAAATCGCGTCGAGTAGAGTTCTGTGTATGGGTGTGTAGCCCGCCACACTTATAAACAAGATTCTACTGGGCGTTTAGGAATGTTTCCCTTCTTTGTGATTTAGTTCGTGCTTCAGATTCTAAACTGTCCTCTAATCAATGATCTTTTGTATTTCAGAAACACGACTATGCCTCCCTATCGCAACATCGATCAGAGTGCTCAGGCAGATGTGGTCCGTCCCACCCATAGGATGCGGACCCATAATAGAGCTTCCACGCCAGAACTTGTCCCTACTTCGGGAGTTCCTCTAGTCCCAACTAGTCCACCTCGGACTCCGCGGACCAATGCCAACCGTTCGCAAACTGCTCAAAGAAATATCTCGAATGCAGAGTTCAGACAGTCTATCCATATGCTGACACAGCTGGTAGCTAACCAGGCTCAACGATGGGAAGATGTTGGGTCTGCATCCATTACGTTTGGGGCTACTAGAGTCGGGCATTTCATGAAGATGAATCCACCTAAGTTCACTGGTACAAAGGTGGAGGAAGATCCACAGGAGTTCGTGGATGAGATGGAGAAGATCTTTAAGGTAATGCATGTAGATGATATAGAAGGAGTGGAATTGGCAACTTATCAGCTTAAGGATGTAGCAAATAAGTGGTATGCAGACTGGGAAGATGCAAAAGGTGAGAGTGGTGAGCCTACGGTTTGGGGTGAGTTTGTAGAAGCTTTCCTTGACAGATTCTTTCCTCTGGAGTTGAGGGAGGCTAAAGCGGAAGAGTTCATGAATCTGAAGCAGGGCAGTATGAGTGTACAGGAGTACACTTTGAAGTTTAATCAATTAGCCCGCTATGCACCAGAATTGACTAGCAATATGAGAGCCCGGATGCGGAAATTTGCATCCGGCCTTGCTGATAACCTGATACTTGAGTGCCAGGGGGTAATGTTAAATAGGGAGTTAGACTTTGCTAGACTGACAGTCCACATGCAGCAAGTGGAAGAGAAGAAGAGAAAGATCACTAAATCTAGAGAGAAGGACAGACAGGACAAGAGAGTCAAATCTGCGGACCAGCACCGTAGTCAGCCGCAGAGTGGTAACTGGGGAAATAGGTGGTCGAAGAATATGAGGTTTTGGAATAATATGCAATCAGCAACCAGCGCCCCAGCACCCAGAACCCCTGCAGACAGACAGACTCAGAGCTATCAGACTCCTCATGGATCTAAAGCAACGGATACTTAGTCGCAGGGTAGTGTGGCTCAGCAGCATCGCACTTACCCGCAATGTGAAAAGTGTGGTAAGAATAATCCGGGGAAATGTCAGTTGGGCATACGTGTATGTTATTCATGTGGTCAGCCAGACCACTTTCAGAGGGACTGTCCATCTACTAGGAGGAGTGCTGGTGGTGCAAAGTTTCAGGGCAATTCCACAGTGCCACCCCATCTCAGAAGGGCACCACATCAGCTGTCGGGAACAGTCGCAACCGGTTATATGCCTTGACCAACCGCCAGGAGGCGGAAACTTCCCCAGATGTTGTTACCAGTACGTTTCAAATCTTTTCCCGTGATGTCTTTGTGTTACTTGATCCCGGATCTACCTTATCCTATGTGACCCCTTATGTGGCTGTTGGTTTCGGGTTTGAGCCCAGTGTGATTTCTGAACCCTTTTCTATTTCTACCCCAGTGGGGGATTCTGTTGTTGCTAGAAGGGTATATAGGGGTTGTGTGGTGACTGTTGGTAGTCGGGATACGGTGGCAGACCTTATAGAGTTGGACATGGTTGCATTTGATGTTATCTTAGGGATGGATTGGCTCCATTCATGCTATGCCATATTGGATTGTAGGACTCGTAGAGTTACCTTTTCTTTCCCGAATGAACCAATGATTGAGTGGGAGGGACATTCTTTAGCACCCAAAGGGCACTTTATATCTTATCTCAGAGCCCAAAAACTCATTTCTAAGGGTTGTTTGTATCACCTTATTCGAGTCAAGGACTCCAAAGTTGAAAATCCTCCTCTTCAGTCTATCCCTGTGGTGAATGAATTTCCAGAAGTCTTTCCCGAAGATCTCCTAGGGATACCCCCTGATAGGGAGGTAGAGTTTGGTATTGATGTGTTGCCAGATACCCACCCCATTTCTATTCCGCCATATAGAATGGCTCCCGCAGAGCTAAAGGAGTTGAAAGATCAGCTAGGAGACCTCCTAGATAAGGGATTTATACGCCCCAGTGTATCTCCTTGGGGCGCACCTGTACTTTTCGTGCGTAAGAAAGACGGTTCCCTTCGTATGTGCATAGATTACCGTCAGTTGAATAAGGTCACAATTAAAAACAAATATCCCCTTCCTAGGATTGATGATCTTTTTGACCAGCTTCAGGGTGCTAGATGTTTTTCAAAAATAGACCTTCGTTCGGGCTATCATCAGTTGAAAGTTAGGGAGTCAGACATTCCCAAAACGGCTTTTCGAACCCGATATGGTCACTATGAGTTTCTTGTCATGTCCTTCGGGTTAACTAATGCCCCTGCAGCTTTCATGGATCTGATGAACAGAGTTTTCCATCAGTTTCTTGACTCGTTTGTCATTGTATTTATTGATGATATTCTGATTTATTCTAAGAGTAAGGAGGATCATACCGATCACCTTCGAATCATTCTTCAGACCCTTAAGGATCATCGGTTGTATGCCAAGTTTTCCAAGTGTGAGTTCTGGTTAGATGCTATTGCATTCTTAGGGCATATTGTGTCCCTTGATGGGATTAGAGTGGACCCCCAGAAAGTTGAGGCTGTGAGGAAATGGCCCAGGCCTACGACTCCAACCGATATTCGAAGCTTCTTGGGTTTGGCAGGTTATTACAGAAGGTTCGTAGAGGTTTTTTCATCCATAACGACTCCACTCACTAAACTGACTCAGAAAAAGGTAAAGTTTGTGTGGTCTGATTTATGTGAAAATAGTTTTGAGAAGTTGAAAGACAGACTAACCACTGCACCCGTTTTGACTCTTCCCGAGGGTGTTGATGGTTTTGTGGTTTATTGTGATGCATCCCGTGTGGGACTTGGCTGCGTTTTGATGCAACATAGTAAGGTGGTAGCTTATGCATCTAGGCAGTTGAAGGTGCACGAGCGGAACTACCCTACTCATGATTTGGAGTTAGCGGCTGTGGTGTTTGCCCTTAAGATTTGGTGGCACTATTTGTACGGTGTTCATGTTGATATCTTCACTGATCACAAGAGTCTGCAGTATGTTTTCTCGCAGAAAGAATTGAATCTCAGGCAGAGGCGGTGGTTGGAACTCCTGAAATACTATGATATGAGCCTGCATTACCATCCGGGCAAGGCAAATGTTGTAGCCGACGCCCTCAGCAGGTTGTCTATAGGCAGCCTTTCTCATGTAGAAGAAGAAAAGAAGGAGATGGTGAAGGATATTCACCACCTTGCGAATCTAGGAGTGCGACTGTTAGATTCTGAAGATGGAGGGGTGGTTGTTCATGAGTTAGCTAAGTCATCCCTTTGTACTGAAGTGAAGGAGAAGCAGGTTGAAGACTCCATCTTGATGCAAATCAAGAAAAATGTGGGTCAACAGAAGGTGATGTCTTTTGAAATTGATGGTGATGGCATTCTGAGGTTTCAGGGTAGATTATGTGTTCCGAATGTCGACGGGCTTCGAGGAAGAATTCTTGATGAAGCTCACACCTCAAGGTATGTTGTTCATCCTAGTTCTACTAAGATGTACCATGATTTGAAAGCTATGTTTTGGTGGAATAATATGAAGTGAGATGTGGCTAACTTTGTTTCTAAGTGCTTGAATTGCCAACAAGTGAAAGTAGAACATTTGAGGCCAGGAGGTACTTCCCAAGAAATAGCGTTACCCTTGTGGAAGTGGGAAATGATCAATATGGACTTTATTGCAAGACTTCCGAAGTCCCGAAATCAGTATGACTCTATATGGGTGATTGTAGATAGGCTGACCAAGTCAGCTCACTTTCTGCCTGTCAGGACTAACTATTTGGGGGAAGATTATGCCAAGCTGTTCATTGCGGAAATTGTTCATTTGCATGGAGCGCCTGTCTCCATCATATCCGACCGAGGTACGCAGTTTTCTTCTCAGTTTTGGAGATCATTCCAGAAAGGTTTAGGTACCCAGGTGAACTTAAGTACAACATTCCACCCACAGACTGATGGGCAAGCTTAATGCACCATCCAGACCCTGGAGGACATGTTGAGGGCCTGTGTGATAGACTTTAAAGGTTGTTGGGTTGATCACTTGCCACTGATAGAGTTTGCCTATAACAACAGCTTCCACTCTAGTATTAAGATGGCACCTTTTGAGGCATTATATGGTAGGAGATGCATGTCTCCAATAGGCTGGTATGAAGTAGGTGAGATACAGATGTATGGGCCTGATCTTGTTCATCAAGCAATGGAGGATGTGAAACTCATTAGGGAACGACTAAAGACAGCTCAGAGTCGTCAGAAATCCTATGCCGACGTCAGAAAAAGAGAGTTAGAGTTTGAGATTGGAGATTGGGTTTTCCTCAAAGTTTCTCCCATGAATGGGGTTATGCGTTTCGGGAAGAGGGGTAAGCTAAGTCCTCGCTATATAGGCCCGTATCAGATTATAAGGAGAATAGGTGGAGTTGCGTATGAATTAGAATTGCCTGCAAGTTTGGGTTCTATTCATCCAGTATTCCACATATCCATGTTAAAGAAATGCATCGGAGATCACTCTTTGGTGGTTCCCATTGATGAGATCAAGGTGAGCGATTCCTTGTCTTACGAGGAAGAGCCCGTGGAAATCCTAGATCGACAAGTGAGAAAATTGAGGAGGAAGGAGATAGTATCAGTTAAAGTGCTATGGCGAAATCAGAAGGTTGAAGAAGCAACTTGGGAGTCGGAGCATGACATGAAAGCGAGATACCCAAGCCTTTTTGAAATCAGCAAGTGACGAATTTGAAGGTAAAATTCTTGCTTTATGTTTCCTTCCATGTATGAATCTGTTTGAAAATCGTGCGTGACTAGTTCTGCTTCATCATTCGGGGACGAATGATCCCAAGGGGGGGATAATGTAACGCCCCGTAAAAGTCATGCTTGTATTAGACGAAAATTTCTGAGTTTTAGACTTAAGTGTTAGTGGACGTTGTAATTTGTGTCAAATTCTATTGACCATAACTCATTGTATATGATGCACTGGGTGGCCTACTATATACCAAATGGTAGATAATTGAATAAGCTTTCCAACGATACCAAATTCGCCTAAAACGGACATCCGGTGAAGAAGTTATGACCTTTCAAAGTTGAATGTGTCGCATACGCACATATAGGCGATGCATAGTGCGGCGCCTATGCAAATATAGG
Source organism: Capsicum baccatum var. pendulum (assembly GCA_030864225.1). Lineage (NCBI taxonomy): Eukaryota > Viridiplantae > Streptophyta > Magnoliopsida > Solanales > Solanaceae > Capsicum > Capsicum baccatum. Next base: position 263,303,987 of record CM061561.1, on the reverse strand, counting down.
TGATGCATAGGGCGGCGCATATGTAAAATTAGGCGATGCAAAGGGCGGCGCCTATCCTAGTCTATGCGATGCAAAGGGCGGCGCATACTTATGCTTTCAGGTGACGAAAACACTCCGTTTTTTTTTAGATTTTCAAGGTCAACTTTAAACTATCATAACTCTCTGAATATAATGAACTGGGAGAGCTTCAACCTATTAAACGAAAGATCTTTGAGTCCTCTTTCCAATGCAACTGGTTTCATCAAAATCCAACATCTAAGTAAGGAGTTATATCCGTTTTACTTCAGCCTGTCAGTTTGTCAACTAAGGGATAGTTTCGACTTTTCTTGTTTTCTTAGGGGCATTTTAGTCATTTTACCTCACCCAAATTTCGTCTATTACACCAGATTTAGCTCCTAATTCAGCAAAATACAATCCTTTTTCTCAAATTCTCTCAAGAACACCTTTTAGGGTTTCAAACAAAAATCCCAAATAACTCAAGATTCAACCGTTGGTTTTGGAAGATAATTTCAGATTTGGAATCCTCTCGACGTAGGCTTTGATAGACACCCAAAATTCGTGGAGAACAAGGTACGCGGGGTTTTCCTAAATTCTCATGGGCATAGAAATCATGTTTTAAGAAAGGGGTTTTTAAATTTAAGTACATATTCATGATTTAGAAGCTTTATATGATATTGTTTTAGCCTTTTGGCTTTCCCCCAAAGTGACTTAAAAATTATATGTATATGTATATATGTGTTTTGCCTTGAAATAAGAATTGAGAGCACAATTTATATGAAATTCCTCTCTTGATGTAATTTTTCCATGTTTCACATGATATAGATTGTTTTGAAATAAGTCTTGAAAAATCATGATATGAAATGCTTTGGCTTTGCTATGTTTCGAATACGATTTTGAACACGAAAGAGAGGGTTGTAAATGTTGAATATACATATAATGAAAGACTGGATAATTTTTTCAAAAGCACATGACCACCATATGTTTGATGAAAGTTTTTGCATGGTTTTGACTTGAGTTTCGGAACATGAAACCTTTTATGCAAATTACATGTTTGGGTGGTCTGAAACTACACTTTTATGAAATATCATGCTTAATGCATTATGGCTCAGAAATAGAACCTGTAGGTGTTGGTATGACGATACCAACTCAGATAAATACCATATCAGACTCAAACTAACAGACTTTTCAGACTAGTTCAGAAATTAGATTTTATCAGACTTTCATGATTTAGAAATTTCAGAATGATACATGTTCAGAAAAGGTTAAAAATGGGCATACAGAGATGTTAGGTGGTTCCCCGAAGAGGGCTTGAGTTCAGATAACTCTTTGCCTAAAACCGTGGTTTGCCGACAAGGGTATATTATTATGCGCTGACTTTAATGTCCTGTGGCGTATCAGAATCAAAGACTCCAACCCTTGCGGCACACTCGGGTTGGGGGCTTCCCCACCGAGTCAATGGCAGATTCAAACACAGATCATGATTTGAAATGAACAGACAGGTTGCATGTTTTCAGAAAGTGCCCATGTACTTTTCAGAAATAGTTTTATACATGATGTCTTGATGAAAAATTTGCTTTCACTTAATATATATATATATATATATATATATATATATATATATGTATGTTCCATTATACTATTTTTGGAGTGCTTCGCGTGCCAGTACTTTTGTGCTGACCCCCCCTCCTTCCAGGTTTTGAGGCACAGGCTAGGGGTCCAGCTACTCAGTAGACATTCTCGGGCTTATAGACTTGATCTCACAGTGGTGAGCCTTCTATTATTCGGAAGGCCTAATTATGTCAGACATTATCTTATTTATTATGTTTTGGTCTACTGGGGGCCTTGTCCCAGTTTCTTTTCAGACAAATGTTTATGTTCTTAGTAGAGATTTCGCAGACTGATGTCAGATAGTATTATTCAGAAATGTTGCAGAACTTGACCATGTTTTCCATACTCAGTTTCAATTCCGCATTTTATTATGATTATGAATGTTGTGCATGATAACCAGACAGAGAATGGGTGTTCCTGGCCTTCATGGTTCGGGATGCTCGTTACGGCTAGGGCCTAGGCTCGGGTCGTGACACTTCTCACGTGCAGTGTTCACACTTATTTATCGCAACAGAAAACCTAAGATCGAGAGACTAATAGACCAAAAATAAATAAATCATAAATTTTAAATAAAAACAAGACAAAATGTGAACATAATTAGATGTTTGATAGCCTCTTCTTTACGCTAACAACAATAAATCACTTTATCATTATTGACACATCTTTATACCAAGTACCAAGAGTGAGATTTAATACTTGACATTCATCCAATACGTATCGCAACATTGCCACAAAATTCAACTTTGGATTTTCTCTCTGCTTTTTATGCAAGTATTATTGTATTGAAGGTTTGTCTTAGTTAGGATGTTGTATGTTTTGGTGTATACTTGGAATATCTTGCTTTTGGTACTATTGAATATGTTAATTTCTATTTATCTTGTTCTATTACTATTCCGTATCTTATCTTAGATTGCTTTATTTTGAGCCGGGGATCTATCGGAAATGGCCTCTCTATCTCACATTTGAGGAAGTGGTATAGACTGCGTACACTTACCCTCCCTAGACCCCACTTTGTGGAAATATACCGGGTATGTTGTCGTTGTTGTTGTTGTATTACTGTATTGAAAATTTGGAAATTTTCACTTAGCCACCAAGAGCATAAGGGAAAAAGAGAATCCAAACATCTTACAGTTTAACATATTTATCATCTTTGTAGATCAGCAGCAGTAACAAATATCACAAAGAAATTTCACTCACCTATCAAATCACATGCAGTGTTTTAGGTACAAATAATTTAAAAAGATTTTAACATATGTAAAGAAAAATGACTTTCAGGAAGTTGTTTTAGGTTGGAGACATTCTCCCATATTCAAGCTCAACACGAGAAAATAGTTTCATACATCCTAGGGTAAACCATGATGTTTTTGAGCTTCTCCAAAATCCATCACGTACTCGGTGTCTGCACATAGTTAACCCAAATAGAAAATCTATCCGCAAGTCAATCATCTCAAAATAGCAAAATCGACTTAGATTGAGATACTAATATACCAATTGCCGAGACACAGAAATAAAATAAAATAAGTAATCATTCAAAAATATAAATAATTCCACCTAAACCACACTCACAATAGAAAATTAAAAAAGGAAGACACAAACTGTAAATATCAATAGGTGTTTGATTACCTCTTCTTTAGGCCGGCAACAGTAGATAATTTTACCAGTATCAGCGTAATGTGTAGCAGCATGGATTTGAAAAGTTTCAATAAGAGTACCAAGAGTGAGATTTAATACTGTGACAGTCATATAATATGAATTGGTCGGAGAACAATTCACTTTCTCAATCTTCAAGACCTTGTACTTGAAAACCTGCAAGGATAGTCACAATTAGTTGATAATAAAGGAAATAATCGGGGACTAATCACTGGAAACAAATTAAGCTGCAATTATACATTGTACTCTTTCTCGTTATAATCTTCGATAACATGGTTAGCTAGTCCCAGCAGTATCTCAGTCATGTCACCTAGTCCTTCCATTAGTTCTAATGGTGCTATTCTACCACAGAGAAAGTCATCAATGTCGAAAACCTGTGAAAGAAGTAAACATTAGAGTGAGTGATGAAATCCATCCAAAGGACATAGTGAATCTATAAAAATTAAATTCAGCTAAAGTACTTGTCATAATAGTCAATTAATTTAAAGTGAAATAGGCTACAATGGAACTTTGGTAAGATATTAAACCTAACGACATCAAAATTATTATTAGAAATTGACAACGACGATTAGCAATATGAAGAAAAGAAAGAAACTTTACATGTGATTGGGTTAACTGGCGGCAGTATGCAAGCCAAATTGGGAGACATTCTGGGGGATAGTCCTCCATCTCAGTTCTATCGAAGTGATAGGATTGTTTGTTGTTGGTCAACAATTGTTGCTCTCCTTTTGTCAATAATTGTTGCTCATATTTCAACAATTGCGGATGATGAAGACATTTTTAACTTTGTGTTTTCAACATCGGTGGCTGCATTCACACATGAAGGCAAGACTTTTGAGGTCCAGATTTGGCTATAAAAGCCAATGCTACTTCATTTGCAAAGACACCTCCACAACATTTCAATAGCCAATCTCTCCGTTATATTTTCTTCTTTATCTACTTCTTGGTTGAGTATTTCTATACTCGTAGAGAATTTGTAAGGGGCTATTTTGTCTTGTTAGTCCCGAGAAAATATTTTGTACTCTCGTCAATATTAGTGAAATTTTTGGCTCTCTCGCCGGTGGTTTTTTACCTCTATTTAAAGAGGGTTTTTCCACCTAAAACCTTGGTTTCAATTTTACTGTTTTTATTAATTTCTCGGAATCTTTGGTTGAATTTATCCCCCTTCCACACTCTGTAGCCCTACAAATTGGTATCAAAGCCACGATAATTCAACCGGGATTTTTTTTTAAAAATGTCGACGAAGTTCGATATTGAGAAATTTGATGGTAAAATTAGTTTTGCTATCTGGCGAGTCCAGATGCTGGCTGTTCTTACCCAGAATGGCCTAAAGAAGGTTCTGTCCGGCAAATCGGCGAAGCCAGCCACTACAACGGAGGAGCAGTGGGAAGAGACGGATGAGAAGGCGTTATCCACAATCCAATTATGCTTGTCCCGTGAGGTGCTACGCGAAGTCATCAATGAGAAAACTGCAGCCGGCATATGGAGTAAATTGGAGTCTCTGTACATGACCAAAAGTCTTGCAAATAAACTCCGGTTAAAGGAGCGACTTTTCACGCTCCGTATGTCTGAAGGTACACCCATCCAATCTCATCTTGGTGAATTTAATTCCATCATAATTGATTTGGAAAATCTGGATGTCGAAATTGATGATGAGGATAAAGCCGTACTACTTATTATTTCTTTGCCACCCTCATATAGACATTTCAAAGAAATTATGCTATATGGTAATAATGTTAACTTGAGCTTTGATGATGTCAAGTCTAACCTACTGTCCAAAGAAAAATTTGATACCCAAATTCATTCTGAAAGTTCGGGTGAGGGACTAGTAGTTAGAGGGAGAAACCACGAAGTAGGTGCTAGCGGTAAAAACCAATCCAAATCCAAAGGTAAAAACTCTAAGTATTGCCGTTATTGCAAGAAAAGAAATCATGAAATCTCTGAGTGCTACAAATTGAAAAATAAGCAAAACAGAGAAGATAAGGGTAAGCAACCCGAAAAATCTGCCGAAGCTAGTTTTGTAGAAACCGAATCTGATGGAGAGTGTTTTATTGCTTCTGGTACTGATCAAAGGTCAAAAAATGAGTGGGTTCTTGATTCTGGTTGTACATTTCATATGTCTCCTAATAGAGACTGGTTTACCACCTATGAATCTTTTAATGGTGGTCTTGTCTTAATGGGCAACGATGCTCAATGCAAAGTTGTCGGCAAAGGCACAATCAAAATCAAGACACATGATGGAGTCGTTAGAACTTTGACCAGTGTCAGACATGTCCCTGATTTGAAAAGGAATCTCATTTCCCTAGGCACTCTTGAATCTCAAGGGTGTAGATACTCAGCTGAAGGTGGAGTTTTAAAGGTGTCCAAAGGAGCTCTTGTGTTACTAAAGGCAATTCGATCTGGTAGTTTGTATTTGCTTTAGGGTTCAACTGTTATAGGTTCTGCAGCCATCGCCTCATCCAACAAAGACAACACGAAGTTGTGGCATTTGAGGTTGGGCCACATGAGTGAGAAGGGAATCCAAATTCTCAAAAAGAAAGGCTATCTTGGCAACCATTGTACCGGTAAGGTCGATTTCTGCGAGCATTGCATTTTTGGTAAGCAGAGAAAGGTTAGCTTTTCAAAAGCCATTCACAGGACCAAAGGTACTTTGGACTACATCCATTCAGATCTTTGGGGTCCATCGAGAGTTCCCTCCAGAGGTAAATGTCATTATATGTTGACATTTATTGATGATTTTTCACGTAAACTCTGGGTATATTTTCTCAAGCAAAAGAATGAAGTTTTTTCCACCTTTAAAGAGTGGAAATTATTAATTGAGAACCATGTATGTCATCTGAAGAAATCTCTTTATGGTTTGAAGCAATCACCAAGACAATGGTATAAAAGGTTTGATTCCTTCATGACTGGACATGGCTATTCTAGAAGTAGTTATGATAACTGCGTCTATTTTCAAAAAAATATCTGATGGATCAGTAGTATACTTGCTGTTATATGTTGATGATATGTTAATTGCTGCAAGAGATAAAACTCTTGTTGACAAGTTAAAGGTGCAGCTCAACAGTGAATTTGATATGAAGGATCTAGGTCCTGCCAAGAAGATTCTTGGAATGGAGATTAACAGAGATCGTCAAGCTGGAAAACTTTTTCTATCACAGAAAAGGTATGTAATGAAGATGCTTGACAGATTTGGAATGCGAGATTCCAAAGCTGTTAATACTCCACTTGCTGTCCACTTCAAGTTGTCATCAGATCAGTGTCCACAATCAGAAGAGGAACAAAGGCGCATGTCACATGTCCCGTATTCTAATGCAGTCGGAAGCCTTATGTACGCTATGGTATGTACTAGGCCTGATTTGGCTTATGCGGTTAGTGTTGTTAGCAGATTCATGCACAACCCAGGAAAACAACATTGGGAATCTGTCAAATGGATCCTTCGTTACTTGAAGGGTTCTCCTGATATTGGTTTGGTATTTGATAGACAAAAGTCTGATCCAGGAGGCGTAGTTGGTTATGTTGACGCCGACTACGGTGGTGATTTAGATCGGAGAAGATCACTTTCAGCCTATATCTTTACACTCTGCGGCTCTGCTATCAGTTGGTATTCATCACTTCAAGCCATTGCGGCTTTGTCCACCACTGAAGCAGAATATATTGCTGCTACTGAAGGAGTGAAAGAGGCTATCTGGCTCCGAGGCTTGGTTGCTGAACTTGGTTTACAACAACACATTCTTGTTATGTTCTGCGACAGTCAGAGTGCTGTCCATTTGGCCAGGAATAGCAAGCATCACTCAAAGACCAAGCATATTGATATTAAACGCCACTTTATCCGAGATATTGTTGATGCAGGAGAAATTACTGTGGAAAAAATCCATACAACTGAAAATCCTGCAGATATGTTAACGAAACCACTTCCAGCCGCTAAGTTCGATCATTGCTTGGACTTAGCTGGTATTATTCATTGTTAACAGGTTTTCATGGCGAGAGAGTATTTCCGGTCAAAAGGAGATCAAGGTGGAGATTTGTTGGTCAACAATTGTTGCTCTCCTTTTGTCAACAATTGTTGCTCATATTTCAACAATTGTGGATGATGAAGACATTTTTAACTTTGTGTTTTCAACATCGGTGGCTGCATTCACACATGAAGGCAAGACTTTTGAGGTCCAGATTTGGCTATAAAAGCCAATGCTACTTCATTTGCAAAGACACCTCCACAACATTTCAATAGCCAATCTCTCCTTTATATTTTCTTCTTTATCTACTTCTTGGTTGAGTATTTCTATACTCGTAGAGAATTTGTAAGGGGCTATTTTGTCTTGTTAGTCCCGAGAAAATATTTTGTACTCTCGTCAATATTAGTGAAATTTTTGGCTCTCTCGCCGGTGGTTTTTTACCTCTATTTAAAGAGGGTTTTTCCACCTAAAACCTTGGTTTCAATTTTACTGTTTTTATTAATTTCTCGGAATCTTTGGTTGAATTTATCCCGCTTCCACACTCTGTAGCCCTACATTTGTTACACTTGCAATAGGGGCTCAGATAGGAGCCATCAAGGCATCTCCCTTTTGCTTTTGCTTGTGGTGCAAATTTTTCTCGCTCCTCTTCCCATGAGAACATAGGAGCAGGGTGGGCATTGTCGCGCAAGTATTGCAAGCCCTCACGGGTCAGAGGAATTGTTGGATCCCCTTCCCCAGGTGGCAATTTAATAATGTCAGATGCCAACAAGTCCAGAATGTCCGAGATTGGCTCTTTTTTAAGAAGTTTATCTAACCTCTTTTCGAGTAGCTCTTTTGCTATCACGGGATCCCGTAGTGATAGTAATGCCAATAAATAACGAACCTCATATTGCCTCTGCTTCTCCTTATTATCACCCTCGGCAACTGGTACCAAATAATTTAGTATTTCCCATAATCGATGCTTTTTTTCCCACTCTCCATATCCTTGTTTTTCAAGACGTGCTTTTAGCATCTTCTCCTCGTATGAGTACTCTTTTTCCCAGACCTCAGGTGGTGCTGCTTTTTTTCTCTTGGCCTCCTCCCTTCCCTCCTCCTCCTTTCCACAAACAAGAAGAAGGGTTTTTTGCATCATCTCCTCCTCCTCGAACGTTGGTATCAAACCCTTTTTTATTTCCCATGATCGATTTTTCTTTTCCCAATTTATACATCCTTGTCTGTCAAGATTGATCTATGCTTTTACCCTCTTCTCCTCGTACGAGTAGATTCTTTCCCAATCCTCCTCCTCCTCAGGTGGTGCTGCTTTTTCCCTCTTCTTATCGATCATAAGCTTAGACCCTTTTCTTTAATTGAGGTGGTAAATGGTAAGGAGATGTAAAATTTATAGAGAATAAGTTATGGAATATCTGAACTGCATACTCAGTCGATCGTGGGGTAATATTATATTGGAGTAGGAAACCAAATTTATTTAGGATTTGAGAATTTATTTAATTCATGTTTAGTTAGGATTTGTTTGTCCTAATTCATATCGGAATAGGTTTTGTAATCATAGTTTAGATCGGTTTTACAGTATTTTTATTAATAGGGGTGCTTTTAGGTATAAATCGCAAACTTTATTTGATTATCAATTAGGGACTATGGTAGGTACACAGTAGTAGAGAGGTGTATGTAACGTCCCGCATGTTTCACCATCCTTACAGGGATTAAAAACGAGCCTTTATGACCCTTTCAGTGAGTATAAAATTGATTGGGGACGAGCTTGGTAGTGTTTGGGAGAGTTTAGGGTAAGAAAATGGACCGTGGGTCGCACGGGAAGGCGCGTCTCACAAGCCGACACGAAGGGCTGTTGCCTTGACCCCGCTATAGCCTAACACTGCACGAGGCTTGACGCACGATGGTGCCACGCCGCACGGGGAGGGGTTGCGCGATGGGTGTGTGCGGCAAACCCCCTCCCTCCTCTATTTTACCTGACAGGATTTTGTTTTTATGCCTCATTCTTTAGGGTGTTTGTGTCTTTTTACACTATGAAAACCGACCCCCATTCACTCTAAACGTTCCCAAGTCCCTAAATACAATATTCATCAGTAAGTTCAAGCTTTAAGGCTAAAGATTGAAGCTTTTCTCAATTTCCCTCCGTCAAAAAAGGCATGGTTAACATTCCCTACTTCAATTACAGAATAGACTATGAATGTAAATTATTATATATGTATTATCGTATTGGTGATTTGAAGCTAGGGTTGAAGGTTTTATTATGGAAGCTTCCCCGCCGTTGATGTCATTGAATGTATTATGTGATAAAAATAGTTTGAAATTGTTGTGACGGCTCAATCATGGTTTTTACTCATGTTTTCGAATGACGGGATGAAGAATCCATAATGTTGATAATAATGGTTTTGGGCATGATGCTATGACAATGGTGGACCTTATCGTTGAATGGTTAATGGAATAGATGACTTGCAAGTCTAGGTATGACGATACCGATATTGGTCCATGCCCTTAATGGAAAGAAAATGGTCTAACAGTATTTGATGATACGAAAGTGCTAAAATTTGGGTTTAAAGGGAATTAGATGGTTAACCGAGAAGGTGCAAGTCCAAGTGGCTCAACACCCGAAACCTGTGTTTTGCTGGCATAGGGATGTTTGATCCTTAATTAGACGACCTTATGAGGGTGATTGCTCGACATAATTTTTTAATCTAACTCATGTGGTAAACGTGGATTGGGGCTTAGCTGATCGAGCGTTGATCGGAAACACATAGCCCGTGGTTTTTAATGGAAGTCGGTGATACCATCTAGTTCAGAATTAAGGAATAGAAGTATGATTTTCTTTACTTGGAGTCGCAACTGATATTTTCTCATATTGTTTTGGACTTCACTTGTATGTTTTATTCCACTTTATAAAGCCTATCATATCTTATTATCTGTTCAATATGCCAATACATTCCACATATTGACCATCTCCGGATGGCTACATCGTTTCATGATGTAGGTTTGGAGGCACACTCTAGTGGTACTACACAACAGTAGATTCTACCAGTTTGATCGTGGCAATTGGTGAGCCCTCCATCTTCCGGAAGGCCTATGTCTCTTTCATTAGACTCTAAACGATTCTCTTATGGTATTGCCGGGGCCATATTCCGGCTTAGGATTATCTATTTGAATTGTTAGAGGCTTCACGGACTATGGTAGACAGATATCGCATTCACAAAGAGTGGCCTATATTAGCAGTGGTAGCAGTGGTAGCAGTGGAACCATAAGTACATCACCAGCTTTTGGTCCTCTTATTAGATTTGTTAGCAGATATTCAAGCTTTAACGTCCTGAAATTGATGATTAAAGTTAGTTCCAAACGAATGTGTTGGTAAATTGAATAACCACAACTTGATCTATAAATTGCATTAACATAGCTACTTGTACCTCTTTTCCATAAAATCATCTATTGAAAATCAGTGTGAAATCCCAATAACCAGCCGGTGCAAATTCCCAAACCAACTCCGCTGCAATGAACAAGTTGATTGCACAGCAAGGTAGGTAATCTAACTTATTTCTTAACCAATTCAAAGAGAATATATTCGTCAAAGCGTTCTTTGGCCCAAATCAATTCGGTAGTATTATTTCACAGCATTTTACCCCTACTTTCCCCTGTATACATATACATGTTGTCCTGCAACTCTAGAGGCAGAAGCTATTTAACTTGAACCCCTAAAACAGAATATGCTATTTGGTATTTTTTTCGGTGGGCTGCTGTGGAGGAGGTGCAAATGTCGACGGTCCTTTAGTGTGCACTGAAAGCTAAATTTTTTCTTGTAATATCTCTACTATTAGTGAATGCTGGCTAAGATGAGTATTAGCTTTCCATGACTGCTTTATCTCCTGCTATTCTGGGAATTTTTTTTTTTTTTTTTTTTGCATGATTGCATATGTTAAGGAATTTTCTTATTCTCTTCTGCACTGGAGTTACATTCTTACAGATTACTCCATTAATTAAGTTGCCCAACGAGAACTTTCACTACTTATAATGTCTAATGCTGCCTAGTTTTGTGATCTTTAGCGTGCTAATGTCTAATGCTGTCTGTCATAATTGTAAACACCTAATTTTTAATCCAAACCTAATATTTTTATACCATTTTAATATTCAATTAATTTTTTTTTTTTTTTATTTTTTTATTTTTAGGCATTTTAAATTTATCTTACTTTGAGGTTCGTTAAAAATTTTGAAAACTACAAAAAATAGAGTCACATTTTTTAATAAGTTTTATTTTGTTTATATATTTTAGGAAAAAGGAAATTTTCTAAATTACATTTTTTTTTTTAAACTTTTAATAAAAAATCTAGTGATATTAATATTTCTTAATCATATTTCTAAGACTAGTTGTTAACTTATTATGTATTTTATCAGATTTTATTATGTTTATTTTATTTAAAATATTAAAAAAAAAAAAAAAAAACTTATCCTAAACTACCCAATCTTCCCATTCCCCTAACCTTTCCCACATCCCATACTTATTCCCTTAACCTTTCCCACATCCCATACTTATTCCCCTAACCTTTCCCACATCCCATACTTATTCCCTAACCTTTTCCACATCCCATACTTATTCCTTTAACTTTTCCCACATTCCATATCTCCCACTTCCTCCACACAAACACATATCACTAAACCTAACATCCCCAACTACATAACCCATACACACTTATACACTCCCTATATAAACACACACATAAAACACTAGAAAAAAAGATCACACACATGCACACATAAAGGAACACATAGGGGAAATAAAAACCAAAAATTCCTCACATCAAAAGACTTTGAGTTTTGGTCACGGCTTAAGTTCGAGGCTCCTTCTTGTTGTTGTTAGGAATTATTTTCGAAAGAGGTAACCCTTAATCTTCCTTTATTATGTAGTTTAAACGATTGTATGAAACTTGATTCAATATTATGAAGCTTCTTAAACTCACAAAAAAAATAAAAATAAAAAATAAACAACTACTCCCTCCTTAGAACTTTCAGAAAATCAACAAAAATTACGACAACACCAAAGAAAAAAAAAATCCCTCACGTCCCAAACTTTGAGGTTTGTTCGTGGTTTATGGTTTGTGGCTTTTGAACGTTAGCTATTAAAAAGTAAAGTGTCGCAATAGGCAACCCTCGATCTTTCCATGTAATTTAGTTTCACAATATAATTGTATGAGACTTGATTCAATTATTACGAAGTAGTTCAAATTATGTATGGGTCTAACTTGTTATTATCCGTTTCTTCTGTTCAGATTTTTATATCATTAATTAATAATTAATACTTCTAGTTTAAGTACCAATAATTGCTTATAATAGCTTCTGATGTGTGGATACTAACTTATAATTATTGGGCTAGAGTTTACTGTCTATGTATCTTCAAATGGTATATCTGTGTATCTTGCATGGGATTCGATTTATTTTTATTGTAGTTTTTTATTGTAAATGCATGACCACTTTACCCCAAGGTAAGGTACATCCTAATAGTTTAGTACCTTGAAATAAAGGGTGTGAATTAAATAAAAAGCTGCATATTTTGATAACTTTCTCCCGTGAGTATTTATATATATATATATATTTATTTATTTATTTCGATGTTCAGTTTTGTTTGACAATTTGACATTTCCTACTGTGGTGAGCTCCTAGTAAAAGAAAAGATGCGAGTTGGATTGCAAATCAACTTTTAAAATCTATTATCCGAAAAAAAAAAAAAAATTCACAAAATTTATCGAAGTTGAATTTAATTGGAAAGGGTAGAATTAAAGCTTGCTAAATGCTCATTTAGGTTCGGAGAAAATGGATGCGATCCATAAATGCCCCAAAGGCGCGCGGAATATATCAAAATTCGTGGTATGATCGGAAAGTACTGCTACCGGCAAGCCACACATTAATATAATTAAAAATATATGTAAAAGAATTTAAGAGCGGGAGGCAAACAACTTTTAGGCAAATAAATATTATATATCCAAAAGACTAATTTAAGCCAGACGTAAGTCATTAAAGCGACCGTGCTAGAACCACGGGACTCGAGGGGTGCCTAACACCTTCCCCTCGGTCAACAGAATTCCTTATCCGGATTTCTAGTTCGCAGACCAAAAAATAAAAAATTGAAGAGTCATTTCCTTTTGAATAGGGATTCAACAAGGTGACTTGAAACACCCAAACTCAATTCCAAGTGGCGACTCTGTAAACAAAATAATCCCTTTTCAAAACGTCACTTCAATTGGGAAAGCCCATTTTCTCTAAAACCGACTGCCTAGCGGGGGGTCGGATGCGGTAAAAAAATGGGGTGTGACAATAATAAAATGAAATGTTATACAATTATATTTCTTAAGAGAAAATACTTAGAATTATCCTTCGAGGTGGCTCCTCTAATTCGAAACTCGGCCTTCTCGGTCGAGCTTGTCGAAAGCCTAGTGTGGTTTGCGAGCTATTGCACATGAGTGGGGTTCACCCTGTCGGACCCAAAGGGTAGCGACTGTGGAGTCCCTACTTTGATCAACATACCCAGTGTAGTCTCACAAAGTGGGATCGTGTAACCTAATCCCTACTTTTGCGAGATAGAGAGATTGTTTACTGTCAGCTCCAGAAAAGAGATTTACAAAACACTATTTGCAGATATATTTCTGGTTCCATTCATATATGAGATGGTCATTCAACTAGGATACTCTTTCTGCTTTCAACTAATGTGTTTTATCTTGCTAACATTTTGACACAGTGGATTCGTGAAGAGGATGGCCGTTTTCATGACTCTGTACATGCCTCTCGGCATCCTGGTGGTGTGGGGTTTAGGGGGTGAAACTGATGTGGCACGGTGGAGTGTTCTTTAGTTCAACACAGGTACCATTTATCATCAAATTAATGTGGAGCTGACTCAAACTCTGAACTGGTCTCCAAAGTTGATGCACGAGTTCAAGAGCCTAAAGAGAGATTGTTCGAGTTGTTCCCAGACCAACTGTTCTTGAAAATATGATCTTGGATGAGATGAAATAGTTAATCACACAGCTCCCAGAGGCTCTAAACATTGTTTGCTCTTGCAAGGACAACAAAATCTTGCCATAAAGCTTCCAGCATTGAAAGACCTTGTGCATGAACTTGAGAAAGGTGGAGTACTGAAGGATGCCAAGTCATAACAAGTCTTATTGCTTCGGCATACAGTCTACGTGCATATCTTTCACCTATGTTGGACTCTTTTGGGTAGCATACCAGACAAAAAGTAGTTATCTTGTTCACCACTCCAATGCATTCCCTTCTCTTCTCAGTATCGTTTCAGATGGGGCAAAAGCGTTAAGCTAAGAGTTAATTTAGCAGACCACTCTAATACGTAAAATCAACATATATTTTAGTATGCCATGAACTAATTATCTTTTGGATGAAGTGGAGGTGATTTTAAGGGTTTGTTCTTGATATTTGCCTAAACCAACCCAGAAATAACCGTGAAGAATCTTACAATCACTTAAATTTTAGCCTAAAACAGGTTACAATGGAATACCCAAACTAAAGCACTTAATTAACAAAAGATGGAGACAATCCCAACCCAGACCAACTATAACAAGTACCTTCAACAATAATAATGAAATCTCAAATGGTAGAAATTTAAATAACTACGGTCCCTGTCCTCCCGTGACACGCCCTTCTGGCAGCAGACCAAAGCAAAACTCGCAGCTAGGCAAACCAATAATAGGCTGGAAATGGAGAAACAAAATAAAGGTAGTATCAAGGACAAGTGCATTATCCACAGAAAGCAAATGCATATGATCACTATTTTATGTTTCCTATGGCTTCTATAGAAAATCCTAAAACAGAATTCATGTAATGAAAATTCGGAAAGTTCCACTTACCCACCAAGAGCAAGGGAATAAATGAGAAGCCAAAGATCTTTCGTTTAACATATTTAATCATCTTTGCATTTCTAGTCAGACAAGGACCGGCAACAGTAACAAATATCACAAAGAAATTTCACACTTTCCTATCACATCTACAATATGTTGATAAAACTGTTGTATTTTGAGAGGCCAATTCTGAGCAGGTGGCTACAGTGAGAGTAGTCTTTCTTTTGTTTGAAGCTAACTTTGGTTGACATATTAACTAGACCAAAAGTTTAATTCATCCAGTTAGTAAACCAAATTCAATCCTTGGCTGATCTTCTTGGAAGTAGAATATGAGAATTACCAACAAGATATATAGGAATGCTTTTGGGGAACAAAAGTAAGTCAGTGGGAATTCGGAAGACTAACAAGCTGGAAAGCCAATATCTCTCAATGGGTGGTAGACTAATTTTAATCAATTCAGTCCTTGATACTTTGCCTATATATGATGCCATTATTTTCAATCCCAGGGAATGTCAAATGGAGATCCATGATAGTCGGCAAGGAGGAGGATTAGACATAAATTTTTTGAAATCCCAGAATCAAAGTTTGATGTTGTAGTGGCAATGAAGATTTTCTAGTGAGGATTAGCCATTTGGGAGGATAAATGGCATGAAGGTCAAGGAGTTCTGAAACAACTCTTTCCAGATCTCTATATATTATCTCGACAACAACAGGCAACGATTGGGGAGATATGGAGCAACCAAGGATGGAATTTGATCTTTAGAAGATGTTTGAATGATTGGGAAATTGATACGCTAACAGAGTTCGGAGGATAGCATCAAGTGGTAAGGAAATAACATAAAATATTCATTTAGAGAAAGAAAAACCAGTCCACCTAACACACACTCACCAAATAGAGAATAATAAAAGGAAGACGGAAATCATAAACTTCATTAAGTGTTTGATTACCTCTTCTTTAGGTCCACAACAATAGACCTTACTATCATCATTGACCAGACTAAAAGCAGCATGGATTTGAAAAGTTTCAATAGGAGTAACAAGAGTGAGATTAGATACTATGGCGGTCATCCAATACGTATAATACATTTCCACAGAACAATTCGCTTGTCAATCTTCAATACTCTGTACTTGAAATCCTGCAAGAAGAGTCACAATAGTTGAGAAGGATATATAATTGGGGAGTAATCACGGAAAGAAAATTAAGGAGCATACATACATTGCTCTCTTTCTCGTTATACTCCTGGATAGCACGGTTTGCCAATTCCATTATAATTTCAGCCATGCCTCCGCGTATTTCCTTAAATGGTCCTAATGGATGTATTGTCCCATCGATATAGTCATCAATGTCAAAACACTGTCAAAGAAGGCAACACATATTTCTTTAGAGTGAGTGATGAAAACTATTCAAAGGATAGGGTGAATCTAATAATATTAGGTGACAGTGGAACTATGATAACGAATTGGTTAGCAATATTAAAAACTTTACATGAGTTTGGCGGCACTGACGGACATATGCATTAGAAATTTGGGCAATTTCTGGGTGTTGTTCCTCCTCAAAGGCATGGTAGTGTTCACGGCAGTTTGGGTCACACTTGCAATAGGGTGTCGCATACAGATTCATGCGACATCTTTTTTCTGTTGCAATGTTTGAGCTCACAGGAGTGCTAGATCCTGTTGTTTGGGTAATACTTGCACTAGGTTTTCTAACATATTCGTAAAGCTGTTTCCAGAATTCAGGGGTCAGAGAAGCTGTTGGCACCGAAGGAGCTCTTCGCGGCGAAGGAAATTTCCCATCAGGAATGTCGTAATATGCAAGATCCCATCCTGGTCCAAAAGGAAAAAAAGTGCTCAATTTTCATCTTACCGAGGCGTACTTTTTCCAGATCGTCCAAGTATGACTGTTTTAGTTCTTTCTCCTCCTCCGTTAGAGGTTTAATATGGAGCTCTCGTAACCTCTTATAGAATGCCTCTTCTTGTGTCTTCTGAACCTCCTCTTGTGACCGCAATTCCAATGCCGATAGAATTTCTCTTTTCCTCTTCCTCTTTTCTTCCAGTTCTCTTTCCTCATCATATATTGGTACTAAACCGTTTTGTATTTCCCACAAATGATGCTTTTTCTCCCACTCTCCATCACCGTCTACAAGTGTTTTTAGCCTCTTCTCTTCGTATGAATACACTTTCTCCTTGGGCCAGCCCTCCTCCGCTGTTGGTACTAAACCGTTTTCTATTTCCCACAATCGATGCCTTTTTTCGCACTCTGCATCTCCGTCAACTAGTGTTTTCAGCCTTTCTCTTCGAACGAGTACACACACTCCCAATCCGGTGCTGCGTTTTCCCGTATGGATTGATCGGCCATTTGTACCCTATACCACAACCCCTAATTGAACACAATACTATTGTGATTTAATTATGGGTAACATAGGAACATATTTTATTTATAAAGTGAAATAATTTTTCTTACCAAAAATATGTATTTATAATACTAGAAACAAACTAAAGTAGAATTACAAAACCCATTCCAATGTATATATGCACCTTAATTTGCTGTCTCTGATTAGTCCTCGATTATCCTTTCCTTCAGTTTCAACTAATTGTGACTCTCCTTTCAGGTTTTCAAATACATGGAATTTTTCGATGGCCATCAAATGATTAAATATCTCTCTTCGTACTCCTATGCATGCTACAAGTATTGTCAATGGTGATAAATGTAAAGACCAACTTTTTTTAATAGAGGGTTAATTGGTAATTTTAACCAAATAATAATTATAATAAAGAAAATTAAAAGGGTGTGAGCCAAGCCCATTCCCTTATTCTTTATGATTCTGCACGTTATGACTAGGGAATTGAAAGGGTAATTATTTTTTTAAGTTTTTCTATCCGGAAGTAGTAGCCTCATAGAGGAGCAGGGGTTCTTTTCGGACATAATAAGAGCTGGTGTAGTAGGGATTTTACATATACAGGTACTTAAACCTCTAATTGTCGTGATGCTCCCATTTTACATTTATGTTTCATTGATGCTTTTGTAAGAAGAGTAATTAGTTAGGATTCAATTATATATTAATGTCAGTAGGGTGGAGAAGGCAATTGAAAGTAATTTCCTTATATAACTATTAACAGAGGAAATCAATATCTAGTCCCAATCTTCTCTCTTGAGAGGTGTTTTCAATGGAGGTGTAATGAAATTGGATTTTGGATAATGTGATCAATTGAAGTTGATTCTACAATCGCATATTGATAAGTTTGTATAGCGGTGATAGAAATTTAAATTTTTAAATGAAAATACAAAGAAGAATTTTACCAACTTCTCTTTTTAGTTGTTGTTTAGGGATCACTTCTTTAGCATTAAGGCTACTGTATTACTTAATGTTCTGTTTAGTTGTTGTTTAGGGATCACTTCTTTAGCATTAAGGCTACTGTATTACTTAATGTTCTTTTTAATTGTTGTTTAGGGATCACTTCTTTAGCATTAAGGCTACTGTATTACTTAATGTTCTTGGAGTTTGGGTATTAACCTATATAAATTATTATTGAATTGATACGTTGGAGTTTCCCTTTTTAAGACATGGATTGAGGGGTGAGATACTAAGGTTTAGCTCTAAGCTTGGAATTTTGGGATATATTGAAACTTGATCCTAATTATTTTAATTGATATTATTAATTAATATGTTTGCATAGATTGAAACCATTGGAGGCTATTTGGTTAATGTTTTACGAGTTGCGAGGTTGAGGAAATTTGACATCAACGAGGTAAGTGAGACTTTAAACTTTGATGCTTGCTTTTCAAACCTGCTTATATTTTTCTGCCTAATCCATGTGTTGGGGCAAGCGTGTGCTTGGTAGAATTGGTGGTCTTTGATCAACCGCGGATATGTATTTTGTTAAGTATACAGAGAATCATTTAATGGTAAGTTGTGAGGTAACGTTGGGATATTGGATATATTTACTAAGGGCATACAAGTGCTGTCGTAATATGTTAGGGGCATACCTATGCTGCCGTAATATGTTAGGGGTCTTGTACTTGCTGTTGTGCTGTAGTAATATGCTAGGGGCATACCTATGCCGTCGTAATATGTTAGAGGCCTTGTACTTTGATACAATAAAAACTTGGAAGACACGAAATTGGCTCAAAATAGTCCAAACACACACCAAAAACAGTCCACTAATTCAAAGAACCGAAGACCCGGTCTTTTGGAGATCACTCTCGGATTCAAGAATGCAATACAAGATGGACAATATTACTAGGTGTTTGACACCTTTTCCATCCAACAACAAACTAAGTTAACAACACAAGATGAAACAACAACAACAACAGCAAAAACGGCTTCACAATACAAGATACAAAACCGATACAAGATTACAAAAGGAAAAGGATAGATAGATAGACTACATGAAGGTATAATGTTAAGAACCCAAGAATGGTAACTCTTGGACCCTTAATACTACATAAAACAATAAACCTATCTCTTACAAAGACACAAGATCGGAATCCACCTCTCTAGCATCAACGTTTCCAAACAATCAACAACAAAGAGAATCCACCCTGTTGTTGTCTCCTAGTTTCGATTTTGCCTCATGAAGAGAAGAGAGGACTTTGTGTTTTTCAAGTGTTTCTCACTTCAACATCCATAATAATCTAAGTAAATAAAACCCTACATTGTTCTTTATATAGCTATTACAAGATATAAGTTAAAATGACCAAAAGGGCCTTCAAAGAGTGGGCTGCCCATCAAGTGTAAGTTATGGGCTGATTTTGGTGCGATTTGGGCCTCTTCTACACTTAAATTGCACACATCAAGTCTCGAGACCAATGTGCACCCTTATAAGTCCATATCCGTGATTATTCTTGTATCACACTTGTTGCCGTAGTATATTTTTAGGGCATTATATATGCTGTCGTGGACTTATCGGCGTGTTAGGTTGATCACCTTCACTGCCATTTATGACAAGTTGTGAGGGTGGATTGAGTTGAGATGCATGGTAACTTTTGAAACATTTATTGAAGATTATATTATAAGTTATATGGTGTGTATATCATTTATGTGATTGTTGTGCGTTGTATTTTCTAATGCTTGTTCCAGGGGTATTAAAGTAGCGGGTCAAGGATCTTACTGGGTTATATTTTGTAACACCCCGTAAAAGTTGTGCATGGATTAGCCTTTAATAGAGTGCTCTTAGACTTAAAAACTTGAAAATTTTTCTAAGTGTAACTTAGAGTCATTTCAGCTGACAATCTTCGGGATACAACTTTTCAACCTTTTTGACCTCCGTTTTTAGATTTTCAAGTTGCGTTACGATCGGACAAGCTCATAGTACATCTCGGATATGTTTCGGAATTTTTTTCGGAATGCATAAGGCTGTGTTTGGATTTCAAAACAGTAGCAAAACGCATAACCTATTGCCCAGTTTTTCAGCATTTCAGGGTCAACTTCAAACGATCATAACTCCCTGTAAATAATGAACTATGTGAGATATAATATATCAAACGAAAGATCTTTGAGTCCTCGTTCCAACGCAACTGGTTTCATCCAAATCCAACATCTGAGTAAGGAGTTATATCTGTTTTACTTCAGCCTGTCAGTTTGTCAACTGAGGGATAGTTTCGACTTTTCTTGTTTTCTTAGGGGCATTTTAGTCATTTCACTTCACCCAATTCCGTGTATAACACCAGATTTAGCCCAAATTCAGCAAAATACAATCCTTTTTCTCAAATTCTCTCAAGAACACCCTTTAGGTTTCAAACAAAAAATCCCAAATAGCTCAAGATTCAACCGTTGGTTTTGGAAGATAATTTCAGATTTGGAATCCTCTCGACGTAGGCTTTGATAGACACCCAAAATTCGTGGAGAAAAAGGTACGTGGGGTTTTTCCTAAATTCTCATGGGCATAGAAAAATCATGTTTTAGAATGGGGTTTTAAATTCTGTAAAGATGTTTTAACATCATTGTTTTGGTCTTTTGACCATCTCCAAAGCGATTTGACAGTTTTTATACATATATGAATTGAAAGCATGATTTACATGAAATTCCTCTCTTGATGTAATTTTCCCATGTTTCATATGATATAGATTGTTTTGAAATAAGTCTTGAAAAATCATGATATGAAATGCTTTGGCTTTGCTATGTTTCGGATACGATTTTGAACATGAATGAGAGGGTTGTAAATGTTGAATTTACATATAATGAAAGACTGCATAATTTTTCCAAAAGCACATGACCACCATATGTTTGATGAAAGTTTTTGCATGGTTTTGACTTGAGTTTCGGAACATGAACTCTTTTATGCAAATTACATGTTTGGGTGGTCTGAAACTACATTTTTATGAAAGATCATGCTTAATGCATTATGGCTCCGAAATAGAACCTGCAGGTCTTGGTATGACGATACCAAGTCAGATAAATGCCATATCAGACTCAGACTAACAGACTTTTCAGACTAGTTCAGAAATCAGATTTTTATCACACTTTCATGATTTTAGACATTCAGAATGTTGCATGTACAGAAAAGGTTAAAAATGGGCATACAGAGATCTTAGGTGGTCCCCCGAAGAGGGCATGAGTTCAGACAACTCTTTGCCTAAAACCGTGGTTTGCCGACCCGGGTATATTATTATGCGCTGACTTAAATGTCCTGTGGCGTATTAGACTCAGACACTCCAACTCTTGCGGCACACTTGGGTTGGGGGCTTCCCCGCCGAGTCAATGGTGAATTCCATACAACCCGTGGAATATTCAGAATTGTAGGGGAACACCACCTAACTCAGAAGTAAAACACAGATCATGATTTGAAATGAACAGACAGATTGCATGTTTTCAGAAAGTGCCCATGTATTTTTCAGAAACAGTTTGATACAGGATGTCTTGATGAAAAATTGATTTCACTTATACATATGTATGTATGTTCCATTATACTATTTTTGGATTGCTTCGCGTGCCAGTACTTTTGTGCTGACCCCCTCCTTCCAGGTTTTGAGGCACAGTCTAGGGGTCCAGCTACTCAGTAGACATTCTCGGGCTTACAGACTTGATCTCACAGTGGTGATCCTTCCATTATTCGGAAGGCCTAATTATGTGTCACGACCCGAGCCTAGGCCCTAGCCGTGACGAGCATCCCGAACCATGAAGGCCCGGAACACCCATTCCCTGTATGGTTATCATGCACAACAGTCATACTCATAATAAAATGCGGAATTGGAACTGAGTACGGAAAACATGGTCAAGTTCTGCAACATTTCTGAATAATATTATCTGACATCAGTCTGCCAAATCTCTACTTAGAACATAAACATTTGTCTGATAAGAAACTGGGACAAGGCCCCCAGTAGACCAAAACATAATAAATAAGATAATGTCTGACATAAATAGGCCTTCCGAATAATAGAAGGCTCACCACGGTGAGATCAAGTCTGCAAGCTCGAGAATGTCTACTGAGTAGCTGGACCCCTAGACTGTGCCTCAAAACCTGGAAGGAGGGGGGGTCAGCACAAAAGTACTGGCACGCGAAGCACTCCAAAATAGTATAATGGAACATACATACATATATATATATATATATATATATATAAGTGAAAGCAATTTTCATCAAGACATCCTGTATAAAACTGTTTCTGAAAAATACATGGGCACTTTCTGAAAACATGCAACCTGTCTATTCATTTCAAATCATGATCTGTGTTTTACTTCTGAGTTAGGTGGTATCCCCTACATTTCTGAAAATTCCACGGGCTGTGTGAAATCCGCCATTGACTCGGCGGGGAAGCCCCCAACCCAAGTGTGCCGCAAGAGTTGGAGTTTCTGATTCTGATACGCCACAGGACATTTAAGTCAACGCATAATAATATACCCGGGTCGGCAAACCACGGTTTTTGGCAAAGAGTTGTCTGAACTCAAGCCCTCTTCGGGTAACCACCTAACATCTCTGTATGCCCATTTTTTTTAACCTTTTCTGTATATGCAACAATCTGAATGTCTAAAGTCATGAAAGTCTAATAAAAATTCTGATTTTTGAACTAGTCTGAAAAGTTTGTTAGTCTGAGTCTGATATGGCATTTATCTGAGTTGGTATCGTCATACCAAGACCTGCAGGTTCTATTTCTGAGCCATAATGCATTAAGCATGATCTTTCATAAAAGTGTAGTTTCAGACCACCCAAACATGTAATTTGCATAAAAGTGTTCATGTTCCGAAACTCAAGTCAAAACCATGCAAAAACTTTCATCAAACATATGGTGGTCATGTGCTCTTGGCAAAATTATGTAGTCTTTCATTATATGTAAATTCAACATTTACAACCCTCTCATTCATGTTCAAAATCGTATTCGAAACATAGCAAAGCCAAAGCATTTCATATCATGATTTTTCAAGACTTATTTCAAAACAATCTATATCATATGAAACATGGGAAAATTACATCAAGAGAGGAATTTCATGTAAATCATGCTCTCAATTCATATATGTATAAAAACTGTCAAATCGCTTTGGAGATGGTCAAAAGACCAAAACAATGATGTTAAAACATCTTATACATAAATATATATACATAATTTAAAAACCCCATTCTAAAACATGATTTTTCTATGCCCATGAGAATTTAGGAAAAACCCCACGTACCTTGTTCTCCACGAATTTTGGGTGTCTATCAAAGCCTACGTCGAGAGGATTCCAAATCTGGAATTATCTTCCAAAACCAACGGTTGAATCTTGAGTTATTTGGGATTTTTTTGTTTGAAACCTAAAGATGTTCTTGAGAGAATTTGAGAAAAAGGGATGAATTTTGCTGAATTTGGGCTGAATCAGGTGTTATAAACGGAATTGGGTAAAGTGAAATGACTAAAATGCCCCTAAGAAAACAAGAAAGGTCGAAACTATCTCTCAGTTGACAAACTGACAGGCTGAAGTAAAACGGATATAACTCCTTACTCAGATTTTGGATTTGGATGAAACCAGTTGCATTGGAAAGAGGACTCAAAGATATTTCGTTTGATAGGTTGCAGCTCTCCCAGTTCATTATATTCTGAGAGTTATGATCATTAGAAGTTTACCTTGGAAATCTGAAAGAAACGGAGTGTTTTCGTCACCTAAAACCATAAGTATGCGCCGCCCTTTGCATCGCATAGACTAGGATAGGCGCCGTCCTTTGCATCGCCTAATTTAGCATATGCGCCGCCCTATTCATCGCATAATTTTGCATATGCGCCGCCCTATGCATCGCATATATTTGCATAGGCGCCGCACTATGCATCGCCTATATGTGCGTATGCGACATACTCAACTTTGAAAGGTCATAACTTCTTCACCGGGTGTCCGTTTTAGGCGAATTTGGTATCGTTGGAAAGCTTATTCAATTATCTACAATTTTGTATATAGTAGGCCACCCAATTAATCATATACAATGAGTTATGGTCAATAGAATTTGACACAAATTACAACGTCCACTAACACTTAAGTCCAAAACTCAGAAATTGCCGTCTAATTCAAGTATGACTTTTTACGGGGCGTTACATTATCCCCCCCTTGGGATCATTCGTCCCCGAATGATGACGCGGAACTAGTCACGCACGATTTTCAAACAAATTCATACATGGAAGGAAACATAAAGCAAGAATTGTACCTTCAAATTCGTCACTTGCTGATTCAAATAGGCTTGGGTATCTCGCTTTCATGTCATGCTCCGACTCCCAAGTTGCTTCTTCAACCTTCTGATTTCGCCATAACACTTTAACTGAAACTATCTCCTTACTCCTCAATTTTCTCACTTGTCGATCTAGGATTTCCACGGGCTCTTCTTCGTAAGACAAGGAATTACTCACCTTGATCTCATCAATGGGCACCACCAAAGAGTGATCTCCAATGCACTTTTTCAACATGGATATGTGGAATACTGGATGAACAAAACCCAAACTAGCAGGCAATTCCAATTCATACGCAACTCCACCTATTCTTCTTATAATCTGATACGGGCCTATATAGCGAGGGCTTAGCTTACCCTTCTTCCCGAAACGCATAACTCCCTTCATGGGAGAAACTTTGAGGAAGACCCAATCTCCAATCTCAAACTCTAACTCTCTTCTTCTGACGTCGGCATAGGATTTCTGACGACTCTGATCTGTCTTAAGTCGTTCTCTAATAAGTTTCACATCTTCCATTGCCTGATAAACAAGATCAGGGCCATACATCTGCATCTCACCTACTTCATACCAGCCTATTGGAGACCTACATCTCCTACCATACAATGCCTCAAAAGGTGCCATCTTAATACTAGAGTGGAAGCTGTTGTTATAGGCAAACTCTATCAGTGGTAAGTGATCAACCCAACAACCTTTAAAGTCTATCACACAGGCCCTCAACATATCCTCTAGGGTCTGGATGGTGCGCTCAGCTTGCCCATCAGTTTGAGGGTGGAATGCTGTACTTAAGTTCACCTGGGTACCTAAACCTTTCTGAAACGATCTCCAAAACTGAGAAGAAAACTGCGTACCTCGTTCGGATATGATAGAGACAGGCGCTCCATGTAAATGGACAATTTCCGCAATGAACAGCTTGGCATAATCTTCCCCCGAATAGTTAGTCCTGAAGGCAGAAAGTGAGCTGACTTGGTTAGCCTATCTACAATCACCCATATAGAGTCATACTGATTTCGGGACTTCGGAAGTCCTGCAATAAAGTCCATATTGATCATTTCCCACTTCCACAAGGGTAACTCTATTTCTTGGGAAGTACCTCCTGGCCTCAAATGTTCTACTTTCACTTGTTGGCAATTCAAGCACTTAGATACAAAGTTAGCCACATCTCGCTTCATATTATTCCACCAAAACATAGATTTCAAATCATGGTACATTTTAGTAGAACCAGGATGAACAACATACCTCGAGGTGTAAGCTTCATCAAGAATTCTTTCTCGAAGCCCGTCTACATTTGGAACACATAATCTACCCTGAAACCTCAGAATGCCATCACCATCAATTTCAAAAGACATCACCTTCTGTTGACCCACATCTTTCTTGATTTGCATCAAGATGGAGTCTTCAACCTGCTTCTCTTTCACTTCAGCACAAAGGGATGACTTAGTTAACTCATGAACAACCACACCTCCATCTTCGGAATCCAACAGTCGCACTCCCAGATTCGCAAGGCGGTGAATATCCTTCACTATCTCCTTTTTTTCTTCTTCTACATGAGAAAGGTTGCCCATAGACAACCGGCTGAGGGCGTCGACTATAACATTTGCCTTGTCCAGATGGTAATGCAGGCTCATATCATAGTCTTTCAGGAGTTCCAACCACCGCCTCTGCCTGAGATTCAATTCTTTCTGCGAGAAAACATACTGCAGACTCTTGTGATCGGTGAAGATATCAACATGAACACCGTACAAGTAGTGCCGCCAAATCTTAAGGGCAAACACCACAGCCGTTAACTCTAAATCATGAGTAGGGTAGTTTCGCTCGTGCACCTTCAACTGCCTAGATGCATAAGCTACCACCTTACCATGTTGCATCAAAACACAGCCAAGTCCCACACGAGATGCATCACAATAAACCACAAAACCATCAACACCCTCGGGAAGAGTCAAAACGGGTGCAGTGGTTAGTCTGTCTTTCAACTTCTCAAAACTATTTTCACATAAATCAGACCACACAAACTTTACCTTTTTCTGAGTCAATTTAGTGAGTGGAGCCGCTATGGATGAAAAACCCTCTACGAACCTTCTGTAATAACCTGCCAAACCCAAGAAGCTCCGAATATCGGTTGGAGTCGTGGGTCTGGGCCATTTCCTCACTGCCTCAACTTTCTGGGGGTCCACTCTAATCCCATCACGGGACACAATATGCCCTAAGAATGCAATAGCATCTAACCAGAACTCACACTTGGAAAACTTGGCGTACAATCGATGATCCTTAAGGGTTTGAAGAATGATTCGAAGGTGATTGGCATGATCCTCCTTACTCTTAGAATAAATTAGAATATCATCAATAAATACAATGACAAACGAGTCAAGAAACTGATGGAAAACTCTATTCATAAGATCCATGAAGGCTGCAGGGGCATTAGTTAACCCGAAGGACATGACAGGAAACTCATAGTGACCATATCGGGTTCGGAAAGCCGTTTTGGGAATGTCTGACTCCCTAACTTTCAACTGATGATAGCCCGAACGAAGGTCTATTTTTGAAAAACATCTAGCACCCTGAAGCTGGTTGAAAAGATCATCAATCCTAGGAAGAGGATATTTGTTTTTAACTGTGACATTATTCAACTGACGGTAATCTATGCACATACGAAGGGAACCGTCTTTCTTACGCACGAAAAGTACAGGTGCACCCCAAGGAGATACACTGGGGCATATAAATCCCTTATCTAGGAGATCTGCTAGCTGCTCTTTCAACTCTTTTAGCTCTGCGGGAGCCATTCTATATGGCGGGATAGAAATGGGGCGGGTATCTGGCAACACATCAATACCAAACTCTATCTCCCTATCAGGGGGTATCCCTGGGAGATCTTCGGGAAAGACTTCTGGAAACTCATTTACCACAGGGACAGACTGAAGAGGAGGATTTTCAACTTTGGAGTCCTTGACTCGAATGAGGTGATACAAACAACCTTTAGAAATAAGTTTTTGGGCTCTGAGATAAGATATAAAGTGCCCTTTGGGTGCTAAAGAATGTCCCTCCCATTCTATCATTGGTTCATTCGGGAAAGAAAAGGTAACTCTACGGGTCCTACAATCCAATATGGCATAGCATGAATGGAGCCAATCCATCCCTAAGATAGCATCAAATGCAACCATGTCCAACTCTATAAGGTCTGCCACCATATCCCGACTACCAACAGTCACCACACAACCCCTATACACCCTTCTAGCAACAACAGAATCCCCTACCGGGGTAGAAACAGAAAAGGGTTCAGAAATCACACTGGGCTCAAACCCGAAACCAACAGCCACATAAGGGGTCACATAGGATAAGGTAGATCCGGGATCAAGTAACACACAGACATCACGGGAAAAGATTTGTAACGTACCGATAACAACATCTGAGGAAGCTTCCGCCTCCTGGCGGTTGGTCAAGGCATATAACCGGTTGCGACTGTTCCCGACAGCTGATGTGGTGCCCTTCTGAGATGGGGGTGGCGCTGTGGAATTGCCCTGAAACTTCACACCACCAGTACTCCTCCTAGTAGATGGACAGTCCCTCTGAAAGTGGCCTGGCTGACCGCATGAATAACATACACGTATGCCCAACTGACATTTCCCCGGATGATTCTTACCACACTTTTCACATCGCGGGTAAGTGCGATGCTGCTGAGCCACACTACCCTGCGATTGAGTATCTGATGCTCGAGATCCATGAGGAGTCTGATAGCTCTGAGTCTGTCTGTCTGCAGGGGGTCTGGGTGCTGGGGCGTTGGCTGCCGACTGTATATTAATCCAAAACCTCGTCTTCTTTGACCACCTATTTCCCCAGTTACCACTCTGCGGCTGACTACGGTGCTGGTCTGCAGATTTGACTCTTTTGGCCTGCCTGTCCTTCTCTCTAGATTCAGCGATCTTTCTCTTCTTCTCTTCCACTTGCTGCATGTGGACTGTCAGTCTAGCAAAGTCTAACTCCCTATTCAACATTGCCCCCTGGCACTCAAGTATCAGGTTATCAGTAAGGCCGGATGCAAATTTCCTCATCCGTGCTCTCATACTGCTAGTCAATTCTGGTGCATAGCGGGCTAGTTGATTAAACTTCAAAGTGTACTCCTGTACACTCATACTGCCCTGCTTCAGGTTCATGAACTCTTCTGCTTTGGCCTCCCTCAACTCCAGAGGAAAGAATCTGTCAAGGAAAGCTTCTACAAACTCACCCCAAACTGTAGGCTCAACACTCTCACCCTTTGCATCTTCCCAGTCTGCATACCACTGATTTGCAACATCCTTAAGCTGATAAGTTGCCAATTCCACTCCTTCTATCTCATCTACATGCATTACCTTAAAGATCTTCTCCATCTCATCCACGAATTCTTGTGGATCTTCCTCCACCTTTGTACCAGTTAACTTAGGTGGATTCATCTTCATGAAATGCCCGACTCTAGTAGCCCCAGACGTAACGAATGCAGACCCAACATCTTCTGATCGTTGAGCCTGGTTAGCTACCAGCTGTGTCAGCATATGAATAGACTGTCTAAACTCTGCATTTGAGATATTTCTCTGAGCAGTTTGCGGACGGTTGGCATTGGTCCGCGGAGTCCGAGGTGGACTAGTTGGGACTGGAGGAACTCCCGAAGTAGGGACAAGTTCTGGCGTGGAAGCTCTATAACGGGTCGGCATCCCGTGGGTGGGACGGACCACATCTACCTGAGCACTCTGATCGATGTTGCAACGGGGAGGCATAGTCGTGTTTCTGAAATACAAGAGATCATTGATTAGGGGACAGTTTAGAATCTGAAGCACGAACTAAATCACAAAGAGGGGAAACATTCCTAAACGACTAGTAGTCTCCTGTTTATAAGTGTGGCGCGCTACACACCCATAGAAAGAACTCTACTCGACGCGATTTCGCAGACACCCAGGGACCATGAACCGTGCTCTGATACCAAGTTTGTCACGACCCGAGCCTAGGCCCTAGCCGTGACGAGCATCCCGAACCATGAAGGCCCGGAACACCCATTCCCTGTATGGTTATCATGCACAACAGTCATACTCATAATAAAATGCGGAATTGGAACTGAGTACGGAAAACATGGTCAAGTTCTGCAACATTTCTGAATAATATTATCTGACATCAGTCTGCGAAATCTCTACTGAGAACATAAACATTTGTCTGATAAAAAAATGGGACAAGGCCCCCAGTAGACCAAAACATAATAAATAAGATAATGTCTGACATAAATAGGCCTTCCGAATAATAGAAGGCTCACCACGGTGAGATCAAGTCTGCAAGCTCGAGAATGTCTACTGAGTAGCTGGACCCCTAGACTGTGCCTCAAAACCTGGAAGGAGGGGGGGTCAGCACAAAAGTACTGGCACGCGAAGCACTCCAAAAATAGTGTAATGGAACATACATACATACATATATATATATATATATAAGTGAAAGCAATTTTCATCAAGACATCCTGTATAAAACTGTTTCTGAAAAGTACATGGGCACTTTCTGAAAACATGCAACCTGTCTATTCATTTCAAATCATGATCTGTGTTTTACTTCTGAGTTAGGTGGTATCCCCTACATTTCTGAAAATTCCACGGGCTGTGTGAAATCCGCCATTGACTCGGCGGGGAAGCCCCCAACCCAAGTGTGCCGCAAGAGTTGGAGTTTCTGATTCTGATACGCCACAGGACATTTAAGTCAACGCATAATAATATACCCGGGTCGGCAAACCACGGTTTTTGGCAAAGAGTTGTCTGAACTCAAGCCCTCTTCGGGTAACCACCTAACATCTCTGTATGCCCATTTTTTTTAACCTTTTCTGTATATGCAACAATCTGAATGTCTAAAGTCATGAAAGTCTGATAAAAATTCTGATTTTTGAACTAGTCTGAAAAGTTTGTTAGTCTGAGTCTGATATGGCATTTATCTGAGTTGGTATCGTCATACCAAGACCTGCAGGTTCTATTTCTGAGCCATAATGCATTAAGCATGATCTTTCATAAAAGTGTAGTTTCAGACCACCCAAACATGTAATTTGCATAAAAGAGTTCATGTTCCGAAACTTAAGTCAAAACCATGCAAAAACTTTCATCAAACATATGGTGGTCATGTGCTCTTGGCAAAATTATGAAGTCTTTCATTATATGTAAATTCAACATTTACAACCCTCTCATTCATGTTCAAAATCATATTCGAAACATAGCAAAGCCAAAGCATTTCATATCATGATTTTTCAAGACTTATTTCAAAACAATCTATATCATATGAAACATGGGAAAATTACATCAAGAGAGGAATTTCATGTAAATCATGCTCTCAATTCATATATGTATAAAAACTGTCAAATCGCTTTGGAGATGGTCAAAAGACCAAAACAATGATGTTAAAACATCTTATACATAAATATATATACATAATTTAAAAACCCCATTCTAAAACATGATTTTTCTATGTCCATGAG
This sequence comes from Capsicum baccatum var. pendulum, assembly GCA_030864225.1. NCBI lineage: Eukaryota > Viridiplantae > Streptophyta > Magnoliopsida > Solanales > Solanaceae > Capsicum > Capsicum baccatum. Next base: position 263,272,844 of record CM061561.1, on the reverse strand, counting down.
AATTTAGGAAAAACCCCACGTACCTTGTTCTCCACGAATTTTGGGTGTCTATCAAATCCTACGTCGAGAGGATTCCAAATCTGGAATTATCTTCCAAAACCAACGGTTGAATCTTGAGTTATTTGGGATTTTTTTGTTTGAAACCTAAAGATGTTCTTGAGAGAATTTGAGAAAAAGGGATGAATTTTGCTGAATTTGGGCTGAATCAGGTGTTATAAATGGAATTGGGTGAAGTGAAATGACTAAAATGCCCCTAAGAAAACAAGAAAGGTCGAAACTATCCCTCAGTTGTCAAACTGACAGGCTGAAGTAAAACGGATATAACTCCTTACTCAGATTTTGGATTTGGATGAAACCAGTTGCATTGGAAAGAGGACTCAAAGATATTTTGTTTGATAGGTTGCAGCTCTCCCAGTTCATTATATTCTGAGAGTTATGATCATTAGAAGTTTACCTTGGAAATCTGAAATAAACGGAGTATTTTCGTCACCTAAAACCATAAGTATGCGCCGCCCTTTGCATCGCATAGACTAGGATAGGCGCCGCCCTTTGCATCGCCTAATTTAGCATATGAGCCGCCCTATTCATCGCATAATTTTGCATATGCGCCGCCCTATGCATCGCATATATTTGCATAGGCGCCGCACTATGCATCGCCTATATGTGCGTATGAGACATACTCAACTTTGAAAGGTCATAACTTCTTCACCGGGTGTCCGTTTTAGGCGAATTTGGTATCGTTGGAAAGCTTATTCAATTATCTACAATTTTGTATATAGTAGGCCACCCAATTATTCATATACAATGAGTTATGGTCAATAGAATTTGACACAAATTACAACGTCCACTAACACTTAAGTCCAAAACTCAGAAATTGCCGTCTAATTCAAGCATGACGTTTTACGGGGCGTTACATTATGTTAGACATTATCTTATTTATTATGTTTTGGCCTACTGGGGCTTTGTCCCAGTTTCTTTTCAGACAAATGTTTATGTTCTTAGTAGAGATTTCGCAGACTAATGTCAGATAGCATTATTCAGAAATGTTGCAGATCTTGACCATATTTTCCATACTCAGTTTCAATTCCGCATTTTATTATGATTATGAATGTTGTCCATGATAACCAGACAGAGAATGGGTGTTCCGGGCCTTCATGGTTCGGGATGCTCGTCACGGCTAGGGCCTAGGCTCGGGTCGTGACAAACTTGGTATCAGAGCATGGTTCATGGTCCCAGGGTGTCAGCGAAATCGCGTCGGGTAGAGTCTTGTTTATGGGTGTGTAGCGCGCCACACTTATAAGCAGGAGGCTACTAGGTGTTCAGGAATGTCTCTCTTTCTTCATGTTCTAGTTCGTGCAATAGAGTCAGAATGTTCCTCTTTCATACTCTTATTCGTGCTATGATGTCGCCCATATGAAAGTAAAAAAAGTCATCCCAAATTCTTTCCTTACTCTAATGTCCTCAGATATGTCTCATTATTGAGGTGATGCAAGTGTAGAAGTTTAGAATCTAAATGGTATGGTCCTTTCTGATTGAACCATATAGGAGTTAAAATTTGTGCAAGGACTTGAGAAGAGTCCGTTAGTGCTTCAATGTGTTGATTCCGATGTAGACATTGATCTTGATGGAATCGTGCTTTTCAGCTTCAGGTATTAATTGCATTTAGTCCCTTTCAAATTTATGTTACAAATGTCTTGCTTAAGGGAGGATGATGTGTAGTAGAATGTTGGAACTGTATTTCCACCCGAATAGTAGTATGCGTTAAAGTGTTGTTGTCATGACCTATTGGTAGTGAAATTAGACCAAGAAGTTGGTGATGTGAAGTCATAAAGTTAGAAGTCAGAGTGAGGGTGACTTTTGTGTAAATGAATATTTTAGTTGAATAACCGATGTTCGAGAATGATTTACCCCCCTTATGGTGATAGACTAATGTGGTAACTAGTAGCATGTGTGGATGGTATGGTAGTCCGTGGAGGAAGTGTTTGACTCCGATTTTATTTATACAGAGTAAGATGTGTATTCTTAGTTCATTGGATATTGCATATTAAATTACTATCTCTTGTAATCTTGTCATCAAGGTGTTGTTGCAAAAAGAAAAAAAATAAAGTCTAGTGAAGCCGTGTGGGGCTCTTTCGATTTACTAGCATAGTTGACTTGTCATTCATTTTATTTTCTTGTTCAAAATACAAAAATCAAAGTCTAGTGAAGCCGTGTGAGGCCTATTTTGATTCACTAGCAACTTGTTGTCCAACTTGTTGTTCTTGTGTTGCTTTAATAGATGTATAGCTGAATTTGTTTGCATAAGATTGAGTTGTTAAAGAGGTGATTCGTCCTTGTGTGTTGTTTAGTAGATGGTAGAGAAAGAGTTGTTAGTTAGAGTGATTTGTAGGTTGCTTGAAGTGTGAAAATGGCTATATTAGCCAGTAAGTTGTAAGTATAGACTCATGGTTGTTTGTGGAATTTGAAGGCAGTCTAACTGTATGCTTGAGTAAGTAAGCGTGATGTGAGAGGCCGTATAAGTAGATAAGATTGTATGGGGTTATAGTATAAGATTAATGTCGATCATGTCTATTATGTGACTTTACCCCCTTGACCTTCTTTTCCTTGGTAGTTATAAACTAGTACTAATAGTGAGAAGATATGTAGTAGATTTTTGAGGTATAGTAGTAATGTTATAAAGGTGCTTTGGTCGTGGATAGTATCTAGATAAAATCAAGTATTTGGGGTAGAATGTCCCAATTTGATGGACTACTAAATTATGTTGTATTCTTCATGGGTGGTATTTACTGAATAAAACAAGTATGATCTAATGCCTATGATGCCTTACAGCATGTATTTACAGTACCTGAAAGTCCCTAAGTCAACAAGGTGCAACAATGCAAGCTATACAATTATCAACTACAAGCTGAAAATCTGAAAATCCTGCACGTGCATGCTGAAATTTCTGCACATGCTTGCCAACCTTTGTGGACCTTTTAAAGTGGAAAATTTGCAGTTTCATACCAGCCCGTGTGAACTTCCTAAAGTCTAATAAATGTGCTGTCAGACTATTTTGACCATCTAGAAGGTGCTGGAACGTTGGCAGCAATGCGGGGCATTTATCGAAGCCCCGCCAAGCTCGGAAATGCGCCCGAATAGTCCGAAACATGCCGAAAACGTGAGGAGTTTAATGGGTTGTGACGTTGAGCGTCACAATGTGGTTGTAAAAATAGTGACTTAAGACTAATGATGTATGTTTTGTAAGAATTATGTATAAGGTTGGGTTGTAAATCATGTTAAGCACTAGACATTAAGTTTGAACAATTGATGTCCATGAAGGTGGATGTGATGATTTCTTGGTTAATGATACTAGTTTTATGGAAGTAATCTAATAGGCTTGAATGGTGTATGCGAGAGACTAAGTTTATTTGATTCGTAGTGACGTATGATGTTGCATATATGATGTAGAAGTATGCCCAAGGTGATCTGAGGTTGCGGTATTTTTCTAAGACTATTACACGTTTTGTGTGACGAGTGGTACCGTTGATTTGCTAGGTGGATAAAGACTTGTTAAATGGTATATGGTGTTCTATATAGCCAAGTAAGGACCGTTGATTGATAGCGTTGAGCCTTTTGATATGAGCTTGATTCTCATGGTAGAGGAAAATAAGTTTGAAGTTACTATGTTGGTAAGTTATGATAGAAATAGAGTGGCTCATTGAAGACTTGGTGATACCCGTGTTAGGTGTTATAATCTAAGCTCGAGTCCTTGAAAGTTGTTCAAATAGAAATAAGAGTAGAGGTACTAGAGGGTGTACACTTCAACTTTGGGGATGCTCATGAAGACTCGAAGTTAGTAAGTGTGCAAGTATTATATGATGACTGCTGGGTCAATAGAATGATAAAGTGTATATCAGAAGGTAGTATTAACAATGGGTTTTCCACTTTCAGGTGTAGTCATTTGGGTTAAGTTCCATGATATGCGTGTATAGTAGTTTTTCAGATCCCAGAGTGCAGTGAGTGTACTTCAGTTTAAAGTCTAGTAAGGGATCTCCCAAACTTAATATCATCGCTTGAAGCTAAGGGGGAGATGATAGAGCGAATAACCAAGTCAGGCTTTCAGATTCTAGTCGTGATGTCATTATGATATAGAACGTCAGAAAGTGAGGGTGAGACTCAACCCATTCTTATCTCAGTATATATTTTTTTTTTCAGTTATCCCAATATCTACTCATGCCTTACGTTTCAGTCCAATGATCAAAATTCATGTTCATGTTTATGATAGAGAATCATGTACTCTTCAAGTTCTAAAATGAGAAGTTTCAGTTCATTCAGTAGTCGGAATCCCATTCCATAAGTTATGAACTCCAAATTGACGTCATGTAGCTCATGACTCATGTACTCACGCTTTATAGTATGCTTGTTTTAGATAAGACCATAAGTGTGAAGTAAGATCTGGGGCCACGTTTTTGATATATGTGAGTTTTAGTAGAAATTTGTATGCGTATGTTCTTGGGGTAGCACGTGGGAGTTATATTAATAGTGGTTTAAAGAATATGTGAAGTGTTTCTTCATGGGTGTTTGGGTTGAAGTTCTTATGAGGTTATAAAGATAGGCTTGAATGACATGTTGGGATTTTAGTAAAGGGACGCAATATGCGCTAGTGAATCTATAGTAAGAGTTCAGAGTTAGTCATTAATGTGGGAAGGCATGATATGCTTAGGGTGTGAATGTTAAAAGGATATGGAAGATTGAATCATATTGTTTAGACTAGTATCATGGTATGACATGTTGTATTTTTGTGACTTGGAGTTAGGCTTGATCGCAGTGAAAGGATTTAAGCTACTATAGACATTGTAGAAAGAGCTATCAATGCCCATATGAGAATTATAAGTTGAATGGAATGAATGTGGTATCTAAGGGAAATAGTACAATTAAGGGAGTATTTGAGGAGTGTGTTAATTTTGGAAGTAAGAAGTCGCATTGACTAAGGACTGACAATTCTATCATGATTTATGAGTTATATGTCTATATTCCAGGCTGCAAAGTAAAGTCAATGTTGGGATCCTATAGTCGGATGTCTTGTGTGACTCATGCCCAAGATCTTTTGCTGCCTAATGCTACTAGAACTTTTTTTTTTTTATGAAGAGTGTTGATAAGATACTCCAGATTTGGGTATAAGTTTCCTGTATAGTTCAGTCTGTTCAGCCAGCAAATCAGTTCAATAGTCAGAAAGCCAAATTCTCATGATTTCTTTGCTTGTCTTTTCAATTAATCATGCTACCCGAATTCTCAGATATGTTACTATTCCAAGATTGAGTATACTAGTAGTTGCGAGTATAATTCAGTTCAGTCAAAGCATCATGTTTCAGATTCAGCTTTTTAGTCGCGACTCAGTTCATAAATGTTCAGTGCATAATCTCAGATACTTCCAAGTATTTTAGCCCAGTTAGTATAATACCCTGGTACGATCTAAGTCTTGATGCCTCATGATTCGTAATTGCATAAGTTATCACTTCTCAATTTAATATGTATGATTGGATTATGAACACTTCAAGGGAATCCTAAACTCTTAGCATGAAATCAACGTCTTGAAGCAGGTAAGGGCAAGTCAACTCAGAATTCAGTTTCGTGATAGAAGTTTAAATGTTTCAGATCAGTTATATACTTTCTTAGAAGACACATCATGTCAGCGTCATTCTATACCTTTGAGCTTCAACATTTCCAATCCATCATTCGGGGACGAATGATCCCAAGGGGGAGATAATGTAACACCCCGTAAAAGTTGTGCATGGATTAGCCTTTAATAGAGTGCTCTTAGACTTAAAAACTTGAAATTTTTTTTAAGTGTAACTTAGAGTCATTTCAGCTGACAATCTTCGGGATACAACTTTTCAACCTTTTTGACCTCCGTTTTTAGATTTTCAAGTTGCGTTACGATCGGACAAGCTCATAGTACATCTCGGATAAGTTTCAAAAATTTTTTCGGAATGCATAAGGCTGCGTTTGGATTTCAAAACAGTAGCAAAACGCATAGCCCGTGGAATATTCAGACTTGTAGGGGAACACCACCTAACTCAGAAGTAAAACACAGATCATGATTTGAAATGAACAGACAGATTGCATGTTTTCAGAAAGTGCCCATGTATTTTTCAGAAACAGTTTTATACAGGATGTTTTGATGAAAAATTAATTTCACTTATACATATGTATGTATGTGTCACGACCCGAGCCTAGGCCCTAGCCGTGATGAGTATCCCAAACCATGAAGGCCCGGAACACCCATTCTCTGTCTGGTTATCATGCAAAACATTCATAATCATAAAAAAATGCAGAATTGAAACTGAGTACGGAAAACATGGTCAAGTTCTGCAACATTTTTGAAATATACTATCTGACATCAGTCTGCGAAATCTCTACTAAGAACATATACATTTGTCTGAAAAGAAACCGGGACAAGGCCCCCAGTAGACCAAAACATAATAAATAAGATAATGTCTGATATAATTAGGCCTTCCGGATAATAGAAGGCTCACCACTGTGAAATCAAGTCTGCAAGCCCAAGAATGTCTACTGAGTAGCTGGACCCCTAGACTGTGCCTCAAAACCTGGAAGGGGGGGGGGGGGGGGTCAGCACAAAAGTACTGGCACGCGAAGCACTCCAAAAATAGTATAATGGAACATACATACATATATATAAGTGAAAGTAATTTTCATCAAGACATCCTGTATAAAACTATTTCTGAAAAATACATGGGCACTTTCTGAAAACATGCAGCCTGTCTATTCATTTCAAATCATGATCTGTGTTTTACTTCTGAGTTAGGTGGTATCCCCTACATTTCTGAAAATTTCACGGGCTGTATGAAATCCGCCATTGACTCGGCGGGGAAGCCCCCAACCCAAGTGTGCCGCAAGAGTTGGAGTTTCTGATTCTGATACGCCATAGGACATTTAAGTCAGCGTATAATAATATACCCGGGTCGGCAAACCACGGTTTTAGGCAAAGAGTTGTCTGAACTCAAGCCCTCTTCGGGTAACCACCTAACATCTCTGTATGCCCATTTTTAACCTTTTCTGTATATGCAACATTCTGAATGTCTAAAATCATGAAAGTCTGATAAAACTTTGATTTCTGAACTGGTCTGAAAAGTCTGTTAGTCTGAGTCTGATATGGCATTTATCTGAGTTGGTATCGTCATACCAAGACCTGCAGGTTCTATTTCTGAGCCATAATGCATTAAGCATGATCTTTCATAAAAGTGTAGTTTCAGACCACCCAAACATGTAATTTGCATAAAAGAGTTCATGTTCCGAAACTCAAGTCAAAACCATGCAAAAACTTTCATCAAACATATGGTGGTCATGTGCTTTTGGCAAAATTATGCAGTCTTTCATTATATGTATATTCAACATTTACAACCCTCTCTTTCATGTTCAAAATCGTATTCGAAACATAGCAAACCCAAAGCATTTCATATCATGATTTTTCAAGACTTGTTTCAAAACAATCTATATCATGTGAAACATGGGAAAAATACATCAAGAGAGGAATTTCATGTAAATTGTGCTCTCAAATGATATTTCAAGGCAAAACACATATATACATATACATATAATTTTTAAGTCACTTTGGGGGAAGCCAAAAGACTAAAACAATATCATATAAAGCTTCTAAAACATGAATATGTCCTTGAATTCAAAAACCCCTTTCTTAAAACATGATTTCTATGCCCATGAGAATTTAGGAAAACCCCGCGTACCTTGTTCTCCACGAATTTTGGGTGTTTATCAAAGCCTACGTCGAGAGGATTCCAGATCTGAAATTATCTTCCAAAACCAATGGTTGAATCTTGAGTTATTTGGGAATTTGTTTGAAACCCTAAAGGGTGTTCTTGAGAGAAAATTAGAGAAAAGGGGTATATTTTGCTGAATTTGGAGCTGAATCAGATGTTATAGACGAATTAGGGGTGAGGTGAAATGACTAAAATGCCCCTAAGAAAACAAGAAAAGTCGAAACTATCCCTCAGTTGACAAACTGACAGGCTGAAGTAAAACGGATATAACTCCTTATTCAGATGTTGGATTTGGATGAAACCAGTTTCATTGAAAAGAGGACTCAAAGATCTTTCGTTTGATATATTATATCTCACACATTTCATTATATACAGGGAGTTATGGTCGTTTGAAGTTGACCCTGAAATGCTGAAAAAAAACTGGGCAACAGGCTATGCGTTTTGGTACTGTTTTGAAATCCAAACGCAGCCTTATGCATTCCGAAAAATTCCGAAACTTATCCGAGATGTACTATGAGATTTCCCGATCGTAACGCAACTTGAAAATCTAAAAATGAAGGTCGGGAAGGTCGAGAAGTTGTATCCCGAAGGTTGCCAGCTAAAATGATTCTAAGTTACACTTAGAAAAATTTTCAAGTTTTTAAGTCTAAGAGCACTCTATTAAAGGCTAATGCATGCATGGCTTTTACGGGGTGTTACAGTATGTTCCATTATACTATTTTTGGATTACTTCGCGTGCCAGTACTTTTGTGCTGACCCCTCCTCCTTCCAGGTTTTGAGGCACAGTCAAGGGGTCCAGCTACTAAGTAGACATTCTCGGGCTTGCAGACTTGATCTCACAGTGGTGAGTCTTCCATTATTCGGAAGGCCTAATTATGTCAGACATTATCTTATTTATTATGTTTTGGCCTACTGGGGCTTTGTCCCAGTTTCTTTTCAGACAAATGTTTATGTTCTTAGTAGAGATTTCGCAGACATTAGTCAGATAGCATTATTCAAAAATGTTGCAGATCTTGACCATGTTTTCCGTACTCAGTTTCAATTCCGCATTTTATTATGATTATGAATGTTGTGCATGATAACCAGACAGAGAATGGGTGTTCCGGGCCTTCATGGTTCGGGATGCTCGTCACGGCTAGGGCCTAGGCTCGGGTCGTGACATATTTATATATAGCTCACTCCTTACTTTCATGTCTGCAGATACTGTTGTGAAGGTGAGACTAGTGGTTACGGTTCGTTCGTGAAGATACTCTTACTAAGGTGAGCCTTCAATTGTTCGTGGAGTTCGTTGTTTTAGCTCTATCTATTTTTAGTTTTATCCCTTCAATGGGTTTGCATGCCCAAAAGTTGAACTCATGTAACTCTTTTTTAGATGCTCCATGGTCTTAGTGTGGGATTTCGGCTAATGAATTAGTTCTCGAGCGATTGATGGATTATTAGTTTGATTATAATTTTTTGTTGGATTACTATTCGCTATTTATTGATGCATTAGAGTTGCTCATATCTTATATTAGTTCTTATTAACTAGTAAAGTGTATGGAAGGTTGGTTCTCCCGGCAGGTGTTATGCGCGGGTACCAGTCACGTCTAGGAGTTATTTTGGGACGTGACAATAAAGTTATCTTTTGTTGTCGGCATAAAGAAGAGGTAATCAAACACCTATGAAGTTCTTTTTAAAAAGAATGATTAGTTTATTGTAATTCTGTGTTTCAATTGCAATTGATCTATTAGTTTCTCAATCGTAGTGGGTTTTGCTATTTTGAGATGATTTACTTGTGGATAGCTTTTCTGTTGGGATAACTATGTGCACACACTAATTGCATGATGGATTTCGAGAGATGCTCAAACACAATATTCTTTTATACTCTGACTGTGACAACGTTGAATCGAGGAGCATGTTTTCCCCTTGGAAAATCACTTCCACCCTAAAATAACTTCCCCAAAGTCATTTTTCTTTACAAATCTTAAAATCCTTTTTTCATATTACTTGCACTCAAATCACTCCATGTGATTTGATATGAGAGTCTGAAGTTTCTTCTTGATATTTGATAGTGTTTCTGGACTTTGTCTGGATAGAAATACAAAGATGATTAAAAATTTTTTAACTGCAAGATCTTTGGATTCTCGTTTTTCCATTTATGCTCTTGATCTCTAAGTTGGAATTTCCAAATTCTCGTTACAGTAATGCTTGTGCCGGGGATCTATCGGAAATAGTCTCTCTATCTCACATTTGAGGTTGTGGAATGGACTGCGTACACTTACCCTCCCTAGACCCCACTTGGTGGGAGTATACTGGATATGTTGTTGTTGTTGTCGTTACAGTAATGCTTGCATAAATTCAAAGTTGAATTCCAGATTAGTTTTTTGTGTAACAGGCAGACCCTCCCGTCGCCATCGCCGACTTTCGGCGCAGGTGCCGACCCCCGGCAGACCCTCCCCCCCTTCTCTCTCCAGATCCGGCATACCCACCAGTCGCCGGCTCCGGCGAGATCCATCTCCGGTGAGACCCCACCTGCAGATCCAGCAGCCGCCGACCGGTCACAGCAGCCACCGCCCGGTTCCAGCAACCGCAGCTGGTCTTCAGCCAGTCGCCGCTCGGTCTCCAATCGACGATCGGCCACCCAGTGACTTCTAACCTTTGTTATTTCATTCTTTATATTATGCTAGTATTATCCCCTGTATTTTGATTTGTGTGTGATTTATGTGAGCCTTGTATTTCTTGCTGCTGCTTGTTCCTACCGCCGTTTATATATTTATATTTTTATTTTCTTCTATTTTTTTTCCCGTAGTAGTGGCTGTGGGCGGTAATGGTAGGATAGGGTCATGTTCGAGGGGGTTGGGGCGTGGGGGTGGTATGGGGGCGGGGGATGTGGAAAGGGCGGGAGTGGGTGGGAGGCCAAGGTTTGGCCGCGGGGGTGGTGCAGGTGGGCGTGTGGATAGTGATGGTAGGCTGAGGGTTGGGTCTTGAAATATAGGGACCCTTCAGGGCAAGTCTATAGAACTAGTGAAGATCCTTAGGAAGAGGAGGATCAATATTGCGTGTGTCCAAGAGACCAAGTGGGTAGGGTCTAAGGCTAGGGATGTGGATGGTTACAAGCTGTGGTACTCTGGGAGCGAGAGGCGTAGAAATGGAGTTGGCATCTTAGTAGATGAGGAGCTTAGAGGTCAGGTCGTTGAGGTGAAGAGGATCAGCGATAGGCTGATGACTATTAAGTTGGTCATCCGGGGGTTTACCCTGAATGTGTGTAGTGCCTATGCGCCCCATGTGGGCTCGGAGGGGGAGGAGAAGATGTGGTTTTGGGAGGCTCTGGAAGAGGTGGTGAGAGGCGTGCCTAGCTCGGAGAAGTTCGTTGTAGCTGGAGATTTCAACGGGCACATCGGGGCATTACCGGGAGGCTTTGGTGATGTGCATGGTGGTTTTGGTTTTGGGGACAGGAATGAAGAGGGGACTACTCTGTTGGAGTTTGCGAGGTCCTTTGGGCTGGTGGTGGTGAACTCGAGCTTTCCGAAGAAGGCCGATCACTTGATCACCTTTCGAAGCTCGGCAGCCAGGACCCAGATTGACTTTCTGTTGCTTCGTAAAGGGGATAGGGTGCTGTGTAAGGACTGTAAGGTTATCCCGAGTGAGAATCTTTCGACCCAGCATAGGCTCTTGGTTATGGATTTGGGTCTAAAGAAGAGTAGAAAGAGGAGAAGTAAGGAGGGTAGACCTAGAATTAGGTGGGGTGGCTTGACGCCAGCGAAGGCGTGGGAGATAGGGGAGAAGTTGGCGGGTATGGAGGTGTGGGAGTGTAGGGGGGACGTGGATAGTATGTGGGATAGGGCGGCGAGGTGCATCAGGGAGAGTGCATCTGAGGTGTTGGGTGTTTCTAGGGGCCGAGCCGGGCACCATCGGGGTGATTGGTGGTGGAATGAAGAGGTGGAGAAGAAAGTGGGGACCAAGAAAGGGGCATATGCTAAGTTAGTTGCGAGTAAGGATGAAGAAGAGAAGCGGGTAAATAGGAAGGCGTACAAGCTAGCTAGGAAGGAGGCTAAGTCAGCTGTCACGACAGCTAAGACGGCCGCTTTTGAGAGCTTGTATGCAGGGCTACAGGAGAAAGGAGGGGAGAAAAAGTTGTTTCGACTCGCCAAGGCTAGGGAGAGGAAGGGGCGTGACCTCGATCAGGTGAGGTGCATTAAGGGGGAGGATGGTAGAGTGTTGGTGGAAGACGGACAGATTAAGGATAGATGGCAGTCGTACTTTCATAGGCTCTTGAATGACGAAGGGGACAGAGCTATTGAGTTAGGGGAACTGGAGCACTCAGAGGAGTGTCGGGATTTTAGCTATTGTAGACGTGTTAGGGTAGAAGAGGTTAGAGAGGTCGTTCGCAGGATGCGGAGGGGTAGGGCGACGGGGCCGGATGAGATTCCGGTGGAGTTTTGGAAGTTTGTTGGAGAGTCTGGTGTAAGGTGGTTGACTGGATTGTTCAATGAAATCTTCAAGACGGCAAAGATGCCCGAGGCTTGGAGGTGGAGTACCATGATACCTCTCTACAAGAATAAGGGGGACATCCAGAGTTGCAATAACTATAGGGGGATTAAGTTATTGAGCCACTCTATGAAGATTTGGGAGAGAGTGGTCGAGGCGAGGCTGAGACGGATATTGTCTATTTCGGAAAACCAGTTTGGGTTTATGCCTGGCCGCTCGACGACGGAGGCAATTCACCTGGTACGGAGGCTGGTGGAGCAGTATAGGGAAAGGAAGAAGGACCTGCACATGGTGTTTATCGACCTGGAAAAGGCTTACGATAAAGTCCCCAGGGAGGTGCTTTGGAGGTGTTTGGAGGTGAGTGGAGTACCGCAGGCATATATCAGAGCAATTAAGGACATGTATGAGGGAGCAAAAACTCAGGTGAGGACGGCGGGAGGAGACTCAGAGCATTTCACCGTCTTGACAGGATTGCATCAGGGATCTACTCTTAGTCCCTTTTTGTTTGCTTTGGTGATAGACGTGTTGACGCGGCGTATTCAAGGGGAGGTGCCGTGGTGTATGCTATTTGCGGATGATATAGTCCTGATTGATGAGACTCGACGGGGTGTGAATGATAAATTAGAGGTGTGGAGACAAACCCTTGAGTCTAAAGGGTTCAGGTTGAGCAGAAGCAAGACTGAGTATTTGGAATGCAAGTTTAATGACGTAAGACTGGAGGATGAGATGACAGTGAAGCTGGATTCGCAGGTGGTTTGTAAGAGGGATAGTTTCAAGTATCTCGGGTCCGTGATCCAGGGTAACGGTGAGGTTGACGAGGATGTCTCGCACCGCATTGGGGCGGGATGGATGAAGTGGAAGCTCGCGTCGGGGGTGTTATGTGATAAGAAGGTGCCGCCCAAGCTTAAAGGAAAATTCTACAGGGTGGTAGTACGTCCGGCCATGTTGTATGGGGCGGAATGTTGGCCAGTTAAGAATTCCCACATCCAAAAAATGAAGGTGGCAGAGATGCGGATGTTGCGCTGGATGTGTGGGCTGACTAGAGGGGATAGAGTTCGGAACGAGACTATCAGGGAGAAGGTTGGTGTGACTCCAGTGGAGTGCAAGTTGCGGGAAGTCCGATTGCGCTGGTTCGGACACGTGAAGAGGAGGGACGTGGATGCCCCGGTTCGTAGGTGTGAGAGGCTAGCGCTGGATGGTTTTAGGCGGGGTAGGGGTAGGCCGAAGAAGTACTGGGCTGAAGTGATTAGGCGGGACATGGAACTGTTACAGCTCACCGAGGACATGACCCTAGATAGGAAGTTCTGGAGGACGCGGATTAGGGCTGAGGACTAGAGCCAGTTTGAGTCGCTAGTGTAGGGAATTAGGTTATGTTTCCGTGTTCCTTGTTTTAGTATGAATTTGGGTGCTTCCTCTGTTTCCTGTTTTCTTTTCTGTTTTCTGCTTTCTTTTCTTTCTTCTCTTTTACTTATGGCTACCATATTTATGTCGTATTTATGCTATGTATGCTATGTGCTGTAATCTTGTGACCTCGTTCGGTGCTTTACTTTGTATCTATGTGGGATCTTGTGTCTTGAGCCGGGGGTCTATCGGAAACAGCCTTTCTACTTTGTTAGAGGTAGAGGTATGGACTGCGTACATCTTACCCCCCCCAGACCCCACCAGGTGGGAATACACTGGGTTTGTTGTTGTTGTTGTTGTAGAGTTGAAGGAAGTTGTTGTTGTTGTTGTCGTTACAGTAATGCTTGCATAAAATTCAAAGTTGAAATCCAGATTAGCTTTTTGTGTTAACAGAGTGGAAGGAAACATGAATAGTAATAGTAGGCATTTGCTTTTTGTGGATGAGGCTTTTGTACTTGATAACTAACTATACTTTGATTTGTTTCTACATTTACAGGCCATAGTTGGTTTGCCGAGCTGCTGAGTTTTGTTTTGGCCTGTTGCCAGTTGTGTCTGACATGGAAGGAATGGAACCATATTAGTTTCTTATCGTATTTTATCACCATATAGCTGCTTGTCAATATTGATTGTAGCAAGTGAATAGATTGTTACAAGTGATCCCCACTCCAGGTCTTTAGCTTTTAAGTGAATTGTTTATGATATAATTGATAAAACAGTGAAAATTCAGCTGTTCATGTGGCTTTAAGCATAACAGACGTTCAGTTAAATTGAAAAAGGGTAAGGCGAGCACAGCCTTACGCCTGAGCTTCCAGTGCCAGACTGCAAGACGGGTGGCGTCATACGCGTTATTAAAATTTTTCTTTATTTGTGTGTGCCTTAGTTATAGCTTAGCTAGCCAATGTTATTAGTCATTTTTTTAAAAAAGAACTTCTGAGGTGTTTGATTACCTCTTCTTTAGGCCGGCAACAGAAGATCACTTGTAGCAGCAAGGATTTGAGAAGTTTCGATAGGAGTACCAAGAGTCAGATTTAATACTGACAGTCATCCAATATGTATTGTACATTCACACAGTATAATTCACTTTCTTAATCTTCAAAACCTTACACAGTATAAGAACTCTCTCTACATGAGAGCCTCCGTTCTCCTCTTGTTCAAGTAACAAGCTTTTACCTCTTTTTGTCCTAGTCCATCTTTTCAATACCTTATGTTTTATCCATCTTGTTGCCTCTGTTGCTTTTGGTATGGCATCATCGTCTCATTCAAATGATGGGAGTACACCAGTAGTGAAGATGTCTGATTTGAATCTTGATGATTCAGACATTGAACTAGATTATCATGGTGATGAGGATGCACAGATCCCAGAGAGAAGATTGCTAATCCCCCATGGTGTGTGGTAGGGCGTGTTGTCACAGAAGTTTATCAACCTGAAGTCCTTTAGTGATGCGATGAAAAAAGCATGGAGACCAGGGGAAGGAATGGCGGTGAGAGAACTTGGAAGCAATGTCTTTATTTTCCAGTTTTTTAACCAACGTGAACATTATCGGATTATCGAAGATGGCCCATGGAACTTTATGCAGAACCCTGTCTTACTATGCCCCTCAATCTTGATCAGAACCCACGGCAAGTAGAACTCACATCATTTGATATATGAATTCAAGTTCACGGCTTTGTGGGAGTTCTACGATCTGAAAGAGTTCTAAGAGACATTGGGAATACCATCGGTAGATTCGAATACTCCGATACAAAAAACCATGATATGCTTTGGAAAGACTACATGAGGATACGAGTGACCATTAACATCCAAAAACCACTTAAGCATCAATGAAAATCAGACAGCCCAGAGGTGGATGTGCGCAAATTTCATTTTAGTATGAAAGATTGGGAACTTTTTGTTTCTTTTGTGATTTGATTGGCCATACAGACAAGTACTGCTGGAAACTAAATCATCATCCAGAAATTGATACAGTACAGTTCTTTTACGAGCCAGAATTACGTGTTGAACAACGGCAAGCATCCATAGTTGGCATGAGATGGATTAGGTCGGAAAGTAGATCGGGGGGAGGCGCGTGGCACGATAAGGAAAGAAGGGATTATCAGTAGGTTTTTCGGATGGATTGGTATAAGAAAGGAAAACAAATCAGGGTACGAGAGAGAAAATAATGGAGAAAAAAGAGAAAGTGAGAGGTAGAAGTAAAAACAACACAAAAGAAGGGAGAAAATAACGTACATTACGGGAATGACAGTATTGTTAATGGAAAGGATTATAATAATCTTAGGATAATTATTAGGGATAAAGATGCATTTAGAAAAGATATAGAGGCAGGGGAGTTTGATGAAGAGGAATTAACGCCATCTTCGGCTTCGATTCGTTACGCTCAGAAGCTCCAACTAGCCGTTAAGTCTCTTGCCGCCTAAAACTCTGCCAAGAGAGGGCTGCTTTACGTTTGATCCTATGTACCCATAGAATGCTATGCGTATCCACTTTTGGATCTTGTAAAGAGAGAACGTGTTTTTTTCTCTGACTTTCTCTCTCATTCGCAGAGAGAAGAAAGCAGGCTTTGCTCCAATTACCGCTATCCTTGGAAACCAATAGAGCTACCGAAGGAAGGGGATGCAGTCTCTCCCTTGGCCTTCAGAGAGGAGAGGGCAGAGAAGAAAACGTCCTTCGCGCAAGTTTCTTTACTTCCTACATCCTTACTAGTAAAAAAGGAGCTCTTAGACCAAGAAGGTCAGAGAACAGAAGGAAGCGTGACGTAGCTGGCAAATTAATTCCTTTCGATGGGCGAAAAAACTTGGTTATGATAGGTTCTGGTCTTCAGGCCCGCCATATACAATGAGCTCTTTAATTTGGAATTGTAGTGGGCTTGGGAACCCATGTATAGTTTCCGAACTGAAGGACTTGGTCCAACAAAAGAAGCCCAACTTAATTTTTGAGACAAAAGTTGACAAGACTAAATTACAACTTTAGGGTAATTTTGGCTTTGAAGGATTGAGTATTGTTGACCCAGAAAGACAGAGTGGTGGTTTAGCCCTTTTGTGGCGTGAGAAGGACGCATGCCCATTAATTGATTCTCAGAAATACCTTATTGATGTGGTGGTCCAAATTGCGGGGATTCCTGAGTTTGATATACTGGTTTCTATGGTTGTCCCGAGACAAATCGTAGGAGGAAATCTTAGGACATTCTAAAGTCTTTGAAGAATAAATTCCCACTACCGTGGTGCATTGATACGGTAAAAACTTGGGAGACACGAAATTGGCTCAAAACAGTCCAAACACACTTCAAAAATAGTCCACTAATTCAAAGAATCGAGGACCCTTTTGGAGACCACTCTTGGGTTCAAGAATGCAATACAAGAAGGACAATATTACTAGGTGTTTGACATCTTTGCAGCCAACAACAAACTAAGTTAACATCACAAGATTAAACCACAATTAGAACAACAACAATAAAAATGGCTTCACAATACAAGATACAAAACGGATACAAGATTACAAAATGAAAGGGATAGATAGATATACCACATGAAGATATAGTGTTAAGAACCCAAGAATGTTAACTCTTGGACCCTTAACACAACATACAACAATAAACCTATCTCTTACAAAGACACAAGATTGGAATCCACCTCTCTAGCATCAATGTTTTCAAGCAATCAACAACAAAGAGAATCCACCCTATTGTTGTCTCCTAGTTTTGATTTTGCCTCATCAAGAGAAGAGAGGACTTTGTGTTTTTCAAGTGTTTCTCACTTCAACATCATAATAATCTAAGTAAATAAAACCCTACATTTTTCTTTATATAACTATTACAAGATATAAGTTAAAATAACCAAAAAGGCCTTCAAAGAGTGGGCTGCCCATCAAGTGTAAGTTATGGGCTGATTTTGGTGTGTTTTGGGCCTCTTCTACACTTAAATTGCACAAACCAAGTCTCGAGACCAACGTGCACTCTTATAAGTCCATATCCGTGATTATTCTTGTATCATGCATCGCGGGGGGTTTCAATGATATTCTGAGCTATGGTGATAAGATGGGTAGAATTCAACAATCGTCTTGGCGACTTGATGGCTTTTGACGAGAAGTTAACATCTGTGAATTACATGACTTGGGATACGTTAAAAATAAATTTACTTAGGAAAGAGGAGAGGTAAGGGTGGGTTTCAGAGGCTAGATAGAGCCCTTACAACAACAAATTGGCGTGTTAAGTTCAACAAAGCAACGGTGTATCATATGAAAACTTCTTGTAGTGATCATACGACGCTTTTTATCTCCTTAGGCATAAGCATCATTCGATACTCACCAGTGAAGTTTCACTTTGAAAATTCATGGCTTAGGGAAACTAATGTTAAGGAGGCAGTTAAGAAAGGTTAGAGCCGAGGAAAGGGACAAAATATTATCTCACAGATTGAGCACTGTAGGAATTTTTTGATAGTCCTAGGGTTGCAACAAAAAGCAACAGTTTTAATAAAAAATGAGGCATTGCAAGAGCCAAATGAAGAGCTTTAGAGGTTGTAGAGATCTGAGTCATATTGCTCTTCATAATAGTGCCAAAGATGCTTATGAAATACTTTTGAGGCAGCAAGAAAACTACTGGAAACAGAGATCCAAACAATTTTGTCTTAAGAAGGGCGATAGAAATACCAGCTATTTTCATCTATGGCCTTTTCATGATGAAAAAAGAACGAAATTGCACAATTGAAATATGACTTCGGAAATTGGTGCAAGTGAGGGAATGTGTTGGATTGTGGAGCCTAATTAATATGTGATGTACTGATTATATATTAATGTTCACGCAGTTCAACCTCCGCGGTGAGGTTTTCGGGGTGTGTAGGGGGGACGGGAGCCCCCCACCCAAAGGCAGGGTTCGGGGCGGAGCCACGACCCAAATTTTAGGCTTTACTGTTCATTCCCATTTCTCTATGTAACTGTAAATACTCTGAATCATTAATAAAAATAGTCCGTCCGCCGTGGAGTTTACTCACGGGTTTTACCACAAAATCATTCTCTCACATATCTCTCTCCTCATGAAATTTCTCTCTAACTTTCTTTATCTTATCCACCAGATATAGTGTGTGTACACAGATCGATCCCAACAGAATGGTTTGAGTGATCTTATTGTGGACTACTACAACAATCTGTTCAAGACACAACAAGGACCACTTAGTGCCATTATTGATATTATTGAGAAAAAAGTTTCTAATGAAATCAATGAGGACATGAAACGCCCATTTACAATTGAAGAGGTCAAACAAGCAGTCTTTAGCATGTACCTGGATAAAGATCCCAGGCTGGATGGATTGAATCCAAACTTTTTCAACATTTTTGGAGTACTGTTAGGGTGATGTCACGTCCAAAATAATTTCTAGACGTGATTGGTACCCGTCAACACCACCAGTCGAGAGAACCAGTTTTTCTTACACTTTACCCGCTAATAAACACTATTATAAGCTATGTGTAATTCCAACGCATCAATAAGTACCAAATAATCGTTCAACAAAAATCCATAATCAAAGTACAAATTCCGTAATCACTCGAGAACTAATTCTCAATCCCGAACCCCACACTAAGACATGGAGCATCTAAAATAGAGTTATATGAGTTCAAAGTTCAACCTTCGGCATGCAAACCCAATGAAAAGAAACATGAACTACATAGCCTAAGTTGTTTCGAAAGCCTCCACGAACAATGCGAAGGCTCACCTTAGCAATAGAATCCTTACGAAGGAACCATTGTCACACCCCTTTTTCGCCCGAAGGGATCAGAGTCGAAAGGTTTTTCCAATTAAAGTGACGGTATTGAATAGGGATTAGTTTTTGTCATTTTTCAGAGTCGTCACTTGAAATTGAGTTATGGTGTTCCAAGTCACCTTATTGAATCCCTAATCAAAAGGAAATGACTCTTTGTTGGTCTGCGAAAACAGAAGACCGGGTAAGGAATTCTGTTGACTGAGGGGAAGGTGTAAGGCACCCCCGAGTCCCGTGGTTCTAGCATGGTCGCTTCTATTGACTTATCCTACTTAACTAAAACTATTTCGATAAATTGTGTTAAGATCTAAATTCGCTCATTTTATTATAACGAAAACTTGTCTATTATATTAAATAAATCGTGTGAAAATTAATTTTAGAAAAATATTTGCCAAGGTACATTATAGCATCTTTGAATTTTAAAATGTCTCGAAAAGATGCGTATGCCGCATTTTTTATTGAGACGAATATTTTAAAACGCGTCTAAAATTTATTTACCGTTAAAAACATTGATTCGCCGCTTGCAAACTAGTAATAATTTTAATATATATACATACTTTAAATAATTACTTTGTTTATTATGAAAGTAGTAATAATTTTAATATTATTTATTTTTATTCTAAACCAATTAAACCATATTCGATTAAATTATTACTACTTTCATAATAAACAAAGTAATTATTTAAAGTATATATATATATATATATATATATATATATATATATATATATATATATATATATATATACACGTAACCGCAAACAAACAAAATAATTAAATAAGGATTATAAAATAAAATAACATATTAAAGCAATTACACTACTATATATTTGTATGTACGGAGAGATATGTATTAAAAAGAAAGCAACAAAACTACAAGCAGTAAAGTGATTTTCGCCGGATTTCGGGGATAGGATATGGCGCGTGACGGGGACTGGTAGAAGTGCGCCTGCCGATGATTAAATTCGGCAAGGCGCAGCGTTTTTGGTAACGGAAAACGGAGAGAAAAAGGGAGCGGCACATGGTTGTCCATCAGTTTTTCGTCGGAGATTGAAGAAAATCCGGCCAGATCTAGCCGTGTTGGTTCCGGCGGCGGTTTTGCCATTAATGGCAGCAGCAGTAGTTATGTTACTTTTCCGGCGAAAATAATAACCTTTGTTTTTTAACTTATTTTTTATCGATTTCACATCTTCTTTTTATTTTCTCACTTTTTTTTTTCGGTCTCTGTGTATGTGTATGTGTTCACTATGTTGTCTATTGTTGTATGATTGGAGTGAAGAAAAATACTAATTAGTGGATTTGTAAGTGATTAAAAAAAAAAAAAAAACGAAGTATGATGTATTATCTGTGCATGAGTAAAGTGTGTTATACGATATATATTTCTTCTCTTAATTGAGTCTGTATTATGTGAATAGTGTTGGAGTGAGTAATCATAGTTTGAAAAAAAGAAATTACTAAGTGAATATTGTGTATATATTAGTGTGTACATATTTTCATCTATTGCTTTTAAACTTAAAAAAAAGTAAAAGTTACTTAATAATTCTCTGATGAAAAGTCATACATAAAACTACATTATCACATATATTTCACACACAGAACACATCTTAAATATTTGCACTCATACATTCTAAAATAAATTTTATAATATAAATGATACAGAATTGAATAAAAAAAAATCTGTGATTAAAATGAGTAATGAAGCAGCAAAGTTGTCACTCGAAACTTCAGATGGAATTTAAACTTCAATTGTTTTTTCTTTTTTGTCTGATTTTTTTTTTCTTATCTCTGACTGGTTTTTGATATCTTTGTCTGCTACAGTGTCTAGTGATCATCTACGTAGTTTCTGAGTGGGAAAGTCCTTAAAAAGATGGACTTTTGGGGGAACAGATTTTTTTTTAAAAAAATTATTATTTTTTATTTTAATAAAAAATAATACTAATAATAAATCAATAAATAATATAATAAAAATAATAAATATAAATAAAATAATAATTAATTAATTTTATATTTAACAAAACACAATAACAATTTATAAATAGACAAAAACAAATATAATAAAATAATATTAAAACTATCAATTTATTTATCAAAATTTATAAAAGAAAAACATATATTTTTTAATTTTCATATTATTTTTTAAAACTAGAATAAAAATAAAAATAATATATGATTAAATATAAATATAAATATTTAATATTGCTAGACAAGTTAAAATTTAGGGAAGATCAAAAATCACGTGTCTACAACTGTCACCCACTAGTTTCACTTTGTGTGATAGTATCTGCAGAAATGTAAGGAGTGAGCTATATATAAATTGTCACCCACTAGTTTCACTTTGTGTGGTAGTATCTGCAGAAATGTAAGGAGTGAGCTATATATAAATATAACTCAGTAAGATCCCCGACTCGCTACTTTAAATACTCCTGGGATAAGTATTAGAAAATACAACAACACCAAGAACATATCATTAATACACAGGAATTATATTATAATAGCATGACCAATGAGGCCCAACAATACTTCATCAAGAACCATATACCTCAATACAATTCATACAGAGCACTTATCATAATTTATAATTAAAGTAATTAGACAATGCCAGGAGTTTCGAACAACATACACAATGCGCCAAATTTATCAGAAGTATACACAACACTTAGGAAAGCATACGCAATGTCTCATATCAATCAAGAAACATACACAATGCTCAAAGAAAGCATACACAATTCCCCATATCAAATCAAGAAGCATACACAATGCTCAAAGGGAAGCATACACAATGCCCCAATGGAATTAAGAAGCATACACAATGTCCCAATGAAATTAAGAAGCATATACAATGCCCCAATGGAATTAATAAGTATACACAATGCCTCAATCTCGCAGTACACAATCATATCACATCACGAAATAACGATAGTATTAGTATTCTTAAACATAAAGTATATGTGGTTGGCCTTGAAGACCGTTGATTCTGCCAAACACACGCTCTTCCCAACACATGGACCGGAAAGATCTAAATATATCTTAAAAACAACTTTGAAAAGAAAGCACCCAAATCTTAAAGTCTCACTTACCTTGATAACAAGTTTTCCACAACCTTGCAATGCGTAGATTACAAACCAGACAACCTCCAATAGCCTCAATCTATACAAAAATATTAATCAACGATATCAATTATGCTAGTCGAAACCAAGTCTCAATACCCCTATTATCAAGCTTAAATCTAAATATTAATAAGGCTAAATCAAAGGAGTTGACCGAAAATACCATGCGAACATATTTCTATAACAGGATATCAACAGTGGCTAAAAGCCTTACATTCACTAAGATGTTCCTTCATAATCATCACTGCCTAATGAAACCATTCTTATATTACTTACTACACTCAATTATAACTATCATGTCATATAGTTCACCCATTGTTATCTGAATTAGTTTGTAATTATCAAGTAATCTAAATTTTTAGTGATAGGAAATTGCAGCCAGCCGCAATAGTTTCTTTTCATATATCAAAGCCGCTTTTGATTTACGTACAATACCATCCATTAATCTGTTGGGTTCGAAATCGAGAGAGCGTCATACGAAAGCTATTAGTTTCAAACTATCGTGGTGATAATTCAGACGACAAATAAAATAATACTAAAAACATTAAATTATTATATATTTTGGCCAATCAGCCTACATATTATAAGACCTAATATCAAAAACATTAAATCTATTGGGAGAAATCTCCCCCCTAAACGAGACTCTTTAAACGACTACATTGTGGATGCTATTATGTTATAGTTTCCCCTAAATCGAGACTCTTTAAAGGTCCTGTTTATGTATGATGTCTTTTAAAAAATAATTCATTAAAGGTTGACTTCATTAAAATAACATTCAAGTCCGATAAAAATTAAAAGTTTCATTTAGAAAATGTGAAATCCGATGAAAATACTACAAAATTTCCATCTCTTATTCCCTTTCAATTAAGGAAAAAATATTAAAATTTTAACGGATGATATAAATGAGTCATTTCTGATAGTCCGATGGTATATTTGAGCCTTTTTCCATAATTAATTAATGATGTGGACCTCTAGTAAGACAACACATAGCAAAGCTGTTTTTGAAAAACCACCGTTAACAAGTAATGGCATGGATGAACCTATTTTGTAACGACGATGACATAAACGAACCAAACTTTTAACGGATGACATAAATGAGTAATTTCTAATAGTTCAATAACATATTTGAGTCTTTTTCCATGAATAATTATTAAGTCTCAAATCTAAACCTAAGCATTATAAGGTAGAGAGAAAGTTATTTATTAATATATTCAGCAAATCCCATGAACTACTTATGTATACTACTTTAAACAAACTTTCATGTTAATTACCTAGAAGTCGGTCACTGAAAATCAATATGTCGTCCTATGAACTGGTCAAATTTTGTCAATAGACTTGTTTCTCTCTTCCATAAATAATAAAACCAAAAACAAAAGGAAACCCTAATATTCTCATCCTTTGAACCAAAACGAGAAGAAAAAAAACTAAACAGGAGAGAGGGTTTGACTTTTGGATTGCTCGTTTTATTTATATTAATTAATAATTAATAAAATTAATTGGTATTAATAATATAAGCTAAATTACTCATTTACCCCTCATTAAAAGTCTGGGTTGTCACAGGCGATGTTTCAACGGCCATCATGGAATGCTTGAATAATAATTCAGCGGCACCAGGAAGTAATACCATTATTGTGTTGATCCCAAAAAAGAAACAACCTGAATTTGTCTCAGATTTGGGGCCTATCTCTCTTTGTAATGTTGTTGATAGAATCACTAGCAAAGTACTGGCGAATGGAATGAAACAATGTATGAATCAGCAATCTCTGAGGCTCAAAGTGTGTTCATTCCAAGAAGATATATTATAGATAACGCAATGATTTCCTTTGAATTCCCATTTAAATACGCAGCCGCAATCCATAATAATCACTTACTAGCATCGAAATAAGTCTACTGGTCATTTGACCCAGAACCCTGTGGTACAACCCTCTTCCTCATCACTTGTCCCATATCCCGTGGCCCCACAATCTTCTCTTGTTTCCCCTAGCTCTACATCAACGCCCACGCATAACATGATTACTCTATCTAAGACCAATAGCCTTAAGCCTAAGAAATTCCACACGGTTGTTCAAACCACTTCCTCCCTACCTAGAACCTTTAAGCAAGCTCAACAAGTCCCATATTGACGTGAAGCTATGAAAAATGAATTTGATACCTTAGTTCGGAACAGGACATGGGAGATGGTACCATGTGATCCTTCAAAAAATGTGGTGGATTATAAGTGGATTTTTCGGGTTAAATATCATCTTGATGGCTCTGCTGGCAGGTTCAAAGCTCGTTTGGTTGCCAAAGGATTCACACGATGATCTGACCTTGACTTTCAATGCACTTTTAGCCCTGTGGTAAAACCAGCAATTGTTTGAATAGTTCTTGCAATTGCAACACAACAAAGTTGGCCCATTTGTCAACTTTATATCAATAATGCCTTCCTGCAAGGTCGTCTTGATGAGGAAGTCTACATGCGCCAACCACCTGGTTTTGAATCTTTTACAAATCCGATGCATGTTTACAAGCTGCAAAAAGCTATTTATGGACTCAAGCAGGCCCCCAAGGCCCGGTACACTGAACTCAAAAATTATTTCGTTACTTTGGGGTTTATTAAGTCCCAATCTGATTCTTCATTGTTCATCTTGCAGAATTTTGAGTTTATTGTTTATGTCCTAGTATATGTTGATGACATAATTGTTACTGGTAATCAAATTTGTGGTGTTCAAAGCATTATTGATAATCTTGCAAGCCGATTCTCACTGAAGGATCTTGGTCCACTTCATTATTTCCTTGGTGTTGAAGTGTTGTCTCACCCTAGTGGTCTTTTGTTGTCTCAACAGAAGTACATTACAGATCTTTTGCAGGAAGTTAGTATGCAAAATTGCAAAGGTGTTCCAACACCAATGGCTTCTACTGTAACTTTCTCAGAGTCCGTGGAAGATTCTCTAGTTGATGACTCTCTTTATAGGTGGATCATCGGTAAACTTCATTACCTTTCTTCTACGCGTCCGGACATAGCATTTGCCGTCAACAAACTCTCATAGTCCATGCATCAGCCCTTCGTATCTTATTGGACAGCCATGAAATGTCTCCTTCGATATCTACACCAAACATCATCATTTGGCCTCCGGATTGCCAAAGAACATGATCACCATCTTCTAGCTTACTCAGATTCAGACTGGGCTGGAGATCCTCTTGATCGAACCTCCACCACAAGTTATGTTGTTTACCTTGGCATCTCTCTGATATCATGGTCTTCTAAAAAGCAAAGATCTGTCTCCCGTTCCTCCAAAGAAGCAGAATATCAGGTTGTTGCAGCTACTGTTTCTGAGACCAATTGGCTAACAAGTTTACTCCATGAGCTTCGGTTTCGTATCTCAGACATTCCTCGGATATTTTGTGACAATGTTAGCACCACCTACATTTGTGCCAACCCAGTATTCCATAGTCGGATGAAGCATATTGCTATTGATTTTCATTTTGTTCGTGAACAAGTTCAAAATAAGGATATCGCAGTTCAACACCTTCACTCGGCTGATCAAGTGGCAGATATACTGACCAAACCACTTCCAAGAGTCTCTTTTGTCAAGCATTTTTCCAAGTTGGGTGTAGTTGACTCCACCAACTTGCGGGGGTGTAATAACGGATAATTACTAGACACCTAGTTGTTGTAGAATTCTTATACTTGTTGTAATAAGTCCATTAAATAGCGTTCATTCAATTAATAATATACAATATTTTCCCATCTTCTAATCTATATCTTTTAATATATACATTAAAAAAAAAATCATGTATAAATAATATAATATCGGAAGCCTCCTCATTATATGCTAGCTCTGCCACTGTTGATTAGTTGTACAATTTTTTTAATATTAAGATGCTATATGGATCAGTGTCATGCAAACTTCAGACGCAACCGTCTAAAGTTTACACTACAACGGGCTAATTATCGGACATGATCGACTGAAATTTGCAATCACGAGGGGGCTAACATCAGTCTCGGTTGATTGAAGTTTACAACCATGACGGAGCTTACATCTGACACAATTGACTAAAATTCACATGTTCGAGAGTCTAACCTCATATACGATCAGACATTCCAATAACTACAAAAATTTAACATCAGACACAATCGACAGAATTGAAGTTCTCATTGTGTATGAAGTTCAGACATTCCAATAGCTTGTTTTCTATAAAACTTACATAAACTTTGAAATGTTTTGGTTGATCTTTTTTACTCATTAATTACTTTATAGACATGCATAAGGTTTTATAATTTTTTAATTATACTAATTAATTAATCCGCGCTTCATGCGCTCATATATTTTTCTTGCATCTTTAGTTGATATTCAAGGAATAAAATTGTTACGGCATCAAAGTTTAAAAAGAAAAATATTTTATCTAAGACATGCATTCAACAAAAAACAAACATAAAAATCAAATGTATGAGGAAGGAATACAACAAAACTTAGTTAAACCCCCCCAAAAAAAGACAAATTGAAATAAATAAAGTAATTTTTTTTGTTATGTAGCCAATTATAAATGTTATTTTAGTTATATGAAAAAATATTATGAAATGTAGCAAGTCTTCTTCATTCCCATCCGTTCTTATTGAAGACTTGGCTTCTTAGAACATTATATTGTTATTTATTTGAATTTTGATTATTTTTAAAAATAATTTCAAAATATTAGAAATTATATATCCTTAAATTTAAATAGTTTAAACTTTGTTTTTAGTGATATATTCAAATTAATGGATTAGAATTTCTAATACTTATTATCTAGGGGAAAGGACTTGGGCTGGCCATTTTAAAAAAGAAAATGGTCACAATTTGAAAAGGTGGACAACTGTAGCCAGTCGGCTATTTTTAATGGGAAACTTACGTAAATCCCTACTAGTTTACCCTTAATTACTAAAAATTACCACATTTTTCAAAATCTCCTAAAATCCCAACATTTTACCTCTAGTGATACAAGTTAACAACATTAGATATATATTGCTGATACATGTATATAGTTTACTATAGCAGACAACTTTTCATAAAATCAGCATTAAAGCTAACTAATTAAGGGGAAAAGAAAAATCAAATCCCATGACTAGTGGGAATCCGTTTATTACTCCATTTTTTAAAAACATAAAGTCTCTTTTTAAAATCTTTTAGAAATTGACAAATGTTAATTCTTCTTGTTCATACAAAGCATACCATTTTTTTTATGTGTTAATTTTGTTTGTTTGACATGAATATTTTTGTGCTTTTATGTCATTCCGATGTTTAGATTAACGAAATCGAGTATGTTGGTTATAAAAGTGATGGAGTTGTGGTCAGTGAACATGTTACTTACGAAAAAAATGATTTCTACAATTACGGTAGAACTTGAAATCGACGAACCAATAAAAAAAATAAAAGCTCGTTACATTGTTGAAGGTAATGCTTGTCCGTTGTTCATTAGGAACCAAATGATTGTGAAGTATGTTAAAAGATCTGACAAGAAAAGGTTTTTTTTTTTTTTTTTTTTCAGTTGTTGTTAATTTTTTGTATGTAAATTGAAATTTGTATTCAATGTTTGGGTGATGAATAATTTACAGATTTTGTTTGTGTTTTTATGTTATTATCGCAGAGATACATTTTCTTCTGGAAACGATACATTTTGCTAATCTTGTATCTCAATTTATGAAGTTTTGGTTAATTATGTTTGTTGTTGTGTGTTAGTTTCACATATATATCACAAGTTTAAATAGTCACTTCTATAATATAATATGTCATTAGTTTTTTGATATAGTATCATTAATTTTTTCTATAATGTGTTTTTTTTTTACGGACAACAGGTATTAGTTTGTAGAAAACAATGTTGGAGATTCTAAATAATGTAATATTGTGAAGGTTAATACCATTAAATTCTAATTTATGTTTCATTATATTGGATTCATATGATTGTAATTTAGTATAAAATATGTATCTAATACAATGTCGTTATAAAGTGCAAGGAGAACGTATTTCGATACATAAATATATCTGAAATGATTTGGCATTGCATTATAATGGGTAACAAAATAAAATAATTTTATCATTAAAAAAACATAATGTATGAGTACCTAAGATTACCAACCTCAGCAAAAAATCATTAAAGTTTCAATCAACTTCGTAGTTTTTGTAATATCCAACAAGCAAACAAACTTGTATAACGACTTCGTAGATTAATGGCCTCTATTAAGTATTAACTTGTATAGCATACAATATGTATCTAATGACAAGAAACTTGTACGTTTACGTAGTGCCAGATAAGTACCAGAAACAACTTAATACAACATGTATCTATTAAGTAATAACTTTTAGATACAAGTTAATACAACATGTATTTGTAAGATGTTTCTCAGTTAATTTTCTAGATTCAAAATATTTTAGATATAAGTATGAATACTCACTTCTATAATAAAATATGTCATTATTTTTTTGATATATTACCATTAATTTGTGGTATCATGTGTTATTGTCAATAAATTTCAGTTATTTTAAAACCAAACTAGCTCCAATAATATCCATTTATGCATCTCAACTTGAAGAATAAGTAGTAACTTGTGTCTGAGTTTATTTCAAATTGGTTATAGAATGTACTTTAACATGTATGTAAAAAAATTTTAACGTAAACTTTATTAATGTTTCATAACCTTAGATACATATGATTGTAAAACATTATAAAATATGTATCTAATACTATGTCGTTATGAAGTGTAAGAACAACGTATTTTGATACATAAATTTATCTAAAATGCTTTAACATTGCATTATAATGGGTAACAAAATAAAATAATTTTATCATTAAAAAAACATAATGTATGAGTACCTAATATTAACTAGATACATTTAATTAAGTAAGATGTTTTTCAGTTAATTTTTTAGATACAAAATTTTGTTAATACAAGTTTAAATATTCACTTTTGTAATATAATATGTCATTAGTTTTTTTATATACTCTTAAATATGTTATATTGTACTACTTTTGAAATATGTCATTATTACATATGTTCTAAATAGATACTTACAAGACAACATTCTATAATATGTTAGACACATACCTATTAAATATGTTTAAATATTCACTTGTGTAATATAATGTAATATGTCATTATTTTTTAAATGGGAGCATCTTAAATATTTTATATTGTATGCATTTTAAAATATGTAGTGTGACTATAAAAACATGTCATTAAGAAGAGAAATTTAAATTTAGCTATTTTCAAAATTATAAAATTGTCATTCTATCTTGAATGGATAAAAAAAGAAATATTACCAGATAAATTGAAGTAGGAGTAAACAATCAGTTACTCTAGTTACCATATAAACTTGTATATCTTGTTAACAGATGTACAAAATACAAGTTAACATAATATATATCTATGAAGCCATAACTTGTATCTCTTATAATATAATTTTCAGTCAAGTTTAAACACCAATAGGGCACTAACAACAACTCATAGATACAAGACAACATAACATGTATTCAATGACAAGAAACTTGTATGTTTACGTAAGTACCAGATAAGTACCAGATACAAGTTAATACAACATGTATCTATTAAGTAGTAACTTGTATATCGTACAATAAGACTTTCAATAAAAAATAAACATAAATAGATACTTATCAAAGCATTAAGAACTAGTCAAAGATAAAAGTGAACTTAACATGTATCAATTAAAAAACTTGTATTTTTTGTTAACAGTTGTACAAGATACAAGTTAACATAATATGTATCTATGAAGCCATAACTTGTATCTCTTATAATATAATTTCCACAAGTACCAAATTTTCTATCCATGCCCAACAATCCAAACTTTAAGCAGAATGCCAAATTTCAGGTAGCCAAGAATGTCAAAACCCCCATATCCATGCCCCAAAAAATCAAACTTTAAGCGAAAAATAAGAAATACAAGTAGCCAAGAATTCTAGAACCCCAGATCCATACCCAAAAATCCAATTGTATCTCAATCCTTTGATGGTGCTAATCAGTGTCTTCTCCATATCAGCAACCTCATCAGTCCTGGCAGATGCATTTTGAGTTATACAATATGTATCTTTTAAGTAATAACTTGTATCTCTTACAATAAAATTTCAGTAAAATTTAAATATAAATAGATACCCATCAAATCATTAAGAACAACTCAATGATACAAGTCAACCTAACATGTATTAATTAAAAAAGATGTTTCTTTTGTTAATAGTTGAACCAAATACAAGTTAACATAACATGTATCTATGAAGTACCAAATTTCTTATCCATTTCCAAAGATGCAAACTTTAAGCAGAATATCAAATTTCAGGCAGTCAAAAATGTCAAAGTCCCCCATGTCCATGCCCAAAAAAAAATCAAACTTTAAGCAAAAAACAAGAAATGCAAGTAGCCAAGAATTTCAAAACCCCATATCCATACCCAATAATCCAATTGTATCTCAATCTTTTGATGATGTTAATCAGTTTCTTCTCCATATCAGCAACCTCATCAGTCCTGGCAGACGCATCTTGAGTTAATACAACATTTACCTTTTAAGTAATATCTCTTACAATAAAATTTCAGTAAAATTTAAACATAAATAGATACTTATCAAATCATTAAAAACAACTCAATGATACAAATCAACCTAATATGTATCAATTAAAAAAGATGTTTCTTTTGTTAACAGTTGAACTAGATACAAGTTAACATAACATGTATCTATGAAGTACCAAATTTCATATCCATGTCTAAAGATCCAAACCTTAATAAGAATAACAAATTCATATCCATGCCCAAAGATCCAAACTTTAAGCAGAATATCAAATTTCAGGTAGCCAAGAATGTCAAAACCCCCATATCCATGCCTAAAAAAAATCAAACTTTAAGCAAAAAATAAGAAATACAAGTAGCCAAGAATTCCAAAACCCTAAATCCATGCCCAAAAATTCAAACTTTAAGCAGAATACTAAATTTTAGGTAGCCAAGAATGTCAAAATCCCCCAGATCCATGCCCGAAAATTCCAAAACTTCATGAAAATCATCAATTGCAGATTCAAAATCTAGAAGGAAATTTACAACTTCTTGAGATTCTTTGATACTCTGTAATTGAGAAACTCCAAGACTATCTCTACCAGAAGACTACACTTTCAGATATCTTTACTTGCGAAAAATAATTTTTTAAAAATAAAAAACGTAAAAAAGTTATTAAATAAATTGAAGCTGATTTTATTGGTTGGGGGGGGGGGGGGAGGAATTACCTTGATTGAATTATTTGATTCAGATGAAGAAGATGGAAAGAAAATGGTCAGATTTTGCGCTGTTGATAGAGGAGCTGTGTAGTACTTTTGGTAAAAAGGGGTGTAAAATTTTTTTAAAAATAAAAAACGTAAAAAAAAGGTATTAAATAAATTGAAGCTGATTTTATGGGGGCGGAAATTACCTTGATTGAATTCTTTGATTCATATAGGGGGAAATTAATTCTGATTAAAATAGCCACGTCAAGTAATGTCAAACAACCCATCTATTTTTTCCTTGCATTTTCTTGCCTTGGATATTTTGTGGGGTGGTGGTCCTTGTAGATGATGGCATCTCAATCCCATCACTATGGCAAACTCTTTCAAGCCAAAACAAACAAGCATGCCACAGTAGTTGATCTAGATTTTATCCATCTTCTTTTTAACCCCCCCCCCCCCCCCCTCCTCTGGATCTTTATCATCCCCCGCGTACTTGATCCTTCGCTTGAGAAGACCATATACCATCATCATAGAGAAATGAATATGGGCAGAGGAGTCCTCAGGCAGCTCAATAAAGCGTCCAAAGCAGCTCTTCTTAAAATGTTTGCCTATGTTTTCGTTCTTCATAATTTTCATAAAATGTTCAAAAAAATTTCCCATCTGGCATTTAAGTACAATTTAACCAGTTAGTTATTTTCCTTATGGGTCATTTAACGGCATCGCAACTTGAAACCTATCAATACTAAAAGTTTATGTAACACCCCGTAAATTTGTTCGTACACTTATAGCGATTATATGAAGTCCTAAAGGCTTGCGTATGGGTTAAATTAAGCTTATGGTGTTCGGAAGTATCCCGTCAATAGTTGTATGTGTAGGTATTGGAATAAGCTTTCCAACAATATAAAGTTTGCCCAAAACAGAGGAGTATTTCATATAAGAGAGCACATTTGAAATTTCAAAACGGTGGCCGGGAAGCCTGTGAACAGTAAATCTGCAGGGAAATTACTGCAGCTAGGCAATTATTTTTTTGGATCAAATTTAGACTATCATGACTCCTTGTACAAAACGAACTGTGTGATCTGCTATATATCGACGAAAATCTCCGAGAGTCTTCTTTCCGATGAAATTGGTTTCATCCAAATCCAATGTCTGAGTAAGGAGCTATACCCGTTTTACTACAGCCTATCAAAAAAAAAATAGAATTGTGGGACAGATTTTTGGGTCAAATTTAAACGACCATAACTCCTTGTACAGGAAGAACTGGGTGGTATACTTTATATGAAAATGAAATACCATTGAGTTATCTTTCTAATGCAAATGGTTTCACCCAAATCTGATACCGGAGCAAAGAGTTATGATCGATTTACTTCAGCCTGTCAAAACTGTCCACTGGGGACAGATTCGGGATTTATTTCAATTTTTAGGGCAAAATGGTCATTTTCTATTACCTCTTGGACGAAAATTGGTCTTTATAAACCTGAAATTAGCCTCATATATATCATATATCATCCAATTATTAAGAGAAGGTGAAACCCTAGCCTAATTTCAACTTCAAATATTTTGTGATTCAACCGTAGAAAATTCGAATTGGTTCCGTAGTTGTGTTCACCATCTCGAAAGTTTCGAGAAGCACCCCATGGTTATGTAAGGAGGATTCTAAATACAAGAGTTCATTGTTAAGGTATGAATATTGTTTATTCTTGATTCTTATCCATGAATAAGTATTGATAAAGGATTATGAGTATTGGCTTGATGTTGGAAGATAACCAGAAACATAGTTATGAATTATTTTGTATAAATTGTTAGTAGTAAATTATGGAAGTTGTTGTATTGGATTATGGAGGATGAATTGTGGTGATATATCATTATATTAGTGGTTATGTATGCCTAGTGATCATGTTGGCATTGGATGGTGATTAAGAAGGGAAATAAAGGCTAAGAGTGATGTTGAGGGATATTTCATGAAATTGCATGATATGTGAATGTAATAAGAGTATAAGAGGATGTATATAGCACTCTTATTGATGAGCTAAAGGATTACTTCCTAGACATTATTTGGTGAAGTTAATACCTAAATGGTAAGGTTTGGTTGCTAATACTAGTTTGCCACAAATGACTTATTGTAGATAAGTGTTCGAAGAGTACGGGAAGTCACTTGTATTGAAGTGGTTATATCAAGGTATGTAAGACATACTCTATCTATTCTTTGGCATGAATAATGACCAATGGCACTCTCAAGTAAGCTTCCAACATTGTCCTACGACACATGACACATAATAACATCATATGATCTTCGACACTACCAATTGAACTTGTTTTCACTTTTAAGATGTCCGACTAGTCAAAAAAAATGTTCATATACTATTGTTGACTCCGAAATGGTTTAATGAGGTATCCATGATTCTCTACTTCATTTTCATGTTATTGATTACCTATTTACATGTTTTTCCTATTGAGGTATCATGGTTTCAAGTTCCATAAGGTGTGACCACAAAGTAACCAATCTCAAAGATTAATTGAATTAAGAAATGGAATGTCTGTATTTTAAATTGATAATATGATGTATTGTATTAGTACCACTGATCAATTGGTCATTGTATTATAAAGATTATGTATATATGTTATTCCAGGGGTGGTCCCTGATGTGTTGTATTAGTACCACTGATCAGTTGGTCATTGTATGACATATGTTATGTATTGATAAGGATTATGGGAAGTAATGATATGAAAGTAATGTGCAGGTATCCCATCAGCTCTTTTAAGTGTGGTCTACTCATACTGTTTATTCACTGGTATCTGGGTTCTGTTGATATTTTGTATCTCATCTTGATACTCACTGCCTTACATACTCAGTACATATTTCCGTACTGACATCCCTCACGGGTGACCTGTATTCATGCCTGCAGGAACAGGTACTTTAGGTCGTACACCTCTGCAGTAAGATCCAGGATATTCTGTTGTTAGTGGTGAGCTCCAGTTGTTTCAGGGCATCCCAAGTCGTTTCTATATGTATTTTTGGTATTTGTATAAAAGTCTTTTGTGGGCGGGAGTTTGTCCCGACCTTAACTCAATTGTGTATCTATGTAGAGGCTTTTGTAGACATATTGTACATCCATAGGAGTGTTTGGTTGATAGACGTGATGGCTCTGATGGCCAATTACTGTTCATATATATATTTACGCATGTCTGCTGGGCTGATACAGGTACTGTTTTCTTCTATTTACAATGAAGTGCTGCCCAAATTTCTAATTTTTATAAGTAATGTAAATGTAAAAGTATAGGTTATGAACGGGTTCTCCCGGGCCTCCTCGGCTACGGGTGCCAGTCCGCTCCAATGGGATTTGGGGTATGACAAGTTTTGACAGGATCATTCTGGGATGTAGATATTAATTTATGCCCCATCGGTGATCCATTATCATCATGTTGATGATCATCCTCTTTCTCTTTCTCACTCTCCAATTCCCCCTCTTTCTCACTTTCATTTTCTTCATCACCATCTACAAACCCTTGTCCACCTCTCGCAACGTTATTTTCACATCTCTCCTCAGCTTTACTTTTTCCTGACTGAGATTGTTCAGGGATCTCCTCCGAATCCCTCTGTACTGTAGCCTTTTTTTGGGTGGTCAAACGTTGATACACTTTCACTTTCTTTTCTTTTGGGAGACATGTTTTACCTACAGGCAAAGAAAAATAAAAATTACATTACAATTGATGTATGCATAGATTTTAAAAAATACATTATAAACACCATGAACACCGACACACCAACAGCCACTACCACAAACACCACCAACCAATGTCAACAAACAAACACCATGAATACCGACACCACCGACAACCACCACAAACACCACCAACCAATTCAATAATACCAGGACGACCACAAACACCACCACCACCACCACCACCACCACCATCACCACCACCAACACCACAAAAAACATTCAATAATACCAGGACAGTCAACGGAACACTGCGATGGAAACTAGGGATTTCTCGAGTTCTTCCTATGATTTTACCATCAAAACTCAAAATTGTAAACTCGTTCTCAAAGATAATACAGCTAAAAGTTTTATTTTTCATCATTAACTTAAAAGCCATTATTTTTTAGAAAAAAATAACAAATATAAAGCTCTTCTCGAACTCTGTTGCCTATGAAGACAAAAAAATGACTGATACAAGAAAGAATGAAATAAAAAATAACACCTATGTGGTAGGAAATGAGAAGAAAAGTGATCTATTGTTGTTGAGGGTTGAGCAAATTTGTTGAGTAGTTGTTGTCTGTACTGTATTGTTTAGTGAGAATGAGAGAGAAAGAGCGATACCTCGAGATTTGAAATGACGAAACATTTTGTATGGGTTGATTTGTATTTTGGAAAAGAATGACAAGTAGTTTTGAAAATGTTAATTTGGTCTGAATTAATCTTAATTATTTTAAAATCATAAAATATATGCGTAATTTTAAACCCTCTCATCATGAAATTGCCAAAATGGTAATTCAATTGAAATTGTATAAAAACAATTGAAGTTGTAGTTGACCGAGTACTCTAGTTGACCCTATGAAAACTCACCCCTAGTCCTAGATTAATCAATTTAGGTACTATTAATCTAATATATGAACTTGATTGAAATTGTAAAAAACAAATGTTAACATGTTGCGTCAGATTTCTCATCTATTGTAAATTATCAATTAGATTAAGTAACAACAGATTAAGAATCTGTTATTAATTATCAAACAGATTAAGTCATTTGTTGCGATAAATTACCCATCTATTGTAAATTATCAAATGGATTGTCATATGTCACAACAAATTACCCATATGTTGTAAATTATCAAATAGGCACTGCCATATGTTGAGGCTGACCCTATGAGAACTCACCCCTAGTCCTAGATTAATTGATAGTTTACCTTATGAGAACTTACCCTAGTCCCAGATTATTCAATCAAGGTATTAGTATCCTAGTCCTAGATTAATCAATTAAGGTATTAGTCTAACATATGAGGTAGTAAAAATCGGTTCAGCTCAGAGTTAAATCGACGACTCTGGTCGAGAGGAATGCAGTAACGTCTCATCATGCAATTGCCAAAAGACTCAATTGAAGTTGTAGTTGACCCTATGAGAACTCACCCCTAGTCCTAGATTATTCAATTAAGGTATTAGTATCCTAGTCCTAGATTAATCAATTAAGGTATTAGTCTAACATATGAGGTAGTACGAATCGGTTTGGCTCAAAGTGATTGATCGACGACTCTGGTCGGGAGGAATGCAATACCGTATCATCATGCAATTGTCAAAAGACTCAATTAAAGTTGTATTTGACCATATGAGAACTCACATTCAATTAAGGTATTAGTCTAATATATGAACTCAATTGGAATTATATATAAACAAATGTTCAACCTGTTGCAACAGATGTCTTTTCTGTTGTAAACTATCAAACAGATTACGTTATTTGTTGCGACAGATCACGAATCTGTTGTAAACTATCAAACAGATTAAGTCATTGGTTACACTTCAATGTTTTAAGATCCATTTTGTAAAGCAATTTAGGTATTTCCTGTCAGAGATAAAATAGTTAAAATACTAAGGCGGTAAAAAATATTACTCGGTACTACTTGGATAACTCAAAAATCTCCTGAGTGAGTAGTCTTATCTGGTCTTTTCAATGTCATCGTATCCTCGTGCCCCTTAAAAGTTATTAATGAATATTTAAAAACCCCCATAGCTAGAACTCTCTCTCCCCTTCAGCCATAAAGTAGTCTAGACTCAATTCATCACTCTTGTTAATTCTTTATTCTCAATTATGTTTGTTGTTTCCTTTTTTTCTCTCTTTTCTCTCTTTTTTCAGATAAGGATCCTTTAGGATCTCAACCAATCAATATCTTTTCTCGATTGAACTAGATGTTCTGATCCGTTTGCTTTTTTGACACTGTAGGTATGGTTCACATTGCTCTTTTCATCTTGTCTTCTTCTTTGTATGTAATTTAAATTAGATATTTACATCTGTTGCTATTAATGATTTACCCATTATCAGTTTCTTATTTATTAAGAAAATTGAAGGAAAGGTGACTTTTAAGTCTTGAATGAATAAATCATTGTTTTTATTAAAATATACACAAAAAGTCATCTGTTGGGAGAACTTAAAAAGTCTTGTTGTCAGTATATTTTTTTTAATGTTTTTTGTTTGGTACTTTGATGGTGCTGTTGTTGGGGGTGGTAGTTGTTCTGGAACATGTGATGTTTGTGTTGTGAATGGTGTTGTAACATATGGTGTTGTTTTATTTCTTTGTTGTTGATGTTGTTGGTGGTGGTGTTGCAACAGTTTCCTCAACCATTGCAATTGATGAATCAACTATTGGAATAGACGGAGCAACTATTTGAAGAAATCAAACCAGTAGCAAAAAGGTTGGTTTGGTTTATTCCAACAGATGACCCATTTGTTGTAACATGTCATCCATCCTTTGCAATGATGCATCATCAGTTGAACAGATGGTTAATCTGTTGCATTATATTGGTAATCTGTTGATTCACTCAATTTTGTGTTACCCTTTTGTAATGTTCTTTTTGTTCTTCTCTTGTTTGACATCCAATGTATTACTCTTGTTTGCAAACAAATGGAAGTGAAATTGGATCCACTTTTGCTCGGCCAGCATTAAAGGCTAGAGTAAAGATGGGTTCGAAGGAATAAACTGCTTGCAGATGGAACCAGTTCATATATGGGAGGTATGTATTACTGATCAACCAATCATGAAAACACACATCCAGGACAATGATTTTGTGAATGTTTGTTCTTTACCTATTAGGCATTAATCCTTTAAACAACATGACATTTTATAGTTAAGATTGTTAGGTTCAAACTGGTAAGGATTGGGGACCAAGATGGTGGTGTTGATACCCTGTTACAATTTAATGATGGTTTGTGCTCATGTTTTTGTGTCAAGTTTGGGGAAGGGTTCATGTTTTTGGCGGCAGTGTAAATATTCAATAGTGATTCAACCGCTTTTAATAGCGCAATGAACTTGTTGAAAGGCCTTCGAAGCCTCGCACTGAAACAAACAACGATTGATCTAATAGAAATTTTCCTGGTCCAAATTTATATGGATGGGCAGTTGGAGGAGATTATTATACAGCAGGAGGTGTTTGGGAGAAAACCTGTGCGGGAAAAGGGAGGTTGAGAAGGTCATATATCATCTCAGTCCTTGTTTAAGAGGATAAATAGGGTGGGAAGGTGTCACGGCCCAAACCGAGGCCCTGGCCGTGACAAGTATCCCAAACCATAAGGGTCCAGAACACCCTTCTCTGTCTAATAATCATGCATAACATTCATATAAATAAAGGTAATGCGAAAAGATAGAATTTAATACGGAATCATGGTCATACTACTGATAACTGAAATCAAAATATGTCTGAATCATAATAAAGTCTGACTCAGTCTACGAAATCTCTACCATGAATCTATAAAACTGTCTGAAAAACTATTACAAGGCCCCCAATAGACCAAAGCATAACTGCTAATAATTCTCTGAAAATCTGTAGGCCTTCTGGAGTAAAGAAGGCTCACCACTGCAAAACCTAATCTGCAAGTCTGAATATCTACTGCTTATCTGGACCCCTAGACTAAGCCTCAAAACCTGAGAGGTTAGAGGGGGGAGGAGGTCAGCACAAAAGTACTGGTACGCAGAGCTAATACAAAATAATCATTTATAATTAACATATATGAGAGCAGTTAAAACAGTTCATAAGCAATCGTATAGTAAGAAATCTCATGGGCATTTTTATAAGACTCTGTGAAAACATCTGAAATCT
The DNA here is from genome assembly GCA_030864225.1 of Capsicum baccatum var. pendulum. Classification (NCBI taxonomy): domain Eukaryota; kingdom Viridiplantae; phylum Streptophyta; class Magnoliopsida; order Solanales; family Solanaceae; genus Capsicum; species Capsicum baccatum. Next base: position 263,233,331 of record CM061561.1, on the reverse strand, counting down.
GTGACACTCTTTGTATTTTTCTGTGCTAGGTGGTATACCCTACAATTCTTGAAAATTCCATGGGCTATATGGAAACTGCCATTGAGTCGGCAGCCAAGCCCCCAACCCAAGTATGCCACAAGGGTCAGAGTCTCTGAATCTACTACAACATACGGCCTTCGCCAGCGTACAATAATAATCTACCCATATCAGCAAATACGATATAAGGCTAAGAGTTGCTTGAACTCATGCCTTCTTCGGGTAACCACCTAACACTCTTTAAGCCCCTTTTTAAAACTCTATAAAATATGCATACTCTGAAAACATACTCTTAAAACATATTCTGAAAACATACTCCGTTATGGCATAATCACTTATGGTATCATCATACCATTGACTTGCAAGTCACATCTCTGAGCCATTATTAGCATACAAAATCTCTGTTTCAATACATATGTTCGGGACCACCATATCAATAAAACAATTCAAGAAAACTCATGTATACACATGTAAATAACTATTTTGTCAACAATTCAACAAAGCAATGGTGGTCATGCCCAAAGTCTCTTTCTCATGCAATTCTTCTCTTTGACTCAAAACATAGTCATATCAAGACACCCTCTTCATAACTCTAAAACAATATTTCAAATGCCATGACGTTTAAAATCACAAAAGCATGCATTTCAATTCTTTTTTCAATAAAGCCACAATCTTTAATTTATTATAAGAGAGGGAGTCCATAATTCATGCTCTCAAACAAAGATCAAATCTTAGTTTCATACATAAACGTATACATGTAAATCATTTTATGGGGAAAGGCCACAATAACAAAGTCATAATAGCATTTAAACCTCCGAAACACATAATCTATAATATAGTTTTTAAAACCCCCATAAAATACATGCACTAAAAACTTGAATCATGTTTTAACAAATTTCAAGCCCATGTAGTTTTTAGGATAAACCCCGCGTACCTCTATTCCCAAAGATAATAGGTGCTTCTTGACTCTTGCGGAGTGGGGATTCTGAATCTCTAATTATCTTCGAAAACTCATGGTTGAATCTCGAGTTATTAGGGTTTTTATTTTGAAACCCTAGAGAGTGTTCTTGAGAAAATTTGGTGAATATGGGTGTAATTTGCCTCTTTAGGGATTAAATCCCGTGTTTAAGTTGATAGGGGAATAGTAAATTACCAAAATACCCTTAATGAGACGGAACTTAAATGCTGAAAATTTCCCAGGCATGCAACAGACCATGCATCGCATGCTATTTCCCACCGCAATGGAGCATGCGACGCATGCTATATCGCATGCTGCCACTATGCGATGGAGCATGCGACACATGCATATCGCATGGTGCTACTATTTTGGAAATAAAACACGCCCTAAACGATGTCCAGAAATTCCGAAACTCACCCGAGATGTTCTATAGGATTTCCCCATCGTGATGCAATAAAAAAATCTAAAAAAGGAGGTCTCGAGGACTGAGAATGAGATTCTCGAAGGTTCAGTGCTGCAAATGAGACTAAGTCTTTTGAAACTTAGAAAAATTTCTAGTTTTCTTATCCCATGCCCATGCTATTAAGAGACGATGTATTGTACGAATTTTTATGGGGCGTTACATTATCTCCCCCTTGGTATCATTCGTCCCCGAATGATGGGTAGGAACTTGTTGAAGCCTTAAAGGTATGAAATAACGGGGGTAAGACATATCTTCTAAGAAAGGATCTGACTGATCTGAAACATTTAGACTTGTATCATGAAATTGGATTCTGGGCTGACTTAAATTTACTTGCTTCTAAGAGTTGATTCATGCCGAGAATTTAGGATTTTCCTTGAAGTTTCCATGATACAGTCATACATATTGAAACAAGAAGTGACAATTCATGCAAGTACGAATCCTAATGCAACAAGATTTGAATTGTACAAAGGTATTACACTGTCAGATCTAAAATACCCGAAAAGATTTGAGACCATGCACTGAACTCTTATGAACTAAGTCATGAATAAATAACTAAATCTAAAACATGACGTTCGGACTGAACTAAATGCGCAATTTCCATGAGTGGAATAAATTATATCTTGGGATGGGCATGCGCATGAGACTTCGGATAGTAGGACTGGGTAAAAAGGTAGGAAACCACAGTACTTATCTGCCTATCTGTCAAACTGATTTGCTGGCTACATAGACTGAACTATACTGGAAACTTATACTCAATCTAGAGTATCTTATCAAAACTCTTCCTAAATAAGTCCTAGTAGCATTAGGTAGCAAAATATCTTGGGCATGAGTCACACCAGACAGCCGACTATAGGATCCCAACATTGACATTACTCTGCAGACTGGAATAAAGACATATAACTCATAAATCAGGATAGAATTGCCAGGCCTTAGTCAATGCGACTTCTTACTTTCAAGATTAGCACACTCCTCGAATACTCCCTTAACTGTACTATTTCCCGTAGATACTATATTCATTCGATTCAACTTATTTGTTCTCGCATTTGCATTTATAAATCTTTCTACTAATGTCTATAGTAACTAAAATCCTTTTCACCGTGATCAGGCCTGACTCCACCTCACAAAATACTACATGCCATTCCACGATACAAGTCTAGACCATAAGATTCAACCTTCTATATCTCTTAAAATATCACACCCTAAGCATATCATGCCTTACCACTTCAATGACTAACTCTGAACTATTTCTATGAAGTCGCTAGCGCATCTAGCGTTCCTTTACAAAAATTCCAACATGTCATTCAAGCCTATCTTTATAACCACATATGAACTTCAAAGCAAACACTTATAAAGACACACTTCACATATTCTACAACCATCTATCGATATAGCTCCCACACACTATCCCAAGAACATACACACACACGCCTTTCAGCTAACCATCATATGTATCAAAGACTTAGCCCCAACCTTACTTCATACTTAAGGCCTTATCTAAAACAAGCATACTACAATCTTCCATCAATAAGAATCATTTACTCATCACCACTACCATCACATAAAGAGGAGTCACTAAATATTAGAATATAATACCTTGAAGCATGGAAGGATATTATATGAAACTTGACACTTAACTGAGGCCTCAGGAATAGCAAATCAACAACCGGTATTTATCAAAGAAAAATCTGAATTGGGGCATACATGGTTATGAACTATATTTCGCCCATCATAAAGAGTATAGCATGAATTATAGGAACTGAGAACACTATAAAGCGTGAATACATGAGTCATGGGCTACATGACCTCAATTTAGAGTTCATAACATATGGAATGTGATTCCGACTACTGAATGAACTGAAGTTCCTCATTTAGGAATCTGGAGGAACACATGCTTTTCTATTATATACATGAACATGAACTATGATCATGGAACTGAAACGTGAGGTATGAGATGTATTAGGATAACTGAAAAATACTGAGACAAGAATTGGTTGAGCCTCATCCTTCCCTTCTGATGTTCTATGTCATACTGACATCACTACTAGAATCTGGGGGTCGGACTTGGTTACTTGTTCTATCATCCCCCCTTGGCTTTAAGCCATCGTCTTAAGTTTGGGATATCCCTTACTAGACTTTAAATTGAACAATCCTCACTGCACTCTGAGGTCTAAAATACAACAATACACGTAATTAATAGAAAATAACCTGAATGACTACACCTAGAAGTGGAAGACCCACTGCTAATACTACCTTATATGGTATACTCTATCTTTCTATAGCCCCAAAAGTCATCGTATAATACTAGCACACGTACTAACTTCGAATCTTCAAAAGAAAGATCAAACTTAGCTTCTAACGCTTAACATGGATATCACCGAGCCTTTGACGAACAATACTACTTCCGTCATAGCATACTAATATTGCTACTCCAAACTTATATATCTCTACCATAAGAAACAAGATCATATAAAAAGGCTCAACACTATCAATCAAAGCTCCGTAACTTGGCGATCCAGAACATCATATACCCTCTAACTAGTCTTGTTCCATCTAGCAACTCAATGGTACACTAGCCACACAAATCATGTAATAGCCTTAGATAAATACCTCAACCTCATATCACCTTGGTATACTTCTACATCATACATACAATATCATACTTCACTATGAATCAAATAAATTTAATCTCTTGCGTACATTGTTCAAGCCTATTAGATCACTTCTAGAAAACTGGTATCATTATCCAAGCAATCATCACAACCACCTTAATGGCCATCAACTATGCAAATGTAATGTCTAGTGCTAAACATGATTTACAACCCAACCTCAAATATGATTCTCACTTGGAAACCATGAAATAAACATCAAGAAACACTAGTACACTAGAACTTCATAACAACAATAATCGATCTTGACCTTACGGTCTTCCTTATCATAACTCATTAGCACATACTATTTCAATACATCAAGCCTCCAAATTTTTTTTCTTCGACAAAACATACATCATTAACCTCATGCCACTATTTTTACCACCACATTCTACACTTGAATTCAAGTCTATAGTTTAGCATCAATCGTCTACCACCAATGACGAGTGCAACCTAATATACTAATCCATCAAATTAGAACATTCTATCCAAATACCTCAAAATCTGCTACATACCTTCTCATAAGTAGTACTACTTTACAACTACCAGCGAAAAAGGTCAAGGGGTAAAGCCACATAATAGACATGATCAACCTTAATCTGATATTATAACCCCATACAATCTTATCTACTTATACGGATTTCTCACCTTACACTAACTTACTCAATCATACATTTAGACTACCTTCAATATCCACAATAACCATGAGTCTATAATTATAACTTACTGGTTAATATAGCCATTTTCACACTTCAAGCAACCGACAAATCACTCTGACTAACAACTCTTTCTCTACCTTCTACTAATAACACACAAAGATGAATCACCTATTTACCAGCTCAATCCCATGAAAACGGATTCATCTATACATATATTAAACCAACACAAGAACAACAACTTGGACAACAAGTTTCTAGTGAATCGAAATAGGCCTCACACGGCTTCACTAGACTTATTTTGAACAAGAAAATGAGATGAATGACAAGGCAACTATGCTAGTGAATCAAAAGAGCCCCACACGGCTTCACAAGACTTTATTTTTTTTCAACAACACTTTGATGACAACATTACATGAGATAGAAATTTAATACACAATATCCAATAAACTAAGAATACACATCTTACTTTGTATAAATAAAATCGGAGTCAAACACTTTCTCCATGGACTACCATACCATCCACACATGCTACTAGCTACCACATTAGTTTATCACTATAAAGGGGTAAATCATCCTCAAACATCGGTTATTCAATTGAAATATTTATTTACATGAAAGTCACCCTGACTCTGACTTCTAACTTTGTGACTTCACATCACCAACTTCTTGGTCTAATTTCATTACCAATAGGTCATGACAACAACACTTTAACTCATACTACTATTTGGGTGGAAATACAGTTCCAACATCCTTCTACACATTATTCTCTCTTAAGTATGACATCTACAACATAAATTTTTGAAAAGGACCAATTACTTTTAATAATGCAGGCTGAAAAGCATGATTTCATTCGGATCAAGGTTCACACCAGAACTAATACACTCTCTGAAGAACTAAAGGAATCTTCCCAAGTCCTTGTAAAACTCTTATATGATTCAATTAGAAAGAACCATACCATTTAGATTCTAAACACTGTACTTAAATCAACCGAATAATGAGATATGTCTGAGAACATCTGAGTAAGGAAAGAATCAAGATAACTGTTACTTTTGTATGGGCGACACCATAGCACGAATTAGAGTATGAAAGAGGAACATTCTGACTCTATTGCATGAACTAGAACATGAAGAAAGAGAGATATTCCTAAATGCCTTGTAGTCTCCTACTTATAAGTGTGGAGCACTACATACCCATAAAAAAGACTCTACTCGATGCGATTTTGCAGACACCCTAGAACTATGAACCGTGCTCTGATACCAAGTTTGTCATGACCCAAACTGGGGCCCTGGCTGTAAAGAGCATCCCAAACCATGAGGGTCTGGAACACCCTTCTCTGTCTAATAATCATGCACAACATTCATATCAATAAAGGTAATGCAGAAAGATAGAATTTAATACGGAATCATGGTCATACTACTGATAACTGAAATCCAAAATATGTCTGAATCATAATAAAGTCTGACTCAGTCTGCGAAATCTCTACTATGAATCTAAAATACTGTCTAAAAAACTAGGAAAAGGCCCCCAGTAGACCAAAACATAACTACTAATAATTCTCTAAAAATCCGCAGGCCTTCTGGAGTAAAGAAGGCTCACCACTGCAAAACCTAATCTGCAAGTCTAAATATCTACTGCTTATCTGGATCCTAGACTAAGCCTCAGAACCTGAGAGGTTGGAGGGGGGAGCACAAAAGTACTGGTACGCATATCTAATCCAAAATAATCATTTATAATTAACATATATAAGAGCAGTTAAAACAGTTCATAAACAATCGTATAGTAAGAAATCTCATGGGCATTTTTATAAGACTCTGTGAAAACATCTGAAATTTGTGACACTCTTTGTATTTTTCTGTGCTAGGTGGTATACCCTACAATTCTTGAAAATTCCATGGGCTATATGGAAATTTCCATTGAGTCGGCAGCCAAGCCCCCAACCCAAGTGTGCCGCAAGGGTCCGAGTCTCTGAATCTACTATGCCATACGGCCGTCGCCAGCATACAATAATAATCTACCCATATCGGCAAATACGGTTCCAGGCTAAGAGTTGCTTGAACTCACGCCTTCTTCGGGTAACCACCTAACACTCTTTAATCCCCTTTTTAAAACTTTATAAAATATGCATACTCTGAAAACATACTCTGAAAACATATTCTGAAAACATACTCCGTTATGGCATAATCACTTATGGTATCATCATACCATTGACTTGCAAGTCACATCTTTGAGCTATTATTAGCATACAAAATCTCTGTTTTAATACATATGTTCGGGACCACCATATCAATAAAACAATTCAAGAAAACTCATGTATACACATGCAAATAACTCTTTTGTCAACAATTCAACAAAGCAATGGTGGTCACGCCCAAAATCTCTCTTTCTCATGCAATTCTTTCTTTGACTCAAAACATAGTCATATCAAGACACCCTCTCAATAACTCTAAAACAGTATTTCAAATACCATGACATTTAAAATCACAAAAACATGCATTTCAATTCTCTTTTCAATAAAGCCACAATCTTTAATTTATTATAAGAGAGGGAGTCCATAATTCAAGCTCTCAAACAAAGATCAAATCTTAGTTTCATACATAAACGTATACATGTAAATCATTTTATGGGGAAAGGCCACAATAACAAATTCATAATAGCATTTAAACCTTCGAAACACATAATCTATAATATAGTTTTCAAAATCCCCATAAAATACATGAATTAAAAACTTGAATCATGCTTTAACAAATTTGAAGCCCATTTAGTTTTTAGTATAAACCTCGCATACCTCTATTCCCAAAGATAATAGGTGCTTTTTGACGCTTGCGGAGTGGGTATTCCGAATCTCTAATTATCTTCTAAAACTCACGGTTGAATCTTGAATTATTAGGGTTTTTATTTTGAAATCCTAGAGAGTGTTATTGAGGAAATTTTATGAATATGGGTGTAATTTGGCTCTTTCGGGATTAAATCCCGTGTTTAAGTTGATAGGGAAATGGTAAATTACCAAAATGTCCTTAATGAGACGGAACTTAAATGCTGAAAATTTCCCAGGCGTGCAACAGACCATGCATCGCATGCTATTTTCCACCGCAATAGAGCATGCGACACATGCTATATCGCATAATGCCACCATGCAATGGAGCATGCGACGCATGCATATCGCATGGTGCTATTATTTTGGAAATCAAACACGCCTTAAATGATGTCTAAAAATTCTGAAACTCACTCGAGATGTTCTATAGGCTTTCCCCATCGTGACGCAGTAAAAAAATCTAAAAACGGAGGTCTCAAGGACTGAGAATGAGATTTCCGAAGGTTCAGTGCTGCAAATGAGACTATGTCTTTTGATACTTAGAAAAATTTCAAGTTTTATTATCCCATGCCCATGCTATTAAGAGACGATGTATTGCACAAATTTTTATAGGGCGTTACAAAAGGAAAGTGTAGCGAAATTAGCATATGAAATTAACATGAAAAATGAAAAAATTGGATGATCTGGAAATGTGAAAGTGTATCCAAAAATGAAAATCCATTAGTCGTTGAAGAAAAAGAAGAATGGTCAAGAGGAATTGAGCTGGTCACTTTGCTAGAGACTGCAACTAGCGAGCGTGGACTCAACGAAGACCTACAAAATGCAGGACTAGAACTCTACGGAAGTAGCTTCGCGAGCATGGAAGGTGGTAAGATTGTCGGTCTAAATTGACGTGGAGGTTTTAATTTTGACCAATAATCTTACCACCTTCTGTGCTCGCGAAGCTTTTTCCTTGGAGTTCTGGTCCTGCACTTTTTGAGAGTCTTCATTGTGATCACGGTCGCTATTTGCATTCTCGATCAAAGTGTCAATCTCCAGTCCTGTTGACCATTCTTTTTTTTCATCGACTGACGGATTTTTATATTTTGATACACTTCCACATTTGAAGCTCATCGAGTTTTTTTGTTTCTCATGTGAATTTCATTGGCCAATTTTGCTACACTTTCCTTCTTACCCTATGTTTTCTCTTAAACAAGGTCTGAAATGATATATGACCTTCTCCATCTCCCCCTTCCTATTGGTTCTATCATTGTTTGCTGCATTGCGAGGCTTCCGAGGCCTTTCAAGAAGTCCATTGTGCCATTAAAACCAGTTCAATCACTATTGGATATTTACAATGCCGCCAAAAATTTGAATCCTTCCCCAAACTTGACACAAAAACATGAGCATGAATCGTCATTAAATTGTAACAGGATATCGACACCACCATCTTGGAACCCTTCGGCCTTATCAGTTTGCACCTATCAAACAAAACTGTACAATACAGGATCTTGTTTGAAGGATTAGTGTCTAATCATAAACAATTGCATTCACAAAATTATTGCACTTTATGTGTGTATTCAAGGTAGCCTGATCGATAATATACATAACTCGGACACATGAAAATAGGATCCATTGCATGCACCTTATTCTTCCTACCCCATCAAGACATGTCAGACAGCGTTGTTTATCCATCTATATGCATGTGATGACTATTAAAATGGAGGTATGAAGAGTCGTGACTTTTTATCTTAACAAATTCAAAATATCTGATGAATCAAAATCTCTATCTGTTGTAAATGACGAATCAGTTATTGGAAGAAATCAAAACATCTCCTCCAACATATGGTCCATCTGTCGCAACAGATAATCTATATGTTGCAACAAATGGTAAATCTTTTGTGATAGACCAGACTGTTTTCTTAGTCATCTGCACGCATGTGATTACTTCTTGCTTAAAATGTTTATTTCAATTTAGTTTTTCTATTTATAAAATCAAGAGAATTTTATTATATTCTTTCAAGATTGCCCCTATTATTAAATGACTACATAAAGTATAGTATTCACATTTATACTTTCAAATCATAATTAATAAGGCCAATTTGGTAAAATAATCACCTAATTTATATTTTTATTAATTGGTGTGCCAAGCCCATAGGGCCCAACTAATACGAAATGGAGGGACTATTAAAAAGAGGTGAAGAGTCGCAACTTTTTATCTAACACATTCAAAACAGCTAATGAACTGAATACTTCATCTATTGAAACTGATGAATCAGCTATTAGAAGATATCAAAACATCTCTTCCAACACATACTATCCATCTGTCGCAACAGATAATACATAAGTTGCATCAGATGTCTTATCTGTTGCATATACAAACCATCTATTGCAACAGATGATAAATCTATTTTGACAGCCGTCTGTTGTACATTCAATCAATTTGTTGCAACAGATGCTAAATCTGTTAAAAATGATGGATGATCTGTTGCAACAGCTCAATAATAACGGCATTTAACGAGTCTCAAACTGCTATAAAAAGGTGAGAAGTAATTAATATAAAAGAAAAAGTCGCGACTTTTCACAGAAAACAAAATGCCACCAGTTTGAATGTAATTAATATAATGGAGCTGAACATTCATTTCTTTTAGCCTGACACGTCCAGATTCAATCCTCTATAAATAGGTCCCTTCTTAATCTTCATTCAACTCTATTTATTTCTTGTATTTTTTCCTTTCGTGTGACATCTTCAATCACTGCTCTTCAAAGAGCATATTTCTTTCTCGTTGAGGTAAGTTTTTTTTTGGTGTAAATTTACCAGTTGGTCGTATACGTTGTATTACATTTTGAACTTTTTTCTTTGCATTTGTCAATTCATATGTGTTCTAGATATGGCTGATCCTTTTCGGACGTTGCTATTCTACGCGACACAGTGCGGGAACTTCAAAGGCAGGTTAATGACCTACAAAGTGAGTTGGTCGTTGTGAGAGCGACGATGTTCAGAGAGATGCAGAGGCTGATGAGAGCCCTGTTGCTGTGAGTTGATTGGCCGGCTGTCATTAATGATGATGATGATAATAATAATAATAATAATAATTAGAATGTGTTTTTTCTTTTAGCGTATGTATTTTAATTGTTCTATATCGGATTTATACCTAATGTATTTTATTTTTTCTTTAGTGAAAAATTTACCTTTAGTCAAACTTTGGCATTTTAATTCTTATTCAATTTTCATTCTGTCTATTTCTTCTAATCTAATACATTTTAACATGTCGACGATTGGAGGCAATGTTGAATTCAGTAGTACTAGCAATTTTGGCTTTTGGGTTCTTTCAACAAATGGACCATGTGTTGGAACCGATTGGTCATCTGTTGGGTTTCTATCAATAGATTATCCATCTATTTTGAAGATTTTTCATTTGTTGGAGGAAAGCATTCCAGTTGTTTGTGCACCTGTTGCGAATAATTGTGGTCTTCTGTATTATTTAGTTCAAGTTTTGCCTTTTTTTATTGATGCACAAGTTATTTAAAAAAAAGATATTTTATATATAATAAATGATAACATTAGGTTCACAACAATCAATTAAATATATAAAAGTCCACAACAAACAAACAAACAACAACACAAGTTTCTGCAATTACAACGATCATGGTGGATTATGATTTGGGCATGTAGTTCTTTTATGACCAGCGCACTTACATATGGAGCACTTGTTTCTTCTTGATGAAAATGATTCTACAACTCCACACCTCCTTTTATATGGCTTTCTTCCTGGTTTGATAGTGCTTGGGTCAATATATGGAGGAGGTATTAATCTCCCCTAAGCTCTACTGGAACAACCCAAGATTCTTCAAAAGGCACCGGAGTAATATGCCTACTATATGTCATTTCATATTTTTCCACCAAATAATATTGAGAGGAGTGCTCATAAACTTCAGGTCTATATTATGACCGTATTAAGCTCGAAGGGCTGCCAGAGCATGTGGACAAGGTATTTTTTCCAAGTCAAAAACTCTACACGTACAAGATCTTATTTAAAGATCCACCATGGTAGCATCACCATGACCGGTGATACAGAATTTGTAATATTATTTGAATCTGTATCACAAGATCTTATTCTAACCATCGAATCTATCAGAACTTGCGTACTTCACTGCTTTCAACCACCACTTGCAATTCGAATTAGCACATTTGAAGCAAAAGACACTACTCGAATTAATCACCTTCTTTATTCTAAAATCTTTTTTCAAGAAAGAAATAAACAAAGTGTTATATAGTTCATTCTTGTCCTTGAATAAAATTCTAATAAAAAAGTCATTCCCGTCGTCTTGAAGATTTATAAACTGTGTTGATTGAGAAGAATTGCACATCTTATTGGTGCATCAACGGGCGTAGGTGTTTGATCATTATTTGGAACATTCATGTCTAGATCATCCAACCTATCATCAAAGAAGTCTTTTTTTTCTTCTTCTTCTATGTTCTAGTTCTCATTCTCTCTCATCTTTTCAACCATTCTTGATATCTGTACTTGTAAACTGCATAATATCTTGTAAAATCCAATGACATAAACTGAAAGGCCATAAGGTTCAATGCTGCATAACTAAATCACAATAACATCTGTATAAAATGGTATCATAATACCAAAACAAACTGAAATACTGAAGTCTAAATCTTAAAATACTATAGTCATCTAAAAGCCTCTAACTGTCTGAATAAGGAGTAGATGGGACATAATTCCCCAACTAAATCTATAAACTGAAAGCTAAACTGAAATAATAAATGATGTAATAATCATATCGTCCTAGAATGAATAGGACTCACTGCAACTCTGGACACTAAAATCTGCAACGCTGCTGCTGCTCTGAAAATCCTGCCTTTAAACCTATAGTGTAAAATAAAATACCATAACCCAAATTTGCCAGTACGACTAAATGTACTGAGTATACGAGTGAGGTAGGCTAAATGTAAAGGGTTTATATGCATGAACTATGCTGACTGATATGAACGTGAGAATACATACATACATATGTAACTACAACTAAACTCATGGTGATACTGACTATGAAATATGAATATTAACAATATGAGTTTACTGATATCTAGCATGACTGATAAATGAGTTTTGATAACTAACATAACTGATAACATGAGTGACTGTATCTAAAAGTCCTGAATCTGATAGGACTATCTGAGTTTCGTACTGTATCTGAGTGACTAAATCTAAGATTAGTCCTATCTAGTGGGTGATCTCTGAGTATACTAATAGTATAGATGATATAACTAGTCTGAGATCGGTCCTATCTAGCGGGTAATACTGATACTGATTAACTATATTTGAGATCCCTCATATTCAATGGTTGATCCTTTTATTGATAATTATATGGATTGACTATATCTGACAGTCTTGAGTCTATACTACTAAGCTGAGTCGACTGTATCTGACAGTCCTGATTCTGCAACTGAAATTATGGAAAGTATTCATCTAACCGACATGCCCCTTTCTGGCTAGTCTGGGGTCCAACCTATAACCCCAGTTGGAAGGGTGTCAGTACCGTGCCACGGGTAAAGACAACTGCTGTGGAGTTAGTCCTGCCTAACGGGTGACTCCTGAGATCAGTCCTATCTAACGGGTGATCCCTGAGTATGCCAGTCCTATCTAGCGGGTGACATCTCATACCTATGATGGCTACGTAGTTCTGGATCTTAAGGATTTCTTGTAGGGATCTCAGTCCTCTCTAACGGGTGATCCCCCATCCATAGGTTTGCTCGGTGTTGAATCCTACTCCCAACTGAATGACACTGAACTGATTTCCTAGTTCATACTAGGATTAACTGAACTGCATTACTGAGTTTCACTGAGTTCCCATGACTAGTGTAACACTGTTGAATTTTGTTAACTAACTGAGCACTGAGTTTTGTTAGCTGGCTGAGTACTACTGAAATTTCTGAGATCTGAGTTGAATACTGAATACTACTGAAGTCTAAGCTGAATACTGAACTGAACTGTACTGGACTAAGATTTACTGACTTTTGTAGACTAACGAAATATTACTGAATCTGTTAACTAACTAAAATTTACTGATCATAGCACGACTGAGAGTATCATGAAAACATGACATTGGCTCTAGACACACAGCTATATTTTTCGGGTACAAGTACCCCAAAGACTCGATAGAAGAAAATTGATATTTCTTGACATTCTTGAATACATGATCAATATCAACCATTCATAATAAAATAAGTTGGGGAAAATTTCATGAAGTACATGGCTATCATAATCATTTACATGGTAGAAATGTATATAATCAAGATCATAATTTCATACTCTAACATCATGGCATTCCAACAACATATTCATTGTACAACAATAGTATGAAAACTATCCAAGTATAAGGTTAATAGCATGAATTCATCTTTTAGACCATATTAATTCTTAATACATGTTTCTTGTTTCTCTTAAACATTTAATCAAACACCTTACATGCACGATTTATGGCATAGGTATATTCACCAATTCATACATCAAAATCAATAAAATTCATGGATCTCAAATCATGTGTCACCATAGCTTCATAAAATCACACAAAGATTCCAACTTGGGAATCATTCAACAACACAACAAGATTATCAGCAACCCACAACATGAACAACATAATTCATAGATTTCAATTTATGTTCTAACATAGGTTCATGAAAATACATACAGATCCCAACTTGAAGCCATACTACAACCATCAACATGAACATAATCATACCAAAATAAAATATTCACAATACATGATTTAAAACATGATTCTTGAGCTCCATGAATGAAGGAAATCCATGGATGAACACTACGCATACCTTAGATGGAAGATCCGTAAAAATTAACGATAAAACTTTCTTGAATCTTGAAGCTCCTATGAACACCCTATTGTGTTCTTGAGAGAATGTTGCCAAAAGAGAGTATATTTTGCTTCTAACAGACTCAAATCTCGAGTTTGTGGGTATATATAGTGTCATACCCCAAATCCCATTGGAGCGGACTGGCACCCGTAGCCAAGGAGGCCCGGGAGAAACCGTTCATAACCTATACTTTCACATTTACATTACTTATGAAAATTAGAAAATTAGCAGTACATGTATCAGCCCAGTAGACACGCATAAATATATATATATGAACAGTAATTGGCCGTCAGAGCCATCACGTCTATCTACCAAACACTCCTATAGTTGTACAATATGTCTACAAAAGCCTCTACATAGATACACAACTGAGTTGGGGTCGGGACAAACTCCCGCCCATAAAAGACTTTTATACAAATACCAAAAGTACATATAGAGATGACTTGGGATGCCCCGAAACAACTGGAGCTCACCACTAACAACAAAATGTCCTGTCTCTTACTGCGGAGGTGTACGACCTGAAGTACCTGTTCCTGCAGGCATGAATACAGGTTCCCCGTGAGGGACGTCAGTACGGAAATATGTACTGAGTATGTAAGGTAGTGAGTATCAAGATGAGATACAAAAGATCAACAGAACCCAGATACCAGTGAATAAACAGTATGAGTAGACCACACTTAAAAGAACTGATGGGATACCTGCACATTACTTTCATATCATTACTTCCCGTAATCCTTATCAATACATAACATATGTCATACAATGGCCAACTGATCAGTGGTACTAATACAATACATCAGGGACCACCCCTGGAATAGCATATATACATAATCTTTATAATACAATGGCCAACTGATCAGTGGTACTAATACAATACATCATATCATCAATTTAAAATACAGACATTCCATTTCTTAATTCAATTAATCTTTGAGATTGGTTACTTTGTGGTCACACCTTATGGAACTTGAAACCATGATACCTCAATAGGAAAAACATGTAAATAGGTAATCAATATCATGAAAATGAAGTAGAGAATCATGGATACCTCATTAAACCATTTCGGAGTCAACAACAGTATATGGACATTTTTTTGACTAGCCGGACATCTTAAAAGTGAAAACAAGTTCAATTGGTAGTGTCGAAGATCATATGATGTTATTATGTGTCATGTGTTGTAGGACAATGTTGGAAGCTTACTTGAGAGTGCCATTGGTCATTATTCATGCCAAAGATTAGATAGAGTATGTCTTACATACCTTGATATAACCACTTCAATACAAGTGACTTCTCGTACTCTTCGAACACTTATCTACAATAAGTCATTTGTGGCAAACTAGTATTAGCAACCAAACCTTACCATTTAGGTATTAACTTCACCAAATAATGTCTAGGAAGTAATCCTTTAGCTCATCAGTAAGAGTACTACATACATCCTCTTATACTCTTATTACATTCACATATCATGTATTTTCATAAAATATCCCTCAACATCACTCTTAGCCTTTATTTCCCTTCTTAATCACCATCCAATACCAACATGATCACTAGGCATATATAACCACTAATATAATGATATATCACCACAATTCATCCTCCATAATCCAATATAACAACTTCCACAATTTACTACTAACAATTTATACACAACAATTCATAACTATGTTTCTAGTTATCCTCCAACATCAAGACAATACTCATAATCCTTTATCAATTACTTATTCATGGATAAGAATCAGGAATAAACAATATTCATACCTTAACAATGAACTCTTGTATTTAGAATCCTCCTTACATAACCATGGGGTGCTTCTCGAAGCTTTCAAGATGGTGAACACAACTACGGAACCAATTTGAATTTTCTACGGTTGAATCACAAAATATTTGAAGTTGAAATTGGCTAGGGTTTCACCTCTCTTAATAATTGAATGATATCTGATATATATGAGGCTAATTTCAGGTTTATAAAGACCAATTTTTGACCACGAGATAATAGAAAATGACCATTTTGCCCTAAAAATTTAAATAAATCCCGAATCTGTCCCCAGTGGACAGTTTTGACAGGCTGAAGTAAATTGATCATAACTCTTTGCTCCGATATCGGATTTGGGTGAAACCAATTGCATTGGAAATATAATTCAAAGGGATTTCATTTTTATATAAATTATACCACCCATTTCGTCCTTTACAAGGAGTTATGGTCGTTTAAAGTTGACCCAAAAATCTGTCCCACAAGTCTATTTTTGTTTTATAGGCTGTAGTAAAACGGGTATAGCTCCTTACTCAGACATTGGATTTGGATGAAACCAATTTCATCGGAAAGAAGACTCTCGGAGTTTTTCGTCGATATATAGAAACTCACACAGTTCTTTTTGTACAAGGAGTTATGATTGTCTAAAGTTGGATTGCCTAGCTGCAGTAATTTTCCTGCAGAATTACTGTTCACAGGCTTCCCGGCCACCGTTTTGAAATTTCGAATGTGCTCGCTTATATGAAATACTCCTCTGTTTTGGGCAAACTTTATATCGTTGGAAAGCTTATTCCAATACCTACACATACAACTATTGACAGGATACTTCCGAACACCATAAACTTAATTTAACCCATACGCAAGTCTTTAGGACTCCATATAATCGCGATAAGTGTACGAAAAAATTTACGGGGTGTTACATTGTCCCCCCCTTAAGAACATTCGTCCTCGAATGTTAGCATAGTTACTCAATTAAGACATGTCCAAGCTTACAATTAACATATTCATCATCATAACATCCTTGCATAAAAGTAAACACTTACTTGTTATTGTTCTTCTTCCGTCTCATGAACTTCCTCCTCATCGTTGAATAGGTAAGGGTACTTAATATTCATCGCTTCCTCGGCTTCCCATGTGATCTTCTCAACTTGTTGATTCCTCCAAAGTACTTTTACCGATGCAATCTCTTTATTCCTTATCTTTTTAATTTGGCGATCAAGAATAGCAATAGGCATTTCTTCAAAAGTGAGATCTTCTGTAACTTGTACATCTTCCATAGTAGTGATGTGCGATGGATCTCTGATGTACTTGCGAAGCATCGAAACATGAAATACGGGATGAACTGCTGAGAGCTCTTGAGGTAGCTCTAACTCATAAGCAACTTGTCCAAATCTTTGAATGATCTTATACAGACCTATGTATTGTGGACTTAACTTTCCATTCTTGCCAAACCTCATCACTCCTTTCATTGGTGATACTTTCAAGAATACCCAATCGTCGATAGAAAACTCAAGTCCTCTTCTTCTAACATCCGCATAAGATTTGTGTCGACTTTGAGCTGTTGCAAGCCGTTGTTGGATCACTTTAACCTTCTCCATTGCTTGATAAACAAGATCCGGTCCAAATAAGACCGCATCACCTGCTTCAAACCATCCTATTGGCGATCTACACTTTCTTCCATACAATGCTTCATATGGTGCCATTTTGATACTTGAATGATAGCTATTATTGTAGGCAAACTCGATAAGAGGTAGGTGATCATCCCAGTTGCCTTTGAAATCTAATACACATGCTCGTAGCATATCTTCAAGTGTCTGGATGGTACGTTCCTCTTGTCCGTCCGTTTGAGGATGAAAAGTCGTACTTAGATTTACTTGTGTCCCCAAACTCCTTTGAAAAGACTTCCAGAAATTCGCAGTAAATTGGGCTTCTCGATCGGATATAATGGAAATTGGAACTCCATGTAACCGAACGATCTCCTTAATATACAACTTCGCATACTCTTCCGTCGTATAAGTTGTCTTAACTGGTAAGAAGTTCGCAGATTTGGTAAGCCTATCAATGATCACCCATATGGAATCAAACTTCCGATATGTACGAGGCAAACCCGTGATGAAATCCATATTGATCTTGTCCCACTTCCAGACTGGAAGATCTATTCATTGCATGTAACCACCGGGTTTCTGGTGTTCTACTTTGACTCTTTGACAATTCGGACATTCAGCTACAAATTCGGCAATATTCTTTTCATGTCATTCCACCAATATATTGCTTTCAAATCTTGATACATCCTAGTCGACCCTGGATGGATGGAATACCTTGAACAGTGTGCTTCTGTCATAATTCTCTTTCTTAGCTCAACTACATCAGGTACACATAAACGATTCTGACACTGAAGCACTCCTTCTCGCGTAAGCTCAAATGCCTTTGTCGTGCCACTCTGCACATCCTCCTAAAGCTACAATAAAATTGGATCTGCATACTGCTTCTCTTTCACTTTAGCTATCAATGAAGATTCCGCTGCATTACGTACAATAACCTCTTCATCTGGAGTTTCGAGAAGTCGAACTCCCAAATTAGCTAGTTGGTGAAGATCCTTAATCATCCCCTGCTTTTCTATAGATGCCATTTTAGACTTACGAGTCAGCACATCCGCTACCACATTCGCTTTCCCTGGATGATACAAGATATCAACATCATAATCTTTCAACAATTCAAGCCATCTCTGCTGCCTCAAGTTTAGATCTTTCTGACTGAAGATATATTGCAGGCTCTTATGATCGGTATATATGTCAACATGAACCCCATATAAGTAGTGGCGCCGTATCTTCAAAGCAAATACAACTGCAGCTAGCTCAAGATCATGCGTGGGATAATTCCTCTCATGAGGTTGCAACTGTCTAGAGCCATAGGCTATTACTCTACCTTGTTGCATTAGTACGCATCCTAAGCCAATTCTTGAAGCATCACAGTACACTGCATACCCTTTTGTGCTTTCAGGAAGTACCAATACCGGTGTAGAAGTCAACTTGCTCTTCAGATCCTGGAAACTCTTTTCACAGGCATCATTCCATTGAAACTTGGAGGCTTTATGCGTCAACTTAGTCAAGGGTGCAGAAATAGAAGAAAAACCTTCAACAAACCTTCTATAATAACCTGCCAACCCGAGGAAACTACGAATCTCCGTAGGCGTCATGGGTCTTGGCCAATTCTTCACAGCCTCAATCTTCTGAGTGTCAACTTTTATGCCTTCACTAGATACAATATGGCCCAAAAATGCCACTGACTTGAGCCAAAACTCACATTTAGAAAACTTCGCATACAGCTTACGATCACGAAGAATATGCAACGCCTGCCTTAAGTGATTAACATGGTCCTCTTCTGATCTAGAGTAGACCAGAATATCATCTATGAAAACTATCATGAACACATCTAGAAACGGCTTAAACAGCCTATTCATCAGATCCATAAAAACGGCGGGTGCATTTGTCAGCCCGAATGACATAACCAGGAATTCATAATGACCATACCGTGTTCGAAAAGCTGTCTTGGGTATATCTTTATCCTTGACTCTCACTTGATGATAGCCTGATCTCAAGTCAATCTTGGAAAAACACTGGGCACCCTGCAACTGGTCAAATAAATCATCAATTCGGGGAAGAGGGTATTTATTCTTGATAGTCACCTTATTCAATTGCCGATAGTCAATACACATCCTCAGCGAACCATCTTTCTTACGCACAAACAATACTGGTGCTCCCCAAGGGGACATGCTAGGCCTGATGAATCCCTTCTCTAGCAAGTCTTTCAGTTGCTCTTTCAATTCTCGCAACTCTGCTGGTGCCATTCTATAAGGAGGAATTGAGATTGGTTGTGTGTCTGGCAACAACTCAATACCAAACTCCACTTCTCGTTCAGGAGGTAAACCTGGTAGTTCTTCAGGAAATATATTAGGAAATTCATTCACAACCGGAATGGTCTGAAAAGTTGGCGGCTCTGCCTCTGTATCCCTTACTCTAACCAGATGGTATATGTACCCCTTGGAAATCATTTTTCTTGCCTTAAAGTAAGAAATAAATCTACCTCTCGGCGCGCCAACATTACCCTTCCATTCAAGGATTGCCTCATTTGGGAAATGGAAATATACCTTCTTAAAACGGCAATCTACTGTAGCATAACAAGACGCTAACCAATCCATGCCCATAATAACATCAAAATCTACCATTTCTAACTCAACAAGATCGGTCATCGTATCACGACCACAAATATTCACAACATAATTTCGATAAACATTCCTAGCTATAAGAGATTCCCCCACTGGCGTTGATACTTCAAATGGCTTGGCTAATAATTTGGGTGTTCTTCCGAACCTTCCCGCAACCAAAGGAGTAGCATACGATAATGTAGAACCAGGATCAATTAAGGCATACACATCAAATGCAAAGATGGACAACGTACCTGTAACCACGTCTGGAGAAGCCTCTAAATTCTGCCGATCTGCTAGGGCATACACACGGTTCTGAGCTCCGCTAGTACTAGCTGCTCCTCTATCACCTCTACCATGACCCATAGGTTGTGCACCCCTACTCAAAGGAGGCACCGATGATGATGCAACAGTTGATCCGGTAGGTCGTGTTATACTACTTGTGGTGCTGCGTGGGCAATCTCTAGCCATATGCCCCGGCTTACTGCACCAAAAGCAATTGTTCGTCCCAAGCCGACATTCGCCAAAGTGAAATTTTCTACATATGAGGCACGGGTGTCGTAGAGGTCTCAATTAACTCATACTCCCTTGCCTTTGATACCCCACTGTTTGCGAACTCTGATTTTCACTGCTTTACCCGAACTGATTAACTTTGAACCTTTGAAATTGTAGGATAAGAAGATAACGGGCTAGGCAATCTATGAGAGAATGAAGGCCTAAAACCTCCCTGAGATGCCACAAACTGCCCTATAGCTCTGGGCCGCTTAGAATATCCTTTTTCTGATTCCTGGGTTCTTCTTCTTTGCCTCTGATCTTTTATCTTCTGAGCGAAAGCTTGTATCCTCGCTATATCGATGTCCTTGTTCAAAGCAGCAATGGTACAATCTCTAACCAAGTATGGTTCCAATCTATCCACATAGTGATGAACTCTGTCGTCCATAGTAGCTACCACATTAGAAGCATATCGAGACAAGGATTTAAATCGAAGACTATACTCTCTTACACTCATATTACCCTGAGAAGATTTAAGAATTGATCTGCACGGGCCTGACGAGTCTCAAATGGAAGATAATGATCAATAAATGCATCTTTGAACTCTCCCCACGTAGTTGGAGGTGCATCAATACCCCTAGATCGTTTCCAATCCTCGTACCACAATATAGCCTCTCCTTTCAGTCTATATGTTGCTAGCTCAACCATCTCTTTACCGGATATGTGCATAACATCTAAAGCCCTTTGGGTTTGATCGACAAAGTCCTGCGGGTCTTCGTTAATATCTGATCCGGTCAAAAGTAGGAGGATCCAATTTTAGAAAATTCTGTGTCCGAAGGCTAGCTACTCTATCCGTACCACTAGAACCCGTGGTAGGAATAGCTTGCCCTTGAACTTGACCGGAAACTATACGCGTCAGAAGTTGTACTACATCCCTCAAATCTCAATCAACAGCATTAATAGACGGCCCTTTCGGAGGAGAAGAAGCGCCTGATATATGCTCATCTTGAGACTCACTTTGTTCAGCTTGTGCCGGTGGTGACTTACTAGTACCTTCTCCGTCCACTGCATCTACTCGCTTCCACTTATTCTTTCTCCTTGTAACCGGCATCGTCACTATAACAAATAAAAAAAGAAACAATTGGATTAAGCAATTGATTATGACTTTATCTCTAATATGGGATCTATTACACGATCTAAGAAATGGAGAGTGGAAACAATCCCTAAATGTCCAATAGCCTCCTGTTTATAGATGTGGTGCACAAGACACCGATAAACGAGATTCTACGTAGACACGGCTTTGTAGACTCACTAGGACGAACTTCTCTGATACCACTTCTGTCATACCCCAAATCCCATTGGAGCGGACTGGCATCCGTAGCCGAGGAGGCCCGGGAGAACCCGTTCATAACCTATACTTTCACATTTACATTACTTATGAAAATTAGAAATTTGGGAAGCACTTTGTTGTAAATAGAAGAAAACAGTACCTGTATCAACCCAGCAGACACGCATAAATATATATATGAACAGTAATTGGCCGTCAGAGCCATCACGTCTATCTACCAAACACTCCTATGGCTGTACAATATGTCTACAAAAGCCTCTACATAGATACACAACTGAGTTGGGGTCGGGACAAACTCCCGCCCACAAAAGACTTTTATACAAATACCAAAAGTACATATAGAGATGACTTGGGATGCCCCGAAACAACTGGAGCTCACCACTAACAACAAAATGTCCTGGCTCTTACTGCGGAAGTGTACGACCTGAAGTAGTTGTACCTGCAGGCATGAATACAGGTCCCCCATGAGGGACGTCATTACGGAAATATGTACTGAGTATGTAAGGCAGTGAGTATCAAGATGAGATACAAATGATCAACAGAACCCAGATACCAGTGAATAAACAGTATGAGTAGACCACACTTAAAAGAACTGATGGGATACCTGCACATTACTTTCATATCATTACTTCCCGTAATCCTTATCATTACATAACATATATCATACAATGGCCAACTGATCAGTGGTACTAATACAATACATCAGGGACCACCCCTGGAATAGCATATATACATAATCTTTATAATACAATGGCCAACTGATCAGTGGTACTAATACAATACATCATATCATCAATTTAAAATACAGACATTCCATTTCTTAATTCAATTAATCTTTGAGATTGGTTACTTTGTGGTCACACTTTATGGAACTTGAAACCATGATACCTCAATAGGAAAAACATGTAAATAGGTAATCAATATCATGAAAATGAAGTAGAGAATCATGGATACCTCATTAAACCATTTCGGAGTCAACAATAGTATATGGACATTTTTTTGACTAGCCGGACATCTTAAAAGTGAAAACAAGTTCAATTGGTAGTGTCGAAGATCATATGATGTTATTATGTGTCATGTGTCGTAGGACAATGTTGGAAGCTTACTTGAGAGTGCCATGGGTCATTATTCATGCCAAAGATTAGATAGAGTATGTCTTACATACCTTGATATAACCACTTCAATACAAGTGACTTCCCGTACTCTTCGAACACTTATCTACAATAAGTCATTTGTGGCAAACTAGTATTAGCAACCAAACCTTACCATTTAGGTATTAACTTAACCAAATAATGTCTAGGAAGTAATCCTTTAGCTCATCAATAAGAGTACTACATACATCCTTTTATACTCTTATTACATTCACATATCATGCATTTTCATAAAATATCCCTCAACATCACTCTTAGCCTTTATTTCCCTTCTTAATCACCATCCAATACCAACATGATCACTAGGCATATATAACCACTAATATAATGATATATCACCACAATTCATCCTCCATAATCCAATATAACAACTTCCACAATTTACTACTAACAATTTATACACAACAATTCATAACTATGTTTCTAGTTATCCTCCAACATCATGACAATACTCATAATCCTTTATCAATACTTATTCATGGATAAGAATCAAGAATAAACAATATTCATACCTTAAAAATGAACTCTTGTATTTAGAATCCTCCTTACATAACCATGGGGTGCTTCTCGAAGCTTTCAAGATGGTGAACACAACTACGGAACCAATTTGAATTTTCTACGGTTGAATCACAAAATATTTGAAGTTGAAATTGGCTAGGGTTTCACCTCTCTTAATAATTGAATGATATCTGATATATATGAGGCTAATTTCAGGTTTATAAAGACCAATTTTCGATCAAGAGATAATAGAAAATGACCATTTTGCCCTAAAAATTTAAATAAATCCCGAATCTGTCCCCAGTGGACAGTTTTGACAGGCTGAAGTAAATTGATCATAACTCTTTGCTCCGATATCGGATTTGGGTGAAACCAATTGCATTGGAAATATAATTCAAAGGGATTTCATTTTTATATAAATTATACCACCCATTTCTTCCTTTACAAGGAGTTATGGTCGTTTAAAGTTGACCCAAAAATCTATCCCACAAGTCTGTTTTTGTTTTATAGGCTGTAGTAAAACGGGTATAGCTCCTTACTCAGACATTGGATTTGGATGAAACCAATTTCATCGGAAAGAAGACTCTCGGAGTTTTTCGTCGATATATAGAAACTCACACAGTTTTTTTTGTACAAGGAGTTATGATTGTCTAAAGTTGGATTGCCTAGCTGCAGTAATTTTCCTGCAGAATTACTGTTCACAGGCTTCCCGGCCACCGTTTTGAAATTTCAAATGTGCTCGCTTATATGAAATACTCCTCTGTTTTGGGCAAACTTTATATCGTTGGAAAGCTTATTCCAATACCTACACATACAACTATTGACGGGATACTTCCAAACACCATAAATTTAATTTAACCCATACGCAAGTCTTTGGACTCCATATAATCGCGATAAGTGTACGAAAAAATTTACGGGGTGTTACATATAGGGTGGGAAAAAGACTAAAATACCCCTAAGGAAAGATAGAAAGACGCAGTTGTCCCTCTGTTGTTTATAGGCTAATAGGCTAAAGTAAATTGATAATATATTTTTACTAAGATGTTGGATTTTGATTAAACCAATTTTATTGGAAAGAAGACTCAAATATCTTTCATTTGATATATAGAAGCTCTCCTAGTTCATTATATACAGGAATTTATAATCGTTTGAAGTTGACCCTAAAATTGGAACCTAAAATGCGCCCGGAATACGGGAGCATTTCAAACCAGTGGGCTATGCCACTTAAATGCAGCCAAGATGCACCCGGAATGTGTAAAATATGTAATATTAAATTTTTCCATCGTAACACAACTTGAAAATTGAAAAACGAACATCGGTAAGGCCCTGAAATAATTCCTCAAAGTTCGGAAGTTTATGGAAATGAAAAAGTTTCAACACCTAGCCAAATTTTTAAGTGCTAAGCTTCTCTTGGTAAGCTTAAAAGTGCTTTAATGACTTGAAAAAACTTGCGGGGTATTACATTATCTCCCCCTTGGAAACATTCATCCTCAAATGAAAACCGACTAAGAAGAGGAGAAAAGACAAGCTGAACATGAGTGACTGAAACATGATCTCATGATTGACATGACTGATAAGCTGAACTCATGTATATCTGATGCATGGATAATTGACTCATGAATGCGTGACTGAATATGCAATGGTACTTGATACCATGTTTATACTGGAAACACGCACATAAAACTGAATAACCTGAAGGAATTGAAAATTCCAAGGAGTTATAAGGTATCTTCCCCTTGGGACACTATGTCCCTCTACAAACACTTACTGTAATGAAATACTTGCAAACAAAACTGAGGCAATACACAAGTCACCTACGAATTGGATTATAAGTAAACACATGGGGCATAGAACTAATCCATGATGCCTGAACCGAATCATACTCGCAACTACTAGGATACTCTATCTTGAAATAATTACATTCCTGATATTTCTGACAGCATGATTAGATGAAAAGATGTGAAACAAACCATACAAATCTGAATATCTGACTGCTAAGCTGACTTGCTAGCTTCACTAACTCATGTTGAAACATAAGCCCAAATGAGAGCAAGAGAATCTAACAATGCATATCATGAACATGAAGGACTTGCAACGTACCCGAATCTGGGTCAGGGAAACTTTCAGGATCATGATGGGTCTGGAGTGCATAAATTTTATTCTGACGTTGACCATTATTGGTACTTGAAGTGATGCCCTGCTGGCCTGTGGCCTGGAGTGCACTATACTCTCGCAGTGCACTATACTCTCGCAGCCTGTGACCTGGCTTATCACATCCGTAACATATATCATTGCCTGCTCTACATGAACCTAAGTGATTTCTACCACACTTTTCACAAAGCGGATAGGTAGGACTTCTATTCTTACTACCCTGGACCTTAAAGCCTGGCGCCCCATCATGACGGTCATATCTGGACTTGGATACTGGTGCACTAGCTGAGGATGGAGCTGGGACTAAAAACTTCTGGCTATACTGGGAACGGTTACCACCCTGTGACCCTGGCTGAGACAAACTATAACTACCTGTTCTAGTTTTCTTACTCTGTTTTTCCCTTATCTTAACTTTCTGCTCCTCAATCTATTGGGAGAGAGTCATGAGCCTAGCTAAAGTCATATCGCTATTCAGCATGCCGGATCTGCACTCATTTACCACGCTGTCATTCACCTCTAAAATGAACTTACTCATCTTAGCTCGGCTATCAGCAAACACATGAGGGGAATATCTGGCTAATTGAGTAAACTTAAGAGAATACTCTTTCACCTTCATATTGCCCTGGATGAGGTTGATGAATTCTAACACCTTATATTCTCTAAGATCAAGAGGAAAGAACCTATCAAGAAAAGCGGCAACAAACTCTTCCCACTCTACTAACCCTGCATCCTCTAACTTCTCTGCTAACAACTGCTTATACCAAGTGCGATCAATATCCTACAGTTGGTATGCAGCTGGCTCGGCACTCTGACTAGAAGTAATCCCCACGATATCCGTTACATTCCAAACCTGGTCAAGGAATTCCTACAGGTCCTCATCTGACTTAGACCCTGTGAAAGAAGGAGAATTCATTTAGGTGAAGTCCCAAATCCTGGCTGCAGCTGAATTGACCACTGGGTTGGCCGGGATAACTATTGATTGGTCATTTTTATTCTGTGCAGTAACTGACTGAGCAAGGGTGGTAAATGCAGCTCTGAACTCTGCATGAGAAATATGCTCATCCAGGGGGTCTACCTGAACAGGATGAGATACTGATCATTTTCCAGTTCCTCTTCTTTGAGTTCTCTTAGAAGGCATATTCTGTAAATGAAAGGGAGAAATGGATTAGACTGAGACTAAATTTTGAGTTTATACTTACTGGCACGACATGAATACTGAAAGAAGGGAAATTATTCCTAAAACATCTTATAGCCTCCTGTACATAAATGTGGCGCGCAACACACCCATGTACAAAACTCTACTAGATGCGGCTTTTCAGACTCCTAGGACTCTATTGAACCATAGGCTCAGATACTAAATTTATAATGCCCCAATTTTCTAAAACGGAACGCTACACAGTGCTCATGACCTCGAAGGATCACAAGCTAACCCATGACTGATATCTGTACTTGTAAATTGCATAATATCTTGTAAAATGCAAAAACATAAACTGAAAGGCCATAAGGTTCAATGTTGCATAACTGAATCACAATAATATCTGTATAAAGTGGTATCACAATACCAAAACAAATTGAAATACTGAAGTCTAAATTTGAAGATACTGTAGTCGTCTGAAAGCCTCTAACTTTCTGAATAAGGAGTAGATGGGACATAATTCCCCAACTAACTCCATAAACTGAAAGCTAAACTGAAATAATAAATGAAGTAATAATCATATCGTCCTCAAATGAACAGGACTCACTGCAACTCTAGACACTGAAATCTGCAATACTACTGCTACTCTGGAAATTGTGCCTTTAAACCTATGGCGTAAAATAAAACACCATAGTGCAATTGTGTAAGTACGACTGAATGTACTGAGTATACGAGTGAGGTAGGCTAAATGTAAAGGGTTTATATGCATGAACTATGCCGAGTGATATGAACGTGAGAATATATGCATACACATGTAACTACAACTGAACTTATGGTGATACTGACTACGGAATCTGAATATTAAAAATATGAGTTTACTGATATCTAGCATGATTGACAAATGAGTTTTGATAACTAACATAATTGATAATATGAGTGACTGTAGCTAACAGTCCTGAATCTGATGGAACTATCTAAGTTTTGTACTGTATCTGAGTAACTAAATCTGAGATCAATCCTATCTAGAGAGTGATATCTGAGTATACTAATAGTATAAATAATATAACTAGCCTGAGATCAGTCCTATATAGAGGGTGATCTCTGAATATACTGATAATACTGATACTAATTGACTATATTTAAGATCCTTCCTATCCAATTGGTGATCCTAAAGTCTACTAATAATTATATGGATTGACTGTATCTGATAGTCCTGAGTCTATACTATTGAGCTGAGTCGACTATATCTGATAGTCCTGATTCTGCAACTGAAATTGTGGGAAGTATTCATCTAACCGACATGCCCCTTTCTAGCTAGTCTAGGGTCCAACCTGTAACCCCAGTTTGAAGGGTGCCAGTACCGTGCCACGAGTAAAGACAACTGTTGTGGAGTCAGTCCTGCCTAACGAGTGACTCCTGAGATCAGTCATATCTAACGGGTGATCCCTGAGTATGCTAGTCCTATCTAGCGGGTGACATCTCATACCTATGATGGCTACGTAGTTCTAGAACTAAGGGATTTCTTCTAGGGATCTTAGTCCTCTCTAACGGGTGAGCCCCCATCCCTAGGTTCGCTCGGTGCTGAATCCTACTCCCAACTGAATGACACTGAACTGATTTCCTAGTTCATACTAGGATTAACTGAATTGCATTACTGAGTTTCACTGAGTTCCCATGACTAGTGTAACACTGTTGAATTTTGTTAACTGACTGAGCACTGAGTTTTGTTAGCTGGCTGAGTACTACTGAAATTCCTGAGATCTGAGTTGAATACTGAATACTACTGAAGTCTAAGCTGAATACTAAACTGAACTGTACTGGACTGAGATTTACTGAGTTTCGTAGACTAACGAAATATTGCTGAATCTGTTAACTAACTGAAATCTACTGATCATAGAACGACTGAGAGTATTATGAAAACATGACATTGGATCTAGACACACAACTATATTTTTTGGGTACAAGTACCCACAGGACTCGATAGAAGAAAACTGACATTTCTTGACATTCTTGAATACATGATCAATATCAACCATTCATAATAAAATAAGTTGGGGAAAATTTCATGAAGTGCATGGATATCGTAATCTTTTACATGGTAGAAATACATATAATCAAGATCATAATTTCATACTCTAACATCATGGCATTCCAACAACATATTCATTGTACAACAATAGTATGGAAACCATCCAAGCATAACGTTAATAGCATGAATTCATCTTTTGGACCATATTAATTCTTAATACATGTTTCTTGTTTCTCTTAAACATTTAATCAAACACCTTACATGCACGATTTATGGCATAGGTATATTCACCAATTCATACATCAAAATCAATAAAATTCATGGATCTCAAATCATGTGTCACCATAGCTTCATAAAATCACACAAAGATTCCAACTTGGGAATCATTCAACACCTCAACATGATTATCAACAACCCACAACATAAATAACATAATTCATAGATTTCAATTTATGTGCTAACATAGGTTCATAAAAATACATACAGATCCCAACTTGAAGCCATACTACAACCATCAACATGAACATAATCATACCAAAATAAAATATTCACAATACATAATTTAAAACTTGATTCTTGAGCTTCATGAATGAAAGGAATCCATGGATGAACACTACGCATACCTGAGATGGAAGATCCGTAAAAATTAACGGTGAAACTTGCTTGAATCTTGAAGCTCCTATAAGCGCCCTATTGTATTCTTGAGAGAATTTTGCCAAAAGGGAGTATATTTTGCTTCTAGCTGACTTAAATCTCGTGTTTGTGGGTATATATAGGGTGGGCAAAAGACTAAAATTCCCCTAAGGAAAGATAGAAAGACGCAGTTGTCCCTCTGTTGTTTATAGGCTGATAGGCTGAAGTAAATTGATCATATATTTTTCCTACGATCTTGGATTTGGATGAAACCAATTGCATTGAAAATAAGACTCAAAGAGCTTTCATTTGATATATATCAGCTCTCCTAGTTAATTATCTACATGAAGTTATGATCGTTTGAAGTTGACCCTAAAATTGGAGCCTGAAATACACCTGGAATGCGGGAGCATTTCAAACTAGTGGGCTATGCCACTTAAATGCGCCCAAGATGCGCTCAAAATGCGTACAAGATGTAATATTGACTTTCCCTATCGTAACACAACTTGAAAATCAAAAAACAGACATCGGGAAGGCCCTGAGATAATTCTTCATAGTTCGGAAGTTTATGGAAATAAAAAAATTTCAATACTTAGCCAAATTTTTAAGTGCTAAGCTTCTCTTGGTAAGATTAAAAGAGCTTTAATGACTCGGAAAACTTACGGGGTATTACATAATTTCATAGTGCCGTGAATGAATCCCAACAGATATGTTATCTGTTGCAACAGGTAAGTGATGAGTCGCAACAGATTCTTACCTGTTGGGATTCATGTTACACTCCTAAATATCTATTGCAACAGATGAAGCGCCTGTTGGGATTGATGTTACAACTAAATCACCTTTGAATCTGATTCCAATAGATGAGTAACAGTTGCAACAGATAATTAACTGTTGTGACAGATGACTTACCTATTGGAACAGGTTATTAATCTATTGTAACAGATGTTGGAATCGTGTTCAGGTTCTATTGCAACACGTAACTAATCTGTTGCAACAGATATGTCAAATGTTGCAACAGATGACCCATCTATTTAAACATGAATCCAACATATCAGTCTTTCGTTGAAACAGATGTCTCATCTGTCGCAATAGATGATTTATCTGTTTAAATAGATGGATCTTATGTTGGATTCATGATTGGGTTCTATCCATTGATGGAAAACAACAACACAATAGCAGTTACCCAGATGACAAATTCAACTAAAAAAATCATAATTTGACTTACCAACGTCTCTTATGAAGTAATGCCAAAATGAAAAGTGATGTTAGAAACAAAATTTGACTTAAGAAATTGATCAAATAGCAATAGTAGCGGTAACAACAACAACAAATGGTCAACAAGAACAAGATGAAGATGATAATGAAGTAGAAGATGATGATAATGAAGCAGAAGATAATGAATGACGCAGCAGCAACAATGAACAACAAAAATTGCTAAGATAGAGAAAACAACAATTGGTGACAAGAGAGAAAAATGCCTTTTTTTCTCCGTTTTCCGTTATATAGGCTAACATTTGGACCAAAGTGTAAATTTAAAAACTTGAGGATTATTTTTAAACTTTTCCAACTTTCTTAATCCATAATAAAGTAATTGTCATCATCACCTAATAATTAATACTTTGTCACCTACACCTCATTTTAAAACTCTTTTGTCACATGTGGCCCAAACCCCCAAGTAACATCCAATTGCATTCCTAATAGACAAATTATTTCTCAAAAAAAGAATCGATTTTAACTTTTTCTAAAAATTCAATGTTACGTATACTTAATATTTTTTCAAATTATTATTTAATTATCTTTATAATGTTTAAAATTAAGAAGTTCTAAAATATATGGTAAAAGACAAAATATAGATAATTTTTTTTAGAAAAATTATTAACTAATGATTCCTAAAAATATAGTAAAAAAATATATTTTAAAAATTAAGAAACCCTAAAGTTATGGTAAAATTCTAAGTTTTCTCAGTAAGAAAGAGGTTGATGGAGGAGATATTAATATTTATTTAATGTCACTTAGTGATAAAACCAAACTCAATGGTACCCAATTTTCAATTATAAGGTCCGTACATGCTGCATCAAAATTCAAAAGATAATATATATGTAATTAATGAATTTATGGTTATAAAATTTAATTTAGGGGTCCTCAACTTTTAAAATTTTTTTCCCCAAGTTTAGAAGTCTTTATTTTAGATTTTCTTACCTACTTAGAATTCAAGCAACCTAAAATTAAATATTTCCTATTTAACTTGAGGTTACTTTATTATACCTATTCTACATGCATAAGAACATTTAGAATTATTTATATCTACTATATAATGGTTACGTGCTTACGTATGTCCCAACAATTTTTGTCACAAAACACTCATTCGGAATTTTTCTCCCCAAATCATTAATCTACAATTATTCTATGTTATATATCGTCTTTAAATTTAATTTATGCACCTAATCTTTATTCTTTTTCTTTTTTACTGCTGAAATTTTTATTTTTTTTATATGTGATTTGATTTTGTTTTGTAATGTATTTATTTTTCTCCACTGTGTTTGAATGGTTGTTACGTATTATTTTATAATGCAACATATTGTATTTTATTATATTATATCATACTGTATTGCTTTAATAAATACAATATTTGAATAGATTATATCATTTTTTGTCGTTACTAATGTCATACATTAACAACTTTTGAATGCGTCTAAACAAATTATCCAAATCAATCATTCTATCTCTTGTAGTTCTGATGCTTGTTAAGAGAGTCATTAGTTATCAATCTTTGTTCTCGAGTGCTATTTTCTTCGTTAATGCAAATTTGTTTTGAGTAGTGGAAGTGTCTACATATAAGAATCGCATTTGGTTGTATGGTAGTAGGTAAATTAGTAGTTAAGCGATTTTGATAGTTTTTAAAAGTTGAGAGCATAAAATCATATTTAAAAAAAAATCTAAAATCTAAAAAAATCTTTCAAAAAGACATGACCAAACACAACTCCAACTCCAATTTCAACTCTAACTTCAATTTTTTTTTAATTTTCATGGTCAAAAACCTACTGTATAAGACTTTAAAAAATACAAAGCATTTTACGTGACTTGAAAGGATATCAAATCAGTTTGATGCAATGAAGTCTTTCCATTTAATGAATTTATTTATTAAAACTATTTCATATTCTTACGTCTCTTTTTGAGCAATGAATATATACAATTATGAACTTTTGATAGAGTATTTCTTTCCAACAAAAATTTTAAGAAAAAAAATTAAAAAGAGGCAAAAAGATTTAGAAAATATAAATACACATTCTAGCCTAAGAGACGTGACATTTCACTTTTCGTATTCTCCATTGTCTGCAATTATGTAAACATATAAATATAGCTATATTACGAAAAATAAAAAAAAATATTGCAAAAACTTAAATAACAGCAATATTAGTAAAATAGATTCTTGACTTATCACTTCATGTCAAACAACTTCGCGTGCATCAACTCTTTTATAAGATAACGATAATATACTTAAAATTAAGGATATAGAAAAGAAAGAAAGGATGAAAACAAAAGAGAGAAAAAAAAAATGACATATAATGAGACCCAAAATTACATAGGAAGATATATAAAGTGCAAAATTGAGATATCATGTAAAAATAGTATAATTTTTCGTCCATAAATATTGATGCTATATGGGTAAAATAAATATATAATTAGACTTTATTGCATAGGTAACAATTTAGTTAAGTATCTCTCTCATAAGAGAGACAAAAACTGTCATGTGACAGCACATCATAAAAGCAGCAATATTTAAAAAAAAAAAAAATTAAAAGCCTATTTTTTTAACACCCTTAACCTCCTCATCCCCTTTACAATGGAAATACAGTTTTTAAAAGATGAATAACACCATCCACTTACAAATAATTTTTGCTAATTGCTAACTTACCAATAATTTTTTCTAATTGCTAATTTGCTAATAAAATTTTACTTATTATGTTACCTTTATTAATAATATTGTCTTAAAAAATAACTTAAATAACAAAAGATACAAAAAAGCAATTTTCGTTACAACATTAAAAAAAATTACAATACAAATTTAAACAACAATAACTACAAAATAAACAAATGATTACAATACAAATTTACATAATTACATTCTTAAAAAATATTTAAACATCAATAACTGCCAAAAAAAAATTATAATAATTAGGACAAATTTTAAACAACAAGAAATGTTAAAAAGAAAATGAGATATACACACGCCATCTAGCATGTTTGTTTATTTTAATTATTAAAATTTAAACCAATAAAAAGTAAAAAGTAAGAAATTTAAACAGAAACGTGTAAATCCTTTTAATTACGGATAGTTTGAAGGAATTGGCTTTAAAACCACCCACTAAACTCCTTTTTCTGATAATTGTCTTTCATTACAACTCATTTTCTTATTCTTATATAATCCTTACTACGCTCTACATTTTTCGCACTTTATACATGTCCTTAGACTTCTGACATTCTGCAATTTACGTAGTACTGCCATAACCATATATGGCTTTTCATAGCATCTCACAAATTGCAAGCAGTTCTATGCAATGGAATTTGAGAGCAAGAATTATTCGTCTTTGACAATTGCAGGATAAATTCAAACCTGATGTACCATATTCATTAGATATGATTTTACAGGATTCTAAGATACTAATTGCTTTTTACTAATTTTTCATAATTCACAGTGTTTACATTAATAATCTTTCCTTTTTATTTTTAATGTTGTATACACACTGAACAATACTAATTCCCTGTCTCAAATTAGGGCGATCACATACATACTTCAATTGGCAAGTATGATATTAAGGTTTTCAAGAACAAGATGGAGGAACTTGGGTTATATCGCATTAACAACTTTGTTGTTACATCAAATTCCAAGAAATTTAAGACTACAATGCACAAGTACATGTTGATTTTCATAAAAACAACTTCTATCGAGAAAATTACTGATCCTTCATTTCATATGGACATAGTTAATTTGTGTCCATTTGACCAACTGGCAATTCACCATCTTGTCGATGACACGAAATATTTTTGGTAATGATTCTCTTCATAGTCAGTTTAAAATTTATAAATAATCTGTGCTTTTTATTTTTACTAATTCATCTATATTTATAGATGTTGTTGGTCAGGTTGTGACATATGAAGCTGTTCAAACATTCAAGCAAGGAGATAGTAATAGTATATTTATAAATATTGTGCTAGAAGATGATAAGTATGTCTTATTTTCTTTTGGAAAAGACATCGTTTTCACCCTAAACTATACCCGAAAAGTCTAAGTCACACCTAAACTATACTAGTGACCTATTACACACCTTAACTATAACAAAGTGATATTATTACCTCCCCGTGACCCCCATTCTAAGGCGCATGTGTTACACTTATTTTAGGCGCGTCTAGCCTATTAAATAACAAAAGTAAACGGCTAAAAACATTAAGGAAAAAGTCATCGTTTCCACCACAAACTATCGTCGAAAGGTCGAATCCACACCTAAACTATATAAGTGACCTATTACACACCTTAACTATAAAAAAGTGATACTTTTTACTGACGTGGTGCTGACATGACAGTGCGTGTAAAATACTACACCACATGCAAGTGGTGGTAGCCTGACATAGTGTCAATAGTTTCACTTTTTTATAGTTTACATGTGTAATAGATCACTAGTATAGTTTAGGTGTGACTTCGACTTTTCGGGTATAATTTAAAATGGAAACAATGCCTTTTCCCTTTTCTTTTTTACATTACAATTTGTGGAACTATCACATCTACTGATCGTTGATTAGATTTCTTTTTTACATTACAATTGGCACTGCTACATTCATTGGTCGTTGATTATAGATGAAAAAGAATTAAAGAACAAACAGTCATTTTAATAAATGTACATACAACACTAGTGAAGATCTTTACAACTTCATCTAAGCCTTAATTAAAACATAATTTCTGTCTAAAAAAGGTTTTTCTAACTAATTTCTTTAACTAATGTGCAATATATAAATTTATTTTACTTTATGTTAAAGCTGCAATATTAAATACACATATATGGTAGATTGAAAATAGTAATGTAAATCATTTAATGAAATCTTTATTCTTAAAGGAGGAATAGACTTTCAACAACTTTATGGGGTGAGCTTGTGAATTAAATTCAATCTTATTTGAGTGCATCCACGGATGAACCTTTAATTGTAGTTCTTCAATTTATGAAGGCTCTGACGAATATTTCAAGCTATAATACATAACAGATTTATTCAAAAATTATTTTTATTTTTAAATTCTAAATATTATTTCAAACAGATGTCTACTCTATTCGTACTTGTTGGTGTCAAAGTAAGCTATGAATAAATCAATCTCTGCCGCAATCTATTACTTTTAAATTCAGCCAAAAAAAAAAAAAATCTAATCAACGATAAGTGGATGTGGTAGTGCCACAAATTGTTCAATGACATCATCTTCTATTTTAATTTCTTTCCATATTTTGAATTTCGGCAGATCAAAGCACGTAAACCAATTAATATCAGATAATAGGCATTAAAACTTAAAAGGTGTAACAAACTTCCTCATTATATTATGGGTTAAATGGTAGATTTATAGTAATGAAGGCAAAGGCATGAAGAAGGTACATGAGATACATGTAAAAAAAGCGACTAAAGAACTAAAAAATAATTTACTCATAAGAAAATAATCACCAAATTAACAGTGGAGAAAATATTTTTTAGTTTCAAAATTCAAAAATATTAACTCATACTCACGGATCAATAGTCAATCATTCTAATATTCAAAATCCATAAAAATTATAGTAAACACAAGTAATTTGAAACTTTATGACATGCAGAACAAAACTACTTCTCTTAATATAACAATACAGAATTAACACTTCAGAAAAGTTAAAAGAGGTTATACATTTCATTATACACATAGATACAATGAAATATCTCAAGATTGATGTATTTTTATCAACACAACTCAATATACACAATGTCTTTCCACATATTACATATGGGGTTAAAGGGTATGCAACATTTATCACTACTTTGGAAAAATTAGAAATTTTGTTTCTAATAGACCCCAACAAAAAAAGTCAACGATTTTCATATACTGTATTTAATCTTTTTTCAACTTCTTCATGCAAAGCAGATGAGTAATTTACCTCGAATTAGAAAATTCTACACAGAAACTTTTTTCACCAAGAAGATCTCAACAACTAGCTTGACCATCTGCATCAAATGCACAAACATAAACTAAATTTAACATAGCCTATAATTAAAGGTGTCAAACGGGCCGGGACTGGCAACCCGGAACCGGCCCTCCCATTTTAACCGGGTTCCGAGCCGGTTCCAGGCCGGGTTTGACGTTAACCGGCCCGGGTCGGGCCGAACCAAACATTAAAAAAATTAAAACCCACCCTAACCCGGCCCACTTAACCCAATCCGATCAAACCCACCAAAACCCGGTCAAACCAGATTAAAAACCGGTCAAACCCGTTTAAAAAATAAATAGAAAATCCAATATACACTATATACACTCCAATATACAATATATATTTTTAAAAAAATATATAAAGTATAAAGAATTACACATATATACGTACCATTCAATATATAATTATATATGACTATACGTACTACTTTAAATAAATCATATGCTATAATAGTATAATATATATATATACACTACAATATATATATATACTAATTTATAAAACATATACACATGTATACGTTAAATATATACTACTTTAGAAGATATATACACATATATATGCACCATTCAATATATAATTATATATGTACTACTTTAAATAAAATATATACTACAATATACATATATATATATACAACAATATGTATATATATATATATATATAGTTACATACTAACTTATAAAACATATACACTTGTATACTTTAAAGATATATGTCTATAGAAGATATATACACATATTTACGCACTATTCAATATATATGTACTACTTTTAAAAAAGTATATACTACAATTTATATACTAATTTATAAAACATAAAGTAATGTATACATTAAATATACACGTCTATAAAAGATCTATTCACATATATACACTCTATTCTATGTATATGTAATACTTTAAATGAGATATACTACAATATATATACATTACAATATATATTTGTATAGTTATATACTAATTTATAAAATATATACACATGTATACGTTAAATATACACGTCTATAAAAGATCCATTCACATATATACACTCTATTCTATGTATATGTAATACTTTAAATGAAATATACTATAATGTATATACATTACAATATATATTTGTATATTTATATACTAATTTATAAGACATATACACAATACATGTATACGTTAAATATACACGTCTATAGAAGATCTATTCATGTATATACACTCTATTCTATGTATACGCACCATTCAGTGTATATATACTACTACTTATAAAATATACTACATTATATATACATTACAATATATATAGAATTATAGATATACTTATATACTAATTTATAAAACATATACACATGTATACATTAAATATACACTTCTATAGAAGATATATACACGTGTATACGCACCATTCAATGTATATATACTACTACTTATAAAATATACTACATTATATATACATTACAATATTTATAGATATACTTATATACTAATTTATAAAACATATACACATGTATACATTAAATATACACTTCTATAGAAGATATATGCACAAATATACAAAACATATGCTACTTAATATAATAAATTAATAATATTTGGTAGTAAATTAATTATATATTAGAAGTAAGTTTTTAATTTAAATTAGAAAACTAGAAATTCAATTTAAAATTTTAAATCATTAAATAAAAAAAATAAAAAATAAGGACTAAGGAGTGAATGAATTTGGGAAATTTTATTGATTGCAAAATGATCCAAAATTTATAATTTACATGAATGAAAAATCGATAAATTATGCATCATTTTTTCCAACTCATTCATGTTAATATTAATGGGAACTTG
Organism: Capsicum baccatum var. pendulum; assembly: GCA_030864225.1. NCBI lineage: Eukaryota > Viridiplantae > Streptophyta > Magnoliopsida > Solanales > Solanaceae > Capsicum > Capsicum baccatum. Next base: position 263,194,496 of record CM061561.1, on the reverse strand, counting down.
CATGGGATAGTCGAAGTCAACGGGGGCAAAACCATGCATTGAACTTGATTCTGCTGAGTTCTCCCATGAAGTCATAATTTCTTCAAGTTTCAGCTCGTCGCTGGCTCTGGTTCCATTCCTTGGTTTCTTCTTTCCGCTCTAATCCAATCTCTGAGGCAAACTAGAACATTCATTGCATTGCTTCCCAATGAGTGTCGGTTGTCTCCAAGCTGCTGTCGTCCCTGACTAAAGGCGCTCTCTGATGCAACGGTTGACATTGGAACATTCAAGATATCTCTAGCTAATCTTGAAAGCACAGGATATTGTGATTCATTATTCCTCCACCAATCCAACGTGTTGATCCGTCGTCTGCGATCCTCTGGTGCCGTCCGAAGATAATATTTCAACTCTTCCCGATAAGTTGATGTGTAAGTTCTCTCATCAACACTGTTCCAACAATTTAAATCATAAAACGAATCAGAAAAACCACTATGTGCCGGCCTTTTAGAAGATGATGGCTCCTCGGGAAGATGAGGAGCGACAGTTGGAGTGATATTTGTAGGTACGGCTGAATTAAATAAATCAGCATAGTGATTATATAATTTCTCTATGTAATCCTTTGCATCAGTCGTAGCCGTCCACAAATCAGGTTGTACTTGTTCAGAATCATGGTTAATATTTATTTCTAAGTTAGTATAAATAAGAGTACTAAAGTGACACATATGATTATTTCATGCACGAATTTAGCATAGCACCAACCAAGTAAATAGGGAAATCGGGAAAAAATATTTTTAAAATTTCGTAAACATGGCGCCAACAGCTTTTTTATAACCTTCTTTATTTTTATATTCTTTGAGCAAACCAGAAATATCGGTTATATATGCCAAAATATTGCAAACAGTAGGATAAAAAACACCGAAAAATTCAACCGTAGCTACATAAATTTTTTCTAAAAGCTTAACAAGATCATTAATTACAACCCAATCAGAATTATGTAGCCTGCAATCAGCAGAATCAGCAAATGAACCGCAATGTTGGTTAAAAACTAATGCAATAGGAATTCTATATTTATAACAAGTTTTTAAAAATTCAAACGTAGAATTCCATCTAGTATCAATTTCCTCAGGCATCAAAATTGGTGTAAATCCATTTTCTTGACATTTAACTTTAAATTCTCTAATTTCGATCTACGATTATTTCCTTGAATAAAACCAACGGCAAGACGAGTTTTTTCAATATAAAGCTCAAAAAAGTCAAGACCATCTTTTACAATTAAATTATATATATGACATGCACACTTAATATAAAAAATTCCACACAAGGGCGGAGATAGCGTAGATTTTATTTTTGTTATAGCAGTCTTGTTGTTAGAAGCATTATCAAAAGCAATATATAAAATTTTATTTTCGATACCATAATATCCGACAATTTTAACAATAGAATCAACAATAAATTGTCTAGTATGTTTACGATCTTCATCATATAAAAAAACAAGAATACGTTTTTGCATCACGAAATTACTATCCATCCAATGACAAGTAACAGTTAAATAATCATTTTTATTTACAGCACGACCAAGATCAGAAGTTAGGGACAGTCTACATTGAATATTTTTAACAATGTTGATAAATAAAAACAATATTGTGAATGGAGTCTAAAAATATCAGACCGATAAGTAGTTCTAGGAATACCATTAAACATAGGATTATAAATTACTTGTATATAACTAATAAAGGCATCAGAAGAAGGAAAACTAAAAGGCAAACAACCCACAGCTACCATTTTAGCTATTTCTTCCCTGCCCCTCAATTTATTATACTTTTTCGCTACTTGACCGGTTGTTGGGTCCATTCTAGTTTGCGTTGACCCACCAACATCCCCACCACCTTTTGCAATATTTAACTCTCTTTTGTGATCTTCAGCTATATGTCTCATTAACGTACCCGTACCCCCTTGCTTGCCTCCACTTCTATGCTTATATATTTGTTGACAAATATTGCATTGCACCTCAATATCTGATATACGTTCAAAAAATTGCCATGCAATACTAGTTCTTTTATGAGGTTTTGGGGCACTGGGAAGACGGGAAGGGAGATTAAGTGATTCAGATCTAACGTTAGCATCTCCTACTGCGGGTGTTTCAGCAATATTTTCATTATCTTCGTCTAAATTAACCGCATCTACTTCATTTTCTTCTTCTATACGGTAATTTTCCTGAGCTTCTACATAATCCATATCGTGAGCACCTACACCTATTTCTTCCTCAAAAGGTGTACCAAGCGGTAGCGAAGGCGAAGGCGAAGACACATGGGTATATCTACTACTTGAACTACCTCTACCGCTAGTAATTCGCTTTTTACTACCACTACCGCTTCCGGGACAAAAAATTTTAACACCTTTAGTAGCGAGGTTTCTTAATTTATCCATAATATAAATTAAATTAAACTAAAAATATTCAAAATACACAAATATAATAAAATTAAATATTAAACAATTAATACAATAAATAAAAATTAAACGTAAGAGATGGAACGACAATACCAAATTTTGGAAGTATCCGAAGATTGCGACTTTAGAAACTTTCGCTCGTACTTTGTAAACGAAAAATTAAAAAATTAAAGTGAACACTTTAAGAAATTAAATATATTGAATATTTGAGAATTGAGAATTGAGGTTTGAGAGAGAATGAGATTTGAGAGAGTGAAAAATTGTGTGAAAAATGATTTGAAGTTGTAGGGTATTTATAGATTTTTTTGGGGGATTAAAAAATATTTTTTAAAGTTTTTTTTTTTTTTACTAAATGGGCCCAAACTAGCCGTTTGGACCCAAAAACGGCTATATAGCCGTTGGGCCAATGGCTAGTTGGGCCCAAAATCCAAAAATTATTATTATTATTATTTTTAATTTTCTGAGCCGGGCTGGGCCGGTTAACCGACGGGCCTGGACCGGGCTTGGTCCGGGCCGGATTAACCGGACCCATTTTAACAAAATAACCGGCCTGAGATCTGAAACCCTAAAGCCCTAGGACTTATCAGGCCGGGTCAAATCGGATCAGGTTAGATAATTGGGCTTCGTCGGGCCGTCACACTTGACACCCTTAGCCTATATACAAGCCACAATTCATTAAACTTCAATTTCTGATTGCCAATGCAGTTGATTGATATTCAATCAAAAAGAATGCTCAATATTTGATCAACAAACAAGCCTAGATATTTGTCTAAAAAGTGAAGTATCTTTTTTTTACGGAGAACACGAAGTGTTCATTTTGAATATAAGGGTGTTGGGTGTTCATACAAGGTAAGGTAACTGACCTTTCTAGAAGTGCACAATTTGTACTTACTCCGTAGATATTTTGTACTTACCTTTAATATTTATTTAATTTGGGACTTTTGAATTGGGATAACATTACTCAAATATGCCACTGAACTATTAGAAATGATTCATTTATGTCATCCATTAAAAGTTGGGTTCATTTATGTCATCGCCGTTACAAAACTGGTTCATCCATACCATTACTTTTAACAGTCGATTTTTAGAAAATAGCCTTGCCACGTGGCAGCTAATTAGAGGTCCATGTCATTTTTTTAAAAATTTAATTTTAAAAAATTATAAAAAAAAATTATTATAAATATTTTTTTTTATAAATATTCAAAAATAAACAAGTTAAAAAATTAAAAAATTCCTCAACTTCCTAACCTTATACATTATATATATATAAAAAAAAATCTTATCCTAAAGAAAACAACCCCAATCATCCCCACCTTTTCCTCAATTCCCTCAACTTCCCAACCTTATACATTATATAGTACACCCATACAGATACAAAGGAGACTTAGAAAAACACAAAGATAAGGGAAACAAATAGGGAGGATTAGGGAAATAAAAAGGACAAAAACAGGAAGAAAAGGAGAGGAACCTGAAAAAAAAAAACATGAATTGGGAGAGAAAAATAAGAAAAGAGAATAGTTAAGAAGAAAAGGGAGTAATATTTGACAGAAACAAAAAGCAAATAACATAAATGGATAGACAACGAGTTGGAGTTTGAGGTTTGGTTCGTGGTTTCGAGTTCACAGCTTCTTCTTTCTTTTGTTGGCAACTACTTTTTCAAAAGGTAACCCTTTACCTTTCTTTGAATAATATAATATCGCGATTATGCGAAATTCAATTCCAATAATATGAAGTGGAGTTACTCTTATTTTACATTTGTTGTTGTAATATTAGAGTATTCAAATCTTTGTTACGATTAAATTTGAAGTGAGATTTGATATAATATATGATCCATGCATGAATGCATATAAATGATTATCAAAAAAGAATAAATGATAATATGATCCATGCATGCATGCACCAACAAAAGAAATTGTTTACATTTTTGCATTCTTTTTTTTCTCTATCATGTACTTTTTGAAGTGTTAAGAAGGATTAACCATTTAAGGTCTTTGAATTGATCATTTTAATATGGTCACCTTTTTCATTTGGCAAAATATGATAACAATATGGTTCTGTCCTTTCTTATCATTGCATATAAGGACTAACAATGATTATGATGAACTATAATGTCAGGTTTGAATATTTTGGGTTTATGCATAAATAAATACCTGGAAGATTGGTTAAATATATATATAATTATTTTTAAAAATAAGAATCATGAAAAAACATGAACATTAGTTATATGCAAAATTTATTATTCGTTATTTGATAAATAAAAGCATAGAAATATGTAATCTATAAACTTCGTAACCAACAATATTTTTTTAAAAAATTAAATAAAAAATTATAAATTAAAAAATAAAAGATAAAACAAATGACGCGAACCTCTAATTAGCTACCACGTGGTAAAATTATTTTCTAAAAACTGGCTGTTAAAAAGTAATGGCATGAATGAGCCAGTTTTGTAACGACAATGGCATGAATGAGCCCAATTTTTAACGGATGATATAAATGAGTCATTTCTGATAGTTTAATGGCATATTTGAGTCTTTTTCCTTTTAATTTACTTTAAATAAAATAAAAAAAAATTTAGCAGCAAAATTTGGCTTCCAAGTCTACATGACAAGCAACCCAAAAAGCCATTCAATTATATGCCCTTAAGGCCTAGCCCATCACTACAATCAATCAACTGAGAAAAAAATGGAGGAATCGGTACCGCAGGAAAGGGAGGACAGGTTTTATGTAAGAAAAGGGCGAAAACGGTCTATGTTAAGACCTTCACCACCATCATCATCAGAGGAGGAGGAGGAGGAAGCGAAGAGGCAAAAAACGAATCGTGATGCTTTGTTGGAAAAGATACATCCTTTAGCTGAGCCGAAGCCAACAAAGGAGGAGGAGAAGAAGAGGGGAAAAGCAGCACCACCTGAGGAAGAGGATTGGGAACGAATTTACTCATACGAGGAGAAGAGGGTAAAAACATATCTTGATCGTGACAGACAAAGATGTATAAATTGGGAAAAGAAAAATCGATCATGGGAAATACAAAAGGGTTTGATACCATCGTTCGAGGAGGAGGAGATGATGCAAAAACCCCTTATTCTTGTTTTGGGGAAGGAGGAGGAGGGAAGGGAGGAGGCCAAGAGAAAAAAAGCAGCACCACCTGAGGACTGGGAAAAAGAGTACTCATACGAGGAGATGATGCTAAAAGCACGTCTTGACAAACAAGGATATGGAGAGTGGGAAAAAAAGCATCGATTATGGGAAATACTAAATTATTTGGTACCAGTTGCCGAGGGTGATAAGAAGGAGGAGCAGAGGCAATATGAGATTCGTTATTTATTGGCATTACTATCACTACGGGATCCCGTGGTAGCAAAAGAGCTACTCGAAAAGAGGTTAGATAAACTTCTTAAAAAAGAGCCAATCTCGGACATTCTGGACTTGTTGGAATCTAACATTATTAAATTGCCACCTGGGGAAGGGGATCCAACAATTCCTCTGACCCCTGAGGGCTTGCAATACTTACGCGACAATGCCCACCCTGTTCCTGTGCTCTCACGGGAAGAGCAGCGAGAAAAATTTGCACCACAAGCAAAAGCAGAAGGGAGATGCCTTGATGGCTCCTATCTGAGCCCCTATTGCAAGTGTAACAAACAATCCTATCACTTCGATAGAACTGAGATGGAGGACTATCCCCCAGAATATCACCCAATTTGGCTTGCATACTGCCGCCAGTTAACCCAATCACATGTAAAGTTTCTTTCTTTTCTTCATATTGCTAATCGTCGTTGTCAATTTCTAATAATAATTTTGATGTCGTTAGGTTTAATATCTTACCAAAGTTCCATTGTAGCCTGTTTCACTTTAAATTAATTGACTATTATGACAAGTATTTTAGCTGAATTTAATTTTTATAGATTCACTATGTCCTTTGGATGGATTTCATAACTCACTCTAATGTTTACTTCTTTCACAGGTTTTCGACATTGATGACTTTCTCTGTGGTAGAATAGCACCATTAGAACTAATGGAAGGACTAGGTGACATGACTGAGATACTGCTGGGACTAGCTAACCATGTTATCGAAGATTATAACGAGAAAGAGTACAATGTATAACTGCAGCTTAATTTGTTTCCAGTGATTAGTCCCCGATTATTTCCTTTATTATCAACTAATTGTGACTATCCTTGCAGGTTTTCAAGTACAAGGTCTTGAAGATTGAGAAAGTGAATTGTTCTCCGACCAATGCATATTATATGACTGTCAAAGTATTAAATCTCACTCTGGGTACTCCTATTGAAACTTTTCAAATCCATGCTGGTACACATTATGCTGATACTGGTAAAATTATCTACTGTTGCCGGCCTAAAGAAGAGGTAATCAAACACCTATTGATAGCTACAGTTTGTGTCTTCCTTTTTTAATTTTCTATTGTGAGTGTGGTTTAGGTGGAAGTATCTTTGAATGATTACTTATTTTATTTTACTTCTGTGTTTCAACGGCAATTGGTCTATTAGTTTCTCAATCTTAGTAGATTTTGCTATTTTGAGATGATTGACTTGTGGATGGGTTTTCTATTTGGGTTAACTATGTGCAAACACTGAGTACGTGATGGATTTTGGAGAAGCTCAAAAACATCATGCTTTACCCTGGGTGTTTATGGTAGGATGTATGAAACTATTTTCTAGTGTTGAGTTTGAATATGGGAGAATGTTTCCACCCTAAAATAACTTCCTGAAAGTCATTTTTCTTTACAAATGTTAAAATCTTTTTAAATTACTTGTACATAAAACACTGCATGTGATTTGATAGGTGAGCGAAATTTCTTTGTTATATTTGTTACTGTTGCTGGTCCTTGTCGGGCTAGAAATACAACAACAAACCCAGTGTATTCCCACCTGGTGGGGTCTGGGGGGTAAGATGTACGCAGTCCATATCTCTACCTCTAAAGAAGTAGAAAGGCTGTTTCCGATAGACCCCGTCTCAAGACACGAGATACCACACAAATACATAGTAAAGCACAGAACAAGATTACAAGATTACATAACATAAATACGGCACCATAAGTAAAAGGAAACAGAGGAAAGCACCCAGATTCGTACTAAAACAAGGAACACGGAATCATAACAAGGATACTACCCCCACCAAGTAATTCCCTACACTAGCGACCCAAACTGGCCTTAGTCTTTTGCCCTAATTCGCGTCCTCCAGACCTTCTTATTTAGGGTCATGTCCTCGGTGAGCTGTAACTTCTCCATGTCCCGCCTAATCACCTCACCCCAGTACTTCTTCGGCCTACCCCTACCCCGCCTAAAACCATCCAACGCTAGCCTCTCACACCTACGAACCGGGGCATCCATGCCCCTCCTCTTCACGTGTCCGAACCATCTCAATCGGACTTCCCGCATCTTGCACTCCACTGGAGTCACACCAACCTTCTCCCGGATAGTCTCATTCCGAACTCTATCCTCTCTAGTCAGCCCACACATCCAGCGCAACATCTGCATTTCTGCCACCTTCATTTCTTGGATGTGGGAATTCTTAATTGGCCAACACTCCGCTCCATACAATATGTTCGGACGGACTACCACCCTGTAGAATTTGCCTTTAAGCTTGGGCGGCACCTTCTTATCATACAACACCCTTGACGCGAGCTTCCACTTCATCCATCCCGCCCCAATACGGTGCGAGACATCCTCGTCAATCTCACCGTTACCCTGGATCACGGACCCGAGATACTTGAAACTATCCCTCTTACATACCTCCTGTGATTCCAGCTTCACTACCACCTCATCCTCCAGCCTCACGTCATTAAACTTGCATTCCAAATACTCTGTCTTGCTTCTGCTCAACCTGAATCCTTTAGACTCAAGAGTTTGTCTCCACACCTCTAATTTGTCATTCACACCCCCTCGAGTCTCATCAATTAGAACTATATCGTCTGCAAAAAGCATACACCACGGCACCTCCCCTTGGATACGCCGCGTCAACACATCCATCACCAAAGCAAACAAAAAGGGACTAAGAGTAGATCCCTGATGCAATCCTGTCAAGACGGTGAAATGCTCTGAGTCTCCTCCCGCCTTCACCTGAGTTTTCGCTCCCTCATACATGTCCTTAATTGCTCTGATATATGCCTGCGGGACTCCACTCACCTCCAAGCACCTTCCTGGGGACTTTGTCGTATGCCTTCTCCAGGTCGATAAACACCATGTGCAGGTCCTTCTTCCTTTTCCTATACTGTTCCGCCAGCCTCCGTACCAGGTGAATTGCCTCCGTCGTCGAGTGTCCAGGCATAAATCCAAACTGGTTTTCCGAAATAGACACTATCCGTCTCAGCCTCACCTCGACCACTCTCTCCCAAATCTTCATAGAGTGATTCAATAACTTAATCCCCCTATAGTTATTGCAACTCTGGATGTCCCCCTTATTCTTATAGAGAGGGATCATGGTACTCCACCTCCAAGCCTCGAGCATATTTGTCGTCTTGAAGATTTCGTTAAACAATCCAGTCAACCACCTTACACCAGCCTCTCCAAAGAACTTCCAAAACTCCACCGGTATCTCATCCGGCCCCGTCGCCCTACCCCTTCGCATCCTGCGAATAGCCTCTCTAACCTCTTCTACCTTAAAACATCTACAATAACTAAAATCCCGACACTCCTCTGAGTGCTCCAGTTCCCCTAACACAATAGCTCTATCCCCTTCGTCATTCAAGAGCCTATGAAAGTACGACTGCCATCTATTCTTAATGTGGCCGTCCTCCACCAATACTCTACCGTCCTCCCCCTTAATGCACCTCACCTGGTCTAGGTCACGACCCTTTCTCTCCCTAGCCTTAGCGAGTCTAAACAACTTTTTCTCCCCTCCTTTCCCCTGTAACCCTGCATACAAGCTCTCAAAAGCGGCCGTCTTAGCTGCCGTGACAGCTGACTTAGCCTCCTTCCTAGCTAGCTTGTACTCTTTCCTGTTTACCCGCTTCTCTTCTTCGTCCTTACTCTCAACCAACTTAGCATACGCCCCTTTCTTGGTCCCTACTTTCTTCTCCACCTCTTCATTCCACCACCAATCCCCCCGATGATGCCCGGCTCGGCCCCTAGAAACACCCAACACCTCACTTGCATTCTCCCTGATGCACCTAGCCGCCCTATCCCACATACTATCCACGTCCCCCCTACACTCCCACACCCCCATTCCCGCCAACTTCTCCCCTATCTCCCACGCACTCACTGGCGTCAAGCCGCCCCACTTAATTCTAGGTCTACCCTCCTTACTCCTCCTCTTTCTATTCTTCTTTATGCCCAAATCCATAACCAAGAGCCTATGATGGGTCGAAAGATTCTCACTCGGGATGACCTTACAGTCCTTAAACAACACCCTATCCCTTTTCCGAAGCAACAAAAAGTCAATCTGGGTCCTGGCTATCGCGCTTCGAAAGGTGATCAGGTGATCGTCCTTCTTCTGGAAGCCCGAGTTCACCACCACCAGCCCAAAGGACCTCGCAAACTCCAATAGAGTAGTCCCCTCTTCATTTATGTCCCCAAAACCAAAACCACCGTGCACATTACCAAAGCCTTCCGGTAACGCCCCGATGTGCCCGTTGAAATCTCCTGCTACAATAATCTTCTTCGAGTTAGGCACTCCTCTCACCACCTCCTCCAAAGCCTCCCAAAACCGCATCTTCTCCTCCCCCTCCGAGCCCACTTGCGGCGCATAAGCACTGCACACGTTCAGGGTAAACCCCCGGATGACCAACTTAATAGTCATCAACCTATCGTTGATCCTCTTCACCTCTACGACCCGACCTCTAAGCTCTTCATCTACTAAGATGCCAACTCCATTCTTGTAACCATCCACATCTCTAGCCTTAGACCCTACCCACTTGGTCTCTTGAACACACGCAATATTGATCCTCCTCTTTCTGAGGATCTTCACAAGCTCTATGGACTTACCCTGAAGGGTCCCTATATTCCAAGACCCAACCCTCAGCCTACCATCCCTATCCACACGCCCTCCTGTACCACCCTCGCGGCCAAACCTTGGCTTCCCTCCCACCCCCGCTCTTTCCTCATCTCCCGCCCCCACAACATCCCCACGCCCCAACCCCCTCGAACATGACCTATCCAACCACTACCGCCCATAGCCACTACTACAAGAAAATATAAGAAAATATAAAAATATAAACGATGGTAGTAGCAAAGCAGCAGCAAGAAATACAAGGCTCACAACAAATCAAAGAAATAATCAAGAAACCAAACTAAACTCAAATCGAGAGCAAACACCACTGGACTCAACACCCACAGCCCCAAAAACAAAGCCCCAAGCCGATAACCCAATCAAAAGCAGTGCAAGAAACGACCACAGCAACAACAGACAACAGACAATATCAACAAATCACATGCAAGTCAAGGTACAGGGGATAATACTAGCATAATACAAAGAATGAAATAACAAAGGTTAGAAGTCACCGGGTTACGCTTGTAGACCAAGCCGGAGCCCAAAACCCAGCGTAGACCGGGTAACGGGAAGTTCCGGTGCTGAGATGGAGCTGCGGCTGCTGGCGACCAAGCGCGGGTGTAGGCGAAGCTGCGGCTGTTGGAGGCCGATCGGCGGCTGGCTGGAGACGCGGGGGGGGAGGGGGGCTGTTGGATCTCGCCGTCGCCGGAGACCGAGGGGGGGGGGCTGCTGGATGTCGCCGGAGTCGGCGGGTGGGGGTCTCGCCGGAGCTGGAGACCAAAGAGGGGGGGGGGGCTGCTGGATCTCTCCGGAGTTGGCGGGTGGGGGTCTCGCTGGAGCTGGAGACCGAAGGTTGGGGGGGGGGGCTGTTGGATCTCGCCGGAGCTGGAGAGCGAGGGGGGGCTGCCGGAGGGCGGCGGGAAGCAGCAACTGGGGTCGGCGCCGAGAGCCGGAGGTCGGGTTGGGTCGGCGACGGGGCCGGGGGTCGGCGCCGAAGGTCGGGCTAGAAATACAAAGATGATAAAATATGTTAAACTGTAAGATGTTTGGATTCTCTTTTTCCCTTATGCTCTTGGTGGCTAAGTGAAAAATTCCAAATTTCCAATACAGTAGTACTTGCATAAAATGCAAACATAAAATCCAAAGTTGATTTTTGTGGCAATGTTGCGATACATATGGGATGAATGTGGAAGTATTAAATCTCACTCTTGGTACTCCTATCGGAACTTTTCAAATCAATGTTTACTTGGTATAAGATGTGTCAATAATGATATGATTATTGTTGCTGGCCTAAAGAAGAGGCTATCAAACACCTAATGATGTTTACATCTTGTTCTCTTGTTTTTATTTTCTATTTCGTGAATATGTGTTGTGTGGAGTAGTTTTTTATTTAAAATGTGTGATTTATTTATTTCTGTGGTTCAATGGCAATTGGTCTTTTAGTCTCTCATTCGTAGGGTTTCCATTGGGATAGCTATTTGTAAACACTGCATGTGAGAAGCTCAAACACAATATGCTTTACTATGGAGGTTATGTGGCATGATGTATGAAAACTATTTTCTAGTGTTACCCTTGAATTGAGGAGCCTGCTTTTCCCCTTGAAAAATATTTCCACCCTAAAATAACTTCCCCAAATCATTTTCCTTTACAAATTTAAAATCTTTTTCCAAATTAGCTGTACTCAAAGCACTGCATGTGATGTGATAGGAGAGTCTGAAGTATCTTTGTGATACTTGATATTGTTGCTGGCCGGACCCTTGTCTTGATAGAAATACAAAGATGATTAAATATGTGAAGTGGAAAGATCTTTTGGATCTCATTTTTCCCTTACGCTCTTGGTGGCTAAGTGAAAATTTCCAAATCTTCTTTACTGTACTGCTAGTATGAGACACAAAGTTGAATTCTGTTTTAGGTTTTTATGATAGGTTGCCACAGGCAACATAAAATAGTAATCATTTGCATTTGCTTTCTGTGGATAATGCACTCGTAGTTGATAACTAACTTTATTTTGGTTTATTTATCCATTTACAGCCTATTATTGGATTGCCAAGCTGCGAGTTTTGCTTTGGCCTGCTGCCAGAAGGGCGTGTCACGGGAGAACAGGAACCATAGTTATTTAAATTTCTAAGTTTGGGATTTCGTTATTATGGTTTAAGGTACTTTGCTAATTGGGATTCTATCTCTCTTTTGTAACTTTAAGTGCTTTAGTTTTGAGTATATTATTATATATTCTCACCTGGATTTTAGTTTTCTAAATTTACTATTTGTTGAGATTCTGTGCTGTTTAAGCCCTTTTTACTTTGAAGAGTGATGAGAGGTGTCTTTGTTTTTTTTTGTAAGTATCTAGATAGTTTTTATTATTCAAACAATTTGTTATTTGATTAATATATAACACTATCCTGTAGTGGTGGCATTTGCGTGAGAGTGATCCATAATAACTTCTTCAGTAATATCTTCGCCTTTATACTTGCAGGTTAGGGATTGTGCCCATTACTTGTAGTTGCTTGTTAGTAGTGAGTAGGTGGTTGTGATTTTTATTTTTATTTTTTTGGTTAAAACAAGATTGTTGTGATTGATCCCTACTCCAACGCGTTTAACTTTTAAGTCAACTGTTAGAACTGATGAACAAATGAATATTCAGTTCCTGTGGCATTATGCAATCACATAGCTCCCCTTCTAATAATGGAGTTTTGTCATTTAAAGAAGAAAAAAGTTTTGTAACCAACGAGGATGGTGCCGCAACTCCAAACGCAGCTCATACGATATCAATATTTTAACTTCATTGGCGTACTGATGTTTTATTTCCATTGTATCCTGTTTTATGCTAATTTTAAGAGAGTATCATATTGTTCTTGGTTTAATTTTCTTGCACTTAAAATGGAGGAATACGAAAAGTAGAAAAAGATTTATGAGACTTCATGATTTTGACAAGGATTGGACTGGTTTGCTCACTTCGCCGCGCGCGCACACTTGGCGGGTCGATATTATTTGTGGCCTAAAGCCATGTACGAATGTGAGGCTTTAAATTAATTTAGGAAAAAATAAATAAAGTAGCTTAAATTACAAAAAATAGTAATACTTTTATCAAATTATATTTTGTAGCATATGTATTTGTATTTTTATAGCAACAGTTTGCAAAAATACAAAATACAACTTGTTGTATTATGTAATTATGAAACTGTTGCTATAAAACTCATAATTAAGAGGATAAGTCTGCTATTTCTGAATTTTGCCCTTAAATTTGTTCGTTAGTAAAATTCATGCATTTTGTTTTTATTTTTCTTTCATATGTATTTTTTAGTCAAATTTATATCACTGGCTAGATAGTGTTCAGAGTTTTTTAATTAATAATACGTTGAATTAAACGTGAATAAGTACAAGCAAAAAGACCTAGTACCAATCCAAATGAGATAACAAACCTATACTAATTCATATGCATTTTTTATTTGTTATTTCTAGCTTTTATTGAGAAGCAAATTTATTAGTTTTTTTCATAATTTTCTTGTTCTGTTCATTTGTTAATAAACTGTAAATTGGGTAAAATCCACCGCGAAGTAACCGAATGAGTCAGTGAACCAGTACACCCAAAGGCTGCTCCCATCCCTGTGGGGGGAGATGCAAAAACCATCTTTCCTTTCTACGAACACTGTTTTGTATATTAAGAAAAAGCCTACATTTTCATGTTTTAATTGACATTTTTTTTGTAATCATGTAAATAAACCATTTTCAATTAAAAAAAAAAAAAAAAAAAACACCTAAAGAGCACTCATACACTTACCTATCTACAGTAAGAGAAGAGCCCATGAAACGAAAAATTTGACACATAAAAAACTTGATAAAAATTAGAAGGGTAATTGAAAAAAATATGAAAGAGTACAACCAGATATTGTGAAAGTTCAGAACTTGATACCACAACAAATAAATTTAAAATAGAGCTTCTATGCATCATGTTATTTGCTTCAATGCCTGTCAACATTCAATTCCAAAATTATGTGAACGGAGAGTATTTGTATAAAAAAGGAAAAAAAAGTTGAAACTCAAAATTGGGGTCTAAGCTTTTTGGAGGCCTAAAGTCAGCAGCTTCAGCTGCTTGACATTAGAGCTGGCCCTGCACAGACGCGATGTTAGAGTACATGCCCTACTGATTACCTTATTTTATCCTAACTATTGCCTATTGACGTAACAGGTTGACTATCGTGTTTCGATTTGGCTGAAACAGTAAATAAATAACACAGAGATTTTCATGTGGAAAATACCTGGCTCAAAGAGGTATAAAAAACTACGACCTGTACGTCTATAGGATCTAACCCCAACTCCACTAAATCAACTGAGCCTCAACAATAAAAAAAAAATTACAACACTTTTGTAACCTAGGAATTATAAACTTCTAATTCCAACTACTACAAAACACAAACCTTCCCAAGGTGAGTGTTCCCAAGTCCTCGAGTTCCCCAACTTGAATACAATACTCCTAACTCAGTTTATACTTCACTGATACTAAAATTAAAAAAATTACAACTCATGAACCAATCCTAAAACATAAAGTCTAAGACTCCATAACTCTAATTAATAGGAACAGGCCCAGTGATGATACCTTCAAGCTTTGGAACTTCAAGGATAATTTGCTGACTGTTGCTTTTTTTGTAAGTGCTAGTCACTTACTCTAGGTAGAATTCAACTTCTGTGTTTTTACTCATCCTCAACTCTTTGCCATACATGATCAATATTAACAGTATGTAGTATATCCGAATTAACCTGACTTATCCATTTCTGACTTTATGCAATCTTGCCTGCATCTCTTAGTGAAAGACTGGATCTGTCTTCATATGTTTGGATCAGCCTGAGTAACATGTTTCATTCATGTATCAATGATCAAAACTTCACCGTTCTAACAAGTTTCCCCTTTTTGATGATGACAAACCGTTGGCTTCGGGCACTCCATTCTTTCTCAGGCCTTTCAACATCACTAGTGCTCCTGAAGTTGCTTTAAAAACTCCATCTTGTATCGTCATAGCTAGGCCCTTAGATTCAAGAGCCCTCACTGAGATGAGATTTTTCTTCAACGGCCCTTAGATTCAAGAGCCCCCACTGAGATGAGATTTTTCTTCAACTTTGGCACATACCGTACATCCTTCAAAATTCTGGTGGATTCATCATGATTCTACAGCCTGATCGAACCTATTTCGGTTCTTTTACAGGGATTATCATTACCCATGTAAACAACTCCACCATTGAGTTCCTGAAACTCAAAAAACCATTCCCGAATGGGACACATATGATAGGTACATGATGAATCAAGTATCCACTCATCTGGATGAGATGATGTTGAAGGCATAACAACTAAGGAAACATCTGATTTTGCATCACTTTTGCATTCTGCAACACTTGCATCTTGCGGTCTCTTTCCTTTCTTTTTAAATTTCGGACAGTCTTTCTTCCAGTGCCCTTTCTAATGACAGAAAGCACACTCATCTTTGGCAACGGCTCAGTCCTTTGATTTGGACCTTCCCTTTCTCCCCTTAGTCTCGCTTTGCTGACGATCCCTTGCCACCAATGCTTCTTCGGATATTGATGATCTAGTTTTCATCTTATCCTGCTTTCTCAATTCATGACTATATAAAGCAGAACAAACAGCATCTAACAACACATTCTCCTTCCCGTGAAGTAACGTAGTATCCAAATGTTCAAATTCATCGGGAAGAGATGATAACAACATCAAAGCCAGATCCTCATCCTCAAATTTCACATCTAAATTTAACAGGTCTGCTACTAATTGATTGAACATAGTGATGTGTTCATTCATAGTAGTACCTTATTGATAATCAAATCGAAACAACCTTTTCTTCATAAGGAGCTTATTCTGACCACTCTTTTTCAGAAACTTGTCCTCCAACGCCTTTCATAATTTATGTGCAGAAGTCTCATTTTTGAAAGCATATTTATGCTCTTTGGACAGGCACGATCGAATTGTTCCACGTGTCAATTGATTTATGATGTTCCAATCTCTTTCTTTTACCTCTTCTGGTTTCTTTTCTTTAATAGCAACATCAAAACCTTGCTAGAAAAGAGAGTCCCAAACCTCTCCTTGCCACATGCCGAAATAGCCAGTACTATCAAATATTTCCACCGCCAACTTCAAACTGGAGAGCGGGAACCTCGACCATGATGACGAGGAGCTCGATGCTCCCGGCGTAGGAACTTTCATTTCTTGATCTTTATGACTCAATCAAAAAATATTCAATATTACAATGATTGCAAACAACCCAAGAGAACTAAAGTATTTCTTTCTGATATGAAAGATCAGGCAAAGCTGCAACCACAGAGCATACTTAGACGGAATCTTAGTCTAGGACAAACCTTGGATCCAAAAGGACCAAAGAAATTCTTGTGGAAGATCAGACAAAGTTGTAACCACAGAGCATACTCAGATAGAACCTTGGATCCAATACCACTTGTTGGGAAAATCTAGCAATTTTCCCACAAAAACAGAACAACAAAAAATACCCAACAAATAATATTAAATACTAAATAAAAAAGCACCAAAAAATTTGATAACTAAGTTCAACCAATTAAGCTTAATCTCTGAGCACCCAACGTTTTTATTAATTATGGGAGAAGAAATGATTTGGGATGATACAAAATGGGAGGAGGTAGAGTTTCATTTATAGATCTAAATCTCCTCCCTGAATTATAAAATACCGATGTGGGAGGAAACAAGAGCCAAAGACCAACACAAGCAACCCCTCCCTGTGCGATGCGGCCCATTGCGCATCAAGCCCCTTGCATCTCGAGGCAGTAGACCCTTGCAGAAGCTTGTGCAGTGCGGGGCCAATATATGGTCTCCCTGTACGACGCACAACTTTCCAAAATCAATTTCTACTCAAAGTATCATTATAGGCTCGTTTTACCTCTATAAGGAAGTTAAAACATATGGGGCGTTACCTATACCTCTCTACTTCTGTTTACCTACTACAACCCCTAATTAATAGTCAAATAATATTTGCAATTTATACCTAAAAGCACCCTTTTTTAATACTATAAAACCAATTTAAACTAGGATTACAAATCCTAATCTAATATGAATTATTATTCCAAAAAAAAGAGTAGAGGAACTCGTTTTGTCTTTTTACTCCTTTGACTGGGTAAGGTATAATCAATGGCCGAATCAGAAGTGTAGAAGAGGTTAAGGGTAATGGATTGGGAACAAATCTATTCATACGAGGAAAAGAGGCTTAAAGCATATCTTGATCCTGACAAAAGGATGTGTAAATTTGGAGAAGAAAAATGTTAGAGTACGAGCCCTACTAATTTCCTATCAGTGGAATATGTAAGTAAACGTGGTTCACAGAAGTAAAAGCTGAACACAGTGTTTTTACGTGGAAAACACCCGACTCAAGAAAGGTGTAAAAAACCACGACTTGTACCTCTACAGGATTAAACCCCAACTTCACTATTTCTCTTTACCCTCAACAATCAACAATAATACAAGACTTCTTGTAACTAGGAATTAAAACTTCTAACTCCTATAACTACAAAAACACAAATCTTTCCAAGATAAGTGTTCCCAAGTCTTCGAGTTCCCTAATTTGAAGACACAACTCCGATCTCAGTTCATAGATTACTAAGACTAGAACAATGACTCTTTACAACTCAAAGAACCTACCTAATACACACAGTTTATGACTTGCTAAGTAAGAGACTAGGTTCTTCTTCAAGTATGTGAACTGAATTGCAGATTGTTGATTTTCTTTTCTGTGCACACTGGCTTCGAATCACGTTTCTTGTATTTAAGCCACCCAGTGATAAAGTCCTATTTGATATCAGCTTCTCTCTTTTAGTAGGACTCTATCAAGTAACTCCTACTTTTGTTCTAGCTGCCACTCTCTCTCTCTCTCTTGGATTTTGTAGGACTCTTTTACTTTGTCTCCTTGTCTTGCTGGACTCCTTGATCAATTCTACTTCTAAGTATTGCATTTTTCTTCCACTTTGCTGGAATGATAAATAGTGAGAGAACGAATATTCTTGCTTATCCACTCTTGTTCATGCGCAATATCATCTTATCATCAGTTTTGCCTGCAGGTTTACTTTGTACAGTTGATAAACCAGCTTCCACAACATGTTTTATTCACATGTCTATCATCAAAACTCCACATGCCTTAATAAATTCCCCCTTTTTTATGATAAAAAACATAGCAGCACAAGCACCTAGGACCCTGACATACTTAATAAGGAATTTAAATAAAAGAATCACTCAGAATGAAACACGTTAGGCCAATTGAGTTATAATCATTGCATAGCCTACTCTTCCCCCTTTTGACATCATCGAAAAGTTGGCTCATCAAGTGACAAACGTCTATTAATTCATGGCCATTGAGGCTTTCACTAAGATAACCAAAACTCAGAATGAGATATCATGAATGTTGTATGAGAAAATAAGAGCAGAAAACAGTAAAACAACTAAGCCCATTTTATTTATTAACGGAGATAACTACATTTACCAAAAGCAACCTAAGAGAGAACCAAGTTAACCAAGGAAGGAACAAAAAGAGATAGTCCTAGGAGATCATCACAAAAGACTAAGTAGAAGAAGAAGATGGGAGAAGGGAGGTGAGCTTCCTAATAACATCAAAATTTTCAACTTTTTTTTTTCAACAAGGAATTAAGGGAAGCAATTTAAGCTTGAAGGAGTCATTTTTCCTCCTCATGAGCAGCTTGTGTAGCTTTCAGAGCAACCTGAGCAACTTTTACCTCACCCTGTTTCTCAGCCAGTGTATTTCTCAATCTTTGCATAGGGCTATCAGCACTCCTCATAGAAACAGGTAGCATCATATGGTTCACAGGTCCTATGATATCCTTGGTAGTTTGTGAAGACCACACTTGAACAGTTACTCCAAACTCTTCAAAAATGGGGGTGATCCAGAATTGATAAGGTAGAGCGTGTCCATTTACTTTCTTGAGTAGAACCTTTTGCATATGCTTTAGTATGAGTCGAGGCAGATTAGTTCTCACTTCAGTATCCAATAATTCCATGAGAGTAAGATCAAGAAAGCTAGCCACATTCCTCCTTTCCTTCCTAGAAAGAATCATCTTATGGACTACATCAAAATACAGTTGGTAAAGAGGAGACATCTCCTTATTAAACACTCTTCTATGATTGACCAAGTAGGGATTCCCAGAGAACTTTCTACATATGTTAAGAGCTAAGGAAAGATTATCAAGAGGTGGCCAACTACCCTTGACATAGTGATCCCACCCCCCAGAAGAAATATGCAGAATCCTAGCAATATCAGTAATGTAAAGGTTTAGTGTAACCTTTCTAACTGTAGTAGAAAATAACCCACCAATGCCCACCCCATTCGTATAGAACTCATAGACTTCAGGTCGAGCAAATCTTCTCTGAAGGTCTCCCTGTAGAAAGAGATGAGACCATCCCTGAAACTCTAATTTTTCAGTAAAGTCTACATAGCAACACCCCCAAACCCACTAACTACTCTCCTTCTAGCTAATTTACAATTTTGAAAGTGAAGATGATAAACCTCGAGAATATCTTGATGAGAGGATGGTGCAGGAACCTCAAAATTAGGATCTACTTCGGCAGTGGTGTCTAGATGGAAGTCAGATGAGATAAGTTAGAAGGAACAGGTTTACTGACCTATTTCTTTGAATGGGTAGAATACCTGGAAGAAACTCTAGATGGGGAAGCTTTGACTGTGGGGGTGGATTTTGAAGAGGATGAAGCCTTTGAAGTAGGTTTAGAGTAAGTCTTTCGAGATACAGAAGATTTGGAAGCTTTTGTCATATTTTTCCTAACTGATCAAAGAAGAAGATCAGGAGAGGATACAGGAGAAGAGCCAGGAGGAGGAGTGGGATCAGAAATTACTACATGTTTCCTCTTGTTGGATCTAAGAGCTTCAGCCAATGTAGCATCTTCACATTTCTTATTTCCTCGAGTATGTGGGGTTTGAGGATTAGAGATAACTGGAGAGGGTTTTAAAGAAACGGTGTCTTCGATATGGACAGATATGGAAGAAGGTTTTTTCTGGAACTGAGATCTCAACCTTCTTGGGATTAAGTATGTAATAGAAATGTCGTCTATATTATTAGAAAGATCGTCCTCATTAAAAATTCTGAGCGGGATAGGAGGAGAAATAAGGGGTCGCAAGAAGAATAAAGTAGGTGAGGGAATTTGGGCAAAAGGGTTTGGAAAATTTCTAAGAATTAAGAAATATGTGAATTTTTGGGAGATAGGAGGAGGAATTAAGGGAGTTAAGGTGATGTTTGGGTGAAGGATAAGTGCGGTGAGGGCATTTGTGACCGATTCAGTAGAGGAAAGGGATGAAGAAGAGGAAGATAATGAGGGTGATGCCATTATTAAACCAGAAAAGTGTTCTTGAGTGTAAGGAGGTTGAAGAAAAATTTTATTGTAGAATAAAAACAAAAAAAATATATTTAAGAGAGAAAAGTGAGTAAGTTGAAAGGGTGAGGGACTCTATGTGGCAGAGGCGTAATGATGAGAGTTTTAGTTCTGATGGGAAAGTAAGTGGTAGCTTTTTTAAAGGGAAGGGACTCTTTGTATTTTGGCGGTTTAAATGGACCAAGAAGGAACCAGGAAAACAACTTGTTTCTCTTTAAGCTACTTGAGGTAATAATAATCATACCTGAATGAAAAAATAGATAAAATTGCTTCTGTGATCAAGGCTTTCTGTAAAATCAACACATACATGAGTCAACATACTCTAAAATCTTGGACTTAGGATACACAACTTAATGTGTGCGACTGAATTAACCAACAATCACTTGTAAAATCAACTTATTCTAGTCAAGCATTGAGGGAGACTTATGCAATTTTAATCATCCCAAAGGCTAGCCTATTTTTTTTAAAGTGTTCTCTACTTAAGGCCTTAGTGAAAATGTCAGCAATCTGTTCCTCAGTAGAACAAAACATAATGGATATATGAACTTTTTCAACATTATCTCTAAGAAAGTGATGCCTAATATCAATATGTTTGGTTCTTTTATGTTGAACAGGATTTTTAGCTATATTAATAGCACTTGTAGTATCACAAAAAGTAGGAACACAACCAACATCTATACCAAAATCCATGAGTTATTGCTTAATCCATAACAATTAAGCACAACAAGAACCTGCGGCAACATATTCAGCTTCAGCAATAGACAAAGCAGCAAAATAGAAGTGTGCCATTCCTATAGTTCTTTTTCTGTCCACCAGATATCCTGCATAATCAGCATCTGAGTAACCTACCAGATTAAAGTTACTACCTTTGGGGTACCATAATCCAAGATCACTGGTTCCCTTCAAGTATCTTAAGATTCTCTTCACAGATTTTAGATGTGATTCTTTGAGTTTTGCTTGAAACCTAGCACATAGCCCTACACTGAACACAATGTCAGGCCTGCTTGCTATGAGGTACAATAATGATCCTATCATACCTCTGTATAGCTTTTGATCCACATCTGAACCTATCTCATCAAACTCCAACTTTGTGGAAGTAGCAATAGGAATACTAATCTCTTTTGCCTCTTCCATGAAAAATCTTTTAAGAAGCTCTTTGGAATACTTCTATTGATGAATCGTTGTCCCTGAAGCTGACTGCTTTATTTTCAAACCCAAGAAGTAATTCAGCTCACCCATCATGCTCATCTCAAATTCACAACTCATGAGTTTGGCAAATTCATGAGTCATACTTATGTTGGTTGAGCCAAAAATAATATCATGCCAAAAATAATATCATCCACATACATTATTTTTTAAAAATAATATCATCCACAACAAATCCTTTCCATTATTTTTTAAGAAGGGGGTGTTGTCAATTTTACCTCTGGTATGCCCACGATCCAATAGAAACTTTGACTGTCTCTCATACCAAGCTCTTGGCGCTTGTTTCAACCCATACAAGGCTTTATCCAATTTGTACACATGATCAGGTAACTCCATACTTTCAAATCTAAGAGGTTTCTTAACATACACCTCTTCCTTAAGAATGCCATTTAAGAATGCACTCTTCACATCCATCTGATACAGGATAAACTCTATGTAGGCAGTAAAGGCAATAAGAACCTTATAGCTTCAAGTCTTGCTACAGGAGCAAAAGTCTCATAATAGTCAATTTCTTCTTCTTGGTTGTATCCTTGGACCACCAATCTTGCCTTATTTCTTGCAACTATTCCATGCTCATCAACTTTATTTTTGTACACCCATTTAGTTCCAATTATTGATCTGTCTTTAGGGGGAGGAACTAAGTGACATACTTTGCTTCTCTCAAACTGATTCAACTCTTCCTGCATGGTTATGATCCAATCAGCATCAAGCAATGCTTCAGCTTTCTTCTTTGGCTCAATCTCTAACAGAAATGCCTTGAAGGCACACATACTTCTCAATCCAGAACTTGTGGTGATCTCAGATGTGAGATCAGTAAGAACATTCTCAATAGGATGTGATCTTTGATACTTGTATCCTTTTGGAATCATTCCTGAGCTACTAGGATCACTGCTGAAGTTCTAAGCAGGGGTATATTAAGGCTCAGTTCCTCCTATCATTGTTTCTTTAACTTCAGTTCCCCTATAAAAGTGTCTTCATGTTTGGTAGCTCCAATTGATGAACTGGGTTGTGTAACCTGTTCCTTAGTGTCACTTCCTTCCTGCAGCTTAGTCTTAACATAGGATTCATCAAATATTATATGCATGATTTCTTCAACACAGTTAGCTTTGTTATTTAAAACCCTATAAGCCTTAGTATGAAGTGAATATACTAAGAAGATTCCCTCATCACTTTTAGCATCAAATTTTTCCAGATTATCCTTTCCATTATTGTGTATGAAATATTTACAACCAAAGGTTCTAAAGTAAGAAATGTTAGGTTTTCGTCCTTTTAGTAATTCATAGGGAGTATTCTCTAACATTGGTCTGATCATGCATCTATTTATGATATATGCTACAGTACTTATTGTCTTAGCCCAAAAGTTTTAGCAACATTTACTGCAAGTATCATTATTCTAGCCATATCTTCCAAGGTTCTGTTTTTTCTTTCCACCACTCCATTTTGTTATGGTGTTCTAGGAGCTGAGAAATTATGATCTATACCATTTGCTGAACAGAATATTAAGAACTTTACATTCTCAAATTCTATACCATGGTCAGACCTTATGGAAATTAAAAAAGTGCCCAGTTTCTTTTCAATTTTCTTAATGAAGTTTCCAAAGACATCAAAGGCATTTTCTTTAGAGTCTAGAAACAAGGTCCATGTGAATCTGGAATAATCATCAACAATAACAAAAACATGCTTTTTTCCACCTCTGCTTTGAAGTCTCATGGGTCCACATAAGTCCATATGAACTACGTCAAGACACTTGGTAGTGCTAACATGGTTCTTTGACTTAAAAGAAGATCTTACCTGTTTCTCCCTTACACATGCACTACATAAATTTTCTTTCTTAAACTTGGTCTTGGATAATCTCACTACCATGTCTTTGGATGAAAGTATGTTTAGCTATTTCAAACTTGCATGACTAAGTCTTCTGTGCCAAAGGAGGGGATCCTTTTCTATAGCACTCATACAAGTCAGCTCAGGTCCTAGTAGTGCCATAATGTCAGCTTTGTATACATTTCTGTATCTCCTTGCAGTGAGCACAATCTCTTTGGTGTCCATCATTTTGACTTCAACACCTGCAGCAGTGAAAATAACTTTATTCCCTTTGTCACACGGTTGTAAGATGCTCAGAAGTTTATGCTTTAATCCTTCTACAAGATAGACATCCTCCAATGCTTTTGACTCAGTTGAGCCAATCTTTCCAACTCCAGTGATGATTCCCTTTTTTCCATCACCAAAAGAAACTCTTCCTCCAACTATTTTGGAGAGTGAAAGAAACTTTTTCTTATCACCAGCCATGTGTCTTGAGCAAGCATTGTCTAAGTACCAGTGCCTTTTGCTTCCTTTCACCTTCTTTTGCACAAGAAATCAATGGTTAGACTTAAGAACCCCAGACAAGCTTGGGTCCTGTTTTATGAGTGAAAAGATGAATTAAGTTCCTTCTAGTCCATGCAGGCAGCATGTAGTTCAACCTGTTTCTCTGACCAGAATTGGTACTGTTCTTTTTGGTCTGAGAAGATTTGTTAGCCAGGTTTAGACTGTTTGATCTACTTTTTTTCATCTACTGGACATTCAGTGGTGGTATGTCCAAGGTTTCCACAGATATAACATAAATCCTTAAGATTACCAAAACTTTTATGAAATCCCAACCCTGCCTTTTCATTGAAATTTCTCTCACTCAATTTGTGAACAATTCTTGAGGAGTTTTTCCACTTATTTTCCCTTTCTAGATCAAGTTTTAGTTTAGAAATTTCATGACTCAACTTATTCATTTTTTCAGTTAAATCATTGCACTCTTTTTTGTATCTAACTAACTCAAGTTTAGCATTTTCTTGTTATTTACTCATGGCCTTTTTCCCAGTTTCAGAGAGAGTTAGTTTGAGAACTTCAGACTTAATATTAATGTTTAATATATCAAGTTTTGTAACCTGTTTCTTGAGAGTGCACTTTTCCTTGTCAATTGTATCTGAGCAAGCCTTTAGATCAATGAGATCAAATTTGAGACTTGCAATACTGTTGAATAATTCATCCTTATCGGAGGATAACTCTTGGAAATCATCAATCAATGTACTCAATAAGGAAACAAGTTTTGGTTTTGAAAATAATAGAAGTTTTTCTTTGAGTTCAAGTATGCTTACCTCAGAATCTTCATCTTTTCTATCTACATCTGAATCTCCAAGAGCCATGAATTAAGTTTCATCAACTTCATATTCATCTGAATCTAATCCCCAGGTTACTATCATTGCATGTTCCTCCTTCATTTTTGCCTTCAGTTCCTTTTCAGCCTTTCTTTCTTTCATTCTATTTCCCAGACTGGACAGTCTCTGATCTGATGATCAGTTTTGCCACATTTGTAGCATCCATTTGGATTGTTATTGTAACATTTCTTAGTACCTGTTCCCTTCTTCTTCTTAAAGAATTTGCTCAAGTTTTTAGTTACGAAGGCAACTTGCTCCTTATCAAGTTCAAAATGCTCATCACTATCAAAAGCTTTTAATGCTAAGATTTTCTCAGAAGCAACTTGTTCTTTGGTTCCATCAATTTTCATTTCATAAGTCCTTAAGTTTCCTACTAGTTCACCCAGGGTCATGCCTTCAAGCTCCTTATTTGCCTCCCTGATTGCAGTCACCTTTACATTGTATTTTGATCTAGGCAATACCCTTAGTAATTTTTTTAATTTTATAGCTCTAAGGATTGGAGGAGGTGGAAGGAGAATATGGAAGTAATTGGGTCAGCCTGAGAACAATTTCAATATTTTCAGCTCACTCATAAGAAAGTTCAACCTGAAAAGAATCAATTCGAGCAAGAAGCATCACTATCTTAGCCTCATGATCAGTCTAAGATGTGATTAGTGCGACATTCTTCTCAGCAAGAGTATTTTGGGCATGTTGAAAAGGAGTATCAGCACTGTCCATAGAAATAGGTAAACCATGTGTTCCACCATACCAATGACATCCTTTAAGGTTTGCAATGACCACACCTGAATAAGCATTGAGTAATCCTCAAATACTGTAGCCAACTAAAACGCATATAGTAAAGCATGTCCTTTGACATCCTTTATAAGGATTCTCTGCATATTCTTAACAATCAGCCTGGGCAAATCAATTTTGACCTCAGTATCTAAGAGCTCAATGAGGGTCAAATCAAGAAAATTTGTGTCAGTGCATTTTTCTTTCCTAAGGAAGATTACTTTATGCACAACATCAAAATGCAACTGATGCAGAGGATACTTTTCCATTTTAAAAACCCTAAGATGGTGACCAATATTTGGATCACGAGAAAATTTTCTAGAGATATCTAAGGCGGAAGGCAAATTATCTAAAGGAGGCCAATCAAACTTTATATAATGGCCTCATCCTTCCATAGGAATATGGAGAATCCTCGAATATCATCAGCCATAAAATTTATGGCTACGCCCCTCACAATTGTGGAGAATAAGTCTCCACAGTCCCTCTCATTTGTATAAAACTCATGTACTTCATCTTTACCAAACTTTAGTTGGAAATCACCCTGTAGAAATAGATTGGACGACCCTTGGGCCTCCAACTTTATGAGTAAGGTTGTAATAGCAGGACCCTCAAAACCTGTAACTACTCTACCACAAGATCATTTTATTTTTTTAAAGTAAAGACATGGTCCACTTGTGAATTCAGACATTGAGATATCTCCCCAGGGTCAAAGAAAGGATCAGGGAAGGCATTAGGAGTTGCTTCAGAATTAGAGGAGTCAGAAGGAACAGGTTGCCCCGCCTGTTTCTTAGGACGATAATCAGCTTTTAGTTTTAGCAATTTAAAGGAGGAGGAATGTCACGCCCCAAAATCCCATCGGGCCGGACTGGTACCCGAAGCCGAGAAGGCCTGGGAGAACCCGTTCAAATACCTATACTTTTACTTACATTCACCAAAAATTTGGGCAGCACTTCGTTAGATATAAAAAGATCTAATTACCTGTATCAGCACAAATATATATATATATATATATAGATATATATATATATATATAATACTTGGCCATCGGGGCCACCACATATACAGATATAACATCACTATATAAACTTCCATGACTTTACCCTTCCTTATGTCTACAAAGCCTCTAGGATATACATGACATAACTAGGGTCAGGTCAAAACCCCGCCCACACATGACTCCTGTACAATAACAAAACATAAGGAACCGACTCGGAAAGCTCCGAAGCAAACTGGAGCTCACCAACAGTAGCTGTATGACCTGGCTCCTACTTGTGCGGTGTATAAGCTGAGGTACCTATGCCTGCAGCATGAAATGCAGGTCCCTTGTGAGGGACGTCAGTACAAAATATGTATTGAGTATGTAAAGCTGTAAATAATCATATGTGATATGGAGGATCAAGAAAATCAGACACAAGTGAATAAATCATAATAGAAGTGAACCACACTTCATAAACACTTTTAGGATCATGTACATTATCATTAATCTGAATTGGGTTCTTGAATTCAAACACATTTGTGGAACGGTATACATTCATTCTTTTCATTCTTTACAATCATCATTCGCCATTACCTCCTCCTCCCGAACCTCCAACCACCTAACAATAATCAATATTGTACCGTATTGTGACCATTAGGCTGCCTCCAGTACATATCAACTGGGATCGACCCATGCTAGGCTTATGCCCCTGGGATACCACCCATAAACACATAAATAGGGATCGACCCATGCTAGGCTTATGCCCCTGGGATACCACCCACACGTATATCAAGTAACACACATAAGAGATCTTTCCAATAACTTAGTTCAAAAGCTTTTGAGATTATTACATTAATGTTCATGCCAATATAGTACCTTTGGAACAGTGATACATCAATAGGAACCAAGTAATAGACCTTCTATACAATAACGATGTAATAAAGACTAATTGGTACATCAACAATGTGTTTCAGAATCATCAATATCACAACAATGAAATAGGAGCCTTTTGGTATATCAATGAAATATTTTGACACTTTATAGAATGGAAACAACTTCGTTGGTAATGTAGAATAATACATGTTTTTGGACAACCTCGGAATCTTACTTGATGGAACATTGGTGTTTTCATGCCAAAGAACATCGTTAGAGTATGCTTTACATACCTCGTTGTAGATTCGGATACCAATTCAACACAACTTCCCGCCTTTACAAATCATTTATCTACAATGAAATATTTGGCATCTAGTATTAGCAACCCAACACCACAATTCTCTTCCATAATTCCATACAACCACTATTTGCAAAACATTAAAAACCAACTTAAACAATAGGTTTATGTGTGTATATATATATATATATAATCATCATTTCAATACCACATCATCAATACCACATCATCCCTTCACAATTCAACATAATCCAACATCATTTCCCAATCATATTTCAACAACAATCAAATAACATACTTCTTATGCTCATATGCATATATATATATACATATCCATATAAATAACACCAACATAATTTACATCCTTACCATAAAATGGCCCTTTTGATTTTGAAGTCCTGTTGGCACAAATAAGGGGTGCTTCTCGAAGCCCTCGAGACGGTGAACACAACTACGGAATCAATTTGGATTTTCTATGGTTGAATCACAAGATAATTGGTATTGAAATTAGGCTAGGGTTTCTTATTTTCAATAATATGATGATAATGTATGGATATAAGACCAATTATATCTATATAATGACCAATTTTCGTCCAAGAGGTGATGGAAAATGACCATATTGCCCTTAAAAATTTAAGTAAATCCGAATCTGTCCATCATGGACTGTTTTGACAGGCTAAAGTGAATCAGCCATAACTCTTTGCTCCGATATCGGATTTGGGTGAAATTGATATCGCTGGATAGATAATTCAAAGGGATTTCATTTCATTGAAAGTAGTCCACCCAGTTCGTCCTGTACCAGGAGTTATGATCGTTTGAAGTTGACCCTAAAAATCTATTTTGAGAGGCTGAAGTAAAACGAGTATAACTCCTTACTCAGATGTTGAATTTGGATGAAACCAATTGCATGGGAAAGAAGACTCAAAGATATTTCTTTTGATAGGTCGCAGCTCTCCCAGTTCAATATATTTAGGGAGTTATGATCGTTCAAAGGCGACCCAAAAAACAGGCAGGCCTCAGTAGTTTGTAATTTCCTGCACATTTACTGTTTACAATTATCCCGGCCGCCGTTTTATAGTTTCGAACGTGCTCGATTATATCCGAAACTTATCCGTTTTTGGAAATCTTTATATCGTTGGAAAGCTTATTCAATAAACTTCGTATGGATACATCTATAGGCAAATTCCGGTATAAATAAAGTTGATTCCTATACACATATAATCAAACTATACACTTGAAACCATCTCAAAATAATCAATACTCATACTTAAACTCATATATACCTAACTTAGGATCAATACTTATACTCCAACACATATAACCATGGCTAATGCACGTAATTAAGTATGGGGTGTTACATCCTTCCCCCCTTAAGGACATTCGTCCTCGAATGTGAATGTAGTTATTTAGCCGAAACAAGTTCGAATTCATAATTGATATTCACGTCATCATATAGATATTATGCATATGTAAAAACTTACTTGTTAGTGTCCTAGTTACACTCCTTGCACTTCTTTTTCACCTTTGAACAAATAAGGGTATTTCGATTTCATTGCTTCCTCCGCTTCCCATGTAATCTCTTCTCTTTGTTGATTTCTCCAAAGTACTTTCACCGATGCTACTTCTTTATTTCTCATCTTCTTAACTTGACGATCTAATATAGAAATAGGCATCTCCTCATAGGTAAGATCTTCTGTTACTTGCACATCTTTAGTAGAAGTAATAAGGGACGGATCTTCGATGCACTTTCGAAGCATCGATACATGAAATACTGGATGCACTGATGAGAGTTCCTGGGGTAGCTCTAATTCATAAGCAACTTGCCCACATCTTCGAATAATCTTATATGGGCCTATATATCGTGGACTCAACTTTCCTTTCTTGCCAAATCTCATCACCCCTTTCATTGGCGATACCTTCAAAAATACCCAATCGCCTAACGAAAACTCTAGCCCTCTTCTTCTACTAGCTGCAAGTGACTTGTGTCGACTTTGGGCTGTTTTTAACCGTTGCTGAATTACCTTGACTTTTTCTATGGCTTGATACACAAGATCCGGTCCGAACATAAGAGTTTCACCCGCTTCGAACCATCCTATTGGTGATCTACACTTCCTCCCATATAAAGCTTTATATGGTGCCATTTTGATACTTGAATGATAGCTATTATTGTAGGCAAACTCAATAAGAGGTAAATGATCATCCCAGCTGCCTTTAAAATCTATAACACATGCTTATAGCATATCTTCAAGTGTTTGAATGGTGCACTCTGCTTGTCCATCCGTCTGAGGGTGAAAAGTTGTACTCAGATTCACTTGTGTTCCCAAACTCCGTTGGAAAGACTTCCAAAAGTTTGCGGTAAATTGAGTTCCCCGATTCGATATAATAGAAGTTGGTACTCCATGTAATCGGACTATTTCTTTAACATACAACTTCGAATATTCTTCAACTGTGTAAGTGGCTTAACGGGTAAGAAATGTGCGGATTTAGTAAGCCTATCCACAATCACCCATATAGAATCAAATTTCTGAGCTATACGAGGCAAACCTGTAACAAAATCCATATTGATCATCTCCCACTTCCAAGTTGGAAGATCTATGCATTGCATACAACCTCCGGGCTTTTGATGTTCCACTTTAACTCGTTGGCAATTTAGACATTCAGCTACAAATTCTGCGATGTTCCTTTTCATGTCATTCCACCAATATACATTCTTCAAATCTTGATACATTTTGGTGGATCCTGGATGAATGGAATACCTTGAAAAATGTGCCTCTATCATAATCTTCTTTCTTAGCCTGTCTACATCCGACACACACAATCGGTTTTGGCACTGAAGTACTCCTTCTCGCGTAAGCTCAAATGCCTTGGTCGCACCACTCTGAATGTTCTCCTTAAGCTGTAATAAAATAGGATTTGCATCTTGCTTCTCTTTCACCTCAGCTACTAATGAGGATTCCGCGACATTATGCACAATAAGCTCCTCGTTCGAAATTTCGAGAAGACGAACTCCTAGACTAGCTAATTGATGAAGATCTTTAATCATCCCTTGCCTTTCTATAGGCGCCATCATAGCTTTACGACTTAACGCACCAGCTACCACATTTGCTTTCCCTGGATGGTACAAGATATCAACATCATAGTCCTTTAATAGTTCAAGCCATCTCCGCTGCCTTAAATTTAGATCCTTCTGATTAAAAATATATTGCAAGCTCTTATGGTCAGTATATATATCAACATGAACCCCATATAAGTAGTGGCGCCATATCTTTAAAGAAAAAATAACTACTGCCAGCTTAAGATCGTGTGTAGGATAATTTTTCTCATGTGGCCGCAATTGTCTAGAAGCATATGCTATTACCTTACCATGCTGCATCAATACACATCCTAAACCAATTCTAGAAGCATCACAATACACTGTATACCCTTCGGTACCTTCTGGAAGTACCAACACGGGTGTAGAAATCAACTTGTTCTTTAAATCTTGAAAACTCTTCTCACATGCATCATTCCATTGGAATTTGGATGCTTTATGGGTTAGCTTAGTTAAGGGTGATGAAATGAAAGAAAAGTCTTTAACAAACCTTCTATAATAACCGGCCAACCCGAGAAAACTACGAATCTCCGTAGGCGTTGTGGGCCTTGGCCAGTTCTTCACAGCTTCTATCTTTTGAGCATCAACCTTTATCCCTTCACTAGATACAATATGACCCAAAAATGCCACCGACTTTAACCAAAACTCACATATAGAGAACTTTGCATAAAGCTTACAATCACGAAGAGTCTGCAATGTCTGTCGTAAGTGATTGGCATGGTCCTCTTCTGATCTAGAATAAACAAGAATATCATCTATAAAAACTATCACAAATACATCCAGGAATGGATTAAACATCCTATTCATCAAATCCATAAAATTTGTGGGTGTATTTGTTAGCCCAAATGACATAACTAGGAACTCGTAATGACCATACCATGTTCGGAAAGCTGTCTTGGGTATATCCTTCTCTTTGACCCTCACTTGGTGGTAACCTGACCTCAAATCAATCTTAGAAAAGCACTTGGCACCCTGTAACTGATCAAATAAATCATCAATTCTTGGGAGTGGATATTTATTCTTAATAGTCACCTTATTCAATTGCCGATAATCAATACACATCCTCAGCGAGCCATCCTTTTTGCGCACAAATAACACTGGTGCTCCCCAGGGGGACATACTAGGCCTTATGAATCCCTTCTCTAGCAAATCTTTCAATTGCTCTTTCAATTCTCGCAATTCTGCTGGGGCCATTCTGTATGGAAGAATGGAGATTGGTTGGGTGCCTGGTATTACATCAATACCAAACTCTACTTCTCGTTCAGGAGGCAAACCTGGAAGATCTTCAGGGAATACATCAGGAAATTCATTTACCACTGGTACAGTGTGAAGATCTGGTGATTCCGATTCCGTATTCTTTACTCTAACTAAATGGCATATGTAGCCCTTGGAAATTATTTTTCTCGCTTTGAAATAAGAAATAAATCTACCTCTTGGTACGCCAATCTTACCTTGCCATTCAATAACTGCTTCATCAGGAAAATGTAAATACATCTTTTTCGTACAACAGTCAATTTTAGCATAACAAGACGCCAGCCAATCCATACCCATTATAACATCAAAATCTACCATTTCTAGTTCCACAAGATTGGCCATCGTGTCTCGACCACACACAGTTACTACACAATCTTTATAAACTCTTCTAGCAATAATAGATTCCCCAACCGGGGTAGACACTTCCAACGGTTTATCTAACAAATCGGGAGTCCTTTTGAACTTTCCAGCAACCAAAGGAGTAACATATGATAATGTAGAACCGGGATCAATTAGAGCATATACATCAAATGAAAATATGGACAACGTACCCGTAACCACATCTGGGGAAGCCTCTAGATTCTGTCGATCCACTAAAGCATAAGTGCGATTCTGAGTCCCGCTGGAGCTGGCGACTCTTGTTTCATTTCTAGCGTGACCCACAGGTCGTGCGCCCCTACCAGAATAAGATACCGGTGATGATGATGCAACAGCTAATCCCGAAGGTCGTGCTACACCACCTGCGCCCCTTCGTGGGCATTCTTTCATCATATGCCCCGTCATACCGCACCAATAACAAACATTTGTTCCCATTTGAAATACGCCCATATGATGCCTTCCATATTTATTGCATGTCTCTCGAGGAGGTCTCGGTTGGCTCATATTCCCTTGCCCATGATAACCCACAGATCGCGAACTATGACCCTCACTTCTTTGCCCAAATTGACTGCCTCTAAACCCCTGATGCTGTGGTGGAGCACTAGCTGCAGAATAAGAAAATAATGGCCTAGGTGGTCTAGCAGAAAATTGAGGTCTAAAACCTCCTTGTGGCGCCATAAATTGCCCTGTAGATCTGGACCTCTTAGAAGATCCGCTTTCAAATTCCTGTGTTCTTTTTCTTTGCCTCTGATCTTCCATTTTCTGTGCAAATGCTTGGATCCTAGATATATCCATGTCTTTATTCAGTGCAACAATAGTACAATTCCTAACCAAATACGGATCCAATCCATTCACATACCGATGAACTCTATCATTCATAGTAGCTATAACATTAGGAGCATATCTGGATAAGGAATTAAATCGAAGACTATACTCCCTCACACTTGTATTACCCTGCCGAAGATTTAAGAACTGATCCGCACGGGCCTGACGAGTCTCATATGGAAGATAATGATCAATAAATGCCTCTTTGAACTCTTTCCAAGTAGCTGGGGGTGCATCAATGCCCCTTGACCATTTCACGTCTTCATACCAATATATAGCCTCGCCTTTGAATCTATACGCGGCTAACTCCACTGTCTCTCTGCCCGATACATGCATCACCTGTAGGGCCCTTTGGATCTGATCAATAAAGTCCTGCGGATCTTCGTTAAGATCGGATCCGGTAAAAGTAGGCGGATCCATCTTAAGAAAATCTTACGTCCGAAGACTAGCCGCCCTATCAGTACCGCTAGAACCCGCGGCAGGAATAGCTTGCCCTTGGATTTGCCCAGCAACTATACGAGTCAAAAGTTGCACTGCATTTCTAAGATCTTGATCAACAACATTAATAGGTGGCTCTGGGGATATAGTTCTCCTCCCCCTTATTTCTTACGGACTGGGGGAAGTTTCTGATGCATGCTCAGTTGGAGCCTCACTTTGATTAGCTGGTATAGTGGGTGACTTACTAGTCCCCTCTCCGGCGGCCACATCTACTTGCTTACCGATATTCTTGCTTCTGGTAACCGGCATCATTACTATAATAAGAGAAACAAACTGATTCAGTGGTCAACTATGACTTCATATACAATATAAGCTCTATCGCACGATCTAAGACATGAAGAAAAAAAACAATTCCTAAATGTCCATAGCCTCCTGTTTATAGATGTGGTGCACAACACACCGATAAACAAGACTCTACGTAGACACAGCTTTGTAGACTCACTAGGACGAACCGCTCTGATACCACTTTTGTCACGCCCCAAAATCCCATTGGGCCGGACTGGCACCCAAAGCCGAGAATGCTCGGGAGAACCCGTTCAAATACCTGTACTTTTACTTACATTCACCAAAAATTTGGGTAGCACTTCGTTACATATAGAAGGATCTAATTACCTGTATCAGCACAAATATATATATATATATATATATATATATATATATATATAATACTTGGCCGTCAGGGCCACCACATATACAGATATAACATCACTATATAAACTTCCATGACTTTACCCTTCCTTATGTCTACAAAGCCTCTAGGATATACATGGCATAACTATGGTCGGGACAAACCCCCGCCCACACATGACTCCTGTACAATAACAAAACATAAGGAACTGACTCGAAAAGCTCCGAAGCAAACTGGAGCTCACCAACAGTAGCTGTATGACCTGGCTCCTACTTGTGCGGTGTATGAGCTGAGGTACCTGTGCCTGCAGCATGAAATGCAGGTCCCCCGTGAGGGACGTCAGTACTGTCACACCCCTTTTTTAACGCGCACTCCAAAACATTGGAATATTTTTAAAGTTCAAAAGGGTTTAATTATTTTAAGTGACAAGAAATGAAAATTTACTTCGTAAAAGAGATTATTTGTATTTTTATTCAGAGTCGCCACTTGGCATAATCCGGTGTGCCAAGTCACCTTTGGAAAGTCCCTTTTTGAAACAATTGACTCTTAAACCGGTTTGTGAACAGAGATTCCGGCTAAGGAATTCTATTGACCGAGGGGAAGGTGTTAGGCACCCCTCGATCCCGTGGTTCAACCACGGTCGCTTGGTGAAGTGTATCGATTATTTTGGCATTATGAAATGTATAAATCACACAAAAGAACACAAAATAACAAAAATAAGACAGTCCAAAAACGTGAAAATCCAGTCCAATTATACAGTCCGAAAAATAGAAAAATATGAAAATATAAATCCTAGTCTAAAACTAAATCTAAGCTCCAATGCCCTACCCGACGCCGCGGGCCTTCATCATGATCATTTTTTGTCAACATGATACGTCGGGGCATTCCCCAGTAAATAAATACAAGTGATCTCGGGGCATTCCCTGGCTAAATAAATACATCTAAATTAAATACGACAAACTAGAAAGAAAACATTCACATGCACATTCCAACATCCAACAAAACACCTATTCCTAAATTTTGCCTACCCGAACCTACGATTGCCTACCCGTTTGACTTACCATGATACTATCACGAAATTGATAATTACATGTGAAAGTAACAATAACGACGAATCAAAACAACGACAAATCAAAATTAATCCTAATTCACTTTAACGATTTTTAAACTCGCGCCCCGAATTCCATTTAAACCACATGATTAATGCATGCTTCGATTTTTCAATCACATCTCATAATTCAAAACCAATATCAAACACAACACAAATAACGAGGATTCAAACCAACACACGACAAATAAATCATTCACACCCACAACATCAATAAGAAGTCAAAATAAATTAAAGATTCGGTTAGAAGAAATGCACCTCGATGAAATTAATCCTTTTCGATAATAAAGAAATCCGAAGACTAAAATACTCGACCGGAGAACCTCACCACGATCAAACCAAACTCAGTATTAGAATAATAACCGGACAGCTCCAAAACCCATGAATAAAACTTTATTATGCGAAACCCATTCAATAAAGTCGACTTGAATCTCACTATCGACGTTGAACCATGAAATACACGAAAACGATATCAACCAGCAGAAACCAAAAACCCCAACGTAGATCGGGCTCCGGAGAGCTCCGGTGATGGAGAGCCGGCGGCACTGGCCTTTTCCGAGGCAGTTTGCCGCCGCTACCGCCGCTGGTCTCGGTGCTGTTTTTCGCCGTGGGAGGGAAAAAGAAGGAAGCGGCGGCCGGAGTTGGCCGAAGCGCCGCTGCCGGAGCAGCTGATCTGGGCGGTGACGAGACTGTCGGATCTGGCCGACGCGCCGCAGAGATCTGGGCGGTGACGAGTGGTTGTGGTTTCACCGACTGGAGGTTCGCCGACTAGGGATGGTGGTTATCGTGGAGTTCGGCGGCGGAGAAGAGAGAAAGAGCGTAGCGATGGTGGAGGCGGCGCTTCTTGTGCTAGTGGAAGGTGGTGCTCCGGCGGTTGGATGACGCTGAGAACGGCGTCGTTTGGCCGGTGGTGGTGTCGACGATTTCTTGGAGAGAGAGAGAGAGTGCTGATCTTTTCTCTTCGATCCCCTTTTTTGGTGTGTGCTCTGTGTTTTAAAAGAAAAATGAAGAGGGAATATGTGAGTTGTAAAAGAAGAATTGGAGTGGTCAGTTGGTGGAAGAAAGATGATGATGTTTTTTTTTTTGTTAAAAGAGTAGGTGGTTTGTTAGGTGGATGTTTAGAGAGTGGTAATGTGGGGTAGGTGTAGTGGTGAGTATAATGATGATGTTGGGAGTAGGGTAGTTGTTAGAATAGATAAAAAAAATTTAGTTGGTTGTTTTGTCTTTTTGTGCGGAGGTTATTATATGGGGTAGTACACATGGTAAGACGAGGGTAAAAATGAATAACTTGGGTCTTCGGGAGGGACAAAATTAGGTGTCTACAAGTACGAAATATGTATTGAGTATGTAAAGCTGTAAATAATCATATGTGATATGGGGGATCAAGAAAATCAGACACAAGTGAATAAATCATAATAGAAGTGAACCACACTTCATGAACACTTTTAGGATCATGTATATTATCATCAATCTGAATTGGGTTCTTGAATTCAAACACATTTGTGGAACAGTATACATTCATTCATTTCATTCTTTACAATTATCATTCGCCATTACCTCCTCTTCCCGAACCTCCAACCACCTAACAATAATCAATATTGTATCGTACTGTGACCATTAGGCTGCCTCCAGTACATATCAACTGGGATCGACCCATGCTAGGCTTATGCCCCAGGGATACCACCCATAAACACATAAATAGGGATCGACCCATGCTAGGCTTATGCCCCTGGGATACCACCCACACGTATATCAAGTAACACACATAAGAGATCTTTCCAATAACTTAGTTCAAAAGCTTTTGAGATTATTACATTAATGTTCATGCCAATATAGTACCTTTGGAACAGTGATACATCAATAGGAACCAAGTAATAGACCTTCTATACAATAACGATGTAATAAAGACTAATTGGTACATCAACAATGTGTTTCAGAATCATCAATATCACAACAATGAAATAGGAGCCTTTTGGTATATCAATGAAACATTTGGACACTTTATAGAATGGAAACAACTTCGTTGGTAATGTAGAACAATACATGTTTTTGGACAACCTCGGAATCTTACTTGATGGAACATTGGTGTTTTCATGCCAAAGAACATCGTTAGAGTATGCTTTACATACCTCGTTGTAAATTCGGATACCAATTCAACACAACTTCCCGCCTTTACAAATCATTTATCTACAATGAAATATTTGGCATCTAGTATTAGCAACCCAACACCACAATTCTCTTCCATAATTCCATACAACCACTATTTGCAAAACATTAAAAACCAACTTAAACAATAGGTTTATGTGTGTATATATATATATATATATATATAATCATCATTTCAATACCACATCATCAATACCACATCATCCCTTCACAATTCAACATAATCCAACATCATTTCCCAATCATATTTCAACAACAATCAAATAACATACTTCTTATGCTCATATGCATATATATATATATATACATATCCATATAAATAACACCAACATAATTTACATCCTTACCATAAAATGGCCCTTTTGATTTTGAAGTCCTGTTGGCACAAATAAGGGGTGCTTCTCGAAGCCCTCGAGGAACACAACTACGGAATCAATTTGGATTTTCTACGGTTGAATCACAAGATAATTGGTATTGAAATTAGGCTAGGGTTTCTTATTTTCAATAATATGATGATAATTGATGGATATGAGACCAATTATATCTATATAAAGACCAATTTTCGTCCAAGAGGTGATGGAAAATGACCATATTGCCCTTAAAAATTTAAGTAAATCCGAATCTGTCCATGGTGGACTGTTTTGACAGGCTAAAGTGAATCAACCATAACTCTTTGCTCCGATATCGGATTTGGGTGAAATTGGTATCGTTGGATATATAATGCAAAGTGATTTCATTTCATATAAAGTAGGCCACCCAGTTCGTCCTGTACCAGGATTTATGATCGTTTGAAGTTGACCCTAAAAAGCTATTTTGAGAGGCAGAAGTAAAACGAGTATAACTCGCTGAAGTAAAACGAGTATAACTCCTTACTCAGATGTTGAATTTGGATGAAACCAATTGCATTGGAAAGAAGACTCAAAGATATTTATTTTGATAGGTCGCAACTCTCACAGTTAATTATATTGAGGGAGTTATGATCGTTCAAAGTCGACCCAAAAAACTGGCAGGCCTCAGTAGTTTGTAATTTCCTGCACATTTACTGTTCACAATTATTCCGGCCGCCGTTTTATAGTTTCGAACGTGCTCGATTATATCCGAAACTTATCCATTTTTGGAAATCTTTATATCGTTGGAAAGCTTATTCAATAAAATTCGTATGGAAACATCGACGGGCAAATTCCGGTATAAATAAAGTCGATTCCTATACACACATAATCAAACTATACACTTGAAACCATCTCAAAATAATCAATACTCATACTTAAACTCATATATACCTAACTTAGGATCAATACTTATACTCTAACACATATAACCATTGCTAATGCACGAAATTAAGTATGGGGTGTTACAAGGAAGGTGTATCCTTGGCTTTGGATTTTGTGGTAAGAGGTGAAGGTTGAAAAATGGAAGGTTTTGGAATTGTATGTTTAATCGTTTGGCTTTATCACACAAACGCAGCAGCATATCTTAAGAAGAAAGTTCATGAGTGGGATCAGGTGTTGCATTGCATTTCTTTTTGTTCGCTCGAAGGGTACCAACCAAAGAATCCTCTTCTAGTTTCTTTTAGGCGAGTATGGGGAGTTTTTTAAGAGGCATAAAAAAGATGTGGTTCATCAGGAACCTCAAGTTCATCAACATAATGAGAGTGGAAGATTGTTTTCGTTTAGATTGATATCTGGCTTTTTGAAGGATTAGATTAGTAATAGAAACATCATCAAAGTTGATGATTTGAAGAAGGACAACATCAGTAACTTCAGAAGTTGAGGTGGTAGGAATGGGAGGACCATAAAAAAACTTTGAGAATGGGTTTTGGAAGTTTGTCCAAGCAAAAAAATGAGAGAGTTAGATGGAGATGCTTGGGGGAATGTGAAAGGTGATGTTGGCAATAGCATGAACCACTAATTGAGTGGATTGGGATTTACTAGATGGGTGGGATTTCAACATATCTTAAGAGGATAAAAAAGACATCATTAAAGAAAGAGGAAGAAACACACCATTTGTAGAGAAACTTGGGGTTTATATGGTGAGAAGAATTAGAAGATGAAATGTAAAGGTGAAGGAGTAATTGTAACGGGTACAGAGTCCTGATGTGAAAAGACTTGTCAAGCAAAGTTGAAGGTTGTGGCAGTCTTTTTGAAAAGACGAACTCTTAGAATTTTGCGGTTACAGAGCTGAGTAATTTTGGGACCAAGTGAACTGAGCTGTTTCATCAACCTAATTTTGAAAATAATGAAGGTAATATTATACCTGGAAGGTTTAAAATCATAGCCAATATACTTGTATGATCCAGTATCTCTGCATAATTCAATACACAATTTTTCAGGTCAGTAAAAATATTGGAATTAGGACACACAACTCAATGTGCAAGACTAAATTACTCAATAATTTTAGCTTAGAACGAATCAAGAACAGACAGTTCTAGTCAATCATTAAAGGGATTTCATGCATCTTAATCATCCCTAATTCTAATATATTCTTTTCAAAGTACACTACACTCAGTGCTTTAGTGAAAATATTTGCAATTTAATCTTCAGTAGAACAAAATATGATGGATATAAGACCTTTTTCAACATTATCTCTAAGAAAATAGTGTCTAATATCAATATATTTAGTTCTTTTATGTTGAACTAGATTCTTTGCAATATTGATGGCACTTGTATTATCACAAAAAATAGAAACACATCCCACATTCATATCAAAATTCATGACTTATTTCTTAATCCACAACAATTGAGAACATCATGAACCAGCAGTAGCATACTGAGCCTCAGCAGTGGACAAAGCTACTGAGTTTTGTTTCTTAGTAGATCAGGTAATTAAACATGATCCCAGAAAGTGTGTCATATCTTTAGTGTTTTTTCTGTCCACTAAACAACCTGCATAATCAGCAACCTACCAACTTGAAATTGCTCTCTTTAGGGTACCACAAACCAAGGTCAATGATTTCCTTGATATATCTGAATATCCTCTTCACAGCCTTTAGATGAGACTCCTTAGGATTTACTTGAAACCTTGCACATAATTCTACACTAAACACAATATTAGGTCTACTTGTTGTAAGATATAGCAGTGATCCGATCATTCCTCTAAACAACTTTTGATCCACAGATGGGCATGTCTCATCCATAGCCAGCTTAGTAGCAGTGACAATTGGAGTGTTTATTTCCTTGGATTCTTCTTTGGAGAATTTTTTGAGAAGTTCTCTCACATACTTTTGTTAATGAATCATGGTTCCAGAAGTTGTTTGTTGGATTTGCAGGCCTAAGAAAAAAGTTATCTCTCCCATCATACTCATCTCAAATTCACAACTCATGATATTGAAAAAGTCATGAGTCATGTTGATGTTTGTGGAGCCAAATATGATGTCATCAACATATACCTGCACTATCAAAAAATCTTTCCCATTAATTTTTTAAAAGAGAATATTATAAATTTTACCTCTAGCATGTCCATGCTCCAATAAAAAATTTGGAAATATTTCATACCAAGCTCTTGGAGCTTGTTTCAGTCCATACAATGTCTTATCAAGCTTGTATGCATAGTAAGAAAATTTCTTACTTTCAAATCCAGGAGGTTGTTTCACATAAACTTCCTCTTTAAAAATACCATTCAAGAATGCACTCTTGACATCCATTTGGTAAAGTATGAATTCCTTGTAAGAACCAAAGGTCATAAGAAGCCTAATAGCTTCCATTATTGCCACAGGAGAAAAAGTCTCATCAAAGTTTACCTTCTTTCTAATTGTATCCTTGGACCACCAATCTGGCCTTGTTCCTTATAAATGTTCCATGTTTATCAACTTTGTTTTTGTACTCCCACTTAATTTTAATCACATTTTGTCTTGTGGAGGTGGAACTAAGCGTCAAACCTTGCTTCTTTCAAACTGGTTGAGCTCTTCTTACATGGCTATGATCCAATTAGCATCAAGAAGTGCTTTATTTACCTTATTTGGTTCAATCACAGACAAGAGGGATTTGAAAGCACATAGTCTTCTTAATCTTGATCTTGTGGCGATTCCTGAGGTGAGATCAGTGAGAACATTTTCTATCGAATGAGATTTTTGATACTTGTATCTTTTTGGGATCAATCCTTGAGAGCTGTTAGGATCACCATGACTAGTTTAAGCAACAGTGGATGGTAGTTCAGTTCCCCCTGTTGAGGTACCTCCAATTTTAGTTTCTCCATTACCTGTGCAACCTGTTCCATTGCTTGTTCTTCAGAGACTTTCTTTCTGCATGTTAGTCTCAGCACGAGATTCATCAAATACTATATACACACTTTCTTCAACACAGTTTATTGTATTATTTAAGACCCTATAAGCTTTTCTATAATGTGAATACCCTAGGAAGATTCTTTAATCACTTTTAGCATCAAATTTTCCTCAATTATCCTTGCCATTATTATGAATGAAACAATTGCAACCAGGTTCTAAAGTGAGAGATATTAGGTTTTCTTCCTTTTAGTAATTCATAGGGAGTTCTCTAGAATAGGTCTGGTCATACATCTATTTCTAATGTATGCAGCAGTATTAATTGCCTCAACCCAAACTTTTTTTGCAAGATTTCCTGCACGCATCATTATTCTGGCTATATATTTTTCCATAGTGCGTGCCCTACTGATTACCTTATTTTAACCTAACTGTTGCCTATCAATGGAACAAGTTGACTAATTTGTTTTGATCTGACTAAAACAATAAGTAAATAACACAGTGATTTACATGTGAAAAATACCCGACTCAAAAAGGTATAAAAACTATGACTTTTACCTCTACAAAATTTAAACCCAACTCCACTAAATCAACTGAGCCTCGACAATCAACAAATTACAAGACTTTTGTAACCTAGGAATTACAGACTTCTAATTCCTACTTCTACAAAATAAAAACCTTCGCAAGGTGAGTGTTCCGAATCATCGAGTTCCCCAACTCGAAGAAAATATTTCTAACTCAATTTATACTTCACTGAGACTAAAATTAAAAAATATTACAGCTCATGAACCAATCCTAACACATAAAGTCTAAGACTCCTTAACTCTAAGTAATAGGAACAGGTCCAATGATGACACCTTTAAGCTTTGGAACTTCAAGGATAATTTGCTTACTTTAGTTTTCTTTGTAAGTGCGTAAGTAACTATCGTTGTCACTTCCTCTATTTAATCATAACTCTTCAAAGAGTCCTTCATGATGCAGCATTCTATTCCCAGTTGGATTTTTGAACTCACCAGAGTTTGTTGTTGAGTCAAAGTCCCACTTCAAGTCAATCTCCTTGTCTGGGTAGAATTCAACTTCTGTGTTTTACTCATCCTCAACTCTTTGCCATACGTGATCAATATTAACAGTGTATGCCGTATATCTGAATTAACCTGACTTATCCATTCCTGACTTTACACAATCTTGCATGCATCTCTCAGTGAAAGACTTAACATTTCATATGGTTGGACCAGCTTGAATAACATGCTTCATTTATGTGTCAATCATCAAAACTTCACTGATCTAACACGAGATTTTAAATGGAAGAAGCAGA
The DNA here is from genome assembly GCA_030864225.1 of Capsicum baccatum var. pendulum. Classification (NCBI taxonomy): domain Eukaryota; kingdom Viridiplantae; phylum Streptophyta; class Magnoliopsida; order Solanales; family Solanaceae; genus Capsicum; species Capsicum baccatum. The sequence goes on along the minus strand of CM061561.1, from coordinate 263,150,931 downwards.
TGTGTGGACAAGCAGTACGTCCAATTTTATTTATTTTTGTAAATTGACATATTTCATGCGGATCTTCAAACGCTTAAGGATCGTTTGGTGTGAAGTATAATAGAATACAATTCTGTTTTGTTATAAAGTGTGAAATAATTTATCTCAGGATTAAAAATTAGCACGAATAAATAATTCCTACATGTAAGTGAAATAATAATATCGGGATAATTTATTCCAAGATAACATGTGTAAAATAACGAAAGTAGCCCTCTTATAAACCTTTTTCATACATCACTTTCACATTCATGTATATTCACATAATATTTACTGTCATTTATAATAACATTCACAGCGTTCACTACTCTTTATTTTTTTCTTATAATATTTTTTTCATTAAAAAAATACATTTTATAAATATACTCGGGAGTCTCTTTGTAGGTTCTTGGCCAAAGTGTGACCTGTTAGCCCATAAATAAGTACTGTGACGAAGCGATTGTTGCTCACCCGACACGATCGTACGAGATCCCACTATTTTGATCGAATTAATTGCTCTTCCGAACAACCAAGTCATAATGAGATTAAAAACCTATGCTTCCTTGGCCGTGTGGAACGTGGATTAATTTTTATTTATGCATATATGTTGAATTTATTCGACTAATGTTTATGTTTTTTTATATTTTAATTTCTCTTAAAATGTTAAGACTCCATTAATATTGATGATAATGTATGATATAATGATTCGTCAATGACGATCCAATAGGTAATTGAAATTTAAGTTTTATTATTGCTTCTGAAAGTGTTGAATGCTAACCATTAGAAATTATGAAGATAAGTTTCGTAGTCAAATATTTAAAAGGTTGTATGTTGCTAACTAAAAATAAATTAATTGAGTTGAAGGCTACTTAACGCATATTTAATTAAATAGTCTGTTAGTTATCTGAAAAATTATATTTTATATATCAATTGAAATAAAGATAATTTTAGTATTTTACAATATAAGAGTCATATGTGCTTAAATAAAGTGACATAAACAACAAAACACATGCACAATCATGAGAATGCATACACAAATATATTTAAGCTAAATAAGATGAAAAATTTATTAAAGGTACGAATATACTCCTGAACTTCGATAAATGATATGTATGTACTCTCCGTCATACTTTAGATATAAATATACTTTTACCGTTAATGAAAAGGTACATATATAACCCTGAACTTTGATAAATGGTACATATGTACCCTACGTCATACTTTAGGTCCAAATATGTCCTTACCGTTAATGAAAAGGTACATATATATCCTTCTCACTAACGGCAGACACGTGTCACAATCCCGTTCATTTGGCCTTTTTTAATTTCACTTATCCCAATCTCACCCCAAAATAATTTTAATTTAAGCCATAACCCAGTCCAGATAATAATCCAAACCTAATCTGGTCTAATAAAAAGAGAAAGAGAGAATGAATGTGCGTGAATAGAGATGCGTCTTGAAGATTCTATTAGACCAGGTCGGGTTTGGGTTATTATTAAGATCGGGATGTGAGTTAAATTAGAATTATTTTCGGGTAGAGTGGGGATAAATTAAATTAAAAAAGGATAAATGAACAAGATTGTGACACATGTCTTGCCGTTAGGGTTATATGTACCTTTTCATTAACGGCAAGGGTATATTTATACCTAAAGTATGATAGATGGTATATATGTGTCATTTATCAAAGTTTAGGGGTATATATGTACATTTTCTTTAACGGCAAAGGTATATTTATACCTAAAGTATAACGGTGGTAATTTGTACCATTTATTAAAGTTCAGGTGTATATATACCTTTTCATTAATGGCAAGGGTATATTTATGCCTAAAGTATGATTTGGAGGATATATGTGACCATTTATTAAAATTCAGAGGTATATTCGTACCTTTTCCGTTCTAAGAATGAATAACTAAATCTTGCAAAGAAAATATATAGAGAAAAGTAAGGTGGAGGATGTTTTGATAAACAAACAACTCATTCTTAAAAGTTATGCAATGCATATTATTTTGAATATGACAAACTCAATACTCAATAAAAAATAATCCCATTATAAATAATTCTAACATAACTTATCCCAGAATAATTTCGGTAAGGTCAAATGCATAACTAGACTTCAGACACAAAGACCTATGATACGATTGAAGTGTAGCCATTTTTTGTTTACACTTCATACAGGGATGGCAACAAGCCTCACCCGCAAAAATTTCAACTCACCCCACACCCGTCTCACATAGAAATTTTTTCATTTTCAACCCGCCCCACATAAGTTTTTTCTTTTTTAATGAAGTTTAATATGAAAAATACAGGGATGGCAATAAGCCTAACTCGAAAAATTTCAACTCACCCCACACCCCCCTAACATAGCAATAATTTCATTTTCAACCCGCCCCGCATAAGTTTTTACATTTTTTTTCTTTTTTAATATACTTTAATACGAAAAATAAAATTCATCAGTTTGTTCCATTTTCTTTCCGAGTTGTATTAATCTGATAGATTCTGACTTAAAGGTCAGCCGCTATGTATGGATCTGTAGTAATTTTGACTGTTTATTCGACGTTTTAACATTAAGATGGAGGTCCTATCACCCACGTTCTGGTTTATCATCTTAACATAGAGCTTGAATAAAATACCCGCATTGTCAGCCCGCCCCATCGCCATCCATAAGTCCATACTGAGCTTGCGTACATATATTTATTATTTCTCAAGTGAAGTCACTTTTGTCCATCCATAAGTCAATACTGAGCTTGCAGGCATATATCTATATTTCTCAAGTGAAAGTCACTTTTGTCTGGACTTCCATCACATCATTTCTTGCACCCTTCGCTGTGATCTCATGCCTTTTTAGCCAAGTGATTGAACTAAAAATTGGTATTTCAACAATCCAATACTCCAAATGAACTTACATTTAAAACAAAAGTTCCAATATAACAATGATAAGAACTCCAATGATAATATTTACAAGAATTAAAAATCCAACAAACCACCAGATAAGAAAGCAAAAGACGGAAAGTGGAATATTTTGTTTCGAGTGCACCAACAATGAGTACAAATTGAAGAAGTTGAAACAATTGGAGGATACTGGTTAAATGGGTAAAGCTAGTTAAGAACAAAACTATGCCATCTTTCTAGTTTGGATAAGCAAGTAAAATTTGCACATACCACCTCTTATAAAAGAACCTACACAAGTCTATCCAAAAACTCATCTGCAGAATAGCTCTAAATCAGTGGAACATGATCTTCTGTATACTAAGAATAAAACCACTTTTAAGATGCTGCAAAATTGGGAGAGCAAATCATAGGAAGATTGGTGGAAGTGTCTCCCACCTTGCATTTGGTGAACCTTGTGAAAAGAAAGAAAATTAAAGATGTTATGAAGGGAAAGTCTTCTGTATTTTTGGTGCAAAAAAGATACACTGGGTTAGGTAGATAGTTTAGTAGATCTCATAGGGTAATTGTAAAGATTCCTATCTAGTTTTTGATCTGATGACCTCCAGGGGTTTGTAAATCCCATCCTATCAGTTTCCAGAATAAGCCTCATCTAAAATCAGTTGGGAATCAATCTTCACCTGGTGGGATAAGGCTTTGTCTAAAACCAGTTGGGTATGCATACTCAACCAACAAATGGGATGCCACACGGGCATAGCCGTTGACGCCCCATGTAGGACCCCACCAATTCTTGATTATAGTAAAGGGCTGACTGTTCTGAGTCCCACGCCCAATCACAAGTAGGGCATGGTAAAGTACAACACCCTTAGCAACCTTAGCACCCTTAGCACCCTTAGCAATCTTACCCTTAGCAACCTTAGGAACCTTAGAAACCTTAGCACGACGTGCCTCTCTACACTTAACACCCATAGCACCCTTATCAATCTTAGACTTACCACGACGTGGCTCTTCACCCTCCAGAGGGGAATAAATACCCTGAAACAAAAGGAACACAAAAACAAATGAACCAAATTAGTATCATATAAATGTTCTCTTCAACCCGAATCAGTTTCTCTTAGAATTTGTGAGCAAAGAGCTTCTTCAGAAAAACATAACAAACTAGAATAACGCCTTTTAAAAAAAAAAAAGAAATACCCTACAAACATGTTTTTATATAACCATACAAATTATGAACACGTGAGTCCATTAGTTAAGGATAGAGATCTATTTCCATTTTTAATCAATTTTCAAGCATGGTTTCTCATTACAATGACAAAATCTCTGCAGGGGAAAATACATGAGCTACTTTAAACTTGTCCCAAAAACTAAGTTTAAGTGTGTAACTGAGTTTATGAGACAACTTTGCGGGGCAACTTGTGTATTTTCCCAATGTGTAGCATAGAAAATTGCGTAAATCCTATAAACATGTTATCTTGAGCGGACAATTAAAAATTGAATCTCATCTAGATAGTACATACAACAACAAACCCAGTGTATTCCCATATAGTGGGGTCTGGGGAGGGTAAGATGTATGCAGTCCATACCACTACCTCCGGAGAAGTAGAAAGGCTAATTTTCGATAGACCCTCAACTCAAGACAAGGAATAATAAGCAGATCCGTAATAAAGCATGGGACAAGATGACAAGACATAAATACGCCACCCACAAGGAAAAATAACAAGGAATAGTAAAAAAATCGTAATAACGCATGAAACAAGGTGGCCTAACAAGAATAATACACCTACCAAGTCAAGCCCTACCCCAACGACCCAAACTAACACTAGCCTTCTATCCAAATTCGCGCCCTCCAGGTTTTCCTATCTAGGGTCATGTCCTCAGTGAGCTGTAACTGCTCCATGTCTCGCCTGATCACCTCTCCCCAATATTTCTTCGACCTACCCCCACTCCGCCTGAAACCATCCAAAGCTAACCTCTCACACCTACGAACCAGGGCATCCGTACCCCTCCTCATCACGAGACCGAACCATCTCAATCGGACTTCCCGCATCTTGTCTTCAACCGAAGCCACTCCAAACTTTTCCCGAATAGTCTTATTCCGAACTCTATCACCCCTCGTAAGCCCACACATCCAACGCAACATCCGCATTTCCGCCACCCTCAATTTTTGAATGTGTGAGTTTTTGACTGGCCAACACTCTGCACCATACAACATGGCCGTACGGACTGCCACCCTTTAGAATTTGCCTTTAAGCTTGGGCGACACCTTCTTATCACACAACAACCCCGAGACGAGCTTCCACTTCATCCATCCCGCCCCAATACGGTGGGAGACATCCTCGTCAATCTCACCATTCTCCTGAATCATGGACCCAAGATACTTGAAACTATCCCTCTTACACATCACCTGGGAATCCAACCTTACAACCACCCCGTCTTCCTGCCTCAAGTCATTAAACTTGTACTCCAAATATTCCGTCTTGCTCCTACTCAACCTGAACCCTTTAAACTCAAGAGTCTGTCTCCACACCTCTAATTTATCATTCACGCCTCCCCGTGTCTCATCGATCAAAACTACATCATCTGCAAGAAGCATACACCAAGGCACCTCTCCTTGAATACGCCGCGTCAACACATCCATCACCAAAGTAAACAAAAACGAGCCAAGAGTAGATCCTTGGTGCAACCCTGTCAAGACAAGAAAGTGCTCTGAATCTCCTCCCATAATCCTCACTTGGGTCTTAGCTCCATCATACATGTCCTTGATTGCTTTGATATACGCCACCGGGACCCCACTTACCTCCAAGCATCTCTAAAGAACCTCCCTAGGAACAATGTCGTACGCCTTCTCCAAGTCGATAAACACCATGTGCAGATACTTCTTCCTATTCCTATACTGTTCTACCAGTCTCCGCACCAAGTGAATTTCCTTCGTTGTCGAGCGTCCGGACATCCAAACAGTACATATAGGTAAATATTCAGATCATCAATTAAAAATAGTCCATGAAGAATCAATGAAGAATCATCGAGGGGAAGGTCGTTTTGGAAGATTTCGGTCTCGGTGTAGTTATTGTAAAAGACTTAGACATACTTGTGACATATGTTATTCTCGACCTACGTATACTTACGTAATAAGCTTGGACATAGTGGCGGAGCCAGAATTTCCAGTAACGGGATTCAGAAGTAAATATACAGCGGAAGGGGGTTCAACATCTACTATATATACATAAAAAATATTTTTGACCATGTAAAAATAGTATAATTTTCCAACAAAGGGGGTTCGATTGATCCCCCTCAAACTCAATATGGCTCTGCCACTGCTTGGACATACACGTGAAATATGTTATTCTTTGTATGATCGACAACCTAAAAATGCTCATGTTGCTCAGTCTAACACCACAGGTAATCAATGGGTGTATTTATCTGAAAAGGAATATAGTGAGTATCTTCAATATCAAGTAAATAAACACATAACTCTACCAGTCGCCTCAACTGCACGATCTCCTACTTTTGGATCGTGGGTTGTGGACTATGGTGCTTCTGATCATATTTCTGATGATAAATCACTAGTATCAAATATTGTTTATTCACAATCTCTTTCAACTGTCACTTCAGCCAATGGTAACTGAACCAAAGCAGAGGGAGTTGGACAAGCTAATCCTCTATCCTTTATTACTTCATTTTTTGTTTTTTATGTCCCTAATCCCTTTAATCTTGCATCGATCAGTCGTTTGACTCGTGCCCTAAATTGTGGCATACTATTTTTTGAGAACTTTTGACCAGTGTTCAAGGAAGCGTGATGCGAAAAAAAACGACAAGGCTCTGCATCACACATTACGCGAAGCATGAAGCGATGCGAGCGCATCATTGAAGTGAAGCAGTGAAGAAGAACATGAAGCCACAGTAGTGGCAGCCGCCCAGTAAAGAAGAAGTCGCAACGGTGGACTTCAAAGTTAAACTTCGAAAATTGCAGCAGTGGTAAGTCACTATAGTGGACTCCTTTAAATAAATTTAAAATCGACCCTAAATATAAAATCAACATGAAGTAACTTTTTTTTTAATTTAAAATTGACACGAAAAATAAAATCAACATTATACACTCACATCAGCCACACACAGCGAGAGGGGCTCACATCGCTTCGCATCCTCGCATTACGCAATGATGTGAGCGCATTCATGAACATTGTGCATGACTGTAGTACAGTACAAACAATTGGTTCTTCGCATCCTCGCATTACGCAATAATGTGAGCGCATTCATGAACATTGTGCATGATTGTAGTACAGTACAAACAATTGGTGAAGGATATGAATTATAAGGCCTCTACTACCTTAACTCTCTCAACTCCTCCATAGCATGTCCAAGTACAGATTCTCCAGACGTAATTCACAAACGTTTCGAACATCCTAGCTTGTTCAAGTTACAAAAGATGGTCCCTAATTTGTCTAGTGTATCCACATTAGATTGTGAGTTGTGCCTAATTGGGACACGAACTAACATAGTAATGAGAATGGCACAGAGTCTATCTTTTCCTTAGTTCACTCCGATATTTGGGGTCCTAGTAGAATCAGTTCAACCTCGGATATTTGGGGTCCTAGTAGAATCAGTTCAACCTCGGGGTTTTATTATTTTGTAAGCTTCATTGATGATTATTCAAGATATACATGGATTTTCTTGATGAAAGATCGCTCTGAATTGTTTTTTATATTCAAAGTTATTGTGCGAAAATACAAAATTAATTCAGTGTCTTTCTTCGTACTTTCTGTAGTGACGACGCCTTAGAATACATGTCCTCCCAATTTCAACAATTTACGACTCATCAGACTTCTTGTCCGTATATCCCTCAACAGAATGGAGTAACAGAGAGGAAGAATAGGCACTTCACAGAGATTACTCGCACTCTTCTAATTCAATACCATGTCCCGTTGCTTTTTTGGGGCAATGCAGTTACCTCATCTTGCAATTTAATTAATCGAATGCCCTCATCTTCCATTCAAATCAAATTCCTTATTCAACATTGTTTCCTCATTCACCTCTACTCTCTTCTCGTATCTTTGGGAGTACATGTTTTGTTCAAAACTTCACCCTAGAAAAAGATAAATTAACCCCCCGTGCTCTCAAATGTGTCTTTTTTGGTTATTCTTGAGTATAAAGGGGATATCGTTGCTACTCACCTGGTCTTATTCGATACCTTATGTTGGCTATTGCACATTCTTTTAGTTTCAAGCTTACTTTACATCTTCTGATCCTGATTATCCTAACATGTCCGAGGTATTAGCTATAACGACTTTTTGAGGATCCTACTGTTACTTCTACATCTCCATCCATAGTGGCACTAAACTTACTTGCATCGACTTTTGAGGAATCTACAATACCTTCTTACATCTACAGTGCCACCACTCCTGACTTATCATAGTCGTCCACGTACTGCATCAGGCTCAGATGATCCTCATCATGCACCTGACCCTGCGCCTACTACAGACTTATTTCCTCTAATTGCCTCTTCAAAAAGGTATATGGTCTGCTCGTAATGTTAATCCTCATTATAACTTTTTAAGTTATCATCGTTTATCATCACCTTATTGTGCCTTTATATCATCCTTGTCCTCTATCTCCATCTATAAGTCCACAAAAAAACACTTTCTCATCTAGGATAGCGATAGGCTGTGAATGACAAGATGTCTACTTTACATACGAGTGGTACTTAGGAACTTGTTCCTCTTTCTTTCACAGTAAATCAACTGTTGGTTGTCGTTGGGTTTATTCATTGATAGTTGGTCCGAATGACCAAATTGATCTACTTGAGCAGGTTGAGCAGAAGCAAGACAGAGTATTTGGAATGCAAGTTTAATGACGTGAGGCTGGAGGATGAGGTGGTAGTGAAGCTGGAATCGCAGGAGGTATGTAAGAGGGATAGTTTCAAGTATCTCGGGTCCGTGATACAGGGTAACGGTGAGATTGACGAGGATGTCTCGCACCGTATTGGGGCGGGATGGTTGAAGTGGAAGCTCGCGTCGGGGGTGTTGTGTGATAAGAAGGTGCCGCCCAAGCTCAAAGGCAAATTCTACAGGATGGTAGTCCGTCCGGCCATGTTGTATGGAGCGGAGTGTTGGCCAGTTAAGAACTCCCACATCCAAAAAATGAAGGTGGCGGAAATGCGGATGTTGCGCTGGATGTGTGGGATGACTAGAGGGGATAGAGTTCGGAATGAGACTATCAGGGAGAAGGTTGGTGTGGCTCCAGTGGAGTGCAAGATGCGGGAAGTCCGATTGAGTTGGTTCGGACACGTGAAGGGGAGGGGCATGGATGCCCCAGTTCGTAGGTGTGAGAGGCTAGCGTTGGATGGTTTTAGGCGGGGTAGGGGTAGGCCGAAGAAGTACTGGGGTGAGGTGATTAGGCGGGACATGGAGCAGTTACAGTTCACCGAGGACATGACCCTAGATAGGAAGGTCTGGAGGGCGCGAATTAGGGCAGAAGACTAGGGCCAGTTTGGGTCGCTAGGGTAGGGAATTACTTGGTGGGGGTATTATTCTTGTTATTCTTCCTATTCTTCCTATTCTTATTTTTATTCCTATTCCTATTCTTATTTTTGTTATGATTCGGTGTTCCATGTTTTATTACGATGCTTCCCGCTGTTTTCTACTACTTATGGGTGTCGTATTTACGTTATGAAATCCTGTTCTGTGCTCTACTTTGTATCTGTGTGGTGTCTCGTGTCTTGAGCCGGGGGTCTATCGGAAACAGCCTTTCTACTTCTTCAGAGGTAGAGGTATGGACTGCGTACATCTTACCCCCCCCAGACCCCACTAAGTGGGAATACACTGGGTTTGTTGTTGTTGTTGTTGTTGTTATAGTGATACTTTCTCTCTCGTGGCTAAAATAGCATTTGTTCGTCTTTTTCTCAGTGATAAGAGAGACAAAATATCGTCTTGTTCTTTCTAGATCTTCTTTACAATTTTAAGCTTCTACACTGGATAGTAGAGTTCGTTCTCAGGAAAGTTCAAGCCCTTGTACTTGCAAGTCTTTCTTTTGTCAACTGCTTTGTCTTACCCTATTGGCTTTTATTCTTTTTCCATTTTTTTTTTAGAAAGATAACTTTTTATCTATATATCCACAGGTGTACTACATCAAAAATGTGTAGTCCCCCAAAAGTATTTCAGAAACTATTTGATTCCTATTTGTACTTTTTGTTACAAATAGTCTAGAACATCAAAAATATCTTCTATTTGTCCTAACACTTTCTGTTCACACCAAAAATAATAAAGAGCTAAACAATTCATCTTAAAATTCTGTAAATATTCAGTTTTACCGAACCAAAGTTTTAGCATAGTCTATAGCGAATGACAGCTAAACACTTGTGCTTTGCTTCGATTTCAGAGAAAATAAATGTTATTTCTCCTAACTAGTGTGTAATGTCTCAACAACTATGCATAGCAACTATATTTGAATCTTCAAGCAGTTCTGTTTGACTTAAGAGCATTTATTTTGTTGTTTGCAGCTTTTGCTCTGAAAGTTGTTTATATATGCCTTGAAATGACTACCAGTTAATGTTGAACTGTTTCACAAATCTGATCTGGTTAAGAGTTCAAGACTAATGTTTCTCTGAAATGTAAGCAATATTTTGATGACTGAGGAGGTTCAACCTTGTTTTCTGACCTAAGTTCAGCAGCAGGAGACCAGTAGATCTTGACTGATGCTACATTGTTTTTGGCTAAATTAGAGCTGAAACTATGAGGAAATCAAGATCCTTTAATATTGGGAAATCACTGAAGTTGGAGGGTCAAATGCTTAGGATTTTTAGAGCTGTTTAGGTTGGTGTGTTGAAGTGCGGTGAAAGATGTAGAGAGGAAAACCGTAAGATTGAAAGCTCTAAATTCCCTAGGAATGTCAAAGGTGAGGTTGAATAAAGTATTAAAGAAGCAACAAACACCCACTTTGGAACAATATGAATACAGTCGTGATTTTCAGTTTCAAAATGAATGCAGTCATGATTTAGTCCCGTCACCTGTGTTTGGTTGGACCCTTTAATTCCGGTATAAGAAATCCAGGGAGTAGTTATGCCACAATTTTGGTATTTTTCTAATACCACATTGAAACTGGATAACAATCCTGGGATAAAATAACCAAAACACGAAAGATTTATCTCCAGAGTCCTTCAAGAATTCTGAGGTTAAAATTGGAAATAAAAGTTCAGTCAAGTTTTTATATTACAAAACTAAATACATGTTTTATATTTGCTCTGTTTATTTCTTTTTTGAGGGATGGCCTTGGCTCAGCGGTAAGCTTGCTTGCCGTGGTGTGCCTAGGTCGGGGGTTCGAAACGTCCCTCCAGCAAAGCTGGGGTGAGGACGCGTAGGTCAGGCCAAGTGGTCCCCCCTCCCCGACACCTACAGAGTAGGTATGAACCGGGTCGTCCCTTATTTCTTTTTTAATTCAATAAATTTAATATATACCAAAAAGGTATATCTACTAAATAATCCCTTAATTATAATCGCAGTATAATTTGTTCACGACCTCTTAAAGCATGCTACAAGCTAGATCTGTATATGTTACTTTTTTTTTTTCCTTTTTCCAAACTCATAATTTATTTCAGCTATAGGGCGAAATAATTTGTTATTCCACCTTGTTTCATGCTTTATTACGAATTTATTTACTATTCTTTGTCTTGAGCCGGGGGTCTATTGGAAACAGCCTTTTTACTTCTCCGGAGGTAGTGGTATGGACTGCGTACATTTACCCTCCCCAGACCCCACTATGTGGGAATACACTGGGTTTTTTTTTGTTGTTGTTGTTGTGGTAGTTGTCCGACACTGACCTCCTTTTCAGTTGGATATTAAGAATGTTTTTCTCCATGGTAACATTGAGGAGGAAGTTTATATGGAGAAACCACCTGTTTTTGTTGCTCAAAGGGAGTCTAATCTGGTGTGTCAATTGCGTCAGTCACTTTATAGTCTAAAACAATCTCCTCGAGCCTTGTTTGGAAAGTTTATCACAGTAATTCCGATCAGGTATTGTAACTGAAGTATTTTTTAGGCATTGAAGTTGCTCAGTCCAGATCAGGTATTGTTCTTTGCAACACAAGTATACCTTAGACAGTGTTCAGTGAAGCGTGATGCGAAAAAAAGCGACAAGTCTCTGCATCACGCATTATGCGATGCGTGCTGCGATGCGACCGCATCACTGAAGTGAATAGTAAACATGAACAGTAAACGGTGAAAAAGAGTTTTTAAACAAAGGACAGTAAGCAGTGACAAAAAACAGATCATCGGTTTATATTCCATTATGAAAAAAAAAAAAACAGCTTCATCATTTTATGTCCCATTACTGTAGAAGAAGAAGAAGAAGAACAGAAAAAAAAAAACGACAAAAACAAACCAACAGTTGAAAAAAAAAAAGAGGGAAGTAGAACAAGAAGAAAAAGACAACTTACCTTAATCAGTAGCCAAATTAGTCGGCTTCAATGGAGAAGACAGAAAGCAGCTTCAGTGAAAACTTTTGACCCATTCTTCATCACCTTTCTAAAACTTTAGACCCTTTTTTTATTTAAAAATTGCCCCCAACAAAAAAATACTAGATGCAATTCCGACCCTTTTTTTAAATTTAAAAAAGTGCCGCAACAAAAATAAAAAAATTCATAATGCGAGCGCATCGCATCGCATCACGCAACAGGGCATGATGCGCCCGCATTTCTCAGATTGCTCCACATCAAAGATGCGACTCGGTGGAAGTCCACATCGCATCGCAACACCGCATTATGCGACAATGCGGTCGCAATATTGAACACTGAACTTAGACATTCTCAAGGAGACAAGAATGATAGTATGTAAACCTACTGACACTCATATGGATCTGAACTGAACTCCTGCCAGGACAAGGGAGCCACTCAATGATCTTGAAAGATATAGGCGTCTAGTTGGTAAGTTGAATTATGTCACAGTGATTAGACCTAACATTTCATATCCTATGAGTGTTGTGAGTCGGTTTATGAATTCTCCATGAGAGTCATAGGGATGTGGTTGTCCACATTGTGCGATATATTAAGTCAGCTCTAGATAAAGGACTACTCTTTGAGGATCGAGGTCATGAGCAGATCGTTGGACATACAAGACGTTGACTAGGCAGGATCACCATGATATAGGCGACGGTGTCCTGGAAGAGTAAGAAACAGAATGTGATTGCTTGATGTAGTGCAAAAGTAGAATATCGAGCAATGGCAGTGGCCACTTGTGAGCTAGTTTGAATTAAGCAGTTGTTGAGAGAGTTAAAATTTAGAGAAATCGGCGAGATGAAACTTGATATCGCATCAAATCCAATATTCATAGAAGGACTAAGCACATTGAGATTGTCAGTTTATGAGAGAGAACTACTTTCCAGCGATATTGTTACAAAATTTGTGAAATCGAGTGATTAGCTTGTAGATATTTTCATAAAGTTCCTCACTTGTCCTCGCATTAACTACATGTGTAACAAGCTCGGTACATATGACTTGTATGCACCATCTTAAGGAGGAGTTGTTATAGTATTTGTAAGAATAGGAATATTATGTAGAATCCTACTTGAAAGAGGATTGTAATATCAGTGTCCAAGCTGAAAAAGGAGTCTAATGTAGCATCTATAAATAGGATCTCAATGTAATAATTTAGAGACAACAATTCAATAATATTTTTCTCCTATGTTTCTCACACTAACATCTTATTAATGCAAGGAAGAAAGCCGAAAGCATATCCTTTGAGAAATCCAAAAAGGTAGGTAGTTTTTAGTGTGAAAACCAATCATGCCTAGGACCCCTTACCAAGAACACTATCAAATCCCAAAAGACCACAATGTCTCAATTTATTGTCAATGGCAACTGGAATGTAAGGAAGATCATCAATACTATCTCTCACACCTTAGCTCAACACATTCTGGCCATTTAAATTGGATCTCCAATCAAGAAGACTACCCCCTATAGATAAGGATACCATTTGATGATGGCAACTTCACCAACAAAACAGCTTGCCAGTACATAAAAAGACGGACAGAGGGACCTCTTAACTCACCAGGTATGGCATTCTAACTTGCCTTCTAGGAAAACTTCCTTTTGATGATGTGGTTTCTAGATTTAGAATCCACATTGACTCTAGGTGTCATTGTTGTACGGTCCTTGTGTTTTGGAGAGTGAGGTGGATGCCCAACAACAACAACATACCCACTGTATTTCCACAAAGTGTAAATTCTTTTGGTTCTCCCCTTGGCATGAGATATAAAACAGTGCCTATAATAAATTTGCTTCAAACTTGGTTTTGTACGAAGTTATCTGTCGGGTAATCTGGAAAGGAAGATGCCATATTAAATATGGAGACAAAAAGAAGAATGATTATACTAGAACGGCTCATGAAATTTTCTGGACTGAAGGTTGCTATAGTCATGGCCTTTTACCAAAATGCGAACTTAAGAGTCTTAGACTACTGTCTTAAGACTGTCCTGCGAACACTCCTAGGCATGAAACCCAAAGCAGTAAGTTAGAAGTCCCTTTTGGGCTTCTGACTCCTTCCGGCGGTCTAACGCCATCAGAAGTCCACCACCTTTCTTCCTTTTTTTTTTTCCCCCTTTGTTTCTTCCTAGCTTTCTGGTTTTATCCATGGAAAACAGGTTGTAACTCAGATCAGCGGCTAACTCGTACGACATTACAGTCTAAATCATCCTCAGTGACTCGATTTGATTGGGTGGAGGAGTAGCAAATGGCACTGAGGAGAATGGTGGTAAGCAGAGGAGCTTTGCTATAGATCTGTAACAGATTAAGGGAGGGATCTGATAATTAAGGCACAAGTTTTAAATCATGGAGGAGTAAGGATGTCTCTACCTATATTTATTGCTCTCTTTGTACAACAAATATGGTAGATACATCACAGTCATTACCGTTAAAGGTCAGAGCAGGACAGTGATCATCGTTCCGGAAAACAAATTTAGTGAGGGGTGGGGAAGATTGGTCATGAAAGTTGAAGCATTTATTAATAGGAACTCAGAAGCTCAGAAATCATTAAATACATCACGGGAATTAATACAAAACAGTTTCATAATGAACAATAGGAAAATTGGAATCAGTGGCATAATCGGTCAAAATATTAACCGGTCAAGTGCAAATCCCCCCCACCCCCACCCCCCCAAAAAAAAAAAAATTACATCCTTACTTTCAATACACTGTTTGCACTTAAATCATAGATAAACAGTGTTCAGTTTGTTCAAAACAACACATTTATCTATCAAAAATGGGACATGACATACTTTCCAATTAAAAAAGTGAGAAGTACTGAAAAGCTTACCATCAGAGCTTCTACCGATACGTGTGGAGTACGAAAATTCTCGAAACTCTTATAAAGAGGGATCCCTGCAGTAAGTGGGCGATACATCAAAGCCTCTGGGGCAAGATCCGGAGGAACCGAAACATAACCCTCGAAATAATATTTGAGCCGACCCTAAAAAATATGAATTATAATACATGTTAATACCATTTTTATACAAACAAACATGCCAAGATATTATGCTTTCTTTTCTACTTCAATGTAATTTTCATTTATACTTGTGAAAGAAAAATCTATCCCAAGTATGTTCCCATTTTCACATGGAATGTCTAGATTTGTGTTGGAAGACTTGGTGCTCTCACTAGGATAGCTGTCAGAACAACTAGATTCTATCTCGAAGTCTTGGCTGGATAGACTTGGACCTGTAACATGTTCTAGAGCTCTCATTAGGATAGCTATCGGAACAACTAGATTCTATCTCTAAGTCTAGCTGGATGGACTTGGACCTGTAACATGTTATTGTACACGCTGAAGTTTGTCATCATTCTCTCCATGTACAGGGTCATCAGTAAGAGGCTCCCACGTTTGGGAAGGTATCATACCATCCTTGCTTGTGCACTGTCATACACGGGAAATGGAAGTATTTTACCCAAAGATTTATGCAACTGTCCACTACTCACCTCTGTTCTCTCATTTTTATTGTCCAGCAACTCCACGAGCTGCTTCTTTGCCTCAATGTAGATGTTAAGACATTCCAGGCCTGGGAAAGTCAGATGCCTCAGCCGGTGTGACTGCTTCACACCTTTAGACTTGACTACTTCAACACCTTTAGACTTGACAATCTTAACCCCCCCACACCCCGCCAACTTTTCATTCCTAGGGGAGATTTAGCAAATTTTCCGTTATAAAATGGTCTCTACTCTCTAACATGAAGCAAAACTCATTATCTTTACAAACCGAACAACTCACTAGTAACCACCATCACCTATCATGTGAAACCCAAGTATTGGTACATAAACTGGCAAAAATGACTGATGGAATTAAGAAAAGTGACCTCTCTGGCGAAAAGCTCCCAGGCACTCTTCCCAAGATAGAATTTAGAAGCCTCTTTTGGGCTTCTGAGGTCTGCCTTCCGGTGGTATTCTGCCATCAGAGTTTCATTTCTTTCTTTTCAATCCTCTCAGCCAGTACTCTACTTATGGAATCTTCCTTTTCTCTGTCAAGTTTTCCTATCTCCTGTCCTCTACATTGTTACGGAGAATACGCTCTATTTCATATCAGGAGGAAAATCTTATGACATCACAAAAACCAGATTAGATTCGGATGCATGGTTTGAGTAGAAAACATCCAACTCTCGATAAGGAAGATGATACTAAGCAAAGGGGCTTTGATTTGGCTATGCAGAAGATTGAAAGAACCTTCTACCATTGGTGGGAAAAGCTTTATATCATGGAGAGGTGGGGATTTCTAAACACTTGTTGTTCCTTAAAGTACAATCAATATGGTCGACTTCACTCAGTTTTTCTGTTTTTTTTTTTTTTATTTGAGCAAGAGGTCGACTTCTCTCAGTTATTACAATTAAGGGCCATATTAGATTAATCATAATTATACCAAAAAATAACCTAATGATGAGTGAGGGAATCTGGCATTAAACATGGAGGAATTTACTAACCAAGAGATTTAAAAAAAAATTGAATTTTTATGGAATGATAAATTCATGCGGTGCATTTATTATAACGGGGACAAACACATCAATAAATTTAATGGAGGGGGAAACTACAAAGAAGCCTTCAATAAGAGTAAATGGAGTCAGCAAGTGGGTGAGGTGGTTAGTTGCTCAGAGGGAAATTAACGGATATTCTTTCAGATTCAGAAGAAATCCCATGACAATCCTTTTCCATTTGCAAGCTTGAGTGTTTTTTTTCTGTAAATGAGAATTGGGATGTGTTTCTCTCATACTTCATGGTATATTTATTTGTGTGGTTTGTGGTATATGACATCATCTATATTAGAATGAATTTGCTTTTCCTTTGGCATATTGGACTCTTTGAAATAAAGTCAGGTTTCTGCCTTTCCTCAAACCGAGCATATAAATATTTATTGGAAAGAAGTACTTTTGTTGTATAATTCTTTTAACCAATAAGGCAAATCAATATGAAATCATTGAGAATGTGATAAATAAATATTTAAGTACTTGGTAAGTTGAAAAAATAAAATAGGTAATAATAAGTACAAATGTTGGCTGGATTATCATGACAAAAATTTGACGTCCGTTTGGCTATAAGAATTTTTACGTTTTTTAAAAGAATATTTTATTTTAGTGAAAATTATAATGTTTTGATCATAAGAATTATTTTACTTGAGTGAAAGCTACTTTTGAAAAAATAAAATCAAGTACATTTTAATTATTTCTCATAAAAAGTGAAAAAGAACTCTACTTTATTTACGTGGCCAAACACAATTTCAACTCCAACTTCAAAATATTTTAGGTTAATGGCACGTCAAATTTTATAAAAAAAAAAAAAAAAAAAAAAAAACTTGTTTTGCCAATTCTTCCAATCCCACTAGCTCAGAGATCTCCTCCAAACAGTCTCAAATTTTAGATATCAGATCACCTCGGTATTATGAGCCTTTTGATATGTTATTCACTCAAAATGGTTCATAATTGCGTCATGTCGAATTTAATGTAAAAAAAAAACTAATGAAACTTGGCTTGCAAGTTTTTTGAATCCCAACTAAATCAAAATCTCCTCTAAACAATTTCAAAATCTAGATATGAGATTCTTTCGGTATTACGAGTCTTTTACTATGTTAATTATTCACTCAAAACGATTCACATTTGTGATATGTCAATTTCTTTTAAAAAGAAAAACCAACAAAGAAGAAAGAAGGAAGAAGAAGCCATTAATAGTTGAAGTAAAGGAAGAAGAAGAAGAAGCATTGCCAAATAACTATTTCATGTAATTTTTAATAAAGTTGCGTTAATTTTCTTGTCAATAATTTGATCGAGTGGTCATTTTTCATAATTATCCCTATAATTATTTATTATAAGTTGATATAAATATCAATGTTATGGTGGAATAAATAATTACATTCTTTACCTTGCTAGAAAGACAAAAGGTGAGAGGGTTCATGTTCATGTAGGGGATCCAACTAGTGCATGAGCATCGTTATAATTGGGTGAAATCTGAATTTTAATATAATATATAGTCAGTGGCGGAGCCACCTTTGATTCAGAGGTTCAATTCTCTTCAACGAAAAATTATGATGTATTTACATGGTTAAAAGTATTTATATATATATATATATATAATAGATGTTGAATCCTCTTCGACTAGTCTGTATATTTATTTCTAAACCCCTTCAATAAAAATTCTGACGGTGTCACTGCTTTAACTCGGTATCCACTTGACAAAGAAAGGAAACCATTTAAATTAGGATTATTCATGTTTATGTTGGTGGTCTCACTAATTCAAAGTTATCTAAACTTTAACAATTGTAATTGACAGGAGCTACTTTCATCTTGGTAGAAAATCAAGCATTACAATCCGCGGCGGACACAAAATTTTTCTTCAGAAGTTTCGAAAAAAAGAATATGCTAATGGTATAGACAAATTAGCGGGTCAAGTTAGATATGAACAGGTCAAATCATATACGAACATGCGTAAATCCAATAACTTTTATCTAAATTAAACATTTTTATTAAAAAGTTTATTGAATATATAATATTATTTATTTTGAAGCCAATTTATCGATTGAATTATTATTTATATTAATTTAAAATATTAATAAAATTTATTAATTTTAAATTTTAAATAAGTTGATAAAGTTTTTTTAAATTGTTTTTTCAAGAGTAATGTTTAAACAAAAATGAGAAGGAAAATGAAGTTATGACACAGACCAGTAGGAGACAACCTTCAAACGCCATACAAAAATGAAAAAAGAAGTGCTACTGTATATCGTTTACCACTAAGCTATGTGTAGGGCTACAGAGTGTGGAAGCGTGATAAATTCAACCAAAGATTTCGAGAAATTAATAAAAACAGTAAAATTGACACCAAGGTTTTAGGTGGAAAAACCCTCTTTAAATAGAGGTAAAAAAACCACCAGCGAGAGAGCCAAAGATTCCATTAATATTGACGAGAGTACAAAATATTTTCTCGGGACTAACAAGACAAAATAGCCCCTTACAAATTCTCTACGAGTATAGAAATACTCAACCAAGAAGTAGAGAAAGAAGAAAATATACAGGAGAGATTGACTATTGAAATGTTGTGTGGGTGTCTTTGCAAATGAAGTAGCATTGGCTTTTATAGCCAAATCTGGACCTCAAAAGTATTGCCTTCATGTGTGAATGCAGCCACCGATGTTGAAAACACAAAGTTAAAAATGTCTTCATCATCCACAATTGTTGAAATATGAGCAACAATTGTTGACAAAAGGAGAGCAACAATTGTTGACCAACACTATGGAACAATCTTTATATTTTTAAATATAAACAACAAATATAATCTTATATTAAAAAATGTAATGTTTCGAGATCTGAACCCCTCACCTCCATGTGGATCCGCCCCTGATTATAATAAGAATATAACATATCCAAATTAAATCTGGAATGATCAATCAAAAAGAAAAGAGAAAAATATCCAAAAAAAAAGCTATATCTTAGTGATATTAATATTATAAATTTGAATCATAGATGTGCAAAATATATGAAATTCATAGCCTTTATGTAAGGTGTTAAAAAAAAAATAGTTATAACACTTTGTAAAGTTATTGATGGCGTAACTATAAAATAATAAATAAAATTACACTATTAATTTTGTAACCTAGGATAATCACCAAGAAGAGATCATAAACTTAGCAACATTATTCCGAATGGAACAACAAATTCTACCAATTTCATTTTTTATTGAGTTTCAACAATAATTTCAATGTAGCATCCTGAAAATTAAGACATCAATTTGGAGTATGTATAAATTCGTGAAGTGGTATAATTGAAGGTCAAGAAAAACAGTAGTTTCCCTAATTAGTAAATTAGCTATTACATTTTCTCTCAAGATAACAACTCGTATTAATGGGGGTGTATGTTGCTTTTTAATTAAACTAAAAATATTTATCTGAAGGATGAGGAAGTAAACTAAATAACAAACTGATACATACAAATCTATTAAGGCACACATGCAACTATCAACTAAAAACAATATAATAAGATAAAAAATAACGTAATAAATCACCTGAAAATTCCTGAATTCAAGAGAATCGATGAGAGCAGTTTTCTTGTTTTCCTTGTTATGCCATTGAAAAAAAAAAAAAAAAAAGAAGTCTTTAGAATTTTTTTCGCGATCAATTGAATCTACTTTACCAAACAAGATATGAACAGAGAATGGTATTTTACTGAGTTACCTCATTTGAATCTCAAGGGAAAATTACGTTGATTCCCTTGCATAATTTTTATAGTCAGTAGAAGCTACAAGACTTACAAAAAGGAAAATGGACAAAGGGAAAAGTTAAGGAGACGTGTCTATATAATATAACAAGAATAACATGGTTTACTATTAGCCGTAAAATAATGTTTACTTACGAATATAGCGTTTGTCATAAGAGGTTTAAGCAGAGGTTTAATATTTCAAATAGAAAAACTTGTACAATTTCTTTATCCACTTGCACGATATCACAGCTTGATGAGTAGATAAAAATTATTTTTTTATTTGGGGGTCTTATTAAACTTTTTTCATGGACACAATGTATAGCAAAACCATTATACAAATCACATCTCAATAAAGCAAACTCCATTAATACATTTATTTATTTATTTATACCATATAAACACCGTTCAAACACAAAGAAATCATTAATAAGCTCTCAAGTAAATAAAATAACTAAAAGTATATATTAACAGACAAATTTATATATACAATTAAACTCGCCAAAATAAACACAAATTAAAAGACAATGCATGCAACATAATTAAAAATCCAAATACCAATCAAACAGCAAAAAATGAAAGGCAAAAAATAGGTAATAAAATGTTCGTCCAGCTGTATCCCACAAATACGAGTACTCCCGTTCCTCTTTTTTTTTTTTTAATCACCGAAAAATCTGCAGTCGCTACGATTTCTACCACAGCTTCTATCTTTCGGGTGAGCACTGAATAAACCCCTCACTGTCCAATCAAGATAGATTGAGAAGGCATTAGGGGGTTCGAAATCGCGACCTCCTTTCTGAAAGTCTCCCCTCGATCAAACCAAATCAACTACGCCCGAAGGTACTTTTTAATTTTTTTTTATTTTTAATGAAGAGAAAATCACTGTAAATCATCTATGTTTACATATGCAAAACATGATTGAGGATACTGATATAAACATAAGTCTTGGCAGATTATATTGAATCGACCCAAAGAGAAGAATATAATAAAACTTTGGTATTAAATAAGCAACATGTTTCTCATGACTACTTATCAAAAAGTAAGACAAAATGTGATTTTCATTGAGAACCTAAATTATTGTATACTACACTAACCCTACTATGAAACTTCTTGAGAAGAGATTTCTCACTCTGCTGCGTTAAGTAACAAAAGTCTTTGCGATATTTGTGAGAACTTGGCATTTAGGTAGACCTTGGACCGCCCCAAATTTTATTGATTGGAACTTGAAAAATTCGTGGTGCGATCCATGTTTGTGATTTTTCATGGGGTCTGTGGTGGTAGCGTAGCCCCCCACAGTATGGACCTGTATGTTTTTGATCTATGACTTATTTGTAGACACGTATTATATAAGTGTATTTAGTGAACTGTTTCGGGTTGATAAATTTACGTCATTGAGACAAATCGTTTTCTTATTGTACTTCTCTCCATTATAGTGAATTCCTCTGCTTATGCTCGTGTTTTTTTCACAAGAATTTTCAGATAAATATGTGTGTTCTTATTTTTCTTTTTCTTATGATTTATTTAATACTATTTCACTCACAGATACCACCCTTTTCTTATAAATGTCACTAAAATACACTAATGAATAGCTCGGGGAGTCATAGGACCTTGTTACAACAAATTTCATCAAAATTTAAATATATTTTGGACCCTTTTCCCTTATATTAACGTTGACCAATATTTTAAGATGAATAATTTACTATTTTAAATTCAAATTTAGATGATCGAAAACTATACAAAAAATGTTATAAATGGCAATCCATCTCATATTAATATGATGAAAAAAATGCATCTTAAATATTTGGTAAAACTTAGAGTGTGTTTGGTGCAAAGGAAAACATTTTCATGTTTTTCAATTTTCTCATGTTTGGTTGACTTAAATATTTCGGAAAATATTTTCAAAATCAACTTATTTTCCTCAAATTTAAGAAAAATGACTTTCGTTCAAAAAGTATGGAAAACTTTTTCTAAAAATCTCTTTCAACCTCATGCATCAACTTACCACACTAACCCAAGTTTAAGATATTGATACTAACTCGGGATCTAGCTCTCGATTCTCGACTCGAGCGACGGGATTGTATCTCGAAATAGCAATCCTCGTTGGGATGTGGTTTGGGTGTTGTGTCGGGTGTCAGAATCAGGTCTTGGTTCGGGTGCGGTGCTCGGTCCTAAGTCGAGATTTTGGATCGGATACCGAGTCAGGAATCGAGGTTGGATTCCGGGTCGAAAATCGAGGTCGGATCTTGAGTTGGGAGTTGAGGGTCGATTCTTGAGGTCAGGTCTCGGGTTGAGAGTCGAGGTCGATTCTTGGGTCAACTATCGGGGTCGAGTCTCTCGTGTCTCGTGTCTCATGTCTTGGGTCAGAAGTCGGGGTTGGGTCTCAAGTTGAGTTAAGGTCAGGCATCGATTCATGTGTCGGGTTTGGGTGATGGGGCTAGGAGACAAGTCTCAATTGTAAGTTGGGGTCGAGTCCCGATTCGGGTGTCAGGATCGAGAATCAAAGTTAGGTTTCAGGTTGGTTGTCAAGATTGGGAAACAAGGTCGGGTGTTGTGGTCGGGTTCTGGGATCAAATCTCGGGTTAGGATTTGGGTCGGGAGTAGGGGTCGGGTCTTGTGATCAAGTCTCATGTCTAGAGTCGAGGTCGGTTTTCGGGTTAGGTGTAAGGGTCGGGTCTCGAGGTCGGATCTCGTGTTAGGAGTCAAGGTTGGGTATCGGGTCGTTTTCCTATTTTGAGTTTTGGGTCCAGAAGACAGGCTTTAATTTTGAGTCAGGGTCGGTTTCGATTCGGGTGTCGGGGTCAAATTTCGAATTAAGTCCCCGGTTGGATACTAAAATTGGGTTTTGGGTCGGGTTTTGATTTGGCTATCGGGGTGGGTTACCAGCTCTAGAGTCAGGGTGGAGTGTTGGGTTAGGTGTTAGAATCATGTCCCAATTAAGCGTCGGGGTTGAGTTTAGGGTTAGGTTTCGAGGTCAATATCGCTTCGACTATTGAGTTCGATTACCTGCTCTGGAGTTTGGGTCAGGTCTCGGGTTAGGCGCCAAAATTGGGTCCCGATCCTTGTGGTAGCGTCGGGTCCTGGATTGGTCGTCAGGGTTGATTCCCTATCAGAAATTATTTCCTGAAAAGATATTTTTTACTCTCTACCGAAACATTAAAAGATATTATCTGAAAAATACTTTTCATTCACCAATCAAATACTAGAAAATATTTTTCCACTCACCAATCAAACTTGAGAAAATAAGTGAGAAATCAACTTGTTTTTATGAAAATATTTTCTAAAAATGTATTTTCCTTCGTAGCAAACACAATCTTAGTGTAAATTGACCTAAAAAAGTACAATTAAAAGTGAACCGAGGAGTAATATATTATAACACTTTCATCAAGTGGTAATAAAATGGCCGAATCAAAATACCAAAAAAGCCCTACAAAATAGTTTTTATTTCGAAAATACCCTTTCATTCAGTAAGGGTAAAAAATACGGCAGTAAACATTATTGTTTTCTCCATTGTGAATTGGGGAATTAGGGTTTGCGATTGAAATTTGAAATGGCTATGGCGTCGTCTTCAAGTTCCGCAGAAGAACAACACCTTCCATGGAAGAGAGAGCTTCTGGTCAAGTTTATGTCTAATCCTGATATCTGGAACGACGATGATTTTCTTTCTAAAGGCGCTTCACCTCAGCATCGCGATGCTTTTATCCAAATTTATCAGCGATACTTCCGTCAGCTTGCCAATTCCGATGTACGCTTATCTGAATTTTTTGCTGTTACGCATTCATAATTTGCTGTTTAATTTGTGGAAATTCGAGGTTACGTTTAGCTAAATTTTAATTAATTGAGTAATATTAACCAGTGTAATTAGTTTCTGTAATTGCTAAATTAATTGGAGACATGTTTTGCTAGTTTAGTTGAGAATTTACGTTGGAGTGTGTATATTTTAGATGATGAATTCATTCATATGTGTTGTTTGTCAATTCCGATGTACGCTTATCTCAATTTTACTCTTACGGATTCATAATTTGCTGTTTAATTTGTGGAAATTCGAGGTTACGTTCAGCTAAATTTTAATTAATTGAGTAATATTTACCAGTGTAATTAGTTTCATTAAATGCTAAATTAATTAGAGATATGTTTTGCTAGTTTCGTCAAGAATTTACATTGGAGTGTGTATATTTTAGATGATGAATTCATTCATATTTGTTTTTTGTCAATTCCGATGTACGCTTATCTCAATTTTGCTCTTACGGATTCATAATTTGTGGAAATTTGGGGTTAACTTGCAAGCGTTTTGTGTCGCATAAATTAAAAAAGCGTTCTTTTGATTTGTTTTGTTACACTTTTGAGTAATGACTTGTTTTTAGAAAGTTAATGTTAGATGAAGAAGTTAGTCAAACTACTGATTTGTTAAGTAATGTGTTATTCATGTCAACAATATCTAAAATTATGGGAGATATGTTTTGCTAGTTTCGTCAAGAGTTATAGTTGGAGTGTGTATTTTTAGATGATGAATTCATTCATATTAGTGGTCTGTACTTGGCTCTTAGGAGAGGAGATATATAAGTGATTAGGGGTAAGCTTTGTTTCCCTTTTGCCTCGATAATTGAGTAAAGTTAGCAATTGCAATCCGTTTCAACATTTCCAAAATCTATGGGTGATATGTTTTGCTAGTTTCGGTAAGAATTAACATTGTAATGTGTATATTTTAGACCTGAATCATTCATATTTAGTTGTTTCTCCACTTGACTCTGAGTAGAGGTGCTCAATATGAGGACAGATGGGTATAAGACATTAGTAATACACTATAGTTTCCCTTTTGCCTTGAATAACTACTCTGTAATGGAGCAAACTTAGCAATTGTGATCCGTTTTAACAATTCCAAAATAAATGGGAGAGATTTTTCTAATATTGGAGCAAGTGTTGTCAAAGGCACATTTAACCCCTAAAGTGAGGCTCGAAATGTGTTGAGCACTTTGTATGGCTTAAATGTGTGCTTTAGTGTCGTCATTAAGCGTTAAGGCATAATTTTCTTTACCAATGAGCCTCTTTTGAAGAGGCGACACTAAACAATTTCACTTTATTGTAAAAAAAAATTCCAATTTCCTTTTTCATCTTATAATTGTCGGTCTTGGATAAAACATATATATTGTTATATTTCCTTTCCTTACGCCTTTATTCGTTAAAGCCCACACTTTATTTGCTCGTTATGATGAAAGCCCTAACTGACCTTAGAGGTTTTTGTGCCTTTTACTTTTGATAACACTGATTGGAGTGTATATTTTTAGACGTTGAATTTCATGTTTAACCGTTTGTTTACCCTGTTTATGTTGATAATGTATCAATAATGTCAAAAGGTATTTCCTTAGATATATTAGATTAAGTTTGGGACTAATATATTGATAATAGGGCGTCGAATCCCTAAATACTTTGATTTCTTGTATTCCGATGGTCAAGACAGTCTTTAATCCATGGATACATGCTTCACCTTTTATGGTATTCTTAGTTCTTTTAAAGTTCTGCTTAATGGCAAT
The DNA here is from genome assembly GCA_030864225.1 of Capsicum baccatum var. pendulum. Classification (NCBI taxonomy): domain Eukaryota; kingdom Viridiplantae; phylum Streptophyta; class Magnoliopsida; order Solanales; family Solanaceae; genus Capsicum; species Capsicum baccatum. Next base: position 263,124,796 of record CM061561.1, on the reverse strand, counting down.
GGGTGTGCGAATCGTAAAATTTTATTGAGAAAAATAAAAAAGAATGCCGTGAGTGAGTGATTAGACTTATGCTTCAATTCTTCATAATCTAATTTTGGTTTGTATATCTTTTCTTCTTCTTACTCTTTTTTTTTTTCATAATCTAAGTTTTGTGTAGCATCTGTGATTTGCTTGCCTTTAATAAAGACATTTTGATATCCTGAAAATAGCTTTACAATGACCTTTTTGAGTCTTTCAGTCATCACCTTAGCTGTGATTTTAAAGAAGCTACCAATAAGACTAATGGGTCTGTTGTCCTTTAGTGCCACCATTCTTTGGCATTCTCCGTGAAATCATTATGTTGCAACCACATATTCTCAAACTTGAAATATGACGGATTAGCAGATCAGTTGCCACTCTCCAATACTATGGGTCTATAATCAGAAGTGACTTTTAGGAGGGCAAGCTGTATCAAAAGTCGTCACTTCATTTGGTAGAAATCAGGAATCTATCTATTCTGTCGGCTTGAGTTGAGTCCTCACCCCTTTACTAAGTGTAATGAGCACCTTGACGAGGTAAGTCGATAAACTCCAAGTCCTGAATGAGATCTGAAAAGCTTCTCATTGCTCTTGATCTTCTAATGCAGTTGAAACTTTCATGTTCGAATCTACAGACGTTAAAGTCTCCTCCAACTGCCAATGATCAGTCCCTAACCCTCTAATATCAGCTAATTCATCCAAAAATCAGTTCTTTCCCAATTTGAATGTGGCCCATATACACCATTAAAGCACCATTTGAGATCTCCCTGTACCTCTTCGAACACTGCAGTGATGGAGTATGTACCTTGCAGAAAATCTATGCAATCCCATTGCCTCATCTGTGTTTCCATGACAGTAGACCATTATTCAATTTTTTTGTTTCTTGTAGACATAAAACAGCTGGCTTCCACTTCTTCACCAACGATTTAATGGTGTCTCTTTTTTCACTGTCGTTAAGCCCCCGCACGTTCCAACTTATGATTTTCACTTTCATTCGGACAGTGCTTTGAGTTTCCTACCCTTCATGATTCTCTTTCCCTCATTGTGGACCCCTTTGTCATAGTTGACCGAGCATATCAAATTTTTCACCTCGCCACCCCCCTTTTTCTTGGACTTTTTTGTGCGTTTGAGTTTCTCCCTTTGCTGCTGAAGCTGTAGTTTCCTTTTCTGCTCCATAAGTAAGATCATCTCCAGGATCTCGTGCTCAAATCCATTTCTTGGTTATTGTTATTTGTAACGCTTGAAACTCTCACGAGCACCACAAGTCCTGCAAAAAATCCTAATGGCAAGTCATGGCTTCTTTCGGTGCTTTTGGTTGTTGTGTTAAAAGTTCTTCTTCCCTGCTTCTCTTTGAGCTAATAGACCAAACATGTAATTGCATTTCATCATCAGCTTCTTTGGCTTTCTCTTGCGTTAACTTATCTCTCTCTATATCTAATGATAAAATCTGGACAGATCTATCCCATCTATTATCTATTCTGATATGAACTCCTATTGACGTATTGTCGGCTTATTTGACAGGGTTTTGACATTGACAAATATCCGGGTGATGCTAAGGCAGCAGCATGTATACCATATTTGGATTGTGAGAAAGAAGTTGACATGCTGATGGAGCTGGCTAACCATGCCATGGAGCAGGATTACAACAACAGGGAAACCAGTGTCTGTGTCTATGCTCTCTATTCTTTTCATCTTTGACATAGAGCCCTGTGTTGACGATTTTCTATCTTTATGCTTTGCTGCAGGTTTACAAGTACGAAGTTTTGTACATTGAAAAAGTCGACTTCTTTTTGTCTGAGTATCGTGAGTTTTTTTATGACGGTCAAAGTTAGAAATGAGACTCTGGAGGGGGGCGTTGAAACTTTTCAAATCCATGCATATAAAGGACCACATGGAGAGAATATTGTCCGGCTTTGCAGGAAAAGAATGGTGGTATGAGGTAAGTAATTTGCTCGGTTTTTATTTTAATTAATCTGTATTATGAGATGTTTTATATATAGATGATGGATTTTACCAGTTGGCTAATTTACTTTGGTTTGTTTGTTCTGGACTATTTTGCAGTTGGTTTATTTGCTAAGCTCGTGACTGCTGGACTTGGCTTTCTTAATCTTGAACTAGAACCGTTTATATTGAATGGCCTCTATATTAGTTGTAGAAGTATTTGGTAGATTGCAGTTGCCTAAATTATGTTACTTATTACGTATTACTCCTAGTTGTTTGGGCTGTTAAAAGTACAATTTTCACTTAAATGTGGAACGTTTTAATCAAGAATTACTTGATCACGCAAGTACTCATCCAGTCAGCGCATTAGGAATGAAAAAAACGATCATTCCGGATTCTTTTCCTCATAAAAAAAATGTATTTCATAGATTTCTATGGTCAAAGTCTCCACGTTTCACGTCCCTCGACAGGAGATGCACCATGTTGATAGGAATCGGCAGACTTTCTTGTACACTTCCTCGAGAGCAGCATTTTGTCTTGGGGACACCAACATAGACGTCGACAATGCACCATGTGTTATATAAATTATGAATCTGGAGCCTAATTTAAAGACACTTTTTTTATGCGAACTTCAAATAATTCCTTTTTTACAAACACTGCATATTAATTTACAAATGGACGTCCGGTAAAAAACTGACAATTCACAATCAAAATCAAACCACTTTTTGATATGTAAATTTTTGGAGCAACCCTTTTTGATATGTAAAAGGAGACTAACTTGCATAAATATAAAAGAAAAAAAATCGTATATTTAACTATTTAATATAAACTTTAGTTACAGATAATAATTATTTTAAATATTACCTACACTTAATAATTCTGACTCGTACTCCCATATTATTTTTCCTAAAATAAAACGGTTTGAGTAAAAATACCAAAAAGCGGCAAGAAAGGCACATAAACATATTTGGTTTAGGAAAGGTCACAACAAAAAATAAAATATTGCACGTAAACATATTGGGTTTAGGAGAAGTAACAAAGAAAATTATTTTAAGTAGGAGAAAAATAAAGGCATTACTCGTACATGCACTTATTCTCTTTTCTTTTCCAAAGACACACATTGTTGTTGTTGTTTTCTTGTGCATGAATCATGATAATAAAGGCTCCTTTGTTTATTGATATGGCTGATAATGATACAGAATCAAAGTCAAGTTCTGCAAAGAATGTATTGCATGGAAGAGAGAACTTCCTGCGAAGTTTTTGTCTAATGATGCTGTTTGGAATGACAATGATTTTCTCCCTAAAGGCGCTTCACCTCAGCATCGCGATGCTTTTATTCAAATTTATCAGCGATACTTTCGCCAGATTGTCAATTCTCATGTATGTATATTTAAATTCTGCTGTTAATTTGCAAATGTTTTGAGTTACAGAATTTCTAGCTAGTTAATTAAGTAATAATGTTAACAAGTGGAGTTAGTTTCAATGATTTCACAATTAATGTGAGGAATGTATTGCTATTTTAGTTAATAATTAAAGTTAGAGTGTGTATGTTTAGATGATGAATTAGAATGGAAGGTTAGTAGGAAGTACTGTGTTCATGCTAGTAGTTGCAAGTGTTATGTCTCGTTGTTTGTAGTGGCGGAGCCAGGATTTTTATTGAGGGGGTCAGAAGTATATATACGAACTAGTCGAAGGGGATTCAACATCTACTATATATGTATAGAAAATATTTTTTAACCATGTAAAATAATATAAAAATAATATAATTTTTCGTTGAAGCGGGTTTGGATGAACCTGGAGCAAGTTCCTCTTGGACTTTTGTGGTGCTTATTGTTTTGGGTTGATCAATTATAGTAGTATTTTGTTAGTAGTCTTGTTTTTATTAATTTTTATTATCTGAATTGCTTCTGTTACGGATTCATAATTTTGTGGAAATTCGAGGTTTAACTAAATTTTATTGCCAACTTGCAAGGCTTTAGGTTACTAATACGAACAACGAGACAATACACTCGAACTTACTAGCAAATATTTAGAGTAAAGCATCTAGTATACCTCTGAACTATGACTGAATTTGCTATGACACACTCCAACTTTACGGGAGTCCTATTACCTTCTGAACTAAATTTTAGCGTATTTTTGACAACCTTTTAAGCTGAGGTGACACCTCTGGTGTGGACCCCATTTTTATGTAATAAAGGTGTCACGTCAGCATAAAAGGGTGATAAAAATATGCTAAAACTGACTTCAGGGGTAATTACACCCCTGTGAAGTTGGAGTGTGTCATAGCAACACCATAATTTAAGGGTGTACTTGCTTAAAGGGTAGCCCGGCGCACTAAAGCTACCGCTACTTGCGGTGTCCGGGGAAGGGCCCCACCACAAAGGTGTATCGTACGCAGCCTTACCTTGCATTTTTGTTAGAGGGTGTTTTCATGGCTTGAACCCGTGACCTCCTGGATGCTTATCTCAAATATATTTACTATGGCTAACAATAGAATATGGTCAGATCTATGACAATCTACTTGGATATGAACTCCTATTACCTTATTGGCGGCTTATTTGACAGGGTTTTGACATTGACAAATATCCAGGTGATGCTAAGGCAGCAGTATATATACCATATTTGGATTTTGAGAAAGAAGTTGACATGCTGATGAAGCTAGCTAACCATGCCATTGAGCAAGATTACAACAACAGGGAAACCAGTGTATGTGTCTATGCTCTCTATTCTTTTCATCTTTGCGCGCGATAGACCCCAATCGCGATAATTTTCTATCTTTATGCCTTGCTGTAGGTTTACAAGTACAAGGTTTGCTACATTGAGAAAGTTAACTTCTTTTTAGTTGAGTGTCGCGAGTTTTATGATTGTTAAAATTAGAAATCTAACTCTGGAGGGAGCCTTTGAAACTTTTCAGATTCATGCATATAAAGGACTACATGGTGAGAATATTGTCCGTCTTTGCAGAAAAAGAATGGTGATATGAGGTAAGTAATTTGCTCGATCTATGTATCGATGTGTAGTATGGGATGCTTTAACATATAGATAATGAAGGGGAGCCTTAGAGCAACCGGTAAAGTTGCTGTTGGAAACAGCCTCTGGCAGAAATGCAAGATAAGGTTGCGTACAATACACCCTTATGGTGGGACCCTTCTCCAGACCTTGCACATAGCGAAAACTTTAGTGCACCGGGCTGCTGTAACTCCCCGATTTTATGAATTGGAACGCTGCACGGTGCTCATGACCTCGAAGGACCACAAGCTAACCCATGACTGATATTTGTACCTGTATAATGTATATTATATCATGAAAATGCGGAAACATGTACTAAATGGCCATAAGGTTCAAATCTAAATAACCATCTGATAAGAACAATGTCTGAAAACGGTATAACAATACCAAAACAAGTCTGAAATAACTGTCTAGCATGCTATAGTATGGAAAAACTAAAAACTGTCTGAATAAGGAGTTGATGGGACATGTCCCCAACTAACTCCAACTACTGAAATAAACTGAAAACTGAAATAGTAATGAAATCATCATGTCCTCGAAAGATGAGGACTTACTTCTAACTCTGACTGCTGAGACTGGAATCTACTGCTGATCTGGAGATCGTTCCTCTAAACCTATGGCGTAAAATAAAACACCATAGTGCAAATACATCAGTACGTCTGAATGTACTGAGTATACAGGTGAGGTAGGCTAAATGCAAAGGGTTACATGCATGAACAATACTGACTAATATGAACGTGAGAATACATACATGCATAAGTAACTATAACTGAACTCGTGATGATACTGACTACTGAGTCAGCATAGATGAATGACTATTTCTGACAGTTCGAATTATGAAGAAATGGTCTGATTGACTGTGTCTAACAGTCTTGAAACTGAATACTGAGAACGTAAGTTATGGCAATTGATATAACTGTACTGATCGGCGTAATCGATGTAACTGATACTGAGCGACTGTATCTGACAGTCCTGGTTTTGTAACTAAAATTGTGGGATGTATTCATGTAACCGACATGCCCCATGCTAAGCTGACTGAGTTTCAATATCTGCCCTAACTGGAAGGGTGTCAGTACCGCGCCACCAGTAAAGACAGTTGTTGTGGAGTCAGTCCTAATCTAGCGGGTGACCCCTGGGATCAGTCCTATACATATAAATGTGCTAACGGGTGATCCCTCAGTATGTCAGTCCTATCTAACGGGTGACATCTCTTTTCTACGCTGGCTACGTAGTTTTGGAACTTAGGGATTACTTCTAGAGATCTCAGTCATGTCTAGTGGGTGAGTCCCCATCCCCAGGCTCACTCGGTGCTGAATCCTACTCCCAACTGAATGACACTGAACTGAACTAATTCTGAGTTTACTGAGTTCTGTAACTGGCGGAATACTATTGATGTCTGATAGCTAACTGGGTTCATGAGATTACTGATCTTATTGAGTACTGAGATTACTGAGATTAATTGAGCTTAACTGAGATTACTGAACTACTAAGACTGTTGAGATTTCTGAATTTTTCTGAGTCCCATAACTGACTGAATTCTATAGATCATGGCTTGACTGAGAGTATCATGATAACATGACATGGTACTAGTCACACAACTATATTTTTCGGGTACGAGTACCCCTAGGACTCGATGGAAAGAAACTGACAAGACTTGACAATTCTGGAATACATAATCAAGATCAACAATCCATAATACACTAACTTGGGGATTTCATACAACTCATGGTTATCATAGTCTTGTTCATGAATAAGAATGCAAACATTCATAGCGTAATTCCATACTTAACATCATGAGCATTCTATCAACATATGGATGTCACAACAATAACATGGGAACCATTTAAGCATGAGAGAGTAGTATGCATTTATCATGTAGGTTATACTTTAGCTATTATTCATAATTTCTAGGTTCTTAGGCATTTTATCAAACACCTTGCATGCACACTTTGTGGCATAGGTTTATTCATGAATCCAACAACCCAAATCACCTAAAATTCACATATTTCAACTAACATGCCATCCTAGTTTTATGCAAACCCATAAAGATTCTATCTTGACATTATTCAACACATAAACAAGCTCAACAATGCAATCAAAACATGACAATCATGTCATATAGTTTAAATAGGATTCTTGGATTTCATGGACGAAAAGAGTTCATAAATGGATACACGCATACCTTATTTCTTGATTTAATGAAGATTGACGGAAATATTCTTGGAATTTGATGGTAGAATTTGCTCGAACTTGAATCCCTCAATTGAAACCCTAGCTTGTTCTTGAGAGGACTTTGAGAAAAGATAGTGTATTTTGGTGTTATGGAGGCTTAATTCCGTATTTTTGATTATATATATGAAGATAAAATAACCAAAATACCTCTAAGAGCACGGAAGTAGAATGCTGAAAACCGGGCAAGACTTGCAGGGTGGCGCCTGGTTTATCCCGACGGACTTGCCGGGCGACGCATGACTATCCCGGTGGACTAAACCAGGCGACGCCTGCCCTAGAGCAGTGCTCTATCTGGGGCGACGCGGGCCTATCGCCCGGGGCTACAGTTTTGAAAATCCAAACATGCCCTTACGCTATCCGAAAAATTTTGAAACTTACCCGGATATACTACGACCTTGCCCCATCGCAACTCAACTTGAAAATCCAAAAACGAAGGCCGGGAAGATCATCAAATAAATTCACGAAGTTCAACAGTCTAAAATAAGACTAAGTGTTGAACACTTAACAAATGGAAAAATGCAGGTTTATATAGCCATTAGGTGCCCCTTTCGAAAGGTGGCAATGGTTCACCAGAAAGGTGTATCCTTTCTGAACAGCCATGTCTTTCATCAAAAAATGTGTCTTTTTCAAACAACCACAACCATCCAAACAGTCATGTCTTTTCCCAAAACAGTGTGTCTTTTACTCGAAGAGTTGTGTCTCTTCGAGCAGCCGCAACATCATTCTGCATGCAGAAGCATGCACATTAATGGAGGTTCAAAACTGTAAAATTGGTTGCGTTTTTACATTTGATTTTTCGTACTGTTCAAATAAATTTTGTCCAAAAAGATAGATCTCATCAATCATTTTCCAATTCCATTTTCTATTTTCCAATTCTAAGCCAAGTGAACGACGACAACGATGCGAGGCACCTCTTGATTCTTGATTCACTTACCATGTGGAGTAAATATTCCTTAATATAAACACTTGAAAATTTCCTTCTCCCACCAATGTGGGAGAATTAGTAGACTTTCCTATTTTTGAGTACACTTTCCATTTTGAGTGTTATCTTAATTTTTCCTCCATTTTTCATTCACATATTTTATCTAAAAACCAATAGAAATTTCTTATTTTGATGATGAAGTAGAGGAGGTTGGAAATGAAAGAAAAGAGGAATCTTTATGGGCGGAAGATGGATTAGTGAAAACTAATGGTAATGAAATGAAAACAACAGGGGGGGGAGAAAATAGTACTAATGAGAACAACAACAATGTTTTGGTAAATGATGGTTTTGATATGGGTAGTGTGTTGTGGGGAGAACAGGCCAATGAGAACAATAATGCTGAGAGAAATGGTTCTTGTGATATTGGTGATGTGGGGGGAGAAAAGTCTCAGGACAATAATGATGATGAGTTTGTTATAGGAGAAGACCTCTTAATGCTCAAGATATTGAGGCATTGTTCATTTGTGCAAAAAGTTTAGAAAGTTTTCTGCTTTGTTAGTATGTTTTAGTAAAGTTTTATCCTTTGTTAATGTGTTTTAGTACTGTTAATGGGGTGGTATACTTTACTTTTGTTCTTGAATAGATGGGATACTGATTGAAAAGTTTAAACAGGTGAGGTAGTATTAGTTGATAGTGATAGGTCTCTTTATTGATGTAAAAGACAAGTATGACTATTAGAGTACGAGCCCTACTAATTTTAATATTATACTCTATTGATCGCCTATCTGTGGAACAAGTAAGTAAATGTGGTTCACAGAAGTAAAAGCTGAACACAGTGTTTTTACGTGGAAAATACCTCACCCAAGAAAGGTTGAAAAAACCACCAACTGTACCTCTACAGGATTTAACCTCAACTTTACATAACTCTTGAGCCTCAACAATCAACAAAATTACAAGACTTCTTGTAAACTAGGAATTAAAACTTCTAACTTCTATCACTACAAAAACACAAATCTTTCCAAGATAAATGTTCCCAAGTCTTCGAGTTCCCTAACTTGAAGACACAACTCCTAACTCAGTTTATAGATCACTAAGACTAGAAAAATGACTCATTACAACTCAAAGAACCTACCTACTACAAACAATCTAAGACCTGTTAAGTAAGGGACCAGGTTCTTCTTCAAGTACGTGAACTATTTTGCTGATTGTGGATTATCTTAGCAGTGCATGAGTGAAAGCTTTTGATTTCATTTCTTGTATTTAAGACAATACCTCATAGATTCCTTCAGTTGATATAATCTTCTATGTTTAATAGAACTCCAGGTAGTTTCACTGTTTTATTGTTGCCGTCTCTCTCTTCTTCTTTGAATAGGACTCTTCTTTTATCTCCGCAAGACCTCTTGTTCAACTCAACTTCTGTAAGACTTCTTGTTCAACTCAACTCCTATAAGACTTCTTGTTCAACTCAACTCCTGTAAGACTTCTTGTTCAACTCAACTCCTGATGTGATGAGTGTTATCTACTCCTGTTTGTACGTAAGTCATCTTATCAATAACTTGTCTGTAGCTAAGCTTTATTCACTTGAATGGACCAGCTTTTACAACATGTTTCATTCACACGTCTATCATCAAAACTTCACATTTCCTAACAAATTCCCCCCTTTTGATGATGACAAACATAGCATCACAAAAACCTGACATACTCAATAAGGAATTTAAGTGAAAGAAACACTCAATAAGGAATTTAAGTGAAAGAAAAAGAATGAAACAGGTTAGTCCAATTGAGTTATAAGCATTGCATAGCCTACTCTGCCCCCTTTTGACATTATCGAAAAGTTGGCACAACAATTGAAAACATCTAATAATTCATGGCCATTGTGGCTATCACTAAGACTAGGGGTGTACATAGGTTGGGTTGGTTCGGTTTTTATTAAAAAAGAAACCAATCATGTCGGTTTATTAAAACTATAAACCAAATCAAACCAACATAAATTTATTTTTTTCGGTTTAAGTTTTAGTCGGTTCTTTCAGTTTTTTTGGTTTTTTTTATAATCTTTAGTTTTTACAATTATATTGTGATCGAAGACTAGATCAAATACGTTTTCACTCATGTACTAATGAAAAACCACAATTATGAAACAATGAGGAGTGGAAAACTCTCTTGAAACTAAAAAGTGAGGTAAAGAGTGAAAATTTTATGTTTTAAGTTTATATTGGGTTTGGATAATTTAATTTTAAAATTACACATATACACAACTTATATTTCCAATATTATAAAAAATCCTAACTCCCTTAACATATTACAAAAATCCCAACATATACACAGAATATTATGTATATGTCAGCTATGTTATGTATATTAATAGAGAGAGAATAAAGTAATTAAAAAAATGGGAGAGAGTGTAATTACTTCTAAAAGGATTGGTATTTATGTTATTTATACTAATTTAATTAGCAATTAAATGACAAATATAACAACTTAAAGGCCCAAGTATGAATATATATCTACATCTACTTTCAAATTATTGAAAATTATGAAAACTAATTGAAAAAGTAGATTATAATTAATATTTTATGTATAAAAAGTTCAAATATTATATATATATATATATATTGTCGGTTTGATTTGGGTTCAGTTTGACTTTTTTTTGGTCAATACCAAACCAAACCAAGAAGGTCGGTTTTTCTTCTAACGTCAAACCAATCAAACCAAACCATAAGTCATTTTTTTTTCTCGGTTTGGTTTGGTTTATCAGTTCGGTTTGACTTGATGATTTGGTTTGTACATCCCTAACTAAGACAATCAAAATTCAGAGTAAAAGAACATGAATACAATATAATAAAACAGGAGTAGAACACTTTAAAGCAAAGAAGCCCATTTCATTCATTGTCAGAATATAACTAAAAGTACCAAAAGCAACATAAGATAGAAACAGTCATCAAGGAAGAACAAAACAGAAAGATAGGCCTAGAACAGCAGGAAAGAGGCTAAGTGAAAGAAGAAGAGGGATAAGGGAGGTGAGCTTCCTAATAACATCAACATTCTCAGCTCTCTTTTTTTCTAATAAACTTGTGAGGGAATCAATCAGAGCTAGGATCCCTTTTTCATCCTCATGAGCAGCCTGTGCAGCCTCCAAAAAAGCCTGTGCAACTTCCACCTTACCCTGTTTTTCAGCCAGTGTATTTCTCAATCTTTGCATTGGGTTATCAACTTTCCTCATAGAAAAAAGTAGCATGATATGGTTCACAGGCCCTATGATATCCTTGGTAGTCTGTGAAGACCACACTTGGACAGACACACCAAACTCCTCAAATATAGGGGTGAGCCAGAATTGATAAGAAAGGGCATGCCCATTTATTTCCTTGAGGAGAACCCTTTGCATATGCTTCAGTATGAGCCAAGGAAAATCAATTCTCACCTCAGTATCTAATAGTTCCATGAGATTAAGATCAAGAAAGCTAGCCACCGTCCTCTTTTCGTTCCTAGGGAGAATCATTTTATGCACTACATCAAAATACAGTTGGTGAAGTGGAGACATCTCCCTCTTAAGTACTCTTCTATGATTGACCAGGTGAGGATTCCCACCGAAATTTCTACATATGTCAAGAGTTGAGGCAAGATTATCAAAAGGTGGCCAACTACCCTTGGCATAGTAACCCCCCCCCCCCCCAGAAGAAATATACAGAATCCTAGCAATATCAGCAATATAAAGGTTCAATGTAACCTTTCTAATAGTAGTGGAGAATAACTCACCTATGCCCACCCCATTCGTATAGAACTCATACACTTCAAGTTTAGCAAATCTTCTCTGAAGGTCTCCTTGAAAAAATAAATGTGACCATCCTTGAAACTCAAATTTTCCTAGTAAAGTTTGCATATCAGCCCCCAAAACCACTAACAACTCTTCCTCGAGCTAATTTACACTTTTGAAAGTGAATACTATGTGCCTCAGAGGTGTCTTGATGAGAGGATGGGTGAGAAGATTCAAAATCAAGATCCAACTCATCAGTGACATCTAAAGTGAACTCAGAGTCAGATGATTCAGAAGGAACGGGTTTGGTGACCTATTTCTTTAAACGAGTAAACGACTTTGGAGGATTTTGAAACTTTGACCTTGGGAGGAGATTTTGAAGAGGAAGAGGATTTTGGAGTATGTTTAGAAGAGGGTTTTCTAAACAAGGAGGGTTTTGGAACCTTTGCCATGATAGTCTTTGCTTTTCTGACTAATCAAAGAAGAAGATCAGGAGAAGAGGCACGAGGAGGGGTGGGATCAAATGAACTCACATATTTCTTTTTGATGGCTTGAAGAGCTTTAGCTAGGGGAGCATTTTCTCGTTGCTTTCTCCCTCTAGTGTGAGGGGTACGAAGAGTGGAGATACTTGGAGAAAGTTCTGTAGAGGCAGTGTCGTTAATAGTAATGAGAATAGAAGAGGGCTTTCTTGGTAGCTTAGATCTAGGCTTTCTGGGGATTAAGTCTACAATAGGGATATTATCTCTATTATAGAAAAGTCATCAGCCTCAAGAATTTAAAGTGGGATGGGAGGCAGAAGTGACGGTTTTGAGATGGATGGAGAAGGTAAAGAAATTTTGGCAAAGGGGTTTGAAATTTCTAAAAATAGCAAAATCAGTTAAATTGGGGAAGATTTGAGGACTGATTATGGAGGGTAAGGTGATATCTGGATGAAGTACAATGGTGGTAAAGGGATTTATAATGAAGCTTGTGGAAGAGGAGGATGAAGAATAAGAGGAAGATGCCATTTGTGCAATAGGAGATTTTTCTTGGTTGTGAAGAGTTGAGGAGATAATGAATAAGAATTAAAGGGAAGAACGTATTTAAGTAGAAAGAAAGAGGAAGTTGAGTGGGTGAGGGACTGTATCATCAGAAACGTAATGATTAGAGTTTTTGGACTGATGGGAATGCATTGAGTAGCTTTTTGAAGTAAAACCTGACTCTTGAAGTTTTGGCGGTTTAAGTGTAACAATAAGGAACCAGGTAGACAACTTGTTTCTCTTTATGCCACTAAAGGTAAAAACAATTATACCTGAATGAAAAAATGTACAAAATTGCTTCTGTGATCCAGTATCTGCAAAATTAACACATGCATGATTCAGTATACTCTAAAATCTTAGAATTAGGATACACAACTTAATGTGTGAGACTGAATTAATCAACAATCACTTTAAGATCAGCTTATTCTAATCAAGCATTGAGGGAGACTTATGCAATTTTAATCATTCCCAAGGCTTACCTATTCTTTTCAAAGTGTTCTCTACTCAAAGCATTAGTAAAAATGTCAGCAATTTGTTTCTTAGTAGAACAAAACATAATTGATATATGACCTTTTCCAACATTATCTCGAAGAAAGTGATGTCTAATAGTAATATGCTTGGTTATTTTATGTTGAACAGGATTTTTTGCTATGTTAATAGCACTTGTATTATTATAAAAAATAAGAACACAACCAACATATATACCAAAGTCCATGAGTTGTTGCTTAATCCATAGCAATTGAGCACAACAAGAACCTGCAGCAATATATTCAGCTTCAGCAGTAGACAAAGCTACTGAATTTTGGTTCTTAGTAGACCAGGTAATCAAACATGATCCAAGGAATTGTGCCATGCCTGTAGTGGTTTTCTGGTCCACCAAGTATCCTTCGTAATCAGCATCAGAGTATCCTACCAAATTAAAGTTACTACCTTTGGGATACCACAAGCTAAGATCACTAGTTCCCTTCAAGTATCTGAAGATTCTCTTCACAAATTTTAGATGTGATTCTTTGGGTTTTGCTTGAAACTTGCACATAACCCTACACTGAACATAATGTCAGGCCTACTTACTGTGTGTACAATAATGACCCTATCATACCTCTATACATCTTTTGCTATACATCTGAACCTGTTTCATCCAAATCCAGCTTTGTGGCAGTGGCAATAGGAGTACTGATATCTTTTGCCTCTTTTATAGAGAATCTTTTGAGAAGCTATTTGGCATACTTTTGTTGGTGAATCATTATCCCTGATACTGACTATTTTATTTACAAACCCAAGAAGTAATTCAGCTCTCCCATCATGTTCATCTTAAATTGGTAGCTCATAAGTTTGGAAAACTCATGAGTCATACTCATATTGGCTGAGCCAAAAATAATATCATCCACATATACCTGCACAACTAACAAATCCTTTCTATTAGATTTCAAGAAAAGGGTATTTTCAATTTTACCTCTGGTATGTCCATGCTCCAATAAAAACTTTGACAATCTCTTATACCAAGCTTTTGGAGCTTGTTTCAACCCATACAAAGCTTTATCCTGTGTGTACACATGATCAGGAAACTCCTTGCTTTCAAATCCTGGAGGTTTCTTAACATACACCTCCTCCTTAAGAATGTCATTCAGGAATGTACTCTTCACATCCATTTGATAAATAATAAACTCTATATAGGAAGAAAAGGCAACAAGTAATCTTATAGCTTCAAGTCTTGCTACAAGAGCAAAAGTCTCATCAAAGTCAATTCTGTATTCTTGGTTGTATCCTTGGACCACTAATCTTGCCTTGTTTCTTGTAACTGCTCAATGCTCATCAACTTTATTTTTGTACACCCACTTAGTCCCAATTATTGATCTATATTTTTGAAGACGAACTAAGTGTCATACTTTGCTTCTCTCAAACTGATTTAACTCTTCCTGCATGGCTATAATCCAATCAGCATCAAGTAATACTTCAGTTACCTTCTTTGGCTCAATCTCTAATAGGAATGCCTTGAAGGCACACATGCTTCTTAATCCAGACCCTGTAGTGATCCCGGAGGTGAGATCAGTGAGAACATTATCAATAGGATGTGATCCTTGATACTTGTATTCTGTTGGTATTAATCCTAGTGAGCTACTAGGATCACTACTGATGTTCTGAGCTGGGTTAGTTGGTGGCTCAATTCCCCCTGTCACTATGCCTTCAGCTTCAGTTCCTCCTATTGATGTGCCTCCAAGTTTGGCATCTTCAGTCAATGAATCAAGTTGTATAACCTATTATTCAATATCACTTCCATCTTGCAGGTTAGTCTTAACACAGGATTCATCAAAAACCATATGTATGCTTTCTTCAATACAATTGGTTCTACTATTTAAAACCCTATAAGCCTTACTATGAAGTGAATAACCTAAGAAGATTCCCTCATCACTTTTAGCATCCAATTTTCCTAGATTATCCTTTCCATTATTGTGTATGAAAAATTTACAACCAAAGGTTCCAAAGTGAGAAATGTTAGTCTTTCTTCCTTTTAGTAATTCATAGGGAATCTTCTTTAACATAGGTTTAATCATGCATCTATTTATGATAGATGTTGTAGTTCTTATTGCCTCAGCCTAAAGGTGTTTAGCAATATTTGTTGTAAACATCATTGCTCTAGCCATATCTTCTAAGGTTTTGTTTTTCCTTTCCACCACTCCATTTTGTTGTGGTGTTCTAGAAGCTAAGAAGTTATGATCCATACCATTGTCTGAACAGAATTTCAAGAATTTTACATTCTCAAATTCCATACCATGGTCAGACCTTATGGAAACTAATGAAGTGCCAATTTCTTTTCAATTTTCTGAATGAAATTTCAAAGACATCAATGACATCTTCTTTAGAGGCCAGAAACAAAGTCCATGTGAATCTGGAATAGTCATCAACAATTACAAAAACATACCTTTTTCCACCTTTGCTTTGACGTTTCATGGGTCCATATAAATCCATATGAACCACGTCAAGGCATTTGGTAGTGCTAACATGGTTCTTTGACTTAAAAAAAGATCTTACCTACTTCCTCCTTACACCTGCACTATATAACTTTTTTCCTTTGAACTTGGTCTTGGGTAATACTAATACCATGTCTTTGGAGGAAAGTATGTTCAGTTATTTCAGACTTGCATGACCAAGTATTCTGTTCCAAAGGAAGGGATCATTTTTTATAGAACTTAGATAAGTCAGCTCAGGTCCTGGTAGTGCCATTATGTCAGCTTTGTATACATTTCTGTATATCCTTGTAGTGAGAACAATCTCGTTGGTATCCATCCTTTTGAATTTGACTCCTACAGTAGTAAACATAACTTTATTACCTTTGTCACACAGTTGTGAGATGCTCAGCAAGTTATGCTTTAATCCTTCAACAAGATAGACATCCTCCAATGCTTTTGACTCAGATGAGCCAATCTTTCCAAATCCAGTAATGATTCTCTTTTTTCCATCACCAAAAGAAACTCCTCCTCCATCTATTTTGGAGAGTGAAAGAAACTTTTTCTTATCACCAATTATGTGTCTTGAGCAAGCACTATCTAAGTACCAGTGCCTTTTGCTTCCTTTCACCTTCTCCTGCAAAAGTAATCAATGGTTAGACTTAGGAACCCAGACAAGCTTGGGTCCTGTTTTATGAGTGAAAGGATGAATCAAATCATGTAGTGCAACATGTTTCTCTGACCAGAACTGGTTTTGTTCTTTTTAGTCTAAGAAAATTTGTTAGGTAGGTTTTGACTGTTTGATCTACTTTTTATAGTTACTGGACATTTAGTGGTGGGATGTCCAAGGTTGCCACAAACCTGCCTTTTCATTGTAATTTCTTTCACCCAATTTGTGAACAATTCTTGAGGAGTTTGTCCACCTATTTGCCCTTTCAAGATCAAGTTTTAGTTTAGAAACTTCTTGACTCAATTTATTCATTTTTTCTGTTAAATCATGGTATTCTTATTTGTATTTAACTAGCTCAAGTTCAGTATTCTCTTGTTCTTTACTCATGGCCTTTTTCTCATTTTTAGTGAGAGTTAATTTGAGAACTTCAGACTTAAGAACATTATTTGAAATCTCAAGCTCTTCAACCTGTTTCTTGAGAGTGCAATTTTCCTTGTCAACTGTACCTGAGCAAGCCTTTAGATCAATGAGATCAAATTTGAGGCTTGCAAGACTGTTGAACAATTCATCCCTATCATAGGTTACAACAACGACAAATCCTATCAGAGGTTAACTCTTGGAAATCATCAATCAATGCACTCATCAAGGAAATAAGTTTTGGTTTTGAAAACAATTGCAGTTTTTTTTTGAGTTCAAGTATACTTACCGCAGAATCCTTATCTTCTTCATCTAAGTCTAAATCTCTAAGAGCATGAATGCAGTTTCATCAACTTCATCTTCATCTGAATCAGATCCCCAACAACTATCACTGTATGTTCCTCCTTCCTTTTTGCCTTTAATTTATTTTCAGCCCTTTTCTTCTTTCATTCTATTTCCCTGGACAGTCTTTGATCTGATGATCAGTTTTGACACATTTGTAGCACCTATTTGGATTGTCATTGGAACATTTTTTAGTACCTGTTCCTTTCTTCTTCTTAAAGAATTTGCTGAGGTTCTTAGTTATGAAGGCACCTTGCTCCTTCTCAAGCTCAAATTCCCCATCACTATCAGAAGCTTTCAATGCCAAAATTTTCTCAGGAGGTGCTTGTTCTTTGGTTCCATCAATTTCCATTTGATAAGTCCTTAAGTTCCCTACTAGTTCATCCAGGGTGATGCCTTCAAGATCCTTATTTGCCTCCCTAATTGCAGTCACCTTAACATTTCATTTTGATTTAGGTAATACCCTCAGTACCTTTTCAACTTGTTTTTCTTCATATATGAATTTTCCTATGAAATTTATCTCATTTTTTAAGGTGGTAAGTCTTGTCATCATCTCATGCAGGGTTTCATTTTCCTTCATTTTGAATGCCTCATACTCAGTGAAAAAGAGAGAGATCCTAAATTTTCTTACTTGAGAGGTACCTTCATGAGCATTCACCAGTCCATCCCAAATTTGCTTAGCAGTAGTGCAGGTTGATACCCTATTGTATTCAGTATTTCCTAATCTATAGACCAAGATGTTCTTGGCCTTTGCATTTTTCTTCAAAGCCAACAAGTCATCAAGAGTAAATTCACTCCTTACTTTCTTTACTAGTTGTAATGACCTGAAATCTCCTCCCGAGATGTCACACGATGCTTAGGGCTATGAATAGCCCCAAGCTAACCCTTAGAGCTGGTTTCTACTAGTAACACTCATATCGATGAAATAGATTCAAACTATAACATAGTCACAACATATGAAAGGGAATACAAAGGTAAGGCCTAGGTTCAAACAACCTCAATACCAAAATCTCAACACGACAAAATCTGATACTAGTCTGACAAAGCCTCGACAAATCCATAATCTAGAGAGCCGTTGGGATAGGTCCTCGACTGACTCAAAATAAACTGAAGATAAAACATAGTCTCTCAAGCACTGAAAATTCTAAGTATAGGTCCTCAACCCATGAGGACTCACCACTGCAAGAATGTAGGTATAGTCACTCGAAAATCACTGACGCAGCTGGGACTAAGCACCTGAACCTACATTATAAGACAATATAGCATATAGACATATATGTGGATCAGTACTTGGAACGTACTGAGTATGTGGGAGTGAATGCATGTATATAAATAGTAGCAATCTTTTTCAATCAAATCATGTATGCATTATGAGATGACTCACATGGCTCGAATGAGTATAAAATATAAAACTCTAAGTCATGTAGAAGGGAGCATGTAACCCAAATCTCGTGAGTCATTATTGTTTAGCTTTAAAATCAAAAATCTTCTCTTATTCTCAATACCCAATAACTAAGGAACTTTAAGAAATACTTTCAACTCATGCATATGTCTCATGGGGATTAAAACCTTCTCAATGCTCAATATTTCATAACCATTTAGAAATCGCATACTTGGAATTCTGAATTCATGTGACTTGAAAACACACTTGAAGCATTTCATTCACTTTAAGAAATTATCTCATTTCAAGCTTGAGGGAAAATCATTCTATCTCAAATGAAAAAGTATTCAAACTTAAGGGAGTAACTTATCTCAAAGCTTTATGAAAAGTACTACACCAAAGGAATATCTTTCATTTAGGAAAATAAATCACATCAAGAAAATACTTTAGTTAGGGAACATCTTTGCAATTCAACCAGTTAGGAAAATAGCTTATAGGAAAGGAAAATAAGTATTTGATCTCGAAGTTCAAATGTCAAGGGAAATTCTCGTAACCGACATAAACCATGCGAGCTACATGGAGTCTAACGTTTTATCCTCCTAAGGAAGAGACCCCACGTTGAGGAGGAATGTCATACTCTTGTCAGGGAGTATAACCTAGGTCTAGTGATCACTAAACAAAACTCGGCCTCAGGCCCAATCATAATCATCATAAACTCATCCTCGGGCCCAACCTATGGTGGCACGTAGTTTTGGGGCAAGAAACTGTAGTAACTTACCCGCTCGGTGCTAAATACTACTCCCTTTAGATTATCTGCGATCATATCCTAAATATTCACTTTTAGAATAATCTCATGGTTCACTACGAACCTAATAATCAAATTGATAATCTCATATAGTAAAGTGGATTTCAAAGCTCTCAGACCATTAGGTCAATTCATTTCTCAATCATCTCAAAATACTCAAATCATGGGTGCTTATAGCATAAAAGTTCATAAATTCGCAAGTTTCAAATAGGGCTTACTAACCCATAGTTCAATCTAAAGTTAAAGCTTATCAAAAGCATAATATGTAACATATAGATTCATAAATCATGTGGAAATAGTAAATTTCAGCAATTTATCTCAAAATCTCAATATAGTCATATGCTTCAATATCTCAACATTTCAAATACTAGCTTCCCAAGGAGCAAAATCATGGTATTTATACCAGCTGTAAACACTCCAGAAAAAATATAGAAATCATGTCATTTGACTCTTAATTCATGGAAAATATCAAGATAATTCATTCAATCATAATGGGTGAAAACCCCAATTCAAATTCATGTAAAGAACTCATAGATTTTAGGAAATTCATGATGTAAATAATCCTTTTGGGCACAAGGGTGAAAGGGTTACCCTTGTTCAAAACCCCACATACCTTGAACTAGAAGCTTTGGATGAATTCTCACTTTTGGAACTCTATCCGTACTCTTGAATGAGGGTTTTTGAGGCCCTTGACTTGGGAACCTTGAATCTTGACTCAATTTAGAAAATCCATGGTGGATTCTTGAGATTCTTGGAAGAGGTTTTGGGTACTTACGATTTTTTTTGAGAGAAAACTTGGGAAAAACTTCATAGGATGCTTGCAAATGACCTTGATTTGGTGTTTGGAGGGTTTTATAGGCTTGGAAAAAGTCCAAAATGCCCTTTTAAATTCTGCACGAAGATGGAAAAATTGAACTGGGAACCCGATTTCACAGGCCACCGCGACGCGCCACTTATAACTGTGGCTTACTGGAAATTGACAATTGGTAAATTGGGAGTCCCCGCGAAGCGGAGCCATTGCGTTGTCCCACTGGTTGGGACTTGGAACTCCTCCACGATGCGCCACTATCGCGGGGTTCCACTAGAAATTGACAATTGTCAAATGGACCCTCTCCACGACCTGCCAAGCACTGAAATGATGCTGTTTTACGACTAAGGCTTAAATTAGCCATAACTTCTTACCTGGATATCGAATTTGGGCAAATCTTATATCGGCGAAAAGTTTATCAAATTTTCTATGTGATAAAAAGTCAAAACTAGGAAAATTCCATATGGTTAACATGATACTCACTTTGGAAGACACTTCTCAATCCTTTTTGGGTCGAAACCACGCCCCACTCGACACGTCCTAAGGCTCAAACTACAAGGAAACTTTGCGGGACCTTACACTTGTTCACCATCAACCAACTTCATTGGGATAGTGGGACCATCAGTAATTCTGTTCCATAATTCATAGTCTTCACCTTGGATGAACATATCCACCCTTGCTTTCCACCAGATAAAGTGAGAGCCATAAAAAAAATGGAGGTATAGTTGTTGACTGACCTTCGCTATGACCAGTAGGAGGTGTAGAATTCATCATGTTGATCTTTTCTTAGGTGCTAGCCTTATTTAAGACAACCTCTCTTTGATACCACTTGTTAGAGTAGGAAACCTACTAATTTTAATATTATACTCTACTAATCGCCTATCTGTGGAACAAGTAGTTAAATGTGGTTCACAGAAGTAAAATCTGAACACAGTGTTTTTACGTGGAAAACACCGGGCTCAAGAAAGGTGTAAAAAAACACAACCTGTACCTCTACAAGATTTAACCCCAACTTCACTATAACTCTTGAGCATTAACAATCAACAAAATTCCAAGACTTCTTGTAAACTAGGAATTAAAACTTCTAACTTCTATCACTACAAAAACACAAATCTTTCCAAGATAAATGTTCCCAAGTCTTCGAGTTCCCTAACTTGAAGACACAACTCCTAACTCAGTTTATAGATCACTAAGACTAGAAAAATGACTCATTACAACTCAAAGAACCTACCCACTACAAACAGTGTAAGACTTTCTAAGTAGTGGACCAAGTTCTTCTTCAAGTACGTGAACTGTTTTGCTGATTGTTGATTATCTTATCAGTGCATGAGTGAAGCTTTTGATTTTGTTTCTTGTATTTAAGCCAATAATTCATAGAGTCCTTTAGTTGATGTAATCTTCTATGTTTAATAGGACTAGGTAGTTTCACTCTTATTATTGTTGCCGCCTCTCTCTGTTCTTCTTTGAATAGAACTCTTCTTTTATCTCTGCAAGACCTCTTGTTCAGCTCAACTTCTATAAGACTTCTTGTTCAACTCAACTCCTGATGTGATGAGTTTTATCCACTCCTGTTTGTACGCAGAGTCATCTTATCAATAACTTGTTTGCAGCTAAGCTTGTTCACTTTGGGCCAGCTTTTACAACATGTTTCATTCACATATCTATCATCAAAACTTCACATTTCCTAAAAATGACTCAAATGGTAAAGAATATACATGAACCTTTGTTTCATTATTGATGAGTAAATATGAGCAGCTTTTTAGTTATTTTTACTATTTTTGTTGTTGATATTTTCTCAGCTTTTTTATTCTCCTGCGCTGTGTAACATTTATATTGAGTTTCGGAGTTTATCGAAAATAATTTTTTCACCCGACAATGGTAGGATAAGGTTTCTGTACATTCCGTCCTTTATAAATTCGGCCAATGAAATTACACTGGATATGTTGATTGCTTTATAGGAAAATGAGTAAAAAGCTATCTTATTATCATATTATTTGACTATGTTGAAAAGGACTTGAGTAATTAGAAGGCCATTCCTTTTGAACCCTTTCTGTTTTATTTGTTGTAGCATTTGCTGATCTACTTAATTCTCAATTTCAATTGTCAAAAATGGTCATCCCTTTCTATTGAGTATTATTTGTTTCAATTAGTCGAGGTACAAAACACTAGGTGTTTTTTTTTTTTTTTCAATTAGTCCTGATGGATGCAAGATATAGAAAGTACCTTGTAAAATTAGTCAAGTGCGCAGAACCTGACCTTGACACCACGAATTATGAAAAAAGATTCTTGTTTGAATGAGCCTCAAAGCCACGAGTCAGCTTCTTTTCTCAACTTGTATTTGGAAAGTTGGTTCACCGTTTGTTGGCCTTTTTATTATCTTTTTGTTAATTGTTCCCAGTTTTATTTTTTCACAATGCTTTAAGATGCATACCGAAGGTCTACTAGAAATGCCTCTCTACCTTCTCAAGTTAGGGTTAAGGCTATGTACACACCATCCTTTCTTGATCCTGTTTACAAAATTATACTAGATATGTTATTATTGCTCTACTGTTCACTAAGCCGAACTTGTTGCTTGGCTGCATGATAACCTACAAGCTCTCACGAAAACAAAAGATTACAATCAAAACATAATGACGATAAAAGTACACAATACTCAAATAAAAATTAGGAATTCATAGACTCAACTCAATGATGAGCATTAATATGAGGGATTGGGTTACTCGGTACCTGTCCTGGTAGTGTAGGTATTTTGTAGAATTAGTTGAAGTGCGTGTAAGTTATTCACGCAAGAATAACTTTTTTTTTTTTTTTTGATATGGTAGTGCACATTATAGGGGTGTTGTTTCTTGAAAATCAATTAATTGGATCGAACCAAATTATTCTAATATAATCTTACAAAACGACAAGTGTAATTTTCCTTGATCTTCCATAAAAGGTCATAGTATGCATTAAGCTTAATGCAGAATTCTATAGAGGCTTGATTCTAATAAATGAACTTGATAGGAAATATTTTTAGAGTTTAAGTTCTGTGCATCGTTAGTGTACAAATATTCTATATTATCAGTTAACTTGATTTGCTATTGCAGGTTACTCAATTGTTTATATAAAAATTTTAAAAGAAAAAATTAGATAACCTGCAATAGCAAGTCAAGTTTACCTGATACTGATAGTGTAGAATACTTGTAAACTGCGCACAAAACCTAAATTCATATTTTTATTTGACCTCGAACACTACAATTATTAGTTATCATGACCTTTTCACGTTTTCCTTTTTAAAAGTCAATTCAAATTCTAATAATTTGAGTGTCGTTGCTTCCATGATTGCCCGTATCAAATAACACCTCCATCATTGACCATGAAAATTATATTCAACATGAATTATTGCAAATTATTTCATTAAGGAAACATTTTTTTTCTTTGTGGGTCTCGAGCCAAATTATTCAAATTTACTTTTAAAAAGGAAAACATGATAACTAATTCGAGACAATATAAGTAATGATAGCTGAATTCCCAACAAACTTTCATCCTAAGTCAACTTACAATCTTACATATATAAAAAAAAATATTATATGCATAGATCTCCATTAACCATGTATATATGGATACCAATGCCTTGATTCTTTACATATTTTTTTTTTCTTGTTTTACTCAATTCTAATTAAAAACATAACTAAAAATAAGAATTACCATAGTTTGAACTAGAAAAGCACTTGAAATTTAAGGAAATATTAAAATCCAAGAAAAGAGAGGAAAAAGAAAATTTATAATGAAATATATGGAAATAATAACATTCTGTTGAGAAAGAGCAAGAAATTAATTATTTTATTTCAACGCCTTTGTATAAATATAGTTATCTAGTTTGGTATTTGTTTCACTTTTTGTTGCAATAATTTCAAAGTTTCCTTTCTTGAAGTTGAATTTTCCAACATTCAATGTTTTCGTAGGGTTTTTTTTTTCCTTTTTGTAATTTTTCCCTCAAAATATAGTAATTTTTTATTTTTACTATAATTTTACATTAATTAGCACTAGTAAAATAAGGAAAAAACAAATGAATTAGTGTCTATATAAACAATGGAGAATTATTACATGCATGTAGCAAATTGAGCTAATTAGACCCCTTCAATACTAGCGTAAGTTTCTTTTCACTTTGAGTGATTAGTTCGTTATTTTTTTTCTTAAAGATTTACAATAATGTTGCTTTTCTAATTTGTTCATTAATTCCTCACTTTTACATCTACGTTAATTTACAATTATACTTCTCTCTTTTTTGGCTTATTGATTCTCTTACATCAAATATATTTGTTACATATAAATGTTTCAAAAGAGAGTGTTATTTTAACGTCGTAGCGAAAGAGCTATGTTTACAATGTCTGATTCGATATTTTGGTTTAGATTTTTATTAATTTTGTTACTTCTCCATTCAACAATGGTTCAAGCTAGTTCAATACTGTACTACACGTGAGAATCTCATCCTCAAAAAGCAAAACAAATGAGAAGAACATGAAGAAGTTGGTAGATACAAGAGAACTAATAAGCAAGGAAGAAAACGACCTTCGAAATCCTAATGTGCAACAAAAAGTGCAAACGAAAAATACGAAGCGACATGTGATCTTTGGAAGTTAAAGGACAAGGAAGACAAACTTGAAGACAAATTGGAGAAAAAAGAGTTCCTAGCAGAATGATATAATCTATTTATTTATTTATTTATTTATTTATTTATTTATTTATTACTTTTACTTTGAGTTATCAATAAAATGTTTACTCTCCTAGTTATTAAGTTTAACTGTTTAAGGATATATTTAGGCTGTAGGATTTTCGTGATTTATTACTAGCAGTTTCAAGTTTTATATATATGTTTCCGTCATTGCCTTTTAATCTGTTAGTTCTATATTTATTTTATTTAAGAGTATTTATTTATTATATATTCAAATATTATATGCTACTATTATTCATTAAAAGTGAACAATCGAACAATAGTATCATTATTAGTAACAAATCGATAATACAAAACATTCCTCTCCGAAACCTAGGTTATAGAATTGTACTAGTGGGTATATGTGTTATTGTTGTTTTTGTTGTTCTACTGTCCACTCAGTAGAACTTGCTTTAAATTCTTGTTCTTTCTAGTTAGCTGCATGATGTTGGGTTCGAAATCGAGAGTGCGTCATGTGGAAGCTTAAAGTTTGCAAACCTTGAGACGATAAATCAGAGGATAAAAAAAAACTAAACTAAAATCATAATATTATTGATATGTTTTGGTCAAGAGACCTATATATTGAAAATCTAATATCGAAAAATAACCTATTGGGAAAAATCTCCCCCTAAACAAAGACACTTTAAAGATTACATTGTGGATGCTTTTGTGTTATGGTATGAGAATGGGGTCTTCTATTTGTAGATGTCCAAAACCTTTCATCCAAGTAAGAGGTTAGCCAAATATGGAAAAGAATTATATTTCAGGAAAAGTATAAGTAATTATGATAACTTTTATTTTCCTTCTAAGAAAAAATAAACTTAAATATAATAAGAAAATCAGGGCAAAACCCCTAACAAATCCCCCTTTTTGGCTTGATTTTCTTCACTTGATCCACTTTCTTCATATCTTTGATCTTTGTTCTTCACATAATCCTCATATATCACTATTGTTTGACATGTTTTAAAAATTGAGTCAAATATATCAACCCTTTTTGGGTTAAAAAATATTGAAGCCCTTTTGCAGAGTTAAAAGTGAGCTTTATTTTCAAATATGTAACAGCAGGATTGTTGAAAATATGATTGACAATTATCTCCACATGTAATTTTATTTTGACAAAATATTTTCATTATCATCAAATTGGTTGTAACTTTGATTTCAACATGTCCTCAATCTGAACTATTGGACGATTGAATCATAGGCTCTGATACCACTTGTTGGGTTCGAAATCGAGAGGACGTCATGTGGAAGCTATTTGTTGCAAACCATCATGGTGATAATTCATATGACAAAGAAAAACATACTAAAAACATAATATTATTATATGATTTGGCCAATCGACCTACATATAAATCCTAATATTAAAAATCATAAAACTAATAAGAGAGAAAATCTCCCCCTAAACGAAACTCTTAAACGACTACATTGTGGATACTTTTGTGTTATGGTATGAGAAGGGGGGTCTTCTGTTTATAGATGTACAAAACATTTCCTCCAAGAAAGAGGTTAGCCAAATATGAAAAAGAATTATATTTTTCCTTTAAGAAAAAGTAAAAGTAATTATGGTAACTTTTATTTTCCTTTTAAAAAAAAATAAAACTTAAATATAATAAGAAAATCAGGATAAAAATCCTAACACATGATACACCAGCTCAAGGATACAAAACATCCCAATTCCCAAGGTTAATAATCAAAAAACATCCCAAGGTTAATAATCACATGCACTTTTGAGGTATGAATTGAGAAGTATTTCAAACTCCACACAAAATCCAATAAATCCATAAAGTTCTCTAAGAACGACTATATGGTCATATAAGAAAGTTACAATAAACATGTATTTTATAAATAGTGATGTAACACTAGGTGGTGTTAAAATAAACATGTATGTTATAAATAGTGATGTAACACTAGGTGGTGAACAGATTCGTTGGAAATGCCCAATGTTCCCAAGTACATGATAGTCTTGTTTGATGCTGCAAAATTGAGAAAACTCCGACCAAGTTTTAAGGATAAAGTGTTATCCTTCACTCTACGGGTACAAAAATTTGTATACTAGAAACAACAACTTCAACTAGTTCAAGTTTAAGAACAAGAACACAAAGAGGTATAGAAAATACCCTCAATCCAAAATTAAAGTGATCTTTATACGAGGTGTATTTTATTTTTCAGAATTAAAGATGAAACAGAAGTGGCCAAGTCGACCGAATTCACGGACTTTCCTTAAGGAATAATTCTCCTCACTGTACCCGAGGTTATGGAATCTTCCTCCCAGGATAAAATGACCTTCAATCCGACTATAGCGGTACCTCAAATAGGCGGATTCTTTAAACTCACTGAATAGTTTGTTGATCACACAATATTAGACAAGAAGAGTTTTTTTTTTTTCTGAAAATTTTCGTTACTTCAAACCTGTGGATGAAACCATGTTTATAGCCATAACATGCCTCTTTAAAAGGTGTCAGTGGTTCAATTTAGAGGTGTGACTTTTCTGAAAATGCATGTCTGTTTACCCAAGACAGTGCAGTATTTTTTTGCTGAAACAGTATACCCTTTCACGAAACAATGCACCAGTTCGAAACAGTGCATCACTTCGGTGAAGGATTGCATCTGTTCGAATCAATGTATCAGTTCAGGAAACACTGTCTCGAAAATCTGCATCAGTTTAGTCGAAACAGAAACAGTGTACAGTTCGAAACACTGTTTCGAACTTCTGCATGCATGTATAAATGGAGTACCAAAACCAGAAAATATTTTACTGCGTTTTGTATTTTTGGATTAGATTTCTATTTGGATTTCTTTATTTCTGTCAAATAAACTTTGCCCAAAAGATAAATCTCACTTACCATGTGGAGTAAGTGGTCTTATTATAAACACTTCAAAGTTTTCTTCTCTCACCAATGTGGGAGAATTAGTGAACTTTTCAATTTGGAGTACACTTTCTACACCGGGTGTCTCCTTTCCTCCACCATTTTTCATTTGAACCCAACATAAAGATGGTACCATTAATGCTGGTAACGCTTCTAGCATGTGTCATTGGTCATGATAGTCTTGTTTGATGCTGCTCAGGAACCTGAATTAGTCGCACCTGCTCTAGCAATTCCCAAAGCTATCAAAAGTGCTAGCTTAGAGGCTTCTCAAATTGATTACTACGAAATTAATGAAGCCTTTTCTGGGGTATCTCTCGCAAATCAAAAGTTGTTTGGTCTTAATCCAGAAAAAGTTAATGTACGCGCGGTGGGGCTGTATCTTTGGGGCATCCTCTTGGATGCAGTGGAGCACGTATATTGGTTACACTTCTTGGAGCTTCTGGTGTTTGCGATGGAGGAGGAAGTGCCTCAGCCTCGTCCTGGAGCTAGTGTAATCCTTTTTTTCATTTTTGATTAGTGTTTCGGGCTATTTATGATACACTCTGCTTGCAACGGATTAGACCTAGGAGAGCGTTTTCAACCAGAGATGACTCTCTGCATCTTCTGCCTTTTGGTTACACTTATTTGTAGTATAATATTTACATTAATTGGCACTAGTAAAATAAGGAAAAACTAAGAAAAGTGGTGTCTATTTAAGCAATGGAGTATTACATTATATGACGTATAGCAAATTGAGTTAGGCTTCTTCAATATTAACGTAAGTTGATTAGTTCTTTAATTTTTTTTTTCTTAATATTTACAATAACGTTGCTCTTCTAATTTGTTATGAATGGTAAAAACTTATACGCACCCGGTGTATACACCAAATCAATGTTCTTTATCATGATTAAGTAGTTAAATTAAGTAAATTACTTATTAATTAATCATGGTTAAGTAACATGAATTCTAAATTCAAACACATGTCATACATGTATTGGCTTGGTGTATACAGCGGGTGCGTATAAGTTTTAACCTGTTATGAATTCCTCACCTTTTCATATATGTCAATTTACAATTATAACTCTTTTTTTGGCTTAATATAGTTTTCTTACATTGGAATATATTTGTTACATAAATGTAGTTTCAAAAAAGAGTGTTATTTTAGCATCGTAAGGAAAGCACTACTTTCACTATGTTCAATATTTTGATTTTGATTTCCATTAACTTTGTTACTTCTTCATTCAATAGTGATTAATGTCATCCTCAAAAACCAAAACAATTGAGAACTAACTTGAGTTGGTAGATAAGAGAGAAGAGTATTATTGCTCTGATTTCTCTATTTTGGGTGAACAAGGAAACTATTTATTGTCATTTTGTGAAGTAGAAGAATGATGTCATTGAGTACATTGAAATTTCTTCTTCCGATGAAGTAGAGGAGGTTGGATATGAAAGAAAAGATGAATTTTTACGGGCGGAGGATGAACTTGTGCAAACTTGATGAAATGAACAACAACAATGTGTGGGTGGGGTGGGGTGGGGTGGGGGTGAAGATACTAGTGGGAACAACGACAATATTATGGAAAATGATGATTTTGATATTGGTAATGTGTTATGGGAAGAACAAGATAACGAGAATAATGACAATGTTTTGGTAAATGATAATTTTGACATGGGTAATGTGTTGTGGGGAGAACAGGCTAACGAGAACAACGACAATGTTTTGGCAACTGATGATTTTGATATGGGTAATGTGTTGTGGGGAGAACAGACTAATGAGCATAACGACAATGTTTTGGCAAACGATGGTTTTGATATGGGTAATGTGCTATGGGAAGAATAGGCTAATGAGAACAACGACAATGTTTAGGAAAACGATGGTTATGATATGGGTAATGTGTTGTGGGGAGAACAGGCTATTAAGAACAACGACAATATTTGGGCAAACGATGATTTGATATGGGTAATGTGTTGTGGGGAGAACAGGCTAATGAGAACAATGACAATGTTTTGACAAATGATCGATGATTTTGATATGGGTAATATGTTCAAGCCTCGACGGATAGCGTTACATCTTGGTGTGAGGTAGTAGGTATTGTTAGGGAATGTAAGGTTTTGATAATGGACATATAAATGAAACATGTTGTGCAAGTTGTTCCACATAAGTGAAACTACTGTTATCACATGAACTGAATGTTGAAATTAATGCAAGGCTGACAGTGCATTAGGACAAGAGTGGATAAGCAAGGAAGCTCATATTTGTTTCAAATGCTACGATTAAGGAGAAGATAATTGCAACATTTAGAAGTTGAGTTGATCATGGAGTTCTACAAGACTAAGGGATAAAGAAGAAGTCCTACTCAATCTAGGAGAGAGAGAGACGACAACAACAAAAGAGTGAAACTACCTGGGAGTCCTATTGAAGAGAGAAGAGTACATTAACTGAAAGACTCCATTAGGAGTTGTCTTAAATATAACATATGACATTCAAGTGTTTCACTTATGCACTAAAAATATAGTCAACGATCAGCAAATCAGTTCTACAACTTGAAGGAGCTAGTAGAGCAATCTGGTCCCTTACTTAGAGTCATAGACTTTGTGTAATAGGTTGTTCATTGAGTCATATTGAGTTGTAATCTCTAGTCTCAGTGAAGTATAAACTGAGTTAGGATTAATGTCTTCAAGTTGGAGAACTCGAAGACTTGGGTACACTTATCTTGGGAAGATTAGTGTTTTTGTAGAAGTAGGAGTTAGAAGTTTTAATTCCTAGTTTACAAGAAATCTTATAATTTGTTGATTGTTGAGGCTCAAGATTTATCGTGAAGTTGGGGTTAAATCCTGTAGAGGTACATGTAATGATTTTTTACACCTTTCTTGAGCCGGGTGTTTTCCACGTAAAAATACTTTGTTAAAGTTTAACTTCTGAGAACCACGTTAGCTTACTTGTTTCACAGATAGACAACCAGTAAAACATTAAAATTAGTAGGGCACACATTCTAACAAGTGGTATCAGAGCGAGGTTGTCTTAAATAAGGCTAGCACCTAAGAAAAGATTACAATGATGAATTTCACACCTCCTACTAGTCATAGTGAAGGTCAGTCACTACTAGACCTCCATTTTTTTATGGTTCTCACTTTATCTAGTGGAAAGCAACGATGGAGATGTTCATCCAAGGTGAATGCTAAGAATTGTGGGATAGGATTACTGATGGTTCTACCATTCCAATAAAAAAGGTTGACGGAGAACGAGTAAAAAAGATAAGGGGTGAATTTACTGTTGATGACTTGGTGGTATTGAGGAAAAATTCAAAAGCTAAGAACATCCTAGTCTGTTGATTAAGACCTATTCAATACAACAGGGCGTTAACTTGCACCACTGCTAAGCAAATCTGGGATGCATTGGTAAATGCACATGAGGGTACCTCTCAGGTAAGGAAATTCAGAATTTTCCTTTTTTTCACTGAGTATGAGGTATTCAAGATAAAGAAAAATAAATCTTTGCATGAGATGATGACAAGGCTTACTGCCTTAACAAATGAGCTAACTTCTTTGGGAAAAATCATCACTGGAGAGGAACAAGTTGAAAAGGTACTAGGGGTACTGCCAAAATCAAAATGGAATGTTAAGGTAACTAAAATTAGGGAGGCTAATAAGGATATCACAGGTATGACCCTGGATGAATTGGTTGGAAACTTGAGAACTTATGAAATGAAAGTTGATGGAACCAAAGACCAAGCAGCTTCTGAGAAAATCTTGGCATTGAAGGCTTCTGATAGTGATGATGAATTTGAACTTGATAAGGAACAAGTTGCCTTTATAACCAAAAACTTCAGAAAATTCTTTAAAAAGAAGAAAGGAACAAGTAGCAAGAAGCATTCAAATGATAATCCAATGGATGCTACAAGTGTGGTAAGACTGATCATCAGATCAGAGACTACCCAGTCTGGGAAATTTAATGGAGAAAAGAAAGGGATGAAAAGAAACTGAAAGAAAAGGCAAAAAGGAAAAAAGAGAATGCAATGATAACAGCTTGAGGGTCTGACTCAGATGATGATGAAGTTGATGAAATTGCATTCATGACACTTGGAGATTTAGACTTAGATAAAGAGGATGATGCTACTGAGGTAAGAATACTTGATCTTATAGAAAAACTACATTTGTTTTATAAATCAAAACTTGTTTCCTTGATGAGTGCACTAATTGATTATTTCCAAGAATTAACTTATGATAAGGATGGGTTGTTCAATAGTTTTGCATGCCTTAAGTTTGATCTCATTGAACTAAAGTCTTGTAAAATTATAGTTGACAAGGAAAACTGCACTCTCAAGAAACAGGTTGCGGAACTTGATTCTTCTAATAATGATCTTAAGTCTGAAGTCCTTAAATTGACTCTCACTAAAAATGGGGAAAAGGCCATAAGTAAAGAACAAGAAAATGCTGAACTTGAACTAGAAAAGTGAAAACTAGAGTGTAGTAATGCAGCTGATATGATAAATAAATTGTGAACCTTATGGCCTTACAACTTATATTCCGTATATTTTCAGTTTATTATTTAGTGCTCAGGTACATCTATCAGTCATAGGTTAGCTAGTGGTCCTTTGGGATTGTAGCACCGTGTAGCATTTTGGGCACCAGATTCAGGGTGTTACACTTAGTTCCTCTTCCAAAAGATAGAACAGTCTTTAGGACTAAGTGGGTGTACATAAATAAAGTTGATGAGCATGGAACAATTACAAGGAACAAGGCAATATTGGTGGCTCAAGGATACAATTAAGAAGAAGACAGATTCTGATGGGACTTTTGCTCCTGTAGCCAGAATTGAAGCTATTAGATTACTTGTTGCATTTGCTGCCTACATGGATTTCATTTTATATCAAATGGATGTTAAGAGTTCTTTCTTTAATGACATTCTTAAGGAGAAGGTATATGTTAAACAACCTCCAGGGTTTGAAAGCATGGAGTTTCCTGATCATGTGTATAAACTGGATAAGGCCTTGTATGGGTTGAAACAAGCTCCTAGAGTTTGG
Source organism: Capsicum baccatum var. pendulum (assembly GCA_030864225.1). Lineage (NCBI taxonomy): Eukaryota > Viridiplantae > Streptophyta > Magnoliopsida > Solanales > Solanaceae > Capsicum > Capsicum baccatum. Next base: position 263,091,974 of record CM061561.1, on the reverse strand, counting down.
CATGAGAGATTTTCAAAGTTTCTACTAGAGCATAGTCATACTAGAGGTAAAATAAACAACACTCTTTTCTTGAAAACTGACGGAAAATATTTGTTGGTTGTGCAGGTGTATGTAGATGACATAATCTTTGGCTCTACAAACATGAACATGACTCATGACTTTTCCAAACTCATAAGTTGTGAATTTGATATGAGCATGATGGGTGATCTAAACTACTTCTTGGGATTGCAAATCAAACAACATCTGGAACAATGATCCATCAGCAGAAGTATGTAAAAGAACTTCACAAAAGATTCTCCATGGAAGAGACAAAAGAAATCAACACTCCAATTGCCACTGCTATAAAGCTTTATTTGAATGAAATAAGATCTGATGTGGATCAAAAGATACACAGAGGGAGGATAGGATCATTTTTATATCTTACAACAAGCAGGCCTGATATTGTGTTCAGTGTAGGATTATGTGCAAGATTTCAAACAAATCCTAAAGAGTCTTATCTAAAGTTTGTAAAAAGGATCTTTAGATATCTCAAAAGAATCAGTGATCTTGGTTTATGGTACCCAAAAGGTAGTAATTTCAAATTGATTGGATATTCTGATGCTGACTGGGTAGGATATTTGATTGACAGGAAAAGCACTATAGGCATGGCATACTTTCTTGGATCATGTTTAATTACCTGGTCCACTAAGAAGCAAGATTCAGTAGCCTTGTCTACTGCTGAAGCTAAATATATTGTTGCAGGATCTTGTTGTGCTCAATTGCTATGGATTAAGAAAAAACTTATGGATTTTGGTGTAGATGTTGGATGTGTTCCTATTTTTTGTGATAATACAAGTGCCATCAACATAGCCAAAAACCCTGTTCAATATTAAAAACTAAGCATATTGATATTAGACATCACTTTCTTAGAGATAATGTTGAAAATGGACATATATCAATTATGTTTTGTTCTACTGAGGAACAAATTGTTGACATATTCACTAAGGCCTTGAGTAGAGAACACTTTGAAAAAAATAGGTTAGCCTTGAGAATGATTAAAATTGTATAAATCTCCCTCAATGATTGACTAGAATAAGTTGTTCTTTAGTGATTATTGATTAATTCAGTCTTGCACATTTAGTTGTGTATCCTAATTCTGAGATTTCAGAGTATATTGATTCAGCCACGTGTTGATTTTGCAGAAAGATTGGAACATAAAGGCATTCTTGTCCATTTTCTCTTCAGAATCCAGGTATGATTATTATTTGCCCGTAGCAGCATAAAGAGAAACAGGTTGTCTACTTGCTTCCTCCTATTACACTTAAACTGTCAAAACTGTAACACCCCGTATTCAAGTACGTGTATTGGCGTATTCAAGTACGTGTATTGGTCTTATTTATATGGAATTAATTTTTTTATTTTATTTATACCGGAATTTGCCCGTCGATGGTTCCATGCGAAGGTTATTGAATAAGCTTTCCAACAATATAAAGATTTCCAAAAACGGATAGGTTTCGATATAATTGAGCACGTTCGAAACTATAAAACGATGGCCGGGATATTGTGAATAGTAAATGTGCAGGAAAATTTCCTGCACACAAAACTACTGAGGCCAGCCAATTTTTTGGGTCAACTTTAAATGATCACAACTCCCTTAATATAATGAACTGGGAGATCTGCGACCTATCAAAAGAAATATATTTGAGTCTTCTTTCCAATGCAATTGGTTTCATCCAAATCCAACGTCTGAGTAAGGAGTTATACTTGTTTTACTTCAGCCTCTCAAAACAGATTTTTAGGGTCAACTTCAAATGATCATAACTCCTTGTACAGGACGAACTGGGTGGCCTACTTTATATGAAATGAAAGCCCTTTGAATTATATTTCCAAAGATACCAATTTCACCTAAATACGATATCGGATTAAAGATTTATGGTCGATCTACTTTAGCTTATCAAAACAGTCCACCAAAGGACAGATTTGACATTATTTAAATTTTAAAGGCACTTTGGTCATTCCCTATGATATTATGGACGGGAATATGTGTATATGTACATGTATATGAGTTCAAAAACTCATTTTCATCATCAATCATTGAGAAAGAACAAACCCTAGCCAAATTTGACCTTTAAATTACTTTTGATTCAACCGTAGAAATTCTAAAGTAATCCGATAACTGCGTTTGTCATCTCGAGAGCTTCGAATGGCACCTATTATTTGTACAAACAGGATTGCATAGTCAAGAGGTGAATTCTAAGGTATGAATATTGTTTGCCTTTGTTCTCTTCTATATGTATATGTGTGATAGAGGACTATATGTATTGGTTGTTATTGAAAAGTGATGGAAATAGGGTTATGGACTATTTTGCATGGTTTGGTTGTATTGAATTGTGGAAGGTGGATATGGTAATTGAGTTATGGAAGGTGGATATGGTGATATACTATTGAATTGATGATTATTTATGTCTATGGCTCAATTTGGTTTAATGGATTGGTTGGAAGGATAAATGAATCCAAACTTGATATTGGAGGATGTTGTATGAATATGCATGGCATGTGAATGTAATTGGAGTATAAGAGGGTTAAAGTGACACCCTTTATGGTATAATTAAGGCTTACTACTTAACCACTAGTTTGGTGAATTCAAATAATTGAATTGTGACATTTGGTCGCTAATACTAGATTGCTATATATGTTCATTATAGATAAGTAATCCGAAAAGACGAAAAGTCCATTTGGGACTAGTATTGAAGGTTCACAGTCAGGTATGTAAAGCATACTCTATACCATATTTTTGGCATGAAAGTGAACAATTGTTCTATTAAGAAAGTTTCCAAAGTTATTCAGTAACATATGATCCATAATGATTTTGTATGATGTCCCAGGGGCATAAGCCTATCATGGGTCGATCCCAGTTGATATGTACTGGAGGCAGCCTAATGGTCACAGTACAGTACAGTAATGATTATAAAGATGATAATAACGAAGGTAAAATGATTGAATAAATATAATGTACAGGTTGTCACAAGTTCTAATAAGTGTGGTCTACTCCTATTACGATTTATTCACTTGTTTCTAATTTCTATTGAGCTCCTATATCATATGTGATTATCTACAGCTTTACATACTCAGTACATATTTTGTAATGACTTCCCCCACGGGGGACCTGCATTTCATGTTGCAGGCACAGGTACCTCAGCTCATATATCGCACAAGTAGGAGCCAGGATATCCAGCTGCTTTTGGTGAGATCCAGTTTGCTTCGAGGCTTTCCGTGTCATATCCAGTCACTCTTGGTATTGTATAAAAGTTAGTTATATGGCGGGGTGTGTCCCGACCTTAGTTAAACTATGTGTATTGTCTAGAGGCTTTGTAGATCTAATATACAGTCAAGATGGTTTTTGTTAATAGACGTGATGGATCCAACGGCCAAGTATTGTATATACATATATATGTGTGCTCGAGCTTATACAGGTGATTATTTCCTTTTATATGTGACATGATGTTGTCCGTATTTTGAGTTGTCATAGAGGTATGCATGTGAAGTATAAGGTTATGAGATGGTTCTCCCGGGCCTCCTCGGTTATGGGTGCCAGTCTGCCCCAATAGGATTTGAGGCGTGACAAAAACCAAAAGTCCATCCTCCTTCAAAAAGGTTGCCAGACCTTTCCTATTAGAACAGAACCCCTTAATCATTACGATTCTTCCACCACATAAACTTCACTCACATTTCTTCTTCCTCTCTTCCTTCTTAAATACGTTTCTCCCCTCTCATTCATCTTCATTTCTTCTTCAAATTCTGCACAATCACAACCATATCTTTTTAATGGCGCCTTTCTTTTCCTCTCCCTCCTCAAAATCTGTTACCAGTTCCTCCACTGCCCTTATACTTTATCCAACATTACCTTACCCCCACTCATTCCACCCTCACTTTCAATCAAATTGTCTGATTTTGCAATGTTCAATAGCCTTTAAATTTGCAATGTTCAAGAGCCTTTAAAATCCCTTTGCCAAATTTTCTTCAAATTCTTCACCATATTCTGTACCCCCACTTGCATCTCCAATTTCTCTTCAGATTCTTGATCGAGATGACATTCCCATTGCTAACCTAATGCCTAAAAGGTCCAGATTTAAACGTAAACAAAAATCCTCTTCTGTCACCATTGATGTCGATAATGATGCTTCAGTGCAGCCTTTCTCTATTATCCCTTCTCCTCAAACTCCACATATGTGAGATAAAAATCAGCTGGAAGATGCTTCCTTGGCAGAAGCACTTAAGGCGAGTAAAAAGAACTGGGTAGCCACTTCTGCTTCTCTCCTTCCTTGTGATTCCTCTCCTGATATTCTTTTTCGATTGAAAAGAAAGAAGAAGACAATCATTGCTAAAGTACCAAAACCCTCCTTGTCTCATAAATATCATCTCAACCTACTTTAAAGGCTTCTTCTTCTTCAAAATCCATACTTCTTGTCAAAGCCTATTTATTCTCCAAAATTGCTCCTAAGAAGTCCACCTCTCTTCCAAAGAAACAGGTAAACAAACTGGTTCCTTCTGACTCATCTGACTCAGACTCTGAGTTTCTTCCTGATATTCCCTCTGCTCCTTCTACTGAGGTTGACCCTAATCTTGATTTTGATATTGATGTTGATACCCTTGCTAACAAAGCTTTTCAGTCAGCCCATATTCTTCACTTTCAAAAATGAAAGTTGGCTAGGGGTCGATTTATTACTTCTTTTGTGGGCCTGCAATGGATATACTGGTTTCTAAATTGAGTGCTCAGGGGTGGTCACACTTGTTTCTTTAAGGTGACCATCAACATAAGTTTAGAAGGGATAAATTATACGAGTTTAATACAAGCGGAGTTGCCATTGGGGAGATGTTCCCAACTACTGTTCATGGGGTTACCATTAATCTCTATGTTGCTGACCTTGCTCGAATCTTGACCATTCCTTATGGAGGATGGGGTCATTATGTCAAGGTAACCTAGCCTCCTTTTGATAATCTTCCCTCTGCACTTGAGATATCCAGAAAGTTCTCTGGAAATCCTCAGCTTGTCACTCATCGTAGGGTCCTCAAACGTGAGATAACACCTTTTTATTAGTTTTATTTTGATGTGGTTCACAAAATGATCCTTCTTAGATAGGAAAGAAGAACAGTTCCAATTTTCTTGATCTTACTCTGATGGAACTGTTAGATACTGAACTTCCAATAGACCTTCCTCGACTCATGATCAAGATTATGCAAAGGGTTTTAGTCCAAGATGCAATTGGTCATGCTTTGCCATACAAATTCTGGCTTGCATTTGTCTTTGAGGATTCTCAAGTACCTGTCAAAGTGTGGTCCCTATAGACCACAAAGTATGTCATTAGGTTTGTGAACCATGCTATGTTACCTGCTACTATGAGGAGTGTTGATAACCTAGTGCAAAGATTTAGAAATGCACTTGCTACAAAACAGGCTAAGGTGGAAGTTGCTCAGGTTGTTTTGGCGGCTGCTCTAGCTGCTCATGGGGATGAAAAAAGGGTCATTCAAGCTCAAATTAATTCCCTCACATCCTCCTTGGAAAAGGAAAGAACTGATAATGTTGATGTTATTAGGAAGTTGACTTTCTTTATCCCCCCTTCCTAATCCAATTAAGTCTCCTCCTAGTGCCTTACAAATATTTTCCTTGTTTCCCTTGGTTCAGTTGGTTCTCCTTTTGTTGTTTCTGTGGGTGATGATAATTGTATTTTGTTTCATGAATGAAAGATGTTTTTGCTTAATATGATCTGTCTCTGTTTTTTCAATTCACAGTTGTTCTCTTTCTCTGAATTTTTATTGTTTTAGTGATAGCCCCAGTGGCCATGAATTATTAGACTGTTTTTCACTTGTTGGGCTAGCTTTTCGATGATGTCAAAAGGGGAAAGAATAGATTATACAATGCTTATAACTCAATTGACTAACCTATTTCATTCTTTGATCTTCTATTTAAATCCTTTATTGAGTATGTCAGGATTGAGTGAATGATGTTGTGCTGCTAAGTTTTTCATCATAAAAAAGGAGGAATTTTTTAGGGAATGTAGGTTTTGATGATGGACATATGAATGAAACATGTTGTGCAAGCTGTTCCACACAAGTGAAACTACTGTTGTCACATGAACTGCATGTTGAAATTAATGCAAGGCTGACAGTAGTGCATTAGGAAAAGAGTGGATAAACAAGGAAGCTCAGATTTGTTTCAAATGCTACAATTAAGGACAAAATAATTACAACATTCAGAAGTTGAGTTGATCAAAGAGTTCTACAAGACTAACGGATAAAGAAGAAGAGTCATATTCAATCTAGGAGAGAGAGATGGTAGCAACAAAAGAGTGAAACTACCTGGGAGTCCTATTGAAGATAGAAGAGTACATCAACTGAAGGTCTCCATCAGGAGTTGGATTAAATACAAAAAATGACATTCAATTATTTCACTTATGCACTAAAAAGATAGTCAACGATCAGCAAATCAGTTCTACAACTTGAAGGAGCTAGTGGAGCAACCTGGTCCCTTACTTAGAGGTATAGACTTTGTGTAATAGGTTGTTCATTGAGTCATATTGAGTTGTAATATCTAGTCTCATTGAAGTATAAACTGAGTTAGGATTAACGTCTTCAAGTTAGGGAACTCGAAGACTTGGGAACACTTATATTGGGAAGATTAGTGTTTCTGTAGAAGTAGGAGTTATAAGTTTTAATTCCTAGTTTACAAGACGTCTTATAATTTGTTGATTATTGAGGCTCAAGAGTTATAGTGAAGTTGGGGTTAAATCCTGTAGAGGTACAAGTCATGGTTTTTTACACCTTTCTTGAGTCGGGTGTTTTCCACGTAAAAATACTGTGTTCAAGTTTTACTTCTGAGAACCGCGTTAGCTTACTTGTTTCACAAATAGTCAACTAGTAAAGTAAAACATTAAAATTAGTAGGGCAAACATTCTAACAGGTACTTTATAGAATTTGTCGGGCGTGCAAAAGTTGGTACGGACACCACGATTACAAAAAGAGATTTTGTTGAATGAGCTACTATGAATTTGTAACAAGCTTCACAAGCTCTGCCAAGACTCAGCTTCTGTTCTTGACTCCTTGTTTGAGCAGTTGGTTCACTTGAATTTTCTACACTGCTTTAAGGTCCAATGAAGCAGTATAATCTGTTTACTTTTGTGTATGTTTTTCTTGAGCCATGGATCCACTGGAAATAACTTTTCTACTCTCTCAACGTAGGAGTAAGCCTGTATACATAACACCCTCTTCAGATTCCGCTAACGGAATTGCAATGGATATGTTATTATTGTTCTACTATTCACTGTTCACATAGCAGAACTTTCTGCTTGGCTGCATGATACACTTGCTAGAGCTCATGTTGTTTGGGAATCAGTTAACACAAGAACCCCATATGAATAAAAGTGAACAATACACCACATGAATAAAAATTAAGAACTCATAGATGCAATTACGAGCATTAACTATATGAGGGGATTGAGTTGCTCGTTACCTGTCCTGGTAGTAGCTATTTTATAGAATTAGTTGAAGTGTCGACAAGTTATTCGCTCAAGGATAACTTCCTTTTTTTTCGATAATGATGGTGCACATTAGGGGTGTAGTTTCTTAAAAATCAGTTAACGGACCGAATCAAATTATTCTAATATAATCTTACGAAAAGGCAAGTGTAATAATATGCATTAAGCGAATGCTGAATTCTATAGAGGTTTGATTCTAATAAATGAACTTCTTAATAGGAAACATTTTTACCTAAGTGGACCTCGAACATTACGATTATTAGTTATCATGATTCTTTCATGTTTGAAAATATTATTTTTGATCCAACTAGATTCTAAAACTAGTAATTTCTAGTAATTACTTAATATCCAAATTTTAAAACATCTCTAAATGTAAAAAAATAAGTACTCCAATTTATCTTCGTTTTACAGTAATCGAACTAATCCTTTATTAATTGATAAATGATAAATGAAAACTGATTTACCAAATTTTCAATTTAATTTTATATATACACAAAATAAACATGTCCTTATCTAAATAATTCATTCTCAATTGCTCAATGTCCAAATTTGAAACATCTCAAAATGTAAAAATAACTACTCTAATTTATCCCCTTTTTTACAATAATCAAACTAGTCCTTTATTAGTTGATAAAAGAAAAATGGTTTACTAAATTTTCAATTTAATTTTCTATCTATACAAAATAAATATATGTCCTTATCTAAATAATTCATTCTCAGTTACTTAATGTCCAAATTTGAACATTTCAAAGTGTAAAAATAGGCACTCCAATTTATCTCCTTTTTACATAATCAAACTAATACTTCATTAGTTGATAAATAATAAATAATTTACCAAATTTTTAATTTAATTTTACTTATACACAAAAATAATATGTCCGTATTAAAATAATCCACTCCCAATCACTTAATGTCCAAATTTGAACATTTCAAAGTGTAAAAATAAGTACTTCAATTTATCTCCTTTTTATAGTAATCAAACTAATCCTTCATTAGTTGATAAATAAAAAATGATTTATCAAATTTTCAATTTAATTTTATTTATACACAAATAAATGTCCTTATCTAAATAACCATTTCCAATAACTTAATATCCAAATTTGGAACATCTCAAAATCTAAAAATAAGTATCATTTATCTCCCTTTATAGTCAAACTAATCCTTTAATTGTTGATAAATAATAAATGTTTTACCGAATTCTCAATTTAATTTTATTTGTACCCCAAATAAATATGTCATTATCTAAATAATTTATTCCCATTTCCCAATAACTTAATGTCCAAATCTAAACATTTCAAAGTGTAAAAATAAGTATTCCAATTAGTCTCCTTTTTACGGTAATCAAACTAATCTTTCATTAATTGATAAATAATGATTTACCGGATTTTCATGTAATTTTATTTACACATAAAATAAAAATATCCTTGTCTAATAGTCCACTCTTAATCACTTAATGTCCAAATTTGAAACCTCTCAAAATATAAAAATAAGTACTCTAATTTATCTCCCTTTTATAGTCAAACCAGTCCTTTATTAATTGATAAATAATAATAATGATTTACCAAATTTTCAATTTCATTTTATTTATACACCAAATAAATATGTCCTTTATCTAAATAGTCCATTCCCATTTTCCAATTAATGTCCAATATTGACCATCTCAAAATGTTAAAATAGTATTCCGAGTACTTAATGTCCCTTATTTCCGTTATGCCCCTCAGACTCATTTGGTACGAGGATAAGATATAGCTAATTTTAGGATCAATTTTAAGATTATTTCAATGAATGATTTGACTAAAATCGTGCGATAATTTATCCAGGTATTAGTTATTTCGAAATTGTAGTGCTACTTTTATTTCATATTGAAGATAAAATAACATCCAGAGATTGTTTCCCAACCAAATGAGTCATTAGTATCAAATAATACTCCCTCCGTTTCAAAAAGAATGACCTACTTTTTTTTAGTCTGTTTCAAAAAGGATGAACCCTTTCTTTTAGCAATATTTTAATTTTAACTTTCCACATAGCATGTTTAAGGCCACAAGATTGAAGGGCATTTTGGTACATTTGACATATCTTTAATTTAACACCAAAAGATTCAAAAATCTTCTTTATTTTCTTAAACTCCGTGTCAAGTCAAACTAGGTCATTCTTTTTGAAACAGAAGGAGTAATTACATAAAGTAGTAGCAATATGATTAGCGTCAAAGCATAATTAATAATATTGGTTTAATAAAATACATATCTAATTATTAGTGTCTTATGAGGCATGTTAGGTTAACATGATCAAATAAAATAAAACGACGAAAATACAAAATAAACCCTTTATAAAAATCTAAAAAGTTCCAATATTGTCCATATCGATCCAAATCATCCATAAAACCAAAAGAAATCAAAACTTTTCCAATTTTGTCCCTTTTCCTCCTCTAATTATTAGAGAATAGACTTTTACTAACATTCTCCTTGAAATGGCTTTGACTTCGCCCTCACATAGGTGATTTCTTGACGTTCAATCCTATAGATTAAACTATTTGGTCAAATCTGCCAAATTTAGATAATCATTAAAAGAATTTTCACCTTAAGTCTTATCCTTGTTTACTAAACATTGTCTATATCATGATAGTGGGTTAGGTATATTGACAATTTTGGACCCATCAGACACAACTTTGTTTGATCTTCTTGAACATAACTCTTGGGATTTCCATTCTGCTAGGTATAGTTACCACCATGCTGACTTGTCCTAGGCCGTAAACCCATTTCCTTGGATGTTCTCTCAACTCCTTCTCTAGATAGGCCTTTTGTAAGTGGATCTGACACATTATCCTTTGACTTCACATAGTCAACATTAATAATTACACTAGAGAGAAGTTCTCTAATGGTATTATGTCTCTATCTTATGTGACGAGATTTACCGTTGTGCATCATGCTCCCTGCCCTACCTATTGCCGTTTAGTTATCACAATGTATACATATTGGTGCCACTGGTTGGGCCCAATAAGGAATATCTTTCAAGAATTTCCGAAGCCATTTTTCTTCTTCACCGACTTTATTTAATGCGATAAATTCAGATTCCATTATAGAGCGAGCAATATATGTCTGTTTGGATGATTTCTAAGAGACCGATCCTTCATCGATAGTAAATACATATCCACTTATGGACTTTACTTCATTCGATCTGGTTATTTAATTTGCATCACTATATCCTTCAAGTACCACAGGATATTTATTATAATACAAAGCATAGTCTTGGGTGTATTTAAGATACCCTAACACTCTTTTCATTGTCATCCAATAAGTTTTGTTGGGATTACTCGTGTACCGACTCGACTTACTAATAGCACATGTTATGTCTGGTCATGTACAATTCATTATATACATAAAACATCCCAATACTCTTGCGTACTCTAATTGTGAGTCACTTTCGCCTTCATTCTCTTGAAGTGTGAAGCTCACATCTAATGGAGTCTTGGCAATACCAAATTCCAGATACTCGAATTTGTCAAGGACTTTTTCGATATAATGAGACTGTGACAATGCCAACCCTTGTGGAGTTCTATGAATTCTTATTCCTAAGAGCACATCCACTACTCCAAGATCTTTCATACCGAACTTGCTCTCGAGTACTCGCTTTGTGGAATTTATGTTAGAAATGTCTCTACTGATGATCAACATATCATCCACATATAAACAAAGAATGACTTGGTGATTTGGAGTGTCTTTAATGTAGACGCACTTATCATATTTATTTATCTTGAACCAGTTTGCCAGCATGGTTTGGTCAAACCTTTCATGCCATAGTTTAGGCGCTTGTTTTAGTACATACAATGACTTAACAAGTTCACACACCTTATTTTCTTTTCCTGAAACCAAAAAATCCTCGGGTTGCTCCATATAGATTTCTTCCTCTAATTCTCCATTCAGGAATGTTGTTTTTACATCCATTTGATGGATTTCAAAACCATATACAACCTCCAAGGCAATTAACATTTGAATCGACGTTATCCTTGTTACTAGCGAGTATGTATCAAAGTAATCAAGGTCTTCTTTCTGTTTAAAACCATTTACTACAAGTCTTGCCTTGTATTTGTCAATAGTACTATCCACTTTCATTTTTCTTTTGAAGATCCACTTAGAACCTAAAGGTTTATTTCCTGGAGGAAGATCCACCAAATCCCACGTATGGTTGCTTAAGATTGAATCAATCTCACTATTGACTGCCAATTTCCAAAATGATGAGTCTGACGACAACATCGCTTCTTTAAAAGTTTGAGGCTAATTTTCTAAGAGAAATGTTACAAAATCTGATCCAAATGAAGTTGATGTTCTTTGATGTGTACTACGTCTTGAATTCTCATCATTATGTACATTCTCACTTGGTTTATTTCGAGGTCATTTAACCCCCCCCACTAGACTATTCATGTCTAGTTTTATACGGGTAAATGTTTTCAAAGAATTCAGCATTATATGATTCAATTACTGTATTTTCATTAATATCTGTATGTTCAGATTTATGAACCAAAAATTGACATGCTTTACTATTTTTAGCATATCCTATGAACACGCAGTCTACCATCTTAGGTCCTAACTTAATCCTTTTAGACATAGGAACTTGAACCATCTCTAGACACCCCACACTTTGAAATATTTCAAGTTGGGTTTCCTTCCTTTTCATTTTTCATAAGAAATTGATTGTGTCTTACTATGGAAAACTCTACTGAGTATTCGGTTAGCTGTAAGGATAGCCTCCCCCCATAAGTTTCATGGTAAACCAAAACTTATACGTAAGACGTTTATTATTTCCTTCAAATTTTGATTTTTTCTTTCCGCAATTTCATTAGATTGAGGTGAGTACGGGGCCATAGTTTCATGGACAATTCCATCCTCTACACATATTTCGGCGAAGGGAGATTCATATTATCTGCCCCTATCTTTTTTTTGGTTGTAATCTTTTCTCCAACTGATTTTCAACTTCAGTTTTGTATTGCCTAAACGCATCTATTACTTCATCCTTACTATTTAGCAAGTAGATATAACAATATTTAGTGCAATCATCAATAAAAGTTATAAAATACTTTTTCCCACCACTTGATGGTGTTGACTTCATATCACAAATGTCAGTGTATATTAAGTCTAAGGGATTTGAATTCCTTTCAACGGACTTATATGGACTTTTAGCATACTTTGATTCCACACACGTTTGAAACTTTGATTTGTTTCACTCAAAGTTTGATAAAACTTCTAAGTTAATCAGTTTTTGCAAAGTTTTATAATTGACATGTCCTAAACGTTCATGCCAGAATTCATTAGACTCAAGCAAGTAAGAAGAAAAATTTTTAATAGTTTCAATAGTCATTACATTCATCTTATATAGGCCCTCAGTGAGATAGTCTTTCTCTACATATACTTCTTCTTTGCTTATGACAACTTTTCTGGAAATAGTTATACATTTGAATCTGTTTTTATCTAGAAGTGACACAGAAATCAAATTCTTCCTTAACTCGGGTATGTACAGGACGTTGTTGAGTGTCAACACTTTACCTGAAGTTATTTTCAATCATACTTTTCCTATTCCTTCTAGTTTTGCAATAGCGGAGTTAGCCATAAAGATCATTTCTTCTCCTTGAGCCAGAGTAAACGTTGAAAACAACTCCTTGTTAGCACAAACATGGCAGGTGGCACCGGAATCCATTCACCTTTTGCAAGGATTTCCCACCAAGTTGCATTCGGAAAGCATGACACATAGATCATTTCTTTCTTTCTTAAAGTCAGCCACATTTGCTTGGTCCTTTTTCTTGTCTTTCTTAGGGGCCTAACAATCTGTTGATTTATGGCCAATCTTGCCACAGTTGAAGCACTCCCCCTTGAATTTCTTCTTAGGTTGATTACTTTTATTTCCAGCCTTTTTTTATTTTTTGGAGTTGTAGTCATCTTCTACAATATTTGCTCCATTCAATGTAGAATTTCCTCCTGACCTTCTTTCGTCAACCTTCTTATCTTCTTTGATGCGCAATCGTACAATAAGATCTTCGACTGACATCTCCTTATGTTTGTATTTCAAATAGTTCCTGAAGTCCTTCCACATAGGTGGTAGCTTCTCTATTATTGTTGCTACTTAAAATGCTTCATTCATGATCAAACCTACAATAAAGGTTATATGAATATTAAGAACATTTTTAAATTATTCCACAAAGGTATTTGTCTAAATCATACCTTCCGCAAGGAGATCATGGATGATCACTTGCAGTTCATGCACTTGGGAAACAATAGACTTGATTTCTATCATTTTATATTCCAGGAATCTTGCAACGAAGAATTTTTTAGTTCCTGCACCCTCCGTCTTGTACTTCCGTTCTAGCGCTCCCCATAACTCTTTTGCTATCTTTGCTCCACCATACACATTGTAAAGGTCATATTGAAGGCCACTCAAGATGTAATTCCTACAAAGGAAATTTGAGAATTTCCAAGCCTCCATAATCACGAATCACTCTTATTCATATGTTTCCTTGGGCACCTCCAGAGCTTCCTCAAATGTGAACCTTTGAAGACAAAGAATTGTGAGGTAGAAAAATATTTTCTACTGCCACCTTTTGAAGTCAATACCCGCAAACTTTTTGGGTTTCTCTGCCGGTGTCAAGCTTGTGGAGCATTAGTACGACTCATCATGGCAATACTAGTTTCCACCACAGTCATTCCAACATCATGCATTTGACTATCAATAGTCATTTTTCTGTCACAACAAGATTGAAAATTTAGTATATCAAAATACTAATCAATAAATTTCCAACAACTTTAATCACCCCTTATTTCTAGTTTTACAATGAAGTTTTTATGACTTCCAATCGTTAACTGAGTGATCTTTAACTTGTGATGAATAATTTATTTCTTCAAATCACCAGTTAAGTTCAAATAGAGTAGAAAGCTAAAAGCTTTAATCTCTAGAAATCAAGCTATACAGATTCTGAAAATAAAAACTTTAGTGAAAATAAAATTTCACCAAACAAGCAAAAAAAAATTCCATTTATTTCCTTAAGATTGTTGTTTTCAATGTTTCGGGCACAAGAATCTGTATTTAGACACAATAAGTTCAACACAAGTTCAAGTCTAAAAACAAGAACACCTTTGAAGTTATATAACACCCTCAACACAAGATCAAAAGGACCTTTTAAAAATGTTTGTTTTTTTTTCCTGAAATTTAGATGAAATAGAAAAGGCCAAGTCCCTCGACTTCACAAAGTGTCCTTAAGGAAATAATTCCCCTCAAGTACCCAAGGTTGCGGAATTTTTATCCTAGGATAAAATTACCTAACAATCCAACTATTGTGGTACCTCAAATGATCGAATTCTCTTTGAAATACTCATCAATTAGATGATCACACGGAGTATATATTCAGAAAATAAGAAGAGTTTTATTGCAAAAAAATTTTCGTACCTAAACCTGTGGATAAATGCAGGTTTATATAGCCATCAAATACCCCTTTCGAAAGATCAAAATGGTTCATTCAAAAAGGTGTATCCTTTAGAAGAATCATGTTTGTTCATTTGAAATATTGTGTCTTTTTCAAAACAAACACAACTATCTGAACAGTCACTCATTTTCCAAAATAATATGCCTTTTCCTCAAAGGTTGTGTCCCTCCATTTTCCATTCACACCAATTGAACCCAACACGAGGTACAAGAACACTAGGTAGAAAGTTTTTTTCTATTTTTTAAAGTCTTGATGGATAGAGTAATGCATTGATAAGAGGTAAAAAAATTCCTTGTAAAATTAATCGAGGTGAACAAAAGGTGACCTTGAAATAACAAATTACGAAAAAGATTCCGGTTATGAGCTTCAAAGTCACAAACATTGCCAAGACTCAATTGCTTCACCATTTGTTGGCCTTTTTGTTATCACAAACATTGCCAAGACTCAATTGCTTCACTATTTGTTGGCCTTTTTGTTATCTGCTTGGCTGCATGATACACTATAAGCTCTTAGAAAAACAAAAGATTATAATCAAAACATAATGACGGTAAAAGTACACATTACTTCATATGAATAAAAATTATGAATTCATAAACTCAACTCAATGATGAGAATTAGTATGAGGGGATTGAGTTACTAGGAACCTGGCCTAGAAATACACAGGTATTTTGTAGAATTAGTTGAAGTGCGTACAATTTATTCACTCAGCAGTAACTTCTTCTTTTTCTTCTTCTTTTTCTTCTTCATTTTTGTTGATAATGGTCGTGCTTGATATGGGTGTTGTTTCTTGAAAATCAATTAACCTGATCGAACCAAATTATTCTAATATAATCTTACGAAAAGACAAGTATAATTTTCTTTGGTCTTCCATAAAAGGTCATAATATGCATTAAGCGAAATGCAGAATTATATAGAGGTTTGATTCTAATAAATGAATTAAAATTCTTAATTGGAATTGAGCTATTGACTTCAGCTCCTATCGTGCTCCTACCCATTGAAGGTGAGGGCTTCACTATGTTTTGTGAGGCTTCTGGTATTGGCTTGGGTGGTGTGTTGATGCAGAGAAATAAGGTGATAGCGTATGCATCGAGGTAGTTGAAGCCACATGAGAGGAATTACCCTACTCATGATTTAGAGTAACTAGCAGTTGTATTCATATTAAAGTTGTGGAGACACTATTTATATGGAGTTCATTTTGAGGTATACACTAATCATCACAACCTTTAGTATATATTCAAACAGAAGGAGTTGAATTTAAGACAACGTAGGTAGATAGAGTTGTTGAAAGATTAATATATGAATATCCTGTATCATTCGGGCAAGGCCAATGTAGTGGAAAATGCCTTGAGTAGGAAGTAAATTAGTATGGTTAGTCTTGCATTGTTTAGTGTAGAGGAACGACCATTAGCTAGAGCGATTCATGCTATTCCATTCATCCAGGTGCGATGAAGATGTATCATGACCTTAAACAACATTAATGGTGGTGTGGGATGAAGAGGGATGTTGCAAAGTTTGTAGTTAAGTGGAAATAAGAGTGTATCACTATAGATTTTGTAATAGGGTTGCCTCATACCTTGGGGAAGTTTGATTCTACTTGGGTGATTGTGGATAGATTGACCAAATCAACCCATTTTGTGCCTGTGAAGATGAGCTATAATGCAGAGAAATTAGCTAAGATTTACATTCGCGAGATAGTTCGATTGCATGGTGTGCCTATTTCCATCATTTCTGATAGAGGTACTCAGCTCACTTCAAACTTTTGGCGTACTTTGCAGCGGGAGTTGGGCACTTAGTTGGATATGAATACAACATTCCATCCCCAAACAGATGGCCAGTCAGAGCAGACTATTCAGGTGTTGGAGAATATGTTGCGGGCTTGTGTAATGGATTTTGGGGGTCATTGGGATTAGTTTTTTCTCTTAGTAGAGTTTTCTTATAATAATAGGTACCACTCTAGTATTCAGATGGCTCCATTCGAGGCTTTATATGGTAGGAAGTGTAGGTCCCCAGTTGGATGATTTGATTCTTTTGAGGTTAGACCTTGGGGTACTGATTTGTTGAGAGATTTCATGGGCCGAGTGAGATTTATCCAGGATCGGATCTTGGCGGCTCAGAGTAGACAAAAAAATTATGCTAACATGAGAGTTCATGACTAGAGTTCATGCAGGGTGAGCGAGTTTTGTTGAAGGTTGCAACACCCCGTACTTTTCCTAGTTCAATTTAGCGCTGAGAACGTCAAACATTGGTTTCAATACATAATGACTTTTCATACATATAGAATTTTCCAGTTTTATACCTCAAATGCGTAGGAAATCAAATTACCTTTCCAACAATATGAGATTTGCCTAAATCCGATAACTGAGTAAGAAGTTATGACTATTTTAAATTTTAGTCATAAAACGCCGTGATTTGAAAACCGTAGCGTGTCGCGGAAAAGTGTAAAATCATAATTTTCAATTTTCAGTGAGACTCTGCGATTCCACCACATCACAGTGATGTCCTATTCATATTTTGCAATTTCCAGTGAGCCTCCGCGATAATGGTGCATCGCAGAGCTGGCCAAAATGGTAAAATTATAGGGCATCGTGATAGTGGCGCATCGCGTTGCAGGCTCAGTTCTTATTTATCAGTTTCCAGTGAGCCACCGTGATAGTGGCACGTCGCGGTGGCCACCCAGTTTGGCAAAAATGTTAAGTTTTTCAGTTCCGACTTGAGTTTAAAAGGGGCATTTCAATCAATCTCCAGGGCCCAATCCGTCCAAAACACAAGATTTAACATATTTCAAAGCACTTTATGCTTATTTCATCTATTTTCTCTCAAAACAAAACTCTAGATCATCAAAACTTACTCCCCAAGAAATCCAATTCCTCCATTAATTCTTCAAGATAATTCAAGATTAAGGTTTCCCAACTCAAGAGCTCCAAGAATTCAACTTCAAAAGCATCAATAGAGATCCAAGATTCAAGTTTTAGCATTTAGTTCATCAATTGAGGTATATGGGGTTATGAACAAGGATCACCTTTCATCCTTGTGCCCAAAATTTCCTTTAATTATAAATTTACTAAATTTTCTATGATTTCCCATGAAATTAAAGTTAGGGTTTATACCACATGTTGCTATTTATAAGATTATGAGATGTCAAGTGATTTAGAAGTTGGATTACATGATTATGTTCATATTTTCATGCATATTGCAGTAATTTCCAGGTTTTGAATTAATTTATCAATGTTTACATTATTAAGCATGAATATTATGAAGTTTAAACGAGTTTGATTCATGGGTCATTAAGAACTAATTAAAGATTGTTATTTCAAGATTTGTTGTGCTAAAAGCACCCTATGACTAGATTCCTTTCAGAATATTGATAAAGATTTGACCTTTTGGTCTCAGAATAGATATAAAATCTACTTTATTAATTCAAATTATAGATTTAGCTTTACAGACATATAGTTGGTTTTCATTATAAACCATTATACTATTTTAAAAGTAGATTTCCATCGGAATGAGCATATAGATTTAGTGGGAGTAGTATTTAGCACCGAGATAGGTACGTTACTACGGTTTCATACCCCAGAACTACGTGCCAACGTAGAATTTAGATTGTTTCCACTTCTATGTGGATTATAGATATGTGATCACGTAGATAGGTACTCCCTGGCAAAAGTATAACTCTTCTCCCCAACGTAAAGATTCCTCCTTAGGGGGACAAGAACGTTGGACTCCATGAATGCTCACATGATTTATGTCGATTAGAAGAACCTCCCATGCAGAATAAGCTTTCAGATTTCTAAACCCCTAAGATAAAGTATTTTCTCTACAGCTTTAAAGTTCTTGAATTTAAAATATTGCTTTATATAAGCCTTTAGATACAGACCTGAAGATTTCACTTAGCCTTTATGATTTGAGAATAAGAATAGAATATAGATTTTAGAACTAAGTGTTATTGTAACGCCCCAAAATCTAGTTCTCAAAATGCCACAGGGTGCTCTGAACTACAAGTAGTCCTGGTATGCTTTCTACTAAATCTAAATCTCAAATTGGAAAAAATATGAATGTGATATCATCATAAATGCAGAAAACTATCTGAAAATACTAATCTCATCAAGATAATAAAAACAAATGCTGAAAGGTTTGAATACAACAACTAGAATCTAAAACTAAATCTAATAGTCCGACAAGCCTCTACTAACTAAATCTAGAGAGTCATTGGTACAGGCCACAACTAACTCAAACTGTCTGAAATGAATAATGAAATATCTACTAATAAACTGAAAACATGAATAGTCAAGTCCCCGAACTATGAGGACTCACTAACTGTAGTGAGGTAGATGAGATGCTCGAAATATCACTTCCGCTGCTAAGACTGAGCACCTGAACACATATTATGAGACAATGTAGCATATAGACGTATATGTGGATTAGTACTTTGAAGATGTACTGAGTATATGGGGTGCATGCAATAAGTAAACAATATCATCACGGTTTAACAATCCATGCTAATTGTAAATGACTCACTTAGGCTTGAGTAATCTGAAATTTGAATATCATAAATCATGAAAAGTAAAACATATAATATAAAGCTTGTGAGTCATAACACTTAGTTCTGAAATATGTATTTTGTTCTAATTCCCAAATCATATAGGCTAAGTGGAAAAGGGCTCACCTTTATTTTTGAAAGCTAAAACTGTAATTCTGTAACTAAAATCTTGAGTAAAATAATATCTGAATAAGTTGTGAGCTTTTACACTTAGTTTCTAAAATCTGAAAAGTACTCTATCTTAGGGAGTTTCTTCCAATCGACATAAACCATGTGAACACTCATGGAGTCCAACGTCTTTGTCCTCCTAAGGAGGAACATCCTTATGTTGGGGAGAAGAATCATACTCTTGCCAAGGAGTATAACCTATTGTCCATGTGATCGATCACCTGAGTCTGTCATCCATATAGAAATGGAAATAATCTGATAATCTGTACCTATGATTGGCTATATAGTTCTGTGGAAGATAAGGCACGCTAATCCCACACTTCCCGCTCGGTGCTAAATACTACTTCCAAAACAATCCGTGTACTCATTCTATAGTCTAATGGTTTATAATGAAAACCAACTGTATATTTGTAGTCTAAATCTATAATTTGTATCTGAAAAATGGATTTCAAATATATTCTGAGACCAAAAGGTCAAATCGTTCTCAATAATATGAAAATAATCTAGTCATAGGGTGCTTATAGCACAACAATTCTTTGAATAACAATCTTTAAATAGGGCTTTATGACCCATGTATCAATCTTATGATAAAAACATCTCAAAATTCATGCTTGCTATCATAAACATACGTAAATCATCTTAAAATCTGAAAATTTCAGCAATGTGCATAAAAACATAAATATAATCATGCAATTCAACTTCTAAATCAATGAAAATCTCGTAATATCATGAATAGCAAAATTGGGTATAAACGCTTACTTCAAATTTATAGGAAAACACATAAAATCAAATAACTTTTGTAATAAAATCAAGTTTTGGGCACAAGGACGACAAGATTGTCCTTGTTCATAACCCCACATACCTTAGATGATGAACTATATGAACAATCTTGCTTTTGAGACTCTATTTGTGTTCTTGAATGTAGACTCTTGAAGTTCTTGGTCTAGGAATCTTGAATCTTGAATCAATTTGGAAAAGTAATGGTGAAATTGTGAGATTTCTTGAATCTTGGATTGAAACCCTAAGGTTTGCTCTTGAGATAATTTGAGAGAAAGTAACTATATTTTAGCTATAGAGGGCTAAATATCGTGTTTTGGGGCTAATTAATGGTGGAAAATGACCCAAATACCCCTCTTGGACGCGGAGTTGGAAGCTAAAACTTCCAGGTCATGCTATGGAGCGTGTGTCGCACGTTGTAGGACTCCAGAATGGACCATACGCCGCATGTTCTATCGCACGATGCTAGGGGTGGACTGGAGTGTGCGTCGCACGCTAATCGCATGATGCTACTGTTTTGGACATTCAAACATGCCCTAAACAGGGTCCAAAAATTTCGAAACTCACCAGATCTTTACTATTAACTTTTCCCATTATGTTTCAACAAAACAATTAAATATCAGAGGTCGGGAAGGTCATAAATAAAATCCTCAAAGTTCGAAGGCTTTGGATATGACTAAGTCCCAATACTTACTTGAAATTTTCTAAGTGTGAAACCTCTCTTGGCATGCTTTAAAGGGCTTAGATGACGAGGATTTTTGTGGGGTCTTACATTTGTTACTCACAAAATTTACATCATATGCTTTACTATTCATGATTTATGATCTTTAGATCTCACATTACTCAAGCCTATGTGAGTCATTTACATTTAGCATGCATGATTTTATAAATTGTGATGATATTACTTACTTATTGCATTCACCGCCATATGCTCAGTACATTCTCAAAGTACTGATCCACATATATGTTTATGTGTTACATTGTCTCATAATTTAGATTTAGGTGCTCAGTCTCAGACAAAAATTGCATACCAAGTGCGTAACAAAGATGAAATATAACCCCTATCAAAAATAGCTAATCACACAATATGATATATTCATTCACCTAGTGTTGATATTGAATGCTCTCTTATTTTCTGCTTTCTCAAGAACACATTCGAGTATCACAATCACAATCATAGTGAAACATATTCTCCAAACTTACATATATTAGTGTTTGACGATTCAAATTTTTTTACATAAAACTCTTACGTAAAATAACTTTGCGACACATTCTTGTGCCTCTACATCGTGATCATACATATGGCGGTATAATAACACATTCTTACACCCCCGCTTAACACTCATGTACGACAACATTGGAATATATCCATAAAACCCTACATAAATATTTCATGCACTTTTACTCTCGTCACACATGAAAACACAAGCATCTCGTACCATTGTGCTATTTTTTTAATGTATCAACAAATAGGCTAGAATGGTATATAATCAATACAAACAAAATGTCTAAATTAGGTGCTCTGTTTTGCTAGTTTTTGCCCTCTCATCATACTTGACAATTCATTTTTTTTATCCTATGAGCACTCAGTAAGAAAATATGTCTATCAAAATTATTCCTGCTATGATCACTTTTTTAAAAATAAAAATTAATGTATAGATTAACCACAAAGTTTATAACAATTTTTTTGAATTATTATAAAGGTAAGGATCTGTAATTACAATAGCAAGAAACTGATATATACATACCTGAAGATTACTATCAACCAAATTGTGGCCTACAAATTTTTTTATAGCCATTTTTTAACTCCACAAAACCTCTATTATGCTTGTTCTCTTCCAGCAATAAAAGAATTAGAACAAACCTTAATATTCTACTTCTTACAACTGAAATGCGAAAGAAAAAAAAACTAAACAAGGGAGTGGATTTTGGCTTTTGATTTGCTCACTCTAATAAACTTAGTTAATATTAATAATATAGGTAAAGTTACCCATTTAGTCCCCATTAAAAAGTTTGAGTTATTACAAGAAAAATCAATCACGGGAAATACAAAATGGTTTGATAGGGACGCTCGAGGCGGAGGAGGGGAAGTTGAGGCAACAAGACCTTTCTGTTTCTAGTCGTCATTTAGAAAAGCTAGGAAAGGAGAAGAAGAGGACTTTGGAGGATTGGGAATATGAGTACTCATTCGAGGAGAAGATGTTAAAATCACGTCTTAATAGATAAGGATATGGAGAGTGGGAAAAAAACATCGATTATGGGAATTACAAAATGAGTTGGTACTGATTGGCGAGGAGGAGATGAGGCGAAGAGAAATTTATTTTTTATTGGCATTACTAAGGAAGAAAAAGAGGCATTCCAAAAGAGGATAGATCAACTTCTTACAAAAACTGAGCCAAAGGGGAAACCCGAGGATGAAGTGAGGAGAAAACGTCCTCTGACCCCTGAGGGCTTGCAATACTTGTGCGACAATCCCCACCTTACTCATGTGATCTCATGGGATCAGGAGCGAGAAAATTTTGCAGCACAAGCAAAAGCAGAAGGGAGATGCCCCTATTGCAACTGTAACAAACAATCCTATCATTTCAATAGAACTTTGGAGTACCATCCCCAAGAATGTCTCCCAATTTGGCTCGCATGCATACTGCCGTCAATTTCGTCAATCACATGTAAAGTTTCTTTCTTTTCTTCATATTGCTATGATTAGTATTTTTGCTGAAATTAGTTTTTTTAGATTCGCCCTGTCATCACTCTCTAGTGTTTGCTTCTTTGACAGTGTTTTAACATTGATGGCTATATCAGTGGTATAATAGCACCATTAGAACTAATTCAAGGTTTAGAAGACAAGACTGAGATATTCCTTGAACTAGCAAACCATGTTATTATCCAGAATTATAACGAGAAAGAGTACAATGTATAATTGCACCTTAATTTGCTTTCTCTGTTTAGTCCTCGATTATCCGTCCTTTATTATCAACTAATTGTGACTATCCTTGCAGGTTTTCAAAAACAAGGTCTTGAAGATTGAGAAAATACAAGGTCTTGAAGATTAAGATCTCTTCTAATTTTAAAAATTTGAGTAAAAATGACAAACTATTTTTCATAATCCCCATACTTTTTCTAATTACATTTTTATCTCAACTATAGAAGGGAACTCTTTGTTAAATGACTTTCTCAAGTCTACAATTTAATTAAATAGATTATAAGTTTTTATTTTTTTTGGTTGGGGGTGGGAGTGGGAGGGAGGCCAAGGTTTGGCCGCGGGGGTGGTACAGGATGACGTGCGGATAGTGATGATAGGCTGAGGGTTGGGTCTTGGAATATAGGGACCCTTCAGGGTAAGTCCATAGAACTTGTGAAGATCCTTAGGAAGAGGAGAATCAATATTGCGTGTGTCCAGGAGACCAAATGGGTAGGGTCTAAGGCTAGGGATGTGTATGGTTACAAGTTGTGGTACTCTGGGAGCGAGAGGCGTAGGAATGGAGTTGGCATCTTAGTAGATGAAGAGCTTAGAGGTCAGGTCGTAGAGGTGAAGAGGGTCAACGATAGGTTGATGACTATTAAGTTGGTCATCCGGGGGTTTACTCTGAACGTGTGTAGTGCCTATGCGCCCCATGTGGGCTCGGACGGGGAGGAGAAGATTCGGTTTTGGGAGGCTTTGGAGGAGGTGGTGAGAGGCGTGCCTAGCTCGGAGAAAATTGTTGTAGCAGGAGATTTCAACGGGCACATCGGGGCAGTACCGGGAGGCTTTGGTGATGTGCATGGTGGTTTTGGTTTTGGGGACAGAAATGAAGAGGGGACTACTCTATTGGAGTTTGCGAGGTCCTTTGGGATGGTGGTGGTGAACTCGGGTTTCCCGAAGAAGGACGATCACTTGATCACCTTTCGAAGCACGATAGCCAAGACCCAAATTGACTTTATGTTGCTTCGGAAAGGGGATAGGGTGCTGTGTAAGGACTGTAAGGTTATCCCGAGTGAGAATCTTTCAACCCAGCATAGGCTCTTGGTTATGGATTTGGGTATAAAGAAGACTAGAAAGGGGAAAAGTAAGGAGGGTAGACCTAGAATTAAGTGGGTCGGCTTGACGCCAGTGAAGGCGTGGGAGATAGGGGAGAAGCTGGCGGGATTGGGGGTGTGGGAGTGTAGGGGGGACGTGGATAGTATGTGGGATAGGGCGGCGAGGTGCATCAGGGAGAATGCAACTGACGTGTTGGGTGTTTCTAGGGGCCGCGCCGGGCACCATCGGGGGGATTGGTGGTGGAATGAAGAGGTGGAGAAGAAAGTGAGGACCAAGAAAGGGGTGTATGCTAAGTTGGTTGAGAGTTAGGACGAATAAGAGAAGCGGGTAAATAGGAAGGAGTACAAGCTAGCTAGGAAGGAGGTTAAGTCAGCTGTCACGGCAGCTAAGACAACCGCTTTTGAGAGCTTGTATGCGGGGTTACAGGGGAAAGGAGGGGAGAAAAAGTTATTTAGACTCGCTAAGGCTAGGGAGAGGAAGGGGCGTGACCTCGACCAGGTGAGGTGAATTAAGGGGGAGGACGGTAGAGTGTTGGTGGAGGACGGCCACATTAAGGATAGATAGCAGTCGTACTTTCATAGGCTCTTGAATGACGAAGGGGATAGAGCTATTGCGTTAGGGGAACTGGAGCACTCAGAGGAGTGCCGGGATTTTAGTTATTGTAGATGTTTTATGGTTGAAGAGGTTAGAGAGGTTGTTCGCAGGATGCGAAGGGGTAGGGCGATGGGGCCGGATGAGATACCGGTGGAGTTTTGAAAGTTCGTTGGAGAGGCTGGTGTAAGGTCGTTGACTGGATTGTTCAACAAAATCTTCAAGACGGCAAAGATGCCCGAGGCTTGGAGGTGGAGTACCATGATCCCTCTCTATAAGAATAAGGGGGACGTCCAGAGTTGCAATAACTATAGGGGGATTAAGTTATTGAGTCACTCTATGAAGATTTGGGAGAGAGTGGTCGAGGCGAGGCTGAGACGGATATTGTCTATTTCGGAAAACCAGTTTGGGTTTATGCCTGGCCGCTCGACGACGGAGGTAATTCACCTGGTACGGAGGCTGGTGGAACAGTATCGGGAAATGAAGAAGGACCTGGACATGGTGTTTATCGACCTGGAGAAGGCATACGACAAAGTCCCTAGGGAGGTGCTTTGGAAGTGCTTGGAGGTGAGTGGAGTCCCGCAGGCTTATATCAGAGCAATTAAGGACATGTATGAGGGAGCAAAAACTCAGGTGAGGACGGCGGGAGGAGACTCGGAGCATTTCACCGTCTTGACAGGATTGCATCAGGGATCTACTCTTAGTCCCTTTTTGTTTGCTTTGGTGATGGATGTGTTGACGCGGCGTATTCAAGGGGAGGTGTCGTGGTGTATGCTTTTTGCGGACGATATAGTTCTGATTGATGAGACTTGAGGGGGTGTGAATGCTAAATTAGAGGAGTGGAGACAAACCCTTGAGTCTAAAGGGTTCAGGTTGAGCAGAAGCAAGACAGAGTATTTGGAATGCAAGTTTAATGACATAAGGATGGAGGATGAGGTGGTAGTGAAGCTGGAATCACAGGTGGTATGTAAGAGGGATAGTTTCAAGTATCTCAGGTCCGTGATCCAGGATAACGGTGAGATTGACGAGGATGTCTCGCACCGTATTGGGGCGGGCTGGATGAAGTGGAAGCTCGCGTCGGGGGTGTTATGTGATAAGAAGGTGCCGCCCAAGCTTAAAGGCAAATTCTACAGGGTGGTAGTCCGTCCGACCATGTTGTATGGAGCGGAATGTTGGCCAGTTAAGAATTCCCACATCCAAAAAATGAAGGTGGCAGAGATGCGGATGTTGCGCTGGATGTGTGGGCTGACTAAAGGGGATAGAGTTCGGAATGAGATTATCAGGGAGAAGGTTGGTGTTACCCTAGTGGAGAGCAAGATGCGGGAAGTCTGATTGAGCTGGTTCGGACACGTCAAGGGGAGGGACATGGATGCCCCGGTTCGTAGGTGTGAGAGGCTAGCGTTGTATGGTTTTAGGCGGGGTAGGGGTAGGCCGAAGAAGTACTGGTGAGGTGATCAGGCAGGACATGGAGCAGTTACAGCTCATCGAGGACTTGACCCTAGATAGGAAGGTCTGGAGGGCGTGAATTAGGGCAGAGGACTAGGACCAGTTTGGGTCGCTAGTGTAGGGAATTCTTGCTGGGGGTAGTATCCTGGTTATGATTTCGTCTTACTTGTTCCTTGTTTTAGTACGAATCTGGGTGTTTTCCTTCGTTTTCCTTCTTTTCTTTTTCTTTTACTTATGGGTGTCGTATCTATATTATGCATGTTATGTTATGTAATCTTGTAACCTTGTTCGGTGCTTTACTTTGTATTTGTATTTGTGTGGTATCTTGTGTCTTGAGCCGGGGGTCTATCGGAAACAACCTTTCTACTTCTTTAGAGGTAGAGGTATGGACTGCGTACATCTTACCCCCCCCCCCAGACCCCACCAGGTGGGAATATACTGGGTTTGTTGTTGTTATTTTTTTTGGTTGGAATGACTCACTTTTAAATATTTTAATTTATTTATAATTTAAAATTTAAACATAGATTTTTAAAATTACAAATTAGTTCAAGACTTAATCAATAATGGACAAATTGATTATCGATTCGATCAATATGCAGACATGTTTATTAATTCAATAGATATGCAGACAGATCGATCATTGATTTGATTAATATGCGGACAAATCAATTATCGTACTGATTGATTATCTATATCAGTCTTCTCTATTTTTCAATAGCTGATCGGTTATAGTAATTGATCTGATAAATTAATTATTGAGTTTTTTAAATCTGACCAGCAACTATTACAATCGTAATCGTTATTGGGACAACTAATATAATAGTTGGCCAACTTCGCGCAATTATCTGAAAAGTTTGATTTCTCTAACTTAGGTAATACTATTATGGAATTTAGTGATCTATTTTAATTGAGATTGTCGGAAAATTTTATAATGATTGAGTCTTAACTAACAATAATTGTGAGAGGATCCATTAAATTTGTGATGAGTGTCTTTGTGGATCCTTTCTTGTTAGCCCACTCTTCAACTTTACATTCCTTCTTTGTTTCATTTTTTTTTTTGTTTTTTTGTTTTTCTTTAACCACTCATTTTTCTCTTCCTTATTTTAACAATAACAATTCTTTTTTTAATAGTTCTATTTTACCCCCAAATTAAAATTATATGGAATGAACGAATTATCCTAATCCAAATCTGTTCAATAAAGTCATTTAAATTAATATATTAATCTTACAAAGTAATAATGAGATTAAAAAAAAAAAGCATTCAAAAGGCCGTATAATTTATTCAATAAAGTTATTTAAACATTCTTATTTATGCTTCAATTATCTTGCGTATATTTAGTCTTTGTCACATGACTGGTAAATTTAACACTACAACAAAACCTGAAATATCTCCTTTGTTAGTAGATGTTTGACCATGAAAATCAAAACATATTCACTTGATTTGAATTTTTTTGAAGTTGAAAATAGAGTTGAAGTTGTGTTTACCCATAGTATTTTCGAGTTAATATTTAGAATTCAAATATATTTTTTGAACAAAATATAAAAGTGAAAATAATTTTTTAAAAAAATTATTTTTTCTGAAAATTGAGTTATTTTATGAAAATAAAAAAATATTTTTTTTAAATAATTTTAGAAGTACAAAAAGTGGGAAAAAAAAAACTCTCTTAAGGTGTTTCCCAAATTCTCAAATACAACTTTAAGTTGTATTTGATATATTTGTGGCCAAATAAGTATTCCGAAATAAAGTGAAAACATATTTCGGAATATAATGAATACTATCTATGTCATCTTTCTATTTCTTAACGTACCATTGGATAGCTTGATAATGAGTAGGACTCTCAACCTTTTAGGACACTGTAAGATATGTTTTTCAATCATAAATATTTCTAAACTTTGTTTACTCATGGTATTCTTTACTTTTAAGACCTAATTCTTCAGTTGTGCATGAGGTTTCTGTCTTGCATGATCTGGAAAGATATGTAAGTTATCTTCGTAATTCAAGTTGATCAATTAATCAAAGTAAAAAAAGATAGCTTGATGTATTGAAGTTTCTGCTATGTACAGGTTGAAGAAGGGTCCCTCCCACCACAAAAATGTATTATACACATTCTTACCTTGTATTTATATCAGAGGTAGTTTTCAATGCTTGAACTCGTAACCTCTTGATCACCTATTTTTTACCAGTTATTCCGAGGCTCCTTGTCAAAGTAGCATCACTATATCTCATTGATTTCATTCCAAAGCAGTATATTTTTATTCCATTATTACTTCATAAGACAAATATATTAACTTAAATGACCTTATTGAATAAAACAATGCTAAATAATTTTATTAGATAGTTTCATTGAATTAAACAATCATTTGAGGAATTAAATTGATAGATATTTGTTAGAGATCATATATTATAAAGTCTAAAAAATAAAAATGGAAAAGAAATTCAAATATTTAGGCATATTGGGATATATTGAGGGAAAAAAGATATATGTAATTTAGGTTCTTATTAATATGTGATAAAAGTTTGAATCAGCATTGATCATTCTTTCTATATAATTTTGTATGTAAAATAGAACTATTAAAAGAAAAGAGTTGTTAGTATTATTAAAACTAGAGGAGCATGGTCCGTGTCAGTACGGGCCCAACATTAAGATATTTATTTGTCTTTTCAATCTTGATATACGTAAATAATTTTTTTTAATAAAAGGATTGGATATGTTTCCTAGGATTCATACGGAATTTGACATGAGTTCAACGTATGTTATTTTAATATGTATTTAGATGATTTAAGTTGTAAACTATTGTAATTTATAATATTTTGTGTGTAATTTTCAAATTAATATACGTTACTTTTTTTGTCCAAATTTTTGTGGTATTGATTATCAATTATATTTTAAAAATGATTTAAGTTTTTAATTATTGTGATTTATAATACTTTTCTTCTATTCTGTTTTCAGTAACATTAATATAATTTCAATACTCGACCAAATATTTTATATCTTTTAATTTTTTTAAGTTGTTAATTATTGTGATTTCTAGTAATTTTCATGTAATTTTTTTGAAATATATAACAGATTAAATTGTTTTTAGATATTTCAAGTTGTTAACTATTGTAATTTACAATACTTTTTCTGTAGTTTTTGAATAATATATGTTACTCTCCTTGTCCAGAGTTTTGTGTCGAAGATAGCCAATTATATTTTTTAAATAATTTAAATTAGTGATATTGTGATTTATAATATTTTTTCTATTTCGACTTATGTGGCACAATGCTTAAATGACCATAATAATTAATTAGGGGTGATATAGTAAAATCACGATTGAAACAACGAAGCATAGATGTCTTAAATGACTTACAACAACTAATTAGAAGTGACATAGAAAAATTACTATAGAAAATACTTGTGAAAAATTTAAGTGGACCTCATTTAAGACTTCAAGTTAATTTAAAACATCAAAAGTTAATTTATTATTTTTATAGCTATTTTATTTTATTAAATATTATTAATTTTTTAATACTTAAATGACTTATAATAATTAATTATGGGTGATATTTAGTAAAACTATGGTTGAACCAGCTGAAGCGGACATGTCATAAATGTTTATTTTACTTTTTTATTAAATATTATTAATTTTTAATATATAAATAAATTATAATAATTAATTAGGAGTGATATAATAAAATCACGATTGAAGCAACTTAATCAGACATGCCATAAATGTTTTTTTATATTTTTAAATTAAATATTATTTATTTTTAATACATAAATAACTTATAATAATTAATTATAGGTGATATAGTAAAATAATGGATTCAATATTATTAATTTTTCAATACATAAGTGACTTATAATAATTAATTAAGGATAATACCTTAAAATCCCGATTGAAGTAGCTGAAGCAGAAATCAGTCAAATTTTTAATTTTTTTGTTAATTATTTTTATTTACAGTAATTTTTATTTAATTTTTAAATAATATATATTACTTTATATCTTCTTCTGTCATGTCCCAATTTATGTGACACTAATATAATTTTGATAGTCAATCTAATATTTTATGTTGACGTATCATTTTATTATTCTTAATTTTGTAATACATAATTGACTTATAATAAGGGGTGACATAGTAAAATAATTGTTTGAAAGACGACAATTTAATTTAAATATCAAGAGTTAATTTTGCATTTTATGTCTATTTTATTTTTTATTAAATTTTATTTATTTTCTTAATACCTAGATGACTCATAATAATTAATTAAGAGCAATTGGTTATGTTATTATTATAAAAATTAATATAATTTTATCATATTAAATAGTAATCATCGATAACTCACCGAAGTAACATATTAATTAAATAAAGGATGCTATATTTTGCATATGCAAAATATGATATTATTAAATATTATTGGATAGTGCATTATATTTATCTTTCACAATAATACAATTTTACTATATATTTTTCTTTACTTTTTTTTTTAAGTTGATAAATATTGACCCAACACAAATTCTAAGAAAATATTCATTAGAAATTTATTTTATTAAATTAAATTTATTAATTTTGGTACTTTAAAAATTTAAAGTTAATTTTAAATATTAGTATTTTTATATAAGAAAAAAATAATTTTAAAATTTAAATTAAATTAAATAAATAAATAAAAAGATTAATTATATATATAAAAGTCAATTAAAATAATAAAATTTATTTACTTGAAATATTTATTTGTAATTAATTAAGATAATTTTTGTTTTTTCATGATTTATGCTGCACAGATAAAATTTTGAGAGTTGAATAAAACTTTTATCTATGTTTAAAAAAGTATTTTAACTTGTTAATTATTGTAATTTATAATAATTTTTATGTAATTATCGAATAATATATTTACTCCTTGTGTCCCAATTTATGTTGCTTCGATATAATTTTGAGAGTCAATTAAAATTTTTATATATCTTTTAAATATTTTAATTTGTGTTTTCTTTTGTCTCAATTTATGTAGCATTGCTAAAATAATAAGAGTCAATAAAATTTCTATATGTCTTTTAAATATTTTACGTTATTAATTATTATGATTTGTGGTAACGAATTAGTTTTAAACATGATAGACAATTAAATAAAAAAAAATTACATTCAATATGTAGTTATAGTTAATTAATATAAATTAATAGAATATATTAAATATTTAAACCATTATAATAAAATAATAAAATTATTATATATTGAAACATATTCTATAATTAAATAGAAGTAATTTAATTTTTTAATAATTACATGAGGTGGTCGAAACTACCTCTTCGATATAATAGAAATAAAGAACCGAAAAAGGAAGAAAGAAAGGAAAACAAAACAAAGAAACAAAGAAGCAATGTGACAAGTGAGGCTTGCTCAAGTGGTTGAGCACCTCCACCTTCAATCGGTAGGTTGAGGGTTCGAGTCACGCTGGAGGGAAAGTGTGGGAATACTATTGATCCTCCTAAAAAAAAAGAAAAAAAAAAAAAAGCAATGTCAAATTTAAAAATAGAATGGGTTGATAAGATGGACCCACAAAAATACTTGTCACAAATATAAATGACCCTGTCATAACTAGTGTTGCTAAGCCTAAACTATCATAAAATTTTTCAAGTCAATTTTCTTAGGTTAGTGGGGGAGCTACTATAGATGTGGGGTACTAGATGTAATTAAGTTAGGCGGAGGGGCATAAACGAAAGAATCCCTTTTCTTTTCGTCCCCCCAAATCCCTCTGGCTTTTTAACAATAGTATAATATTTGCCGAGAGAGAGTAGGTTAGGGTTTTGTGCACCCAAAATCGACAGAGGAGAAGATGGCAATTTCTGAAAAACAAGAATGGATAATTTTGAGGTTGATAGATACGTGGAAGACTCATCAAGAACTTTCGATACTGAAAGCAGAGGAGCAGACGGAACTTGCTGAAAAACGGAAAGAGCTGATTTTGCAGAAGGAAAAGGAGTGGTCGAAATCATCCTATTATATTTTCAAGAATCCAGATAAATTTTGTTTCGAGGAGGAGGTGGAGAAGAAGAAAGAGGAACAAGTATATGAGATTTGTGAGCGTCCACAAAAAAATTTGGTTTATGTGAAGGATGGGGACGAGTTTAAGAAGAAGACGGACAAAGAGATACACGAGTTACCTGTGATTTTTCAAAAAAACAGAGTATTAGAGGGGGCGAGAAAAAAGTATTGGATTGTGAATTTTGCACCAAAGAGGGAGAGGGAAGAAGATTTATCATCATCCCATGAGATTTTCAAGAGGCTAAAGGAGCAGACAGAAAAAGCAGGGCCGGATTGGGGAAGTGTGCCATTTTACGAGAAGAGGACAGAGCAAAGGGAAACTGCAGCACCGGAATGGGAGGGTGTGTACTCATACGAAGAGAAGAGGTGGAAAACACTTGTTGACGGAGATGCAGAGTGGGAAAAAAGACACCATTTGTGGGAAATGCAAAACGGTTTAGTACCAATATATGAGGAGGTGTTCACTCCCGTGGAAAGAGAACTGGAAGAAAAGAGGAAGAGGAAGAAAGAAATTCTATTGGCGTTGGAATTGCGGTCACAAGAGGAGGATCAGAAGACACAAGAAGAGGCATTCTATAAGAGGTTACGAGAGCTCCATATTAAACCTCTAACGGAGGAGGAGAAAAAACTAAAACAGTCATACTTGGACGATCTGGAAAAAGTACGCCTCGGTAAGATGAAAATTGAGCACTTTTTTCCTTTTGGTCCAGGATGGGATCTTGCATATTATGACATTCCAGATGGAAAATTTCCTTCACCGCTGCCAACATCTCCTTCGCACCGAATAGCTACTTCGGTGCCAAGAGCTTCTCTGACCCCTAAGTTCTGGAAACAGCTTTACGAATATGTTAGACAACCTAGTGCAAGTGTTACCCAAACAACAGGATCTAGCACTCCTGTGAGCTCAAACCTTGCAACAGAGAAAAGATGCCGCAAGAATCACTATGCGACACCCTATTGCAAGTGTGACCCAAACTGCCGTGAATACTACGAGGCCTTTGAGGAGGAACATCCCCCAGAAATTGCCCAAATTTCTGACGCATATGCCCGTCAGTGTCGCCAAACGCATGTAAAGTTTTTTCATATTGCTAACCAATTTGTTACGTCTAGTTTCTTATCAAAGTTCTACTGTATGTATGCTCCTTAATTTTCTTTCTGTGATTACTCCCCAATTATATATCCTTCTCAACTACTTGTGACTCTTCTTACAGGTTTTTAAGTACAGCATTTTGAAGATTGAAAAAGTGAATCGTTCTATAGCATTGTATGATACGTATTGGATGACCGTCATAGTAACTAATCTCACTCTTGTTACTCCTACTGAAACTTTTCAAATCCATGCTGCTTTTACTAGCTTCAATGATGATAGTAAGGTCTATTGTTGCGGGCCTAAAGAAGAGGTAATCAAACACTTAATGAAGTTTATGATTTCCGTCTTCCTTTTATTATTCTCTATTTGGTGAGTGTGTGTTAGGTAGACCAGTTTTTCTTTTTCTAAATGAATATTTTATGTTATTTCTGTGTTTTTCAACTGCAATTGGTCTTTTTTGTTTGTACAATCTTAGTGAGTTTTGCTATTTTAAGATGATTGACTTGCGGATAGGTTTTCTATTGGGATGACTCTGTGCAAAACACATTAGATGATGGATTTTGGGAGAAGCTCAATCACAATATGCTTTACCCCGAGTGTGTATCGTATCATGTATGAATTATTTTCTAGTGAGCTTGAATTTGGGAGAATGTTTTCCACCCTACAATAACTTTCCGAAAGTCATTTTTCGTTTCAAATCTTAATTTTTTTTTCTTTTTTTTTTTGAGAAGCTTAAATTTTTTGAGACTACACATGACAAAAGTATAAAGCATCTGATTGTTGGAAAGATTGATTTCTTTGTAGGTAGATATGACTGGGAAATATCCTTGATTATTTCCTTGCCACTTGATGCTATCTTCTGAACTCTGTTAGCCTATCAATTTCCTCATCATTCAAACATCTTCGAAAGATCAAATTCTATCCTTGGTTGCCTACTTACCTCCCATATCATAGTTTTCCTTAAATCACTTCTTTCCACAATTCATCACTAGCTAATCTACGTAGCAACTACTCTTATCAAATTTTGATTCTGGGATTTCAAAATTTTTATGCGTAATCCCCCCTTACCGACTATCATGGATCTCCATTTGATTAGGTGATACTTTTTTTTTATCACTGTTTCCTTCTCAGGACATCTATCCTACTCAAGACATTTCCCGGAATTGTAAATAATAGCATCATATATATAGGCAAAGCATCAAGGACTGACAACAACAACAACATACCTAGTTTATTCCCGCAAAGTGAGGTCTGGGGAGGATAAAGTGGACAGTCCATACCACTACCTCAGATGTAGAGAGGTGGTTTCTGATAGATCCCGACTCAGGACAAATAACAATATAACAAGTAGAAAACATAAAAACAAACAATAAATTAGGTAACACACCACTATGTAATAAAAGAAACAAGATATCTATCCAAAATCACAAACATCGTCAAAACATCACGAATAAGAAATTACAAGGCACATACGTAACATTATGACTACAAGTGCATTGATAATGTACTTCTCACTACTAGTAAGGACACACTCCTACCCACTAACGCTCTACCATAATCCTTGTCTTTCATGCCTTTCTATCAAGGGTCATGTCTTCTGTGAGTTGTAACTACTCCATGTCATGTCTAATCACTTTTCTCCAATACTTTTTTGGCCTACCTCTACCACATCTGAAACTATCCATAGCGAGCCTCTCACACCTCCGTACTGGGGCATCCGTGCACCGTATCATCAAATGCCCAAACCATCTCAATCTCACTTTCCGCATTTTGTCTTTCACCGACGCTGCTCTCACTTTCTCTTGAGTAATATCATTTCTAACCCTAACCCTATCTCTCCTGGTAAGTGCGCACATCCATCTCAACATCCTCATCTTCGCCACCTTCAATTTTTGGATGTGAGAGTTCTTAATTGGCCAACACTCCTCTCCATACCACAGCTGGTCGAACTGCCACTTTATAGAACTTATCTTTAAGCTTAGGAGGCATCAAGTACTGAATTTGATCAAAATTATTCTACCACTCATCGAGAGATATTGGATTTTCCAGCTTGTTAGTTTCTTTTCAATTTCCTCAAGGATCCCATTCCAAATTCCCATCGACTTACTTTAGGCCCCCTAAAACATTCCTATATATATATGTTGTTGGTGCTCGGTCTCAAGTTCGATTCCCACTGGGTGCAAACAATTTCTGAGGGCCATCGGACTGGGTGAAACCCTGAATTACCCGTGGTGCACTTGCGGGAAACTCCTTGCCGAGGGCCTGTGCACCCCCGGGATTATTCGGGACTCGGAGAGTCTCGGACACCCGGTGCAAGTAAAAAAAAAGAATTCTCATATTCTACTTTCAAGAATATCAGCCAAGGATTGAATTTGCTTCACCCTATGAACTGGATAATTAAACTTTTGGTCAGGTTAATATGTTAACTAGAAGTAGCTTCAAGCAGAATAAAGACTATCCTCAATGTAGACCTGTTCAGAATTGGCCCTCGCAGATACGACAGTATTGTAGATGTGATAGGAGAGTGAAATTTCTTTGATATTTGTTGTTGTTGCTGGTCCTTGTCTGACTAGAAATACAACGATAATTAAATATGTTAACCGAAAGATTTTGGGTTCTTGTTTTTTCCCTTGTGCCTTTGGTGGCTAAGTAGAAATTTCCAATTTTTCATTACAGTACTGCTTGCATAAAATACAAAGTTGAGTTCTATTTTAGGAATTTGGGATAGGGAGCCAATAGAAACATGATAAAATAGTAATGATTTGTATTTGTTTTCTGTGGATAATGAAACTTGTACTTGATAACTAACTTTATTTTGGTTTGTTTTCTCCATTTACAGCCTATTATTGGTTTGCCAAGCTGCGAGTTTTGCTTTGGCCTGCTTCCAGAAGGGCGTGTCACGGGAGGACAGGAACCGTAGTTATTTTAATTTCTACTGTTAGAGATTTCATTATTATTATTTAATTAAGGTACTTTGATAGTTGGTCTTGATCGGGATTCTATCTATCTTTTGTAAATTAAGTGCTTTAGTTTGATACTTTGTGATCAGACCTCTTTATTAGTTTTAGTATATTATCACACTAGGTGGCTATTGTCCGTGCAGCACGGCCAAGTACTGTAAAACTACAATTACTACTATTTTTATCAACTTCAACTTTGTTTTGGTATGAAATGGGGGAGAAATATAATCAGATTAATATGAAACTAAATCAGATATCAAATGATAGATCTTGATTCGAATTCAGCAACCCAATATTTTTTATATATTGTCTCTTAATTGATTAAAAGGAGATGGTGATTCTTCTGTTCTGAAGATAATATATAATGATTAACTGTATTTCATGTAAGAAAAATTAATGTGGTTATTGCATTTGGACATAGTAGCTATGTATGTGCATGAACTCTTAAAATCAGATGATGAAGGAGTGTTCTCTTATTTAATATATGTCGGTATGCTTTTCTTTCACTTTTTGTCCAAATCTTCTTCTAATCTCCTGGTTGTTCTTCTGCCTTCTTCCAAAGATTATTCTATCAGTTCTTTTCATTTTGCCAGTATGCTGCAATTAATTTTAGGTACTTTTTCTAATTGTTTCACAAATTTCCTTCATATCTCGTTCAACTTTTCAATTCATGGTTGAAAATAAATGTTGATGTAGTACTTTTTAATTTCTAAATTTTGGATGACTTGATAATTGTGTTGGCCAACTGCAGGACTCTTCACTGATACCATCATGAGATGAATCAGTGAAACGGGAGTCCTTTGTAGGTCGACCAGACAAATGAGCATGAAGAATTGAATAATCTGGAACTTTTTCAGGACATCAAAATTGTGCTTGCCAGGTGCATCACTATCAGTCAGAACACAACAAATAATAACAACTTGTCACAAATCATCACTTAACAAATTCCAGACGTTGACTCTGGAAAGGTGTTAGAGCTTGATGAGTCTAATCCTTTTCTGGATCTAACTGATGGAGTTCATTTTGACAGTCAATTTGGTATGATGGGGATTGCATTTCATCCAAAGTTCTCACAAAATGGCCGTTTCTTTGCTTCCTTCAATTGCGATAAGCAATCATGGGCCGGATATGCAGGAAGATGCTCTTGTAACTCGGAAGTGGATTATGATCCATCCAAACTACCTAATGATAGTGGTACCCGACCATGCCAATTTCAAACTGTTATTGCAAAATTTACTGCCAATGGGACAGCATCTCAGTCTTCAGAGGTAATTTTTAGTCCATGGAGTTAAATTTGTTTCCCATTATTATTTGATTCTGAATGATCATGAATAATTTGATCTTTTCCAGGCAAAAACTGCCAGCCCAAAAGAAGTTAGAAGAATATTCACCATGAGCCTTCTGTTTACCGGTCATCATGGTGGTCGTAAAATCTCCATATCAATTATAGTTTGTCAAAGGGCGTGCACAGTAAAGTCTAAAGTGAAGTGAATCCCTTTTTGACTTTTTTATGTAATTACTTTTTGTGTTTTGATTTTTCTTGGTAAGAGTTTAAATCCCCTGCTTGATGTGAAA
Organism: Capsicum baccatum var. pendulum; assembly: GCA_030864225.1. Classification (NCBI taxonomy): domain Eukaryota; kingdom Viridiplantae; phylum Streptophyta; class Magnoliopsida; order Solanales; family Solanaceae; genus Capsicum; species Capsicum baccatum. The sequence goes on along the minus strand of CM061561.1, from coordinate 263,053,817 downwards.
CAAGCCAATAGAAGCAAGATAGAAATTAAAGATACAAAATAAATAAAGATAGACACAATTAGATACAAACAATCAAAAGATGTAATAGTGAAACTAATCAAAATACTCCTTAATTGAGAAATAAAAGCACCTAATCTATAATCCTCAAGAAGGTAGTACCATACTTGCAAATCCTAGGACAATTGTTGAAAATCAACAAAGAATGCTCTCAAAGGAGGCACAATTCTTCAATATTCAAAAACTAGTGGCTCAACCCTAATAACTACCTATTTATACTAAGGGTTAAAAGAAGTAAGGAAAGACCAAATTTCCCTTTATTTAAATTACAAGCTAATTTAAATGGTAGACACACTTAGGATATTAAATATCTTCAAGTCATCCATATTGGAGCCTTTTAAAGATACCATCTTCATCCATAAAGCTTGATATGCTTGAAGGTCCTTAGCTTGACTTCTTGTGAAGGGCCTTCTCGAAGTAGTGTCACTTTTATGTACATCACTCTCCTCTTCTTCGAAAGAATTCGTCCTGGAATTCGCGAATCCTACATCAAAAAGAGATAAATCACTAACATTGAAAACATTATGAATCAAATACTCACTTGGTAAGTCCACTTTGTAAGCATTATCTCCAATCTTCTCAAACACTTGAAAAGGTCCATCTCCTCTTGGCATAAGCTTGTTCTTCCTTTTGCTTGGAAATCTCTCCTTTCTAAAGTGAACCCATACCCAATCACCAGGTACAAAAGTGACTTTTTTTCGTCCTTTGTTGGCTCTTTTGGTTGCATCGTTGTTAGCCTTTTCAATTTGCAATCTTACTTTCTCATGGATGTTCTTCATAACTTTTGCCTTAGCTTTTGCATCTACACTCACAATAACATCTTTTGGCAAAGGATTTAAATCCAATGGAGTCAAGGGATTAAAGCAATAAACACACTCAAAAGGGGTCATGCCAATAGATCTCTGAATAGTTCAATTATAGGCACACTCAATTAGTGGCAATTGATCCTCCCAAGAAGTTAACTTTTCTTTAACCATAGCTCTAAGCATGTTACCTAAAGTTCTATTAACCACCTCGATTTGACCATCCGTTTGAGGATGACAAGAAGTAGAAAATAACAATTTAATTCCCAAATTCCCCAACAAACACCTCCAAAAATAACTAAGAAATTTTGAATCTCTATCACTAACAATTGTTTGGGGAATACCATGCAATTTCATCACATTATGAACAAATAAAGTAGCAACATGAGATGCATCATCACTTTTATGACAAGCAATAAAGTGAGCCATTTTCGAAAATCTATTCACAACAATAAAGATGCTATCCTTACCATTTCTAGTCCTAGGGAGCCCAACTACAAAATCCATGAAAATATCTAACCAAGGACCGTTAGGAATAGGCAAAGGGGTATACAAGCCATGGAGTTGGGTACAAGATTTAGCATGCTTACAATCCAAATACCTAGCATAAATTCTTTCCACATCTCTTATCATTTTAGGCCAAAAGAAATGTTCACTAAGAATAGCTAAGGTTTTTGATACTCCAAAATGACCCATCAAACCTCCATTACGTGCCTCTTTCACCAACAACTCTCTCCATGGAGAGATAGGCACACAAAGTTTTCCATTTCTAAACAATTAGCTCTCCTTCAATTCAAATCTAGTAGTTCTAACTTTATTTTCCTCCTTAACAACTTGCACACACCTAGTTAAGCTCACTTGACACTCTCCAAAGACTTTTCCAAAATCATCATCGTTAGAATATAACTCCTTCAAACTCTCAAAACCCATCAACCTAGACGTCAAGGTATTCATCAATGCATATCTTTTAGATAAAGCATCCGCCATAATATTCTCTTTACCTTGCTTATAATTAATCACATAAGGAAAAGACTCAATGAACTCTATCCACTTGGTAAGCCTCTTATTAAGCTTATTTTGGACCCTAATATGCTTCAAAGCCTCATGATCGGTTCTAATCACAAACTCCTTATGCCACAAATAATGTTGCCAATTTGCTAAATCTCTCACTAAGGCATAGAGTTCCTTATCATAGGTAGAATATTGCAATGGAGCTCCTCTTAATTTCTCACTAAAGTAAGCTATGGGTTTTCCTTCTTGCATCAAGACCGCACCAATGCCTACTCCACTAGCATCACACTCAATTTCAAACATCTTCTCAAAGTTGGGAAGTTGAAGTAATGGAGTGGAACTAAGTTTCTCTTTCAAGATTCTAAAGGCTTCCTCTTGTTTTCTACCCCAAATGAAAGACTTATCCTTCTTAATGACCTCGGTTAGAGGAGCGGCTAAAGAACTAAAACCCTTCACAAATCTCCTATAGGAACTTGCCAACACATGGAAGCTTCTAACATCACTAATGGATGTAGGAGTTGGCCAACTTCTAATAGCCTTTACCTTTTCATCATCCACCTCAACTCCTATTGAACTTACAACAAAGCCAAGAAAAACAACACGGTCAACACAAAAAGAACACTTTTTAAAATTGACATACAACTTTACTTTTCTCAACACATCAAATATCATTCTCAAATGTTGCACATGATCATCCAAACACTTGATATAAACCAAAATATCATCAAAATAAACCACAACAAAATTAATAATAAATGACTTAAACACATGGTTCATTAATCGCATAAAAGTGCTTGGTGCATTGGTTAGCCCAAAAGGAATCACCATCCACTCATATAATCCAAACTTGATTTTGAAAGCGATTTTCTATTCATCTCCGGATTTAATTCGGATTTGATGGTATCCGCTTCGCAAATCAATTTTAGAGAATAAAGTAGAACCACATAATTCATCTAGCATATCATCAAGTCTAGGGATGGGATGTTGATATTTTACCGTGATTTTATTAATGGCACGGAAATCTACACACATCCTCCATGTCCCATCCTTCTTGGGAACTAGAATTACGGGCACCACACATGGACTTAAATTTTCTCTCACCAAACCTTTATTCACAAGTTCTTCCACTTGTCTTTGTAATTCTTTGGTCTCTTGAGGATTTCTCCTATAAGCCACTTTGTTGGGTATTTGAGAACCAGACAAAAACTCAATTTCATGCTCTATTCCTCTCAAAGGAGGCAACCCACTTGGTATTTCTTCTAGAAATAGATCTTCATAATCTTGCAACAAAGAAGAAACAACACTTGGCAAAGATAAAGAGGTTAGTTCATTGTTAGAAAGCAAAGAATAATCTTTAGGTTAAATAAATATGACTTGAGTAGCATCCTCTGTTTATCTCTTTCATGCTCTCTTGATTTTGCAAAATCATGCAAATTTTTTTTTTTTTGATTTTTTTGTTTTTCTTGCTCACCTATTTTTTTATGTGATAACTCATTCTCACTTGAGCTCTCAACCTCTCCTTTTTCCTCTCTTGAGTTATCATTTTTCACTCCCTTACTCCTCTCTTTCTTTTCTCTCTCAAGTTTTTCTTTCAACTCCCCCATTTTTCTATATTCCTCGCTCACTTGAAAAGGAGAAAGTGGGTTAAGAATGTGCTTTTTACCATCCTTAACAAATGCATATTTATTTGACCTTCCATTATGTTTATCCCCCACATCATATTCCCATGGCCTTCCCAACAATAAATGACAAGCTTGCATCGGTACAACATCACAAAACACTTCATCATGATAACTTCCAATCTTGAATTTTATCAACACTCTCTTGGTCACCTTGAGTTCACCATATTCATTGAGCCATTGGAATCTATAATGTTTTGGATGCCTTCTTGTTGGAAGTTTCAATTGTTCTACCATAGAGACGCTAGCAACATTGACACAACTTTCATTATCAATGATAAAGAAACATAATTGCTCTTGCACTCTACACCAATTATGAAACAAGTTCTCTCTTTGATCAAGATCTTCCCTTGCTAGATCACTCATACTTCTCCTCACAATAAGAACAAGTTTTCCATCATCATTAATTTCTTCTCCATCACCTTCTCCCATAAACTCATCATTACTATCATCCTCCATGTGACCATCTTTAGATTCATCTTCGGTTTGATAACCACCATCATTCAATGCAAAGATTGTTCTTCTATTAGGACACTCATTTGCTTTATGACCATATCCTTGACATTTAAAACACTTTATTTTAGATGGAGTTTCAAGTTTAGATTTGTTACCTCCATCCTTATAGTCCTCCTTTGATTTGACTTTGTCAAAGTTTGACTTCAATTCTTGATTTGCACTTTTGAATTTGTCCCAAGTGGAGGATGATTTCCAAACTTTCTTATTTTTAGCCCATGAAGAAGAAGAAAATTTCACCCTTGACTTGTTTTCCTTTTGATGACCCTCCACCTTGAGTGCCATTTGATAAGCTTCATATAAAGTAGAAAGACGATGCAATTTCAATGGTTGCCTTACCTCTTTATTTAAGCCCAAGATAAATCTTGCCACAAGCTTCGCCTCTTCATTATTGACATTAGCTCGAAGCCTAGTATGCTCTAGCTCCTGATAATACTCTTCCACACTCTTACTTCCTTGTTGAAGATTGTAATACTTCTTAAGTGTATTTTGCTCATAATCTTGACCCGCAAGCCTTTCTTTCATTCGCCTTTTCATGTCATGCCAACTTGTAACAAAGTCTCTATTCACCAAAACATCTCTTTCAATTTTCTCCCACCATGTAGAAGCAAAACCCTCAAGGTGACTTATAGCATAATTCACCTTTTTAACATCACTCATATTGTTGAGATTATATTGCCTTTCAAGTTTCACAATCCAATCAAGATATTTATTTGGGTCACTACTTCCTTGAAGAATGGAAGAGTAACCTTGTTGTTGAATCTTCGATCTTCATCATCATTCCTTCTATTATATTCTCTACCATCAATCGGGTACCACCCTCAATTTCCCCCCTTCTTCCTCTCCCACCTAACCTCTCTTGTTGAACTTGATCATTGGCTCTATAATCATAATTATCTCCATCAAAAGAATCATGCTCTTCAAGGTTATGTTGGGCTCTCACTTGAGTTCTATTGACTTGTGGTGGAAGATTTCTTTGTTGATTCCCCCCTTTGAAAGTGTTGCTTGATTGCAAACTTTTGGTAAAGTAGCATTAGGAGAGAGAGTATCTTGCACTACCATGTGAGATGGAGTTATATCAAGAGGAGTTTTACTTGATCCCTCATCATGTTGACCAATGGGGTTGAAAACCTCAAGTGGTTGCTTTGCTATTTCTTGACTTCTCACCCTTCTATCCACTTTTTCCAATTTTTTCTTCATTTCCTTCATTTCTTCCAATAGCTTTGGAAGAAAAATTTTCATTTTGCTAGAGAATTCTCCCTTAAATTGAGTCATTGTACCTACAAAATAAATAAAAGTTAGTAGAAAGAGTTCCTCACCACTCACTCACATCATGTTTCCCTCTTTTTGTCACACTCGTGTATCACTCTAAGGCCAAAGATTTTTAAGCCCACTCTCAAATGAACTCACCTCATTCTTTCTAGTTACCACTCTTGAATAACCCAAGGTTGAGAGTCAACACCATCAAATAATTCACAAGTAGTACTACTTCGGGATAGAGTGGAGTTTATGTAATCAAGAACGGACAATTAAAACTAACGAACAAGGAAACAAATAAGCATACAATGAAATGAAAGAAAAAAAAACACGAAAAAAAATAAAATTTGGCACGAATAAATTAAACGGACACAAACTAGTTTAACATTAAGTATGAATTAATACTCAAAGCAAACTAACTAGAATTAACAAGAAAAGAAGAAATAAGTTTGAAAGATTTGAACTATTTTGTAATTCTCAAATTCATCCTTTTCAATAACCAAGCAAATGAGCTCAAATTTGAGATATAACTTCCCCACAACTTTACCAACAACTTCTAACCAACAATTTCTTCAACCGAACAACAAATCAACAAAACCCATTTTCAAGTTTCTTCTTCAACATGACTTTCAATTTTTTTTTCTTGTCATATATTTTTATAATTTTTTTTTTAACTATGAATAATATCAAACAACATTCAATCAAATTTGGTTCTTTTTTTTTTGAATATTTTTTTTTCCTTTTTAATATCAAAACCTCAAGACTTAGGTTTGTGAAAACAAATCTAATCCAAGCTTTGATACCAATTTGATGTGAAACAAGACAATAGAAGCATGATAGGAATTAAAGATACAAAATAAATAAAGATAGACACAATTAGATTCAAACAATCAAAAGATGTAATGGTGAAACTAACCAAAACACCCCTTAATTGAGAAATAAAAGCACCTAATTAGAATTATCCTCAAGAAGGTAGTACCCTTACTTGCAAATCCTAGGACAATTGTTGAAAATCAACAAAGGGTTTCAAGCTCTCAAAGGAGACACAATTCTTCAATATTCAAAAACTAGTGGCTCAACCCTAATAACTACCTATTTATACTAAGGGTTAAAAGAAGTAAGAAAGGACCAAATTGCCCTTCAAGCTAATTTAAATGGTAGACACACTTAGGATATTAAATATCTTCAAGTCATCCACATTGGAGCCTTCCAAAGATTCCATCTTCATCCATAAAGCTTGATATGCTTGAAGGTTCTTAGCTTGACTTCTCGTGAAGGGCTTCTCGAAGTAGCGTCACTTTGATGTACATCACTGCCACTGCCTATAGATGGAGAAATTATCGGAAAAGGTATAACCTTGTTATCTTTGTCAATTCAGTCCAGGTCATGATAGAAAAGAAGAGGAAGAGCGGAGATTTCCAGTTGGAGTGTTTAAGGTAAAAATATGGATATGATTGAGATTAATTGGTTGATTAATTAACATATAATTGCTTTTCCCCCCCACATGTTAAGTGTCTAGATTTATGTCTTTTACTTATCCTAGGTGCATGGTCTTTTGTTTATATATTTAGAACTTTTATACTATTAATGTGGTTAGATTTAATTTAAGTGTGTGTGGAAGTAATAGTTATTATCCTAAAATTCTCTATTAGCATGCATATGTATAAGCCTCTTTCTAATGTTTATCTCACTCTTCCATTCTCTTTGTGCCTATGATATTATAAGGAGTTCGCTTTATATTTCCAACAAGATGTATCAAAATGTTGAATCAATCTTAAAAGGTATAAATATGAAGATTCTGGCAATCTCCGTTGAAGATGTGTTTTCAAATTTGAAGACCCATTCAGAGGCCGGGTATTTTCAAAAGAAGAGTAAATTCTCCAGATTTGTGAAAAGAAGAATAATCGTCAAGAAGATGTAGGTGCTGAAGGACTTCACAAGATAGGAAGAGAAGACAAGAGAATCCTTCTGTGAATTGGGTTTGCAATAGCCAAAAGTTAGAAGGTAATGGAGAATGAATTTGTCATTTGTTGTAAATGCGTAAACTAAGAGGCTCCTGAAAATGAAGTTCAAATTATCAAAAAGGATTGAAAAATATGAAAATATACAGTTAGTTTTTAGGGAGTAATGTTGAAAATGGTAAACTTAATCTGTCCAGATTCATGTCTTTTAGTTATCCTATGAACATGATCTTTTATGTCACTCATATCTAGATAACTTTATCGTATCAATGTGATTAGACTCAAGTATGTTTGTGAAAGTAGTTAAAGAAGTGTTATTCTGGAAGACTATATTAGCACCTATATCAACCCCTTTCTAAGATAATTATGTAAAAGTCGAGTTCTTCTAATGATATCAAATGAGCTTAATGTTTATCTGAGCCTTTCAGTCTTTTTTGTGCCCTATGACATTATCAAGAGTCCACTTTACATTTCCGGAGGATATACAAGAAAATGTAACAGTTACAGATTTTAGCGAAAGAAATTCTTCTGACTAATATGAATCATAAATTGTTCTAATAAGATAATTCAATCAATCTTTTTAGACTCGATTGCTGCTTTTGATGAGATCCATGGTGGGGCTTCAGGAGATCCTTACAATTTTTCCCAAAACAAGAAGTCGTTGCTTGGAAAGATTGTGAGACTTGATGTCGATAGCACACCAAGTAAGTTGTCTTCAACAACAACAACAACAACAACAAACCCAGTGTATTCCCACCTGGTGGGGTCTGGGGGGGTAAGATGTACGCAGTCCATACCTCTACCTCTAAAGAAGTAGAAAGGCTGTTTCCGATAGACCCCCGGCTCAAGATACAAGATGCCACACAATTACAAAGCAAAACACCAAACGGGGTTACAAAAATATATAACATAAATACGGCAGGCAAAAGTAAAAGGGAAAGGGAAAGGGAAAGGGAAAGGGAAAGGGAAAGGGAAAGGGAAAGGGAAAGGGAAAGGGAAAGAAAAAGAAAAAGAAAAAGAAAAAGAAAAAGAAAAAGAAAAAGAAAAAGAAAAAGAAAAAGAAAAAGAAAAAGAAAAAGAAAAAGAAAAGTAAAAGAAAAGTAAAAGAAAACAAAGGAGAGCACCCAGATTCGTACTAAAACAAGGGACGCGGAAACATAACCAGGATACTACCCCCAGCAAGTAATTCCCTACACAAGCGACCCATACGGGCCCTAGTCCTCTAGTCCTCTGCCCTAATTCGCATCCTCCAGACTTTTCTATCTAGGGTCATGTCCTCGGTGAGCTGTAACTGCTCCATATCCCGCCTAATCACCTCACCCCAGTACTTCTTCGGCCTACCCCTACCCCTCCTAAAACCATCCATCGCTAGCCTCTCACACCTACGAACCGGGGCATCCCTGCCCCTCCTCTTCACGTGACCGAACCAGCTCAATCGGACTTCCCGCATCTTGCACTCCACCGGGGTCACACCAGCCTTCTCCCTGATAGTCTGGTTCCGAACTCGATCCCCTCTAGTCAGCCCACACATCCAGCGCAACATCCGCATCTCTGCCACCTTCATTTTTTGGATGTGGGACTTCTTAACTGGCCAACACTCCGCTCCATACAACATGGCCGGACGGACTACCACCCTGTAGAATTTGCCTTTAAGCTTGGGCGGCACCTTCTTATCGCACAGCACCCCCGACGCGAGCTTCCACTTCATCCATGCCGCCCCAATACGGTGCGAGACATCCTCGTCAATGTCCCCGTTTCCCTGGATCACGGACCCGAGATACTTGAAACTATCCCTCGTACATACCACCTGTGATTCCAACTTCACTACCACCTCATCCTCCAGCCTCACGTCATTAAACTTGCATTCCAAATACTCTGTCTTGCTTCTGCTCAACCTGAACCCTTTAGACTCAAGAGTTTGTCTCCACACCTCTAATTTATCGTTCACACCCCCTCGAGTCTCATCAATCAGAACTATATCGTCTGCGAAAAGCATACACCACGGCACCTCCCCTTGAATCCGCCGCGTCAACACATCCATCACCAAGGCAAACAAAAAGGGGCTAAGAGTAGATCCCTGATCCCTGATGTAAGTTGTCTTCAAGTTCATGAAAAAAAATATTGTCATACAATTTGTAGTTTTTCTTATATCTATTTGTGTATGCTAACTTTGACTGTCTTGCCACTACTCTAAGCATCATAATGCGTATTGTTAAAAGAGTCTAAACCATTATCTAAATCTTTGTAGTCCCAATTAGGAAATAGCAGACTGTCGTCTTAGTTATCTTTGTCAAATACAAAAAGAAAAGCTCATTGCAAGTAAATGAATCATTCCTGATATTTCAAATTTGGCAAAATTTTAGCTGCTTATTTTCTTTCCAAAACCTTTGTTTGTTGATGCCCGTAGTGTCAAATTGTTTGAGAGTGACGCGATCTAGGTTGGAAATGTAGCACGTTTTATTCAGTTGACTTGCCCCTTAGTTTATGTGTTGGTGTCTTAGGGGTTGCAGATGTAAATTACCAAGCTTGGTTTATGGGGAAACTACACCATTCCAAAGGATGATCCTTATATTGAAGATAAAGAGCTGTGGCCAGAAATATGGGCACTAGGAAAGCGAAATCCTTGGCGCTGCAGTTTTGATTCTGCAAGGCCATCTTACTTCATGTGTGCAGATACAGGCCAGGTAATGTTCAAGAATTTTATTCTCCAAGTAATTCTAAATAGACATTATTTTCTGTCCACTTTCAAGCTCCATATAGAATTTATACTAAGAATCCATAAATTTCCTCACACCATAAGTTCATAGTTGTTCTGGCTGGATGGGATGGGCGTTGAGAAGAGGGAATCTAAGTATTAGAACAAACAAGTCTTTTAGTTGCTTACTTAAGTGCCTCAATCATGTATTATTGATCCCCCTCATCTTGTTCAATATCACAAATGCATGTGCAAAGACTGTGAGACTTTGCTCTGCTCATAGTTTCTACACTAATTTTGGCCAACCTGATTCTTTCAAAGCCACCCAACTCATTATGTTGCTGTGAACTGTTTCCTTCAAACTTGTGAAGTTTCTGAAAAAAACTAATTTGATTTACCATTTTTAGTAAGTAGTAAAAATTAGTTGTACAATTGGAAAAAAAATTCTTTTACTTCAAATGTAGGTCAACTACCAAATGATATCCATAGCATCATTTTCTCACTACATGAAATAAAAGAAATGTATAATTTCCCAAAGAGAAAGGAGTAGAGTGTATAAGTCTAGGAGTAGAGTGTATAAGTCTTGTTCCTCTTAATGAAAAATGATGAGTAAAATGAGAAATCGAATTAGGAAATTTGGGACAAGTAAAATGGGACGGAGGGAGTATTTGTTAAAAATAGGAGCCCCCAACTTTATCGCAGACTGAATACCCTTCGCACAGCTAAAACCATCAACCCTCACACCCCATTTTATTACATCATTAAAAACATCAAGACACTTTCCATACAACCTTAAACTAATCAAAGATCCAAGAAACACATTCAAACATAATAAAGACACAAACTTTTCATCACCCCTAAATATAAAATACAATTCTTCAGCTTGTTTTGCCATTTTTGACTCCAAATACACTGAAAACAGCAAATCTGAAAAAATGGGCTTGGTAGGAGAATCTTCAAAGTTAGTACAGTGCTGTGAAACTGAGTTTTGTTGAATAAGGATATTCAAGATTTGCTTTGCAGTTTCTGTGTGGTGTCGTTGGAGGAGATTTTGTAGATTTTTGAGGTGTTCTTGAAGATTTTGAGGTGAGTTTTCACTGATTTGTTGTTGGTGAAAAAAGAGAGTATTTGAACGAAAGAACTTGCAGGTTAATGGTGGTGGTAAGTTTGATAAAACGATGAAGTTTGTGCATATTGGCTGTGTGATGTATGAAATTTTTGTGCTTGTTTGAAGTTGTACTACCACTATTATTAATGCAAGAAGTACATATATTAGATTGTATAAGAGTAAATAAAGATAAATATTTCGAGTGTTTGTTTCTTTTATTTGAGTGGTTTATAATGTTTTTAGGGATGTTTTTCAATAGTATACTTTTTTTGGTTTTAATTTGTTTGTTCACCCCACTAAGTTGGCGGCAAGATTTAACGGCAAGTTCTGTTAGAGCATGTTTTTCCACTTGTGACAATTTTATTGATTTCTCTTGTGATGCACCAGGTAGGCCAGAAGCTAGAGGGCTTCCCCACTTTATATTTGGACAGTCCATGGAGGTGCAATTGCCCTAAAAGCTCTTTTGAAGTAGTAGGAAGGGGAAAATGCATCTTTGTGGTCATATATTGAGCAGTATGAGAAAATTAGAAGTCCTAACTGATTCAGTTAAGCTCAGGAAGCCAAAAAATAAATAGCCCCAATAAAGCCAAAGTGAAGCCAGAACAAAGGAAGAGTAGAGTAGATGAAGAAGGACGAACTCTTAGCCATTTGCTCAACAACACGTGTTATTGCTTGTATGTTTGCAGCACTGCGTATTTGAGAAGAAATCCAAATTGATACCAATTCAAAATTAGATTTTTTCTAGATCTATCTTTGTCATGAATCGGGGTCTATTGGAAACAACCTCTCTACCTCATCTTCAAGATAGAAATAAGATTTGCATGGTGTGTACACTCTACCTCCCCCCTCCCCTCCTCCCCCAGATCCCATTTTGCGGGACTACAATGGGTATAATGTTGTTGTATATTGCTGGGCATATTGATGAATTTAGCTAATGGTATTATGATTTGGGTAATTAGGAGTAATAGAGAAAAATGTGTCTTGTCCAGTACTTAGTTCTTTCTTTTCAATTGAGCTTCTCCTTTTTAGACCCTCTGGTATAACTGATTGTTGCAAATATAGCTACATAATATATCGTAGCTAAATATGTAAAGTTTCATAGTTGAACATTTTAACAATAATTTTTTTCGTAGCATTCATAGCAAAAAGTGACGTAAAAGTTAGCTATAGACTTTTCATGGTTTGTGGCTAAGGACAAATACTTCAGCTATGAAAAAGTTGTGTTGTAGCTGTGATGGTAAAGAAAATTTTTGCTACAAAATATATACTTATAGCAAATAATTTTACTCTTTGCCACGACAAATAATCTGTTGCAATTTTTTATATTATAGCAACATTATATTCTATTGTGGCAAAAGACTTTGCTATGAAAATTCAAAATTTGTGACTAATTTATATTTTAATCTCATAATAACAATCCTTACATTTAGCTACGTGTTAAAAAATCTGTAACTATAAAATGAAGCATTTGTCACAAATATTTTGTAGCTAAGAATTCATTCATTTTGCCATGAAATATATAAATTATAATTATTTTTTAATTTGCTTTGAAAAATGAATATATATGGTTATATTTTTTACAATTATATAAAGCTACAAAAATTCGTTGCTATAAATTGAAGAATATTTTCATAAATATTATTAATTACAAGAATTTTTATAATATAAATAATTTTTTTTTAAAAAAAATTCAACAATTCCATTACTACAAATGAAAAAAACTTCTACAAGCTTTGTCAATGAGAAAAGTTACATAATATAGCTACAAAGTCATTACATAATAGAGCTACAAATTCAGTTTTGAGATTCTAAAGCAATTGACAAATTACTTAAAATTCCATGTTACAATGTTGAGATGAGTCACAATATAGAATTCTTTTGAGACACCATCTTGTATGAGTTCAAAGCAACATAGTCTCTACTATCTCTTCTTCTGTAGTCTTCAACTGCACCTCAACTTGATCAACATCCCTCTTAATGTATCATTTATATGCTCTTATTTCATTAGTATGTCTATCAATAATGGTAAAGTATTTTAGCACCAAGAACGTTAATAACAACTAATTATATATGCAAGTGTGTGTATATGTAGAACTTCAAGGAGAAAAATATATTTCTTAGGTAATTCTTTTACTAAATTTTTAATAAATACAAATAAGAAAAATGCAAAGCAATCAAACAAGTAAATAAATCTGTAGATTTTTTAAACTTCTTAAAACATAAAGATATGAATTTCAAATTTCAATACAATAACAAAAATATGTTCAATGTAATCTCATAAGCAATAGATATCAATTTTGAAACTTTTTGACCCCAAAAAAAAAGAACATCACCCCACCCCATCATTCTTCCACTAAAAAGAAAAAAAACCATCATCATCACTCACACCAACTCATACACACTTTCCGTCATCTTTCATTTTTATTCACACATCCACACTCCTCAATTTTTTAGCCTTCAATTCACGTACACACAACACACACAAAAATAAAAACTCTCCATACTCTTCTATTCTTCAACAAAGAACACACTAATACACAAAACATTTTTTTCATCTCCATCCTTCTTCTAAAAAAAAAAACAATATCCACACTAAACTACCATACACTCCTAATTACACAATTTTTATCTTTGTCTCGGGATTTTCTGTTCTTCGTGAATTTTCGTTCAAATTTATTCGGGTTGGGTCTTTAGATACCGATTTGGTCTTGTTCGTGGTTCGAGGTTCTTTATTCGAGGATTTTGAGTTCGGACTTTATTATTACTCTATTATCAACAAAATATTCATTCTTGTGAGGTCCAATTCTCAACTTCATTCCTTTTTATATATTATTTATTACTCAATGTAGTTGATAATATGATTGATGGTGTTTTGAAGTGTTTAGGAGTTTTATAATTATCATGGTTGATTAGTTGATTTATATTGAAATTAGTTAATCATTGATTAATAATGAGATTCGGGAAGGGATGAATCTTGAAAAACGTGAATATAACTATATTTGATTTATTGTTGATAGTTTGAATTGGAACAAGTATTGATGTTTGTCAAACCCTGTAGTATCATATTTTAGGCAAAAAATGAATAGGCAAATCTTAGGTTGAGTAGGCAAAAATTTTAGGAATGGTGTTTTGTTGAATGTTTGAATGTTTTATTGAATGATTTTATTTCTTTGCAAGAATTAAAAATTGTATTCATTGTCCGGGAAATGCTCCGAAGGAAATTGTATTTTTGTTTACCGGGGAATGACGTATCATGTACGCAAAGGAGGTTTGTGATGAAGGCTCGAGGCATCGGGTGAAGCATTGGAACTTAGTTTAGGACTAGTTTAGAATAAGATTTATATTTTTTGCACTTTTTTATTCTGAACTGTATAATTGGACTGGATATTATGCTTCTGGATTTGTTTTATCTTTGTTTGTTTGATTGATTTTTTTTGTGTTTATATGATTTATTCATTCATAGTGTCGAAAATTAGCCGATATACTCCACCAAGCGATCGTGATAGAATCACGGGATCGAGGGGTGCCTAACAACTTTCCTTCGGTCAACAGAATTCCTTAGCTAGAACCTCTGTTCGCAGATCAGTTTAAAAGAGTCGAATTATTTTCAAAAAAAGGATTTTCAAAGGTGACTTGGTACACCCGATTTATGCCAAGTGGCGACTCTGAGTTTTAAATGTAAAAATAATTCTTTTTTCGAAACAAATCTTCATTTTGTCACTTAATAATAAAACTCTTTTGAAACATAAAAATATTTCTTTTCGGTAAAAAAGGGGTGTGACAGTTTGGCGACTCTGCTGGGGAGCAGAAAATTTTTCAGAATTCGAGCGTATTTTTGGAGTCGTATCAGCTTTGTTTGGCATTATGGGTATATAACATTGTTTGTGATTATTGTTTGTGTTATTGTTATCACTGTTGTGTGTTTTCGTGCTCTTTGTTTATAGTTTTTCGTTATGTGTTACTGCTTTATATCCGCCATCATGTGCATAACCCGAGTCATTCTTTCTATAAAAAGTCCGTAGTACACGTGTGTACACGACCTATGGTTGAGTTACCCTTATTTTAGGGGGGGAGCCGTTGGGTTGTATGGAATAGGTGGCCAGCTAAAGTAAACAGCTATCAACCATACGCTCCCCCGAACAACCTTGTTAGTAAACCCCGGTGTAAGTCAGCCTTCAGGTCATATTTATTTGCATCATCTTGAGACCTAGCATGACCCACTTGGTCCTTCATAGGAGACTCACCTATAAAGCATCTTTCGTGCTAAATATTGCATCTCTGAGGGTAACGTGGTTATTTGACGGACTGATTTGGGGAAACATGTGTAAGAAGTAAAGTGTGTAGGTAGTGAAAGGTCAAAAAAAAAAAAAAGAGAGAAATAAAAGTGAGTAAAAAAAAAAGAGTTTCATGATTTTTAGAGTTCTTTATAGTTTTTATTTTTCACAATTCAAAATTCAAGAAAAAAAAAGATTTCTTTTACCTTTTACATTAGTTGTCTCAAAAACATCAAAAAGATTTTCCTCTTATTCCTTTACCATGTATTCATCTTCAAAAAGATTTTTCCTTTATCTCAATTAGCATGCATTCATAATTCTGAAATTCCGAAAAAGATTTTCTTTAGAAGTTTCAAAAATGGTAGTAGTTGTGTCCATTTCATAAAATGAAAATACCAAAAAGAATTTTTCTTTCATAATTGTTGGTGTCAGTTTTGTGTGAAGTGTCTAATTGAAAACCCCAAAAAGATTTTATTTTCATCATCCGTCTGTAATCGTGTCTCTTAAGTCAAATCTCAGTCCATTTTAATCCTTAATTGTCCAACTTGGATAAACTACGCATACCTGATTCCCGTCCCTAGGAGGCGGGATACGTAGGCAACCCTCGGTGGGTCCGGTAATCTTTATTTTTGACTTTGTCTTAGCCTTAGGCTAGGTCTTTTTCCTCATAATTTAGTGTTGTTAGCAAGTCTTAGCCAAGTAGGCTGATTTTATTCAGTGATACTATTCGGCGAATTGGAGTCATAAAGTGGTCTGTCCCTTCGACATATGTCTGAGTCAAGGTCCCAAGGGCTGGGAATCTTTTCCACTTATCAAATTTTTTGAGATAATGTCTTATGTGTCCTTGCAGGATGGATCTGTCCACAAAGTCTAAAATCCGGATGGTTGGCAAGGTGCCTAAAAAGTTAATTAAGTGGTGGGGCACGTTCAACTACGTTGACCAGCAAGAGCTAATTAAAATATTAGGTGATCCTACAGAGCTTCTGCATATCTCTCCCCGGCCAGATCTGATAGATGCTATATTGACCTTTTGGGATCCTAGTAATTTAGTGTTTAGGTTCGGAAAGTGTGAGATGACGCCTACCTTGGCAGAAATATCCAGTCTGCTCCATTTGTCTTATATTGATAAAAACATGATCCGAGCTCAGAACCACTCGGGTAATAGGTTTCTACAAGGTTGTGGGTTGAAGAGTAACAACAGGCATTTGGGTTGTCTGAATCAATCATGGATTTCCTTGGATTTTTTATGCGGGAGATTCGGGTCTTTGGAAGGTTTTGACTGCTTTTGGGATGAATTTTATATGACTAAGTAGAAGTGGGAGAGAAAACGTCTTTAAGTCTTCACCCTCGCCTTTTTAGGCACTCTAGTGTTTCCACAAGAAGAAAGACGTGTTAATACATGTTTGCAATCTGTGGTGATGGCTCTATTTCATAAGGATCAAAAGGATAAGGGCGCTAAGAAAAAGGACAAGGTCACTAAGCAAAAGAACAAGGTCGGGGTTACTATCGTACCCATGATCTTAATAGAAATATATAAGGCTTTAGCCGAGGTGAAGAGGGGGGTAAGATTTTTTTAGGGCAGTAACCTGATATTGCAACTGTGGATGATGGAATATTTGCATACGCCTTTCTTAGTTATACCGGACGTGATTGATCGCTGCATGCCCAATTGAGTGAAAGCCATGGACCTCAGGATGCGCTTGGATGACTTTTCGCTACCTATTGGAGTCGATGCTTGGATTGAGTTTCTCGAGTCAAGGACTGAGGATAATATTTTGTGGACCTATTTGTGGCTTCTTCCAAAAGTAATCTTGTTGGGTTGTCAGATGCAACTCCTTCTGGTTATATTAGGGCTTAATTGCACCAGACCATACACTCCTTCTAGGGTAATGCGACAGCTGGGTAGGTCGCTGGATGTGCCATCAGTAGTGGATCTTCTAAAGTATGTTGAGTATTTCAAGGACCAAGCCTTAGGCGAGAGCAAATACGAGCATTTCTAGAATCATGCAACAAAGCTAGGAGTGGATACTCTCAAAGAAAGTTTGGATAATCAGGGGTACACTCAAAGATTTGAGACCTGGCTGCAAACCATACCCCGGGACGCCATTGCCCTTGCAACTTAGAGGAAGAATACATAAAGAATTGCATTGTTTGTGGAATTCAGGATAAAAGTGTGGGGGCCAAAGTAGAGACACTGAAAGTTCAGTTATCAGATTTGCTCAAGACTTTAGAAAGGTGTCAGAACAATCTTTCCAGGTGCACTCTCCATGAAGCGGGATATGTGCTTGAAACTTCTTCCCAAATATCAGTGTGTCTTTGCAGGATATGCTACAGAGTTTGAATGGGAGAAAGAGAACTTCACAGCCAGGTCCATCTCAGTCAGGGTCATCCTATAACGCACCAATTTAAATGAGAACTTCTATCTGTTATTTTGAATCCTTTGTTTTTCTGTTATTGTAGTGTTGTGTCATTATTTTTAAGTCGATGTCAAGATGGTTTTAATGTTAGAGTCCTTATTTGTGAAAGTTACGCATGTTTTGTTGTTCTAGAGTGTTGTTGAGTCTTTGTTGATTTGTATTAAGTTGTCTTAATGTCAAAATCTGTCTAGTTGTCTCTTTATGAATGTGTAGTGATGTTGCATGGTCTTTTCATTTTGTTTGTTTTTCGTCAAAATTTAAAAAAAAAAACAAAAATCATCAATTTTGTGATATTTGTGCACAAGCTGCCCGAACTAAGCAAGATCTGATTTATGTATAACATGATACCTAGGCAATCTATTTTTGGGTTTGATCTAATCATTTTGTTTTTCCCCAACGTTCCTCTTTTAAAGAAAAGCAAAAGCTATAAGGAATGATAAAGAGAAATGAGATAGCGAGAGAAGAAAAGAAAGAAAGAACAATGAGAGAAGAAAAGAGGAAGAGAAGAGATAAATGAGGATGAAAAGCAGAAAGAGCAAGCCCTGATAATGTAATGAGGAAATCGGGATGATGTTAAAATAACCTCATTACCTTCAAAGGCCGGTAGAAATGTGCATAAACCTAGGATGTGTACAATGTGATTTCTATGCTTGTTGCTTGACCTAATCCTAACGGGTTTTGTTTTTGATGAGCATGTTCGTTCAGATAAATGTGGTTGGCTTGTACTTCACTAGATCCAAATCAAAGCTTTCTATGGCTAACAGGGAGATCGAAACTTCACTCGTTGATCCAGATCAGGATCCCAGGGAAGAAAGTTCAGAACGCAATGATGAGGTAGTAAGGCTCAGGCAACAATTTATAGATCTGCACTGAGCATAGGTTAGTGGCATGCCTCCTCCTTTGCTTTCTGAAGATCTTGGGAATATCTCTAACTACCCACGTCTCTCTCAGGCGCAATTCTTTGCTCCCATTGAGTCACTTGAACACGCTCCAGGATTTACTCCCCGATAATATTATCCTGGCACTTCTAGTGTGCCCTTGGCAGTTCCCCAACCAAGGCCCGCTGCTCAACCGGCGCCATCGGCAGTGCCTGTGTTTATGGCACCGCCACCACCTGAAGCTCCCATCTATGTTGTGCGTCCAACAATGGTACTTCCCCGGTCTACTAGTGAGCCAGTATTGAAGGCTTCAAATAATCAGTATTATGCCTTGGAGCCTACTTTAAGGATTAATGAACCGTATAGGTACACCCAGCCACCTGCATTTCTATTTGATACAGAGAAACCTGTTACGATAGAGGAACAAGAAGTCATAGCACGGAAATTAAAGGGTCTAGAACAAGACATGAGAAATTTACAGGGAATCGGAGGTTATAAAAGTGTTTCCTATAAAGATCTTTGCATGTTCCCAGACGTTAACCTTCCACTCGGTTTTAAAAAAACCCAAATTCAAGAAGTATGCTGGGCATGGTGATCCCGTGGTGCACTTGAGACATTATTGCAACCAACTGAGGGCTGCAGGGGGAAAGGAAGAGTTGCTTATGGCTTTCTTTGGAGAGAGTATTTCCGGTCTGGTTTCAGAATGGTTTGTCGATCTGGATATTGAAAAGTGAAACAGATGGGATGAATTAGCTACTGAGTTTGTACAACATTTTTAGTACAATGTTGTGTCATACCCCAAATTCCATTGGAGCGGACTGGCACCCGTAGCCGAGGAGGCCCGGGAGAACCCGTTCGTAACCTATACTTTCACATTTACATTACTTATGAAAATTTGAAATTTGGCCAGCACTTCGTTGTAAATAGAAGAAAACAGTACCTGTATCAGCCCAGCAGACACGCAAAAATATATATATATATATGAATAGTAATTGGCCGTTAGAGCCATCACCTCTATCAACCAAACACTCCTATGGCTGTACAATATGTCTACAAAAGCCTCTACATAGATACACAACTGAGTTGGGGTCGGGACAAACTCCCACCCACAAAAGACTTTTATACAAATACCAAAAGTACATATAGGGACGACTTGGGATGCCCCGAAACAACTGGAGCTCACCACTAACAACAAAATGTCCTGGCTCTTACTGCGGAGGTGTACGACCTGAAGTACCTGTTCCTGCAGGCATGAATACAGGTCCCCCGTGAGGGACATCAGTACGAAAATATGTACTGAGTATGTAAGGCAGTGAGTATCAAGATGAGATACAAAAGATCAACAAAACCCAGATACCAGTGAATAAACAGTATGAGTAGACCACACTTAAAAGAAATGATGGGATACCTGCACATTACTTTCATATCATTACTTCCCGTAATCCTTATCAATACATAACATATGTCATACAATGGCCAACTGATCAGTGGTACTAATACAATACATCAGGGACCACCCCTGGAATAGCATATATACATAGTCTTTATAATACAATGGCCAACTGATCAGTGGTACTAATACAATACATCATATCATCAATTTAAAATACAGACATTCCATTTCTTAATTCAATTAATCTTTTAGATTGGTTACTTTGTTGTCACACTTTATGGAACTTGAAACCATGATACCTCAATAGGAAAAACATGTAAATAGGTAATCAATATCATGAAAATGAAGTAGAGAATCATGGATACCTCATTAAACCATTCCGGAGTCAACAATAGTATATGAGCATTTTTTTTGACTAGCTGGACATCTTAAAAGTGAAAACAAGTTCAATTGGTAGTGTCGAAGATCATATGATGTTATTATGTGTCATGTGTCGTAGGACAATGTTGGAAGCTTACTTGAGAGTGCCATGGGTCATTATTCATGCCAAAGATTAGATAGAGTATGTCTTACATACCTTGATATAACCACTTCAATACAAGTCCAACTTGACTTCCCGTACTCTTCGAACACTTATCTACAATAAGTCATTTGTGGCAAACTAGCATTAGCACCCAAACCTTACCATTTAGGTATTAACTTCACCAAATAATGTCTAGGAAGTAATCCTTTAACTCATCAATAAGAGTACTACATACATCCTCTTATACTCTTATTACATTCACATATCATGCATTTTCATGAAATATCTCTCAACATCACTCTTAGCTAAGGCTGTCTAACGGGCCGGGCCGGGTCAACCCGGAACCGGCCCCCTCTCTCTTACCGGGTTCCGGGCCGGTTACGGGCCGGTTTTGGCCTTAACCGGGCCGGGCCGGGCCGGGCCGCACAGTAAAAAAAATAAAACCCACCCGGAACCGGCCCACTTAACCCAATCCGGTCAAACCCGCTAAAACCCGGTCAAACCCGGTCAAAACCGGTCAAAACCGGATAAAAACCGGTCAAATATACACTATATATACGCTATATACACAATCTATACATTAAATATACACTTCTATAGAAGATATATACAATGTATACATTAAATATACACTTCTATAGAAGATATATACACGTGTCTACGCACCATTCAATGTATATATACTACTACCTATAAAATATACTACATTATATATACATTACAATATGTATAGATATACTTATATACTAATTTATAAAACATATACACATGTATAGGTTAAATATACACTTCTATAGAAGATATATACACATGTATACGCACCATTCAATGTATATATACTACTACTTATAAAATATACTACATTATATATACATTACAATATGTATAGATATACTTATATACTAATTTATAAAACATATACACATGTATACGTTAAATATATACTTCTATAGAAGATATATACACGTGTATACACACTATTCAATGTATATATACTACTACTTATAAAATATACTACATTATATATACATTACAATATGTATAGATCTACTTATATACTAATTTATAAAACATATACACATGTATAGGTTAAATATACACTTCTATAGAAGATATATACACATGTATACGCACCATTCAATGTATATATACTACTACTTATAAAATATACTACATTATATATACATTACAATATGTATAGATATACTTATATACTAATTTATAAAACATATACACATGTATACGTTAAATATATACTTCTATAGAAGATATATACACGTGTTTATGCACCATTCAATGTATATACACTACTACTTATAAAATATACTACATTATATATACATTACAATATTTATAGATATACTTATATACTAATTTATAAAACATATACACATGTATACATTAAATATACACTTTTGTAGAAGATATATACACGTGTATACATTAAATATACACTTCTGTAGAAGATATATATAATGTATACATTAAATATACACTTCTATAGAAGATATATACACGTGTATACATTAAATATACACTTCTATAAAAGATATATACACATGTATACATTAAATATACACTTCTTTAGAAGATATATATAATGTATACATTAAATATACACTTCTATAGAAGATATTAAAACTTTAAATTGATAAATAAAAAAAAATAAAAAACAACAACTAAGGAGTGAATGAATTTGTGGAATTTTATTGATTGCAAAATGATCCAAAATTTATAATTTACATGAATGAAAAATCTATAAATTATGCATCATTTTTTCCAACTCATGCATGTTAATATTAATTGGAATTTGCATAGGATAGTCGAAGTCAACGGGGGCAAACCCATGCATTGGACTTGATTCTGTTGAGTTCTCCCGTGAAGTCATTATTTCTTCAAGTTTGAGGTCGTCACTTGGCTCTGGTTCCATTCCTTGGTTTCTTCTTTCTGCTCTAATCCAGTCTCTAAGGCAAACTAAAACATTCATTGCGTTGCTTCCCAATGAGTGTCGGTTGTCTCCAAGCTGCTGTCGTCCCTGACTGAAGGCGCTCTCTGATGCAACGGTTGACATTGGAACATTCAAGATATCTCTGGCTAATCTTGAAAGTACAGGATATTGTGATTCATTATTTCTCCACCAATCCAGCGAGTTGATCCGTCGTCTGCGATCCTCTGGTGGCGTCCGCAGATAATATTTCAGCTCTTCCCGATAAGTTGATGTGTAAGCTCTGTCATCCACACTGTTCCAACAAGATAAATCATAAAACGAATCAGGAAAACCACTATGTGCCGACCTTTTAGAAGATGATGGCTCCTCGGGAGGATGAGGAGCGACAGTTGGACTGATATTTGTAGGTACGGCTGAATCAAATAAATCAGCATAGTGATTATATAATTTGTCTATATAATCTTTTGCATCAGCCGTAGCCGTCCACAAATCAGGCTGCTCTTGTTCAGACTCACGGTTAGTATTTATTTCTAAGTTAGTATAAATAAGCGTACTAAAGTGACACATATGATTAAATTTCATGCAAGGATTTAAAATAGCACCAATCATGTAAATAGGGGGAATCGGGAAGAAATATTTTTTAAATTTCGTAAACATAGCGCCAACAGCTTCTTTATAACCTTCTTTATTTTTATATTGTTGGAGCAAACCAGAAATATCGGCTATATATGCCAAAATATTACAAACAGTAGGATAGTATGCACCGGAAAATTCAACCGTAGCTACATAAAATTTTTCTAAAAATTTAACAAGATCATTAATTATAACCCAATCAGAATTATGTAACATGCAATCAGCAGAATCAGCAAAAGAACCACAGTGTTGGTTAAAAGTGAGTGTAATAGGAATTCTATATTTATAACAAGTTTTTAAAAATTCATACGTAGAATTCCATCTAATATCAATTTCCTCAGGCATTAAAATCGGTGTAAGTCCATTTTCTTGACATTTAACTTTAAATTCTTTAATTCTCGCTCTACGATTATTTCCTTGAATGAAACCTACGGCAAGACGAATTTTTTCAATATAAACCTCAAAAAAGTCAAGACCATCTTTTACAATTAAATTATAGATATGACATGCACACTTAATATGGAAAATTTCAGGAAAGGGTGGAGATAACGTAGATTTTATTTTTGTTATAGCATTCTTGTTGTTAGAAGCATTATCAAAAGCAATACATAAAATTTTATTTTCTATACCATAATATCCGGCAATTTTAATAATAGAATCAAAAATAAATTGTCCAGTATGCTTGCGATCTTCATCATATAAAAAAGCAAGAATACGTTTTTGCATTATGAAATTACTATCCATCCAATGACAAGTAACAGTTAAATAATCATTTTTATTAACAGCACGACCAAGATCAGAAGTTAGGGCCAATCTACATTGAATATTTTTTAAGAATGTTGATAAATAAAAACAATATTGTGAATGGAGTTTAAAAATATCAGACCGACAAGTAGTTCTAGGAATACCATTAAACATAGGATTATAAATTGCTTGTATATAACGGATAAAAGCATCAGAAGAAGGAAAAGTAAAAGGCAAACAACCCACAGCTACCATTTTAGCTATTTCTTCCCGGTCCCTCAATTTATTATACTTTTTCGCTACTTGACCGGTTGTTGGGTCCATTCTAGTTTGCGTTGACCCACCAACATCCCCACCACCTTTTGCAATATTTAACTCTCTTTTGTGATCTTCAGCTATATGTCTCATTAACGTACCCGTACCCCCTTGCTTACCGCCACTTCTATGCTTATATATTTGTTGACAAATATTGCACTGCACCTCACTATCTGATATACGTTCAAAAAATTGCCATGCAATACTAGTTCTTTTACGGGGTTTTGGGGCACTGGGAGGACGGGAAGGGAGATTAACTGATTCAGATCTAACGTTAGCATGTCCTACTGCGGGTGTTTCAGCAATATTTTCATCATCTTCGTCTACATTAACTGCATCTACTTCATTTTCTTCTTCTATACCGTAATTTTCTTGAAATTCTACATAATCCATATCGTGAGCACCTACACCTATTTCTTCCTCAAAAGGTGTACCAAGCGGTACCGGAGGCGAAGGCACACGGGTATATCTATTACTTGAACTACCTCTACCGCTAATAATTCGCTTTTTACTACCACTACCGCTTCCGGGACAAAAATTTTTAACACCTTTAGCAGCGAGGTTTTTTAATTTATCCATAATATAAATTAAATTAAACTAAAAATATTCAAAATACACAAATATAACAAAATTAAATATTAAACAATTAATACAATAAATAAAAATTAAACGTAAGAGATGGAACGACAATACCAAATTTGGGAAGTATCCGAAGATTGCGACTTTAGAAACTTCCGCTCTTACTTTGTAAACGAAAAAATAAAAAATTAAAGTGAACACTTTAAGAAATTAAATATATTGAATATTTGAGAATTGAGAATTGAGATTTGAGAGAGAATGAGATTTGAGAGATTGGAAAATTGTGTGAGAAATGATTTGAAGTTGTAGGGTATTTATAGATTTATTTTGAGGATTAAAAAATATTTTATATTTTTTTTTTTTTTTTTTTTTAATGAAATGGGCCCAAACTAGCCGTTTGGACCCAAAAACGGTAATATTACCGTTGGGCCAACGGCTAGTTTGGCCCAACAGAATTTTTTTTTTTTTTTTTTTTTTTTTTTTTCGGTTACCGGGCCGGTTAACCGGCGGGCCTGGACCGGGTTGGTCCGGGCCGGGTTAACCGGGCCCAATTTTTTTAAAAAACCGGACCGGGACCCGGTACCCTAAAGCCCTAGGGCTTTCCGGGCCGGGTCAAACCGGTCCGGTTTATAGATACGGGCCGGGTCGGGCCGGGCCGGGCCGGGTTAGCCCGGCCCGTTTGACACCTTTACTCTTAGCCTTTATTTCCCTTCTTAGTCACCATCCAATACCAACATGATCACTAGGCATACATAACCACTAATATAATGATATATCACCACAATTCATCCTCCATAATCCAATACAACAACTTCCATAATTTACTACTAACAATTTATACACAACAATTCATAACTATGTTTCTAGTTATCTTCCAACATCAAGACAATACTCGTAATCCTTTATCAATACTTATTCATGGATAAGAATCAAGAATAAACAATATTCATACCTTAACAATGAACTCTTGTATTTAGAATCCTCCTTACATAATCAAGGGGTGCTTCTCGAAGCTTTCGAGATGGTGAACACAACTACGGAACCAATTTGAATTTTCTACGGTTGAATCACAAAATATTTGAAGTTGAAATTGGCTAGGGTTTCACCTCTCTTAATAATAGGATAATATCTGATATAAATGAGGCTAATTGCAGATTTATAAAGACCAATTTTCGTCCAAGAGGTAATAGAAAATGACCATTTTGCCCTAAAAATTTAAATAAATCACGAATCTGTCCCAGTGGACAGTTTTGACAGGCTGAAGTAAATCGATCATAACTCTTTTCTCCGGTATCGGATTTGGGTGAAACCAATTGCATTGGAAATATAATTCAAAGGGATTTCATTTTCATATAAAGTATACCACCCAGTTCTTCCTTTACAAGGAGTTATGGTCGTTTAAAGTTGACCCAAAAATCTGTCCCACAATTTTGTTTTTTTTTATAGGCTGAAGTAAAACGGGTATAGCTCCTTACTCAGATATTGGATTTGGATGAAACCAATTTCATCAGAAAGAAGAATCTCGGAGGTTTTTGTTGATATATAGCAGCTCACACAGTTCTTTTTGTACAAGGAGTTATGATCGTCTAAAGTTGGATTGCCTAGCTGCAGTAATTTTCCTGCAGAATTACTGTTCACAGGCTTGCCGGCCACCGTTTTAAAATTTCGAATGTGCTCGCTTATATGAAATACTCCTCTGTTTTGGGCAAACTTTATATCGTTGGAAATCTTATTCCAATACCTACACATACAACTATTGACGGAATACTTCCAAACACCATACACTTAATTTAACCCATACGCAAGCCTTTAGGACTCCATATAATCGCGATAAGTGTACGAAAAAATTTATGGGGTGTTACACGTTGATTTGATTCCTGATGAAAAATCCCTACTTAACATGAAGAAGAAAAGTACTGAAGGCTTTCTAGAATACGCGATAAGGTGGCGCGAATAGGCCGCAATGGTAAAGCCTCCGATGAAGGAGAGTAAGCTGGTGGAGGTCTTCGTTCAGGCACAAGATGAGACCTATTTTCAATGCTTACTTCCAGTGATGGGTAAGCCATTTATTGAAGTCCTTAAAATGGGAGAAATGATAGAGGAAGGTATCAAAACCGGACGAATCATAAGTTTTGCCATCTTAAAGGCCACTACCCAAGCAATTCAAAGCGGTTCTGGAGTTTTTGGAGGGAAAAAGAAGAAGGAGGAAGTAGAGACTGTTATAGATGGCTTACATGGCTATCCAAAATGACAGCCTTGCCCTTATTCCCAGTCCCAAGCCCAAGTTTATGCTCCAGCTCCATATATTCCCTCCCACCATCACTACCCTTCACAAAACCCATTATATTCTATTCCACCACCTCAATACCCAGTATATAGTGCACAACCATATGCCCAAACCTCTTCTTACCCACAATGGCGTGCGTCATCATCTCAACATCATCCCTCGGCTTCACAAAATTACCAGAATACTTCCAGATCTAGTTTTCAACCTAGGCTCGAGTTTAAGAGAGGGAAATTAGTCAAAAATGAGTTCACACCTCTCAAGGAGTCATATGCTAGCTTGTTTGATAGATTGAGGAAGTTGAAGGTTTTGAGCCCAATTTAAGGTAGGCTTTTAAATCCACCACCAAGAAATCTGGATTATTCTTTAAAGTGTGCATATGGTTCCGACATGCCGGGGAATGATACATAAAAATGTTGGTATTTGAAGAAAGCAATTCAGGATCTGATCGACACGAATTAGATGATGGTGCAAGCCCCAGAGGTCCCAAATATCAACCAAAATCCATTGCCGGACTATGCTAAAACGAATATGTTGGAGTTGATATACGAAGGTAAAGAGTCTATGATGTCTCATATGCCAATAGTTAGGATCCCAACTAATGATGAGAAGTTGGTCAATATCCTAGATTCTAAGAAGGTAAAGTCTTCGATCCCAAAGAGGACGACAGAAGAAAAAACTAAAGGAAATAAAAATAAACCTGTGCTAAATGTTAAAGGAGGGGAAAAAATTATTGTCCCGAGTCAGGGTAAGTCAAAGTTAATAGTAATGGGATCCCCAAGCAATCCTATTTTGATCGTGAAAGGGGTACTTGCGGATCCTATTATTATTAAGCCAGTGACACAACTCCCATTGATCGACCCTAAAAAAGTCCCTTGGAATTATAAGAAAACCGTGATGACTTACCGAGAAAAGGAAATCATTGATGAGGTGAATGAAATTGGAGGTTTGACTTGTTCAGGAAGGTGTTTTGTTCCAGAACGTTTAAGGAAGTCTAAACCAGTGGGGGATGGCCACTCAACTATCAAAAAACCCATCACCGAGGAAGAAGCTGAAGAGTTTTTTAAAAGGATGAGATTTCCTGTATACTCAATCATAGAGCAGTTAGGAAAGACTCCAGCTCAAATATCCCTTATTTCTCTGATGTTGCATTCTGATGAACATGGTAATGCTATGCTAAAAGTGTTGAATGAGGCATATGTCCCTAGAGAAGTTACGGTGAGTCAGTTAGAGAAAATTGTTGGGAAGATCTTTGAGGTAAACATAATTAGCTTTTCGGATGATGAATTGTCTGTGGAAGGCATGGGGCATAATCAGCGTCTTTACATTACTGTGAAGTGTGAATACTCTTATGTCACCCGTGTCATGATCGATAGAGGTTTCGGTGCAAATATTTGTCCACTGTCTACTTTGCAAAAGTTGAATATCAGTATCAAAAGGATTCGACCCAATAATGTATGTGTCAGAGCTTTCGATGGAGCAAAAACGGACTCAATTGGCAAAATAGAGCTAATGTTGACTATAAAGCCTGTTGAATTCGCCGTAGAGTTCCAAGTATTGAACATTGACGCCACTTATAATATGTTGTTGGAAAGACCCTGGATTCACAAGGCTGGGGCAGTCGCATCTACATTGCACCAGATGATCAAGTTAGAGCATGATAAGAAAGAGGTGATCATTCATGGTGAAGGGGATTTATCTATCTACAGAGAATCACCCATGCCTTTGGTCGAGGCAAATAATGTAGAATCGACATTGGTTTATCAATCTTTTGATGCAGTATCTGTGGAGCATATCGGTGAAGGGCATGTTATTCCAAGGCCGCAGTTATCTTCTACTTCCATCATGATGGTTAATGAGATGTTAAAATATGCTTTTTGATCCAGGAAAGGGATTAGGAGTATCATTGCATGGTATAGTTCTTTTAGTATATCCAAGGGAGAACCTTGATAGTCTCGGTTTAGGTTTCAAACCTACAGTAGAAGATTAGAAAAAAGCCAAGAAGCAAAAGAAAGAAACATGGTCACTCCCCCACCCAGTTCCACTACTTAGTGAGTCATTTCTCAAAGGCAATATTATCAAGCACATACAAGAGGTGGAAGCTGAGTTAGTTGATGGAACCTCACTAGACTCTCCAACTCGGTATAGTCCCTTTTCTTCCAACACTTTGAGATACTTGTGACTTGATTTCCTCGTAACTGGGGACGAGTATGATGTCCAAAATCAATATTGGTTTCCCTCCTTCCTTCGGTTTCATTCTTTCTGAATAATGGTCGGCCAAAATGTTGTCTCGTTGTCTACTTCTTTATCTGGAAATACTTTGTGTTTAGCATAATGTAGACACGTAATTTTGTCCACCCCAAATATTAATTCTACTCATTTTTTCACTCTCCCTATCCTACCACATTGTGTTCCCCAACTCCCTAACACCATCATTTTATTCCTTTCTTTTCCCCCTACTTTTTGACCCAAAAGAAAAAGAACATCACCCCACCCCATCATTCTTCCACTAAAAAAAAAAAACATCATCATCACTCACACCAACTCATACACACTTTCCGTCATCTTTCATTTTTATTCACACATCCACACTCCTCAATTTTTTAGCCTTCAATTCACGTACACGCAACACAGAAAAATAAAAACTCTCCATACTCTTCTATTCTTCAACAAGAACACACAAATACACAAAACATTTTTTTCATCTCCATCCTTCTAAAAAAAAAACAATATCCACGCTAAACTACCATACACTTCTAATTACACAATTTTTATCTGTCTCAGGATTTTCTTTTCTTCGTGAATTTTCGTTCAAATTTGTTCGGGTTGGGTCTTTAGATACCGATTTGGTCTTGTTCGTGGTTCGAGGTTCTTTATTCAAGGATTTTGAGTTCGGACTTTATTATTACTCTATTATCAACAAAAAATTCATTCTTGTGAGGTCCAATTCTCAACTTCATTCTTTTTATATATTATTTATTACTCAATGTAGTTGATAATGTGATTGATGGTGTTTTGAAGTGTTTTGGAGTTTTATAATTATCATGATTGATTAGTTGATTTATATTGAAATTAGTTAATCATTGATTAATAATGAGATTCGGAAAGGGATGAATCTTGAAAAACGTGAATATAACTATATTTGATTTATTGTTGATAGTTTGAATTGGAACTAGTATTGATGTTTGTCAAACCCTGTAGTATTATGTTTTAGGCCAAAAATGAATAGGAAAATCTTAGGTTGGGTAGGCAAAAATTTTAGGAATGGTGTTTTGTTGAATGTTTGAATGTTCTATTAAATGATTTTATTTCTTTGCAAGAAATTAAAAATTGTATTCATTGTCCGGGGAATGCTCCGAAGGAAATTATATTTTTATTTACCGGGGAATGCCCCGACGTATCATGTACGCAAAGGAGGTTCGTGATGAAGGCTCGAGGCATCGGGTGAAGCATTGAAACTTAGTTTAGGACTAGTTTAGAATAAGATTTATATTTTTTGCACTTTTTTTATTCTGGACTGTATAATTGGACTGGATATTATACTGTTGGATTTGTTTTGTCTTTGTTTGTTTGATTGATTGTTTTTGTGTTTATATGATTTATACATTCATAGTGTCGAAAATTAGCCGATATACTTCACCAAGCGACCGTGATAGAATCACGGAATCGAGGGGTTGCCCAACACCTTCCCTTCGGTCAACAGAATTCCTTAGCTAGAACCTCTGTTCGCAGATCAGTTTAAAAGAGTTGAATTATTTTCGGAAAAAGGATTTTCAAAGGTTACTTGGCACACCCAATTTATGCCAAGTGGCGACTCTGAGTTTTAAATATAAAAATAATTCTTTTTTCGAAACAAATCTTCATTTTGTCACTTAATAATAAAAAAAATTTCGAAACTTAAAAATATTTCTTTTCGGTAAAAAAGGGGTGTGACAAACATCATGCATATTGCATGTTAACCAATGTATAATATCATATCATATATGTGAACCAATTTATCATTTTTGAATGTTGTTTGTGTTCTTCATGTTCTTCAGATGTTGAAAAAGACCATTCAAAAAGTGGTGGTTTGATAAAAAAAATAAGAAGAAAGAAGTGTGGTCTTTGTTTGTCTTAAACTATATTCCAAGACTTATAAAAGGAGAAAGAAGAAAATAAGGATTTGAAAGTCTTGTTACCCAAAAGAAGGACAAATACATTTAAAAGAGCCAACAACCTTTCAAAAAAAGTGAAAGAAAGTCACATCTTATTGAAATTGAAAAATAGAATCCAAGGCTTGTGAATCTAGAATATAATATTATACATGTAAAAGAATTTATCATACATGTGAATCAATATATAATTATGATGTCATACATGTGAACCAATATTATACATTCGAATGCCTACTAGAATGATGCAGTTTCATTATACATTCGATATCCAATTCCATGGCGATCGTATAAACCAATTTCAAGATAGTAATACTTTTCGAAACAATTGTTGCGTCACTTTTGCATGAATCAAAACTAATTTTTGACTCCCAAATTCAAGAATGTCGCAGCAATATGGGGATATTTATATTGATTTTAGTAGTACTGAAGAACGTATGTAGAGGAAATTTATTGCTTTTTCCTTTCCAGATCTTGAATCCAAGATTACAAAAATAAAAAAATATATATTTGATGTTTAAGAAAAGCTTTGAAATTCAAATATCATTTACTAGTATTATCCAGCAAAAAAGTTAAAGTAGCTAATTATTGCCATTAATTAAGGAAAAGTAAAGTACAACATAATCATTTTAATTTCCTTAAATTTAGGATAGGATGTTTCATCATACATTCGACCAATGTCTAATAGGTGGTCATACATTATATATATATATATATGAAGGTTTAATGTATAATTGTGTAATACACATTATGTTTCAACAACTATTTACTATAATAGTTGTCAAATTACCTATTATATACACACCCACAACATATATTATGAATAAGGATAAGATGCTTTCAACACCCACTTCTCATATAAGCATCAACTTTCGATTCATTCATAGAAGACGCCTTCAACACCCGTTTTCTGTCTTTGTTACGACAGACCAGTACATATTTGCATAAATTTTTTTACACCGAGTCAATGAAAATAAACATGTTAAAAATAATAAAACAAAAAAAAATGCAATTTCTGTCATTGCGGCAGTTTTCATTATACATATAGACGAATGTATAATCAAATATTATACATTCAAATGTTTACTGGAATGGTACAGTTTCATTATACAATAATTTGAATGTATAACAACATATTATACATTCGTAATTTTACTGGAATGGCACAGTTTCATTATACATCGGCTTTAATGTATGAAAACTTACTATACAAACAGGGAGCAAATGTAATATTGAAAATTCCCATAACAACTCAAAAATATTTCACTATTTTGATATCCTAATTTTTTCTTTATTTAAAAAGAAGCAAATGAAACTCTCACAAAACAGTGTTAAAGACACAGCTAAAGCAAAAAAAAGAGAAAAAATTAAAAAAAAATTATCAGCTAAAGAACATCACAGTGATCAAGCAATCAACAATTTTGCAATTCACATTCATATTATTCACAAAAAAAAAAATTACAATTATTAAGCCAAAAAAAGGACTATGAATCAACCGATGGAAGGAGTCTTCCCCCTCGCTAACGATTCCAAACTCCATTGAAGATCGTCACTCAGTCTCATATTGGACGCCCTAACAAACGAATCCCCTAGATTCTGCACCGGGTTCAAGATTCAACAAAATTTTAAAACTTGGAGATACATCTCCCTAACATATTAGTACAAGTTAAATTGTGAGAATTAGAAAAACTTTAAGAGAGAGAATAGAGAGAGAGAAAGATTAAAATAAATTGGATGATTTTTTTTAATCAATTACCCAGATGAGCTCTGGGTCATGTTGTATTATTAAAAAGGGGCAGAGGGGGGCTAGGCTTGACCTCGATACATCACACAACCATTAGTGATATCAATCATAAGTGATATCACCCCACCAGAAGGCATAAACAATTATATTGCCTTCTGGTACATACACAAATCTATGCTAGCTAACAAAGAAGTTGGATTTGTCATATTTACATCTAAGATTAGGCATCATCCACTTGTTTAATTGGATGAAGCCTCTAGCCTGTCTAGGAAGATGAGAAAGGGAATGAGTGATAATAATCTGTGTAGAGGTGGAAGCCAATTTGGCTAACCAGTCAGCAACTTGATTCCGCTCCCGAAAACAGTGAGTTACTTGAATCCCAATTCTATTCTTGATACTTTTGATGTTGTCCACAACTTGTTTCAGATTCATATTAGTGACAAGATTGTTGTTCATCATGTTGGTTATGATCGTGGAGTCTAGTTCGAGAGTGAAATTAGTGTATCCTTGATATTCACACCATTTCACTCCAAACTCGACTGCCAACGCCTCTGCCATATTACTGCTACTACAACTGACAGAAATGAAAAATGCCGTAACCATATCACCTCGACTATTCCTTACAATTCCACCAATACCAACCTTACCACTTTTATGTAAGTAACTACTGTCTGTATTGATTTTAATACAGCTAGTTTGAGGGAAACTCAAAGTAACCTGATGTAACTTTTGAAATTGCCTGAGCTTCTTTATTGTGAGACGAAGAGTTGACCAGTGATTGATGTCTTGCAAGTCTTTAAAATATTTCATCATTACATATTTGATAAGACCAAAAGTTTGATAAATCATCTTGTTATAGCAGAAGTGTCTTTGGCCTCCAAATTTACAAAAACACCATTGTTTCCAAATTTTCCAACAAATGATACTAGCAGTGATCTTCAATAAAATTTTATGGATATCATTCTCTGGTCTTGCACTCCACCAAGTGTTAAAGATGTCAATAATTGATTGATCTACATGTTGAATTCCAAGGGGATTTCCCATGCTATTCCATATGTGCTTTGCTGCATCACCTTGACCAAAAACATGATGCATAATATCATTTTGTACAATCCTACAACAAAAACAATCACTTTGTGAGTTAATATTGAATTTAATGATGACGTCATTAAAAGGTAATCTCCTTTTAATCATCCTCCACGCTAGAAAAGAGATTTTAAAAGGAACTCTATTATGCCAAAAATTATTCAGGAAATCATTTTTGGGTCTTTGGTTCCTAACAATCTTCCAGGCAGAATTATTAGTGAATATACCATTCTCAGAGGGATTCCATATGGGGTAGTCAAGTTTGTTGTTATTACCAATTACAACATTAGAAATCAGGTTCACAATGTAATTAGGAATAACCGTACTTAACTTTTCAAAGTTTCAGATACCATTCTTAATAAAAGAGTTGATAAGAATTTTAGGAGACTTACCTGGCCCTGGCACAGCTTGGCCAAGGCACCTAAACCTGTCCAATTGTCCCACCAAAAGCTAGAATTTCCTGCTTGAACTTTCCATATAATGTGAGGTTCAGCTTGCGCTTTGATTTTCATTAGGCTTTTCCAAATGTGTGAGTCAGCTGACGTAGGAACTTTGCTCACTGGATGTGACCTCTTGCAATATTTCTTCATTAAAAAATCAGCCCAAAGAGATGGTTGGGTCCTGAACCTCCACCATCTTTTAAGTATCAAGGAATTGGAGATATCATGTATGCTTCTTATTCCAATTCCCCCTTCATCTTTCGGAAAACATAGATTTTCCCAGTTACTCCAATGATACTTATTTTTTCCATCACTAGTTCCCTAAAGAAAATTAGAAAAATGAATCTCAATAAGGCAGATGGTACCCTTAGGCGGGTTGAGGGCAGAGAGAGTATAAATAGGTATGGATTGCATAACATGCTTAATAATTGTAATTTTTCCACCATCAAAAAGCATGCTACTTTGCCATCCATTTAGTATCTTAACAATTTTTGCAAGCATACTATCAAAATAGCTAAGATTTTTCTTTCCACTATATATTGGACAACCCAAATAATTGAAAGAAAGTTTTTTATCCATATAACCAGTCATTCTTCTCATTCTGTTAATCCTATGAGGAGAAGTATTTAGAGCGGTTATGAAAAAGCTCTTGTCATTATTCACTTTTTGATCAAAGACTTTTTTATACCTCCTGAATTGATGCTTAATGAGTTTGATCGTCTTGTTTTTACCCCAGCTAAAAATAACTATATCATCAGCGTAAGCTAAATGATTTATGATACGGCCATTGTGATTCATGCTGAAAGGAGTAAAATTCTCATCGGAGTTGAGATTGTTCAACATTCTAGATAAAAGATCAAAGTCAATAATGAAGAGAGAAGGAGAGAGGGGATCACCTTGTTTAAGGCCATGGGAGGAGCTAAAAAACTCCACTTTAGTTCCATTAATGAGAATGGAATACCAGACATTGGTAATAATCCTCCAAATCATATCCAGCCAAATACCAGAAAAACCGAACCTCTTCATAACACTCATTAAAAAATTTCATGAAATTTTATCATATGCCTTGGCCATATCAAATTTTATTATTAGATTGCCGTCTTTATTGTATTGCTTAATACTCTGAGCATTCTCCTGAGTAAGTAAAATATTTCAGTAATTAATCTAGCTTTAACAAAGCCACTTTGATTATCAGAGATTATTCTACTCAACAGGGGATTAAGCCTATTAGTAAGAATTTTGTAAATAATTTTACAAGTGAAATTACTCAAACTAAAGCCTAGATTTCTGATTTCATAGATCAAAAAAGTGAGCTTAAATTAAGAAAAGTAAAGCAATTAATGATTAAAGGTACCTTAAATTTAGGAATGAATGTTTCCTCATACATTTATCAGTGTATAATATTTGGGTGAATGTATGAGTATTTTTTAAAAAATTTGGGAAAGAGAAATCAAGAAGGGATTGAAGGTAAATATTTTCATTAGCTAGGGGATTTGTGTTATTTGCCCTTTTTTATTTTGGCCAATTGGCTTTTTCTTTTCTTTACCTTTTTTATTTTCCTAAAATTGTTTTCCTTTTCCTAATATACTAAAATGCATATTTTTTTGATTTCTTTTTAACAAAGGCTATTAATATTATGTAAATACCTAATATAACAATTGTACCTTTAAAAAAACATAACAAATAAAATTATTTAATGAGAATATATGCTTTATTTTATGTTTATAGAGAAAGTCAATGATTTATGTGACATAAATAATTCCAAATATTTTATTTTTTTTCAACTTTTTTCTCTATGATATTGTTAATTTTTTTTAATGTACTCTCATATTTCAATAAATTCTTAAATTAATAATATTCACTTAAAGTGAGGATTATTTTGTAATACTTTTTTTATTTGAATTATAACTACAAAAATTATACGAATTTAAATAAATTTTTTTTCTATTGAAGTAGAAATAAGGTATGTATATACTCTACTCTTTTCCCAAACTTCATGTTGTGATTATATTGGATATGATTTTTTCGTGATTGTCTATGAATTTTAAAACGAACTATATAAATTAGAACGTCAAATTTAAAATAAAATAAAATTATCAATATAAGAAAATTTATCTAATACATTTATGTAGAATTGCAAAAGAATATTTGGAATGATGAATGTCAATTACCATAGTATTCAAGTTTGAAAATCATTTTAAGTAGAAAATTCAAAAAAAACTGCCAATTCAATTTATTTTTTATAGTAATAACGTGAATCAGATTCATGGTAAAATACTCTATTATGGTGGTTTCATACTTTAACAACATTAGATCATTTCAATTTAAATTTAAACAAGATTATGAATTTACATTACTATTTTTTGTATTAATTAAAAATATAAAATTATATGAACTTAAAATGAGTAGTATAAGTTAAAATGCCAAGTTTAAAATAGATAAAATCAAATAAATTAAAATTTTCAATATTCGAAAACCTATCTAATTTATTTATAAGACAGGAAACAATATAACTACAAGTTTCATCACCAAAAAAATTTCAAGTTTGAAAATTATTTTACGATAGAATTTTTTTAAAACAAATATTTAATTCAATTTATTTTTTTGTCAACAATATGTATTCAGATTCAAATTAAAGTGTCACATTATTTTGGAATCATATTCCATAACATTCCAATATTTCAATTTGAATTTAAATAGAAATATGAATTTTGAATTGCAGTTTTTTAGTTTGAATTTAAAATTTAAATAATTATATACATTATATGTCTTAAAAAGTTAATTTTAGAGTAGAATATGCTAAAAATAAAATAAAATTTTCAATAATAGAAACTTTGGAAGAAACACATATTACATATTTTACGGAGGGGGGCCTAAAATATCCTTCGAACATTGAAAATGATCCTAAAATATCCTTCTTCTATCTTTGGGGTCTAAAATATCCTTCCATCCACCTATATGACTCTATTTTACCCTCTCCTTAATAAATTCCTTTTAAAAAATAGTATTTTTATTTAATACGTGACAATTAATTTAATTAATTAAAAACTTAAAAATCATCCCCAAATCCAATAAATAAGTTCAAACTCAAATGCAGTTTCTTGACATGTCTATGAATTTATTTTGTTTTAAAATGAGTTCATAAATATATATAAAAAAAAAGCACTTATTTTAAAACAATAAAGTATCAAGTATAAATAAATTTCTTTATTTCAAAAAAAAATAAATTGATTGTATATATTTTTTTCAAGAAAATTACAATTAACATTCAAAATAATATGTTGCAATAATATAAAACATTAACTTGATATGTTTAAGAAGTTAACTAATACGTAATAAGCTTGAGGTTATAAGTATGTACATTACTTTTTCTTTTCTTGTTGGTATTTTTTTTTGTTATTTGAAATTTAATTGATTCTTATACACACACTCCTATTTACTTAAATTATATTTGAAATTTAAAAGTAGGATCATATAAAATTAAATCAAGTTGAAATATAAACTCCTCTAATTACATTTAATTTTTAAAAGTATTATTTCAATACATTATATTCAAATCAAATAATAATTCTAAAAATATATATTTGGTCGGGATGAAGTTTGACTGATACAAATTTTTTTTGAAATTTGGCATGATTAGTTTATTGAAATAAATATAATCGAATATTTATCTAAGTTATATTTAAGACTTACAAGGTGTAAAATTAAATTAAATCAATCAATTAATATTTTCAGCCACATCAGAATTATAAATACATTATTTTGGAGGAAATAAGTTTGAGTCAAATAATAATTCTGGAAGTACTTGACTAAGATTAAGCTTTAGTAAGACTAAATGAAATTATTTTTAAGTTCAATATAATTAGTTAATCCAAATTAATTAGAAATTACTATTTATTGAACTTATATTTAAAATTCACAAGTAGTGAAGTAGTATTGATTCGAATGAAACGATTAATATCTCTAATTAGTTTTGCAATAACAATTTCAACTTGTGAAATCTAGTTACTTCAAAATTTTATGATAATATTAAATTTGTGGCCATATCATTTAGTCATGATAAATAATTACTCCCCTGTTCCAAATAAGTGATTTTAACATATATTTTTTTTCAAATATATTATGTTTTAGATAATTAAGAAGACATTAACGACGTTCTTTCAATTTTATCCTTGTTTAAATAAATATAATTTTACATAAATAAGATTATTAAAGTATTACATGCCAGTCAAGGTATTTATCAAGGATACATTACTAAAAATATCTTTATTTTATAGGAATGAATAGTTTTATTAAGGGGCATGTCCAAATTAAAAGTATCACTTATTTAAGAACGGAGAGAGTATAGTTATTAATACGCTAACAATTATCACGAATTTTTGAAACTCAAAGTCAAAATATTTATTAGCTATAATATTTGTTGAAATAACCTTTTTTAATGGCTAAATAATCATTATTGCTACGAGAAGGTCAACACATTACAATTAGTAATTAGCTACGAAATTTTATTATAGCAAAAACTCCATGAATGTATATTTAACTTTTTGCACTAATTTTTTGGAACTTGAAGCAAAAATAATTTTGCCACAATATTTAATTAGCAAAAATAATTTTGCCACAATATTTAATTTCAAATAATTTACTATGGCTAAAGATTACTATTGCTATAATAAATTTTATTTGTGGCAAAAATTAATAATTAGCTATGAAAGTATGTTATAGAAAAAAATATGGTTGTATCATTTAACTCTTGCCAGAAATTTTTATGACTTGAAGCTAACAAAAATATTTAGCTATTATATTTTATTTCAAATATTTTATTATGGCTGAAAGCTTACTATTGCTACAATAACTTACATCGCGTTGCAAAAACTTATGATTAGCTACAAAATTTTACTGTAGTAGTGAAGTTGTAGATATTTGTCATGATTGCTAGTAATTGTAGCAAGAATGAAGAATTACTTTTGTCAATTTAATTTTCATGGCTAAGAAATTTTAAGAATTCTTAAATAACTATGAAATTCATGTTATCTCCCACAATATGATCGGGTATGCAGAATCTGCATATTACAAAAACAACTTCAACTTGAGTTCAAGTATAAACAAGAATACAATGAAGTATCAAATACCCTCAACACAAGATCAAAATGACCTTTTCAAGAGGTGTATTTATTTTTTCTAGAAAATAAAGATGAAACAGAAAATAGCCAAGTCGTTCGAATTCACGGATTTTCCTTAAGGAAATAATCTCCCTTACTGTACCGAGGTTGTAGAATTTTTTCTCCCAAGATAAAATGGCTAACCAGACCAACAGTAGCGGTACCTCAAACGGTTGGAATTTCGTCGAACTGACTGAACGTTTTGAGCGATCACACAGAATATTTTTTAGAGAAGAAGAGAGTTTTTAATCTTAAAAATTTCGTACTAAACCTGTGGAAGAAATCAGGTTTATATAGCCACAACATGCCTCTTTGGAAAAGAGGCAAAGGTTCATCTAAAAGGTGTAACCTTTTATGAAAATTCATGTCCATTCGTCCAAACAATGTGACTGTTCTTGAACAGGCATGCCATTTCGTGAATAAGTGTGTCAGTTCATCGAAACTATGCATCAGTTCTGAAGCAGTGCAAATGTTCTGAAGTTACAGAAGTATCAGTTTGAAATTACAGAAGCATCAGTTCTGAAGCAGTGCAATTTTACAAAAGCATCAGTTCAAAATTTCTAAAGCATTGCATCTGCTACTGCATGCATGCATAAATGGAGAATTACTGTTGCGTTTTTGACATTCAGATCATCAAATAAAATTTGTCCAAAAGATAGATCTCATCGATCGATCATTTGTCAAATCCAAATCCAAATCTCCAAATTCGAATACGAAGTTGAGCCGAGTGAGCGAAGACGACGACGGCGTGAGGCATTCCTTGCCTCACTTATCCATGTGGGAGTGTGTTTCACAATATAAATACTTTAAAACTTCTTTCTCCCACCAATGTGGGAGAATTTAGTAAGTTTTCCTATTTTTGAGTACACTTTCCATATTGGAGTGATCAAGTTTTCTCTTCCACTTGTTTTTTCTCCATTTTTTCATTCACACTTATTATTTACTATCAACCCAACAATCCCTGTCATACCCCAAATCCCATTGGAGCGGACTGGCACCCGTAGCCGAGGAGGCTCGGGAGAACCCGTTCATAACCTATACTTTCACATTTACATTACTTATGAAAATTAGAAATTTGGGCAGCACTTCGTTGTAAATAGAAGAAAACAGTACCTGTATCAGCCCAGCAAACACGCATAGATATATATATGAACAGTAATTGGCCGTCAGAGCCATCACGTCTATCAACCAAACACTCCTATGGCTGTACAATATGTCTACAAAAGCCTCTACATAGATACACAACTGAGTTAGGGTCGGGACAAACTCCCGCCCACAAAAGACTTTTATACCAATACCAAAAAGTACATATAGAAACGACTTGGGATACCCCGAAACAACTGGAGCTCACCACTAACAACAGAATATCCTAGCTCTTACTGCGGAGGTGTACGACCTGAAGTACCTGTTCCTGCAGGCATGAATACAGGTCCCCCGTGAGGGACGTCAGTACGGAAATATGTACTGAGTATGTAAGGCAGAGAGTATCAAGATGAGATACAAAAGATCAACAGAACCCAAATACCAGTGAATAAACAGTATGAGTAGACCACACTTAAAAGAACTGATGGGATACCTGCACATTACTTTCATATCATTACTTCCCGTAATCCTTATCAATACATAACATATGTCATACAATGGCCAACTGATCAGTGGTACTAATACAATACATCAGGGACCACCCCTGGAATAACATATATACATAATCTTTATAATACAATGGCCAACTGATTAGTGGTACTAATACAATACATCATATCATCAATTTAAAATACAGACATTCTATTTCTTAATTCAATTAATCTTTAAGATTGGTTACTTTGTGGTCACACTTTATGGAACTTGAAACCATGATACCTCAATAGGAAAAACATGTAAATAGGTAATCAATATCATGAAAATGAAGTAGAGAATCATGGATACCTCATTAAACCATTTCGGAGTCAACAATAGTATATGAACATTTTTTTTTGACTAGCCGGACATCTTAAAAGTGAAAACAAGTTCAATTGGTAGTGTCGAAGATCATATGATGTTATTATGTGTCATGTGTCGTAGGACAATGTTGGAAGCTTACTTGAGAGTGCCATGGGTCATTATTCATGCCAAAGATTAGATAGAGTATGTCTTACATACCTTGATATAACCACTTCAATACAAGTGACTTCCCGCACTCTTTGAACACTTATCTACAATAAGTCATTTGTGGCAAACTAGTATTAGCAACCAAACCTTACCATTTAGGTATTAACTTCACCAAATAATGTCTAGGAAGTAATCCTTTAACTCATCAATAAGAGTGCTACATACATCCTCTTATACTCTTATTACATTCACATATCATGCATTTTCATGAAATATCCCTCAACATCACTCTTAGCCTTTATTTCCCTTCTTAATCACCATCCAATACCAACATGATCACTAGGCATACATAACCACTAATATAATGATATATCACCACAATTCATCCTCCATAATCCAATACAACAACTTCCATAATTTACTACTAACAATTTATACACAACAATTCATAACTATGTTTCTAGTTATCCTCCAACATCAAGACAATACTCACAATCCTTTATCAATACTTATTCATGGATAAGAATCAAGAATAAACAATATTCATACCTTAACAATGAACTCTTTTATTTAGAATCCTCCTTACATAATCAAGGGGTGCTTCTCGAAGCTTTCAAGATGGTGAACACAACTACGGAACCAATTCGAATTTTCTACGGTTGAATCACAAAATATTTGAAGTTGAAATTAGGCCATGGTTTCACCTTCTCTTAATAATTGGATGATATCTGATATATGAGGCTAAGTGCAGGTTTATAAAGACCAATTTTCGTCCAAGAGGTAATAGAAAATGATCATTTTGCCCTAAAGATTTAAATAAATCCCGAATCTGTCCCCAGTGGACAGTTTTGACAGGCTGAAGTAAATCGATCATAACTCTTTGCTCCGGTATCGTATTTGGGTGAAACCAATTGCATTGGAAAGATAATTCAAAGGGATTTCATTTTCATATAAAGTATACCATCCAGTTCTTCCTTTACAAGGAGTTATGGTCGTTTAAAGTTAACCCAAAAATCTGTCCCACAATTCTATTTTTTTTTTGATAGGCTGTAGTAAAACGGGTATAGCTCCTTACTTAGACATTGGATTTGGATGAAACCAATTTCATCGGAAATAAGACTCTCGGAGATTTTCATCGATATATAGCATCTCACACAGTTCTTTTTGTACAAGGAGTTATGATCGTCTAAAGTTGGATTGCCTAGCTGCAGTAATTTTCCTGCAGAATTACTGTTCACAGGCTTCCCGGCCACCGATTTGAAATTTCGAATGTGCTCGCTTATATGAAATACTCCTCTGTTTTGGAAAAACTTTATATCGTTGGAAATCTTATTCCAATACCTACACATACAACTATTGACGGGATACTTCCGAACACCATACACTTAATTTAACCCATACACAAGCCTTTAGGACTCCATATAATCGCGATAAGTGTACGAAAAAATTTACGGGGTGTTGCAATCCCCCACATGAATGAGGAATGGCTATTTTTCCTAAAAGTTTTACGGACAAGTATGTGATCATCAAGCAAAGACTGATTGCATCTGGATAAACGGGTTTCCCTTTGAACTTTCCGTAGTGAACATGTATCGGATGCACTCGGTCAATCGGTAGATTTGATATCTTTGAACCGTCAAGCTTTATTGTACACCTAGACAATACATGTCACACAACCATCCTTTAACGTTTATGATTCTCATGGTTTTGTTCTTTTCAGCCATGAACACGTCCCGATTTCATGAGAGCTTAGAGAATAGGCCTTTACTAACATTCTCCTTGAAGCGGCTTCTACTTCTCTCTCCCATAGGTGATTTATAAACGTTCAATCATGTAGATTAAACTATTTGGTCAAATTTTCCAAATTTAAATAATCATTAAAAGACTTTTCACCTTAAGTCTTATCCTAGTTAACTATACATTGTCTACATCATGAGAATGAGTTGGGTAATTGACAATTTTGAACCTGTCAGACATAACTTTTTTTGATCTCCTTGAACCTAGCTCTTGGGATCTCCAGTCTGCCAGGTAGAGTTACCACCATGCTGACTTGTCCTAGGCCTTAAACCCATTTCCTTGGATGTCCTTTCTACTCCTTCTCTAGATAGGCCTTTTGTAAGTGGATCTGACATATTATCCTTTGACTTTACATAGTCAATAATGATAATTCCACTAGAGAGAAGTTCCTTAACGGTATTATGTCTCCATCATATGTGATGAAATTTACCGTTGTATATCATGCTCCCTGCCCTACCTATTGCCGCTTGGCTATCACAGTGTATACATACTAGTGCCACTGGCTTGGGCCAATATGGAATATCTTCCAAGAAATTTTGGAGCCATTCTGCTTCTTCACCGGCTTTATCTAATACGATAAATTCAGATTCCATTGTAGAGCGAGCGATACAAGTCTGTTTGATGATTTTCAAGAAACTACTCCTCCGCCAATAGTAAATACATATCCACTTGTGGATTTTACTTCATTCGATCCGGTGATCCAATTTGCATCACTATATCCTTCAAGTACCGCAGGATATTTATTGTAATGCAAAGCATAGTTTTGAGTGTATTTAAGATACTTCAAAACTCTTTTCATTGCCATCCAATGAGTTTTGTTGGGATTACTCGTGTACCGACTCAATTTACTAATAGTACAT
The DNA here is from genome assembly GCA_030864225.1 of Capsicum baccatum var. pendulum. Lineage (NCBI taxonomy): Eukaryota > Viridiplantae > Streptophyta > Magnoliopsida > Solanales > Solanaceae > Capsicum > Capsicum baccatum. The sequence goes on along the minus strand of CM061561.1, from coordinate 263,009,420 downwards.
GCTATGTATGATCGTTTACAGTTCATTATATACATTAAACATCCCAATACTCTCGTGTACTCCAATGTGAGTCACTTTCACCTTCATTCTTTTGAAGTGCAAAATTTACATCTAATGGAGTCTTGGCAATATCGAATTCCATATACTTGAACTTGTCAAGTACCTTTTCGATATAATGAGACTGTGACAGTGCCCACCCTTGTGGAGTTCGATGGATTCTTATACCTAAGATCACATCTACAACTCCAAGGTCCTTTCATATCAAACTTGCTCTCGAGCATTTGTTTTGTTGCATTTATGTCAGAAATGTCTCTAGTGATGATTAACATATCATCCATATATAAACAAACAATGACTTCGTGATTTGGAGTGTCTTTAATGTAAACACATTTATCACATTCATTTATCTTGAATTCGTTTGCCAGTCAAAACTTTGCATGCCATTGCTTAGGTGCTTGTTTTAGTCCATAAAGTGACTTAACAAGTTTACACACTTTATTTTTTTTCCTGAAACCATAAAACCCTCAGGTTGGTCCATGTATATTTCTTCCTTAAAATCTCCATTTAGTAATGCGGTCTTCACATCCATTTGATGTTTTTGAAGATCATATACCGCAGCCAAGAAATTAACATTCGAATCGAGGTTATCCTTGTTACTGACGAGTATGTATCAAAGTAATCAAGGCCTTTCTTTTGTTTGAAGCCTTTTACTACAAGTCTTGCCTTGTATTTATCAATAGTACCATCTGCCTTCATTTTTCTTTTGAAGATCTATTTAGAACCTAAAGGTTTATTTCCGGGAGGAAGGTCAACCAATTCCCATGTATGGTTGCTTAAGATTGAATCTATCTCACTATTGACTGCCTCTTTCCAAAAGGATGAGTCTGACGACAACATAGCTTCTTTAAATATTTGAGGCTCATTTTTTAAGAGAAATGTTACAAAATCTGATCCAAACGAAGTTGACGTTTGTTGACATGTACTACGTCTTGGATTTTCATCAGTATGTACATTCTCACTTGGTTCATCTCGAGATCGTTTAGATCCTCCACTAGACTGTTCATATCTAATTTTATACAGGTAAGTGTTTTCAAAGAATTCAGCATTATCTGATTCAATTACTGTATTTTCATTAATATCTGAATGACACGCAGCAGTGTATGGTAGTTTGAGTATTTGAAACTAATTGATTCTTACCTATTAGCTTGCTTTTACATGAGATAGATTAATGCACACCAATATAGCATTTCGATGAATTTGGATAAAACAATTTTTTTTTAGTAATTAGGAACAAAGGAGAAAAATGAACCATTTAGAAGTATATTACTTCTTTCCCGTTGAGAATTCTCTCTTCTGGTCAATTTCGTGCAATTGGGAGTACTTTCTTGCTTCTTTATTTCTTTTAACTTTTTCAACTCTTATATTTGTCAATCTTCCATTCTATGGAGCAAAGATCAACTTGAAGAATGTTGTGGTTGTAGTTCCAAGTTGGCAGTGATTGTACACATTTTGGAATTATGATTTTTTCTTCATTCCGTGCAGGCTGGTTGGGTTGATATGCCCCTTCATTTACATTATAGTAAAGTGCACGACTCTCTCATTAATGATCCATTGCAGAGTCCTCGATCTGTCTTTGGTCCAACAAATAGACTTTCTCACAAGGTATGTGACTTTGTGTCTTAAGATGTTCCAAGTCTTTTGTAACTATCTAAACTTCGTTATATGTGGAAATCCTAGAGTCGTCAGTGGCCAGGGACATGCCTATACTATGTCATAGGTGCAGGGAGGCGAGATTGCCTCTTATGTTGGGGGGATAAACTTCTCCTAAAATATCGTCAATACCATTTTAGCTGTCTTAACCCTTCATATGTAGGTGTTAGAGTTGTCTGGGACATGTAATTAGGCATAATAGGTGCAGGAAATAAGATTCCCTCTTATATTGGGAGATGTAGTTCTCACAGAATGGCTGAATATTGTCTTAAGGTCATTTCCTAGGATTTATTAGATGCCTAAAACGTGTAGCAGTTATACACCCTATTCTATATCATAGGGTGTATAAGTAATACATAGCAAATCATGGAATTAGAACTACAAGGGCTATTAATACATGTTTAAGCATGATTAAAGATAAAATTATAGTTAATATCCCTAACCAACCAAACAGAGACAGTGGATAAGAAATAACCCAAGCATAACTAATCTCAACATTACTAATACACACAATTTAGTACTATCACTCTACCATACAATCGCTAAATGTCTTCGCCCTTTATATATTCTTTTACAATTAGTACGTACACGAAATGAGGCTCCACTGTTGTAGAAAAATCCTAGAGTTATGGGGTGTATATTCAATGAACTAGATGCAGAAGGACAAAGTTTTAAGGGTCACGACTCTTGGTTGTCATCATTCTGCACAACTTTTCTGAATACTTCAGTTACTTATGATATTCAAGACTCTTGTTCTTAGTATTTAAACACTATTTTCTTCTTGTTGTCATTCTGCACAATTTTTCTGAATACTTCAATTATTTTAAGATATTCAAGACTCTTTCTTTTTGTACTCATACACTATTTTCTTCTACTTCAATTGTTTCTGCATTTTTATCTAGATAATAATGTATATAGAACTCTCGTTTCAGCTGGAAGAAAGAATATTAGTTAAACTAGATAATAAGGAAGTCTTTGGACTAACTTTGTAAAATACTTTTTTGGAATCCCTTTCAAGTGAAAACTACAGCCTTTCCGAGTATAGTTACTTATTGTGGAAGTTCCAATGCATGTCAGTTTGCTTACAATTTGAATCAACACATGCTTAATTTTTCTCCATTTACTCACCGGGTAATAGCCTTTTGGTAATTTCTGCAGGTGCTTTTTTGGAGCTAATTGAACAGGTGAAAAGATGGAGAAGATTCATTTTCCATATATTTCATCTTGTAATTCGGATTATGGTCTAATGTGTTGCATTCTTTTGTAAGGATCATGATTAAGTTATTTAAAGTAAGGGAGAAACAGGTAAAGAAAGCCGTTAGTTAAGAAACAAAAGTCCGACAGAGTTGCGTCTTCATAAAGCTATTCCCTTTTCCCCCTCATTGTAAAATCCTTTTAATCTTAAGTACTTTATCCATTTTGTTTTTCAGTGAAATATTTTTCCTATCATTTTTGCCATGCCAAATTGATCAATTTAGTTTTGAACATCTAGGTTTTATTTCAATTTTGTATACCCACCTTCATAGATCTTACGTGTTAAGTTTATGATGAAATTGTGTACTCCGATTATAATTTGAGACATGAAAAATTTTTGCCCATAACGTGAGTCACTTTTCTCCTCTTTGGTTTATCTGAAATTTTAAAAATAAAGAGATACGTACAGTATTACTAGTGCTACCTACAATGTAATTCTTTCAATTTGCAAATGGATTTTCATTCTGATACCATAATACCTTAGGTTATTGGAACTTTTATTCTAATAGCTATTGTGTTTGTCTTTTTTGAATAAAGATCTGTTTTATTATCATATTTTGAACTTCTTAATTAATTTAATCTTTAAATATAATTTAACAAGTGTTTGATTGTGAATTTCCTAGAGATTTATCAAAGAAACAAAATTGCATTCCCTATTGTAGAATTTATAAATATTATCTGTATCAATGTAAATAGACAACGATTGAATGTGAGCATCCAATAGTATGTTATTTTCATGATTGTATAAAACATACATTTGAGATCATTTCCATCGACCGATCCAATCAAACACGATACTCCCTTACTGTTACATCTCCATTTACCAATGGCAAAGCTAATATTTATCTCAATTTATAAGGGCAAAATGATAAATTGATATATTGGATTTTTTTCACAGCACCTCTGGAAGCATCTCTCATTCTGAAAAAAAAAAACTGCTCATCATCCATCATCTCAACCCCCAAAAAGAAATCCAAAAACAGTAGAATCATTTTCCATCATCTATTTATTAGTTCTCATTCAACTCTTTTCTTCATAACGGTTTTAAAACGGGTCTTCTTCATCTTCTGGGTTGGAAGTTTTGTTTCAGGTATGCATATAGATTCTTAGTTTCCTTTTAGTTCAAAGACGTAATCAAGTATCACAATCTATTGTCATTTTGAAAGGTTAAAGATTTTCAAGGAAGCATACTTCAAAAGAAAAACTAAGCCTTCATTTATGTACTCATACATTAAGAATAGTAGAAATTAATGGAATTTATCGAGAGCACCTTATAAAGTTGAAAAAGAAGCAGGCAGTTTATATAGGAGCAAAATGGCAATTCTGAAATGAACTCTAAAATATCGATTTATCTTTCTCATTGCAAAAGAAAAAAAATAAGCAGAAGCAAAAAGATCACTTCTTTATATCTACAGCTATACACCTCTAGCTACAAAACAGCTATTGTTTCCTTGGCATCTTATGGGCTCTTTTATTTCATTTCCAGCTATATATATCTCCCTTTCGTTTGTTCTCTGTGTTTATTAGTGTATTTTGTGTCTGATGTTTTCAGTTGGAATTCTCTTTCCCAGAATTAGTTTAAGCATCTCCTTAGTGTTCTCTTAGGCCCAGGTTACCAATGGAGTTGATTGAAGTTTCACTTTTTTCAACAAAAAGATTCCCTATGCTAATTAGAACACTGTCTATATCAAGCTCAACGTCAGTTATACCCCGAGGCAATAATGGCTGCTTCCAAAGATTCATCTGCTTATTTTCTCATTTACACAGAACTCTAAACTTGCTTAAAACTCTTTCTATATTAATTGGAATTATGTGTTGTGCTCTTTCCTTTTTCCTTGTAGTGTTGAGATGAACAAGAAAAAATGCACAACATTTCTGAGTTAACAAGAAACTCTATTCATAACTAACTTTGTGAAAAGTTAGTTATGACCGTTAGTCATCCTAAGAGTTAGTTAGGATTAGTTAAGTCTAGAACCTTATATACCTATATATATACATACATACATACATACATATATATATTTCACTCACGTAGATTAAGCTTCAACATTGAATAGAAACCACTTCATTTTTTATTTCTCAATTATTCTCTCGTACTTCTCTTCTTCTTCTTCCTATCAATTCTGTTCCTAAAGATTACATAGAGAAGCTTGTTGTTTCTTAATGATATTCATGATCATTGTTACTTCTAAGCTCTCATAAATTCTAAATGGTAGCAGAGACAGGTTCAAAGTTCAGGAAGAATCAAAATCTATTTTGTCAATTCTGTAAGATGAAGGGACATACTAAAGATGTATGTTACAAACTAGTGGGCTATCCTAATGATTCTAGGTTCAAGAAGAAGGGGGATCAACCCCTAACAACCACAGGTCAGGGCCAAGTGCTACTGGACCCTCTGCACATAATTCATACTCAGAAAGATACAAGGAAGCACAGGATGCATAGACACAAAATGAGAATTCTCAAGACAACAACATGCTGCAAACTGGAGCTTGTGCATTTACTCAGAGTCAACTTGATCAAATTGTCCAGTTATTGAACCAAACACAGCTGAACTCTAGCAATGTTGGTATACAAGGGCAAGGACACTGAGAAAATGCTGCTTGTAGCTCAGGTATATCTAACCATAAAACCTTCTTAGTGTCCAAAATCCTCAAGAATTGGATTATTGACACTGGTGCCACTAATCATATGGTGTCTAACATTGATATGATTGAAAGTGCATCAATAAGAGAATCAATAGAGTCAAAACATGTTCAGTTACCTAATGGATAAAAGGCTTTGGTAACTCACATTGGCTCAAGTCTCATCTCTGAGAAAGACACTAAACAATGTATTTGTGCTACCACAGTTCAAGTATAATCTGATGTCTCTGTCACAAGCCAAAAAAGACTTCAATTGTGTTGCTTCTTTTTATCCTAACTTTTGCATTTTTCAGGACCTCTCCAAAGGGAAGGTGAAAATGATTGGTAAAAAATGCAATGGATTATACTTTTTGCTCAATTCTACTAAGGAGAACCTGAAAGCTAATATTGTCAACCTGTCTGCTCAAAGGACTTCATCGGTTAGTGCTGCTGATATAGGCTTGTGGAATAAGAGACTAGGCCACATATCTAGTAAAACCTTAACTACCATGCTTAAACTAAAGCATCATAGTGTATAAAATATTGTCAGAAAGTGTGATATATGCCCATGTGCTAGACAATGCAGACTACCTTTTCATTCTAGTACTAGTCTTACTACTGATAGCTTTAATCTTGTTCACATGGATGTATGAGGTCCCTACAGAGTACCAACTTATGATGGAAAATACTTTTTGACTATAGTCGATGACTACACAAGAATGACCTAGATTTACTTACTTAAAATGAAGTCTGATGTATGTATTGTCATGCCTTTATTTCTGCAGTTTGTTAAAACATAGTTTAATAAAGCAGTAAAAGCAGTTAGATCTGACAATGGTTTTGAGTTTGTTAATGACACCTGCACCACCTTGTTCAGTAGACTAGGCATCATACACCAAAGATATTGCCCCTACACTTCTCACGAAGCATAGACATATACTTGAGGTCACTAGAGCTATCAGACTTCAATCCCACATCCCTCTTAGATTTTGGAGTCATTGTGTACAAGCTGTTGTATATTTGATTAACAGAATGCATTCTATGTCTCACTATATCTGCATATCAAAAACTATACAACAAACTACCCTTCATAAATCACTTAAAAGTAATAGGATGTCTTTGTTACGCTAAAAATCTAACTGAATGTGATAAGATAGAGTATAGAGTTAGGACTGCAGTATTAATAGGGTTCTCAGAAACTCAAAAAGGATATATACTATATGATATCACTAATAAATCTTTATTTGTTAGCAGAGATACCTCTTTTCAAGAGTTTGAATTTCCCTTTCTCAAAACAACCTCAGAACCACCTCTATTTGTGGAAAATTTGGTAGAAGGTCATAGTGAAGATCACACTGATGCAAGAAGAATCACTAGCTCTTCTTAACCTGCTAACAATGATTTCATCAACATCACTCATCCACCTAATGACAACACATTATCTATAGCTCCTATACCTTAAGAGTGAGGTCACAACCAGTACCAACAAGAAAATCCATAAGAGGCACTCAACCACCTATATGGCTCAAGGACTTGTCTCTCTAAGCCTGTAGGACAAATCTCTATATCTTCTTCCACATTATGTTTCTTATGATAATATTTCACCTAACTGTAGTGCTTTTCTTTCAACTTTCTCTACACTGACAGAGCTAAAGACTTATGCTAAATGTACAAAGGATCCACAATAGGTACAAGCAATAAAGGCAGAAACCCAAGCCCTTCAAGTCAACAAAACATGGAAAGTAATGTCTATTACGATGTGGTAAGGCTATGGCATCGGTTTACACATTCTTGACTTGAAAAGAGTTAGAAGTTCCAATAGGAAGAAGCACTATTGGCTGTAAGTGGATCTATAAGATAAAATTTAAGTCGAATGGTGAAGTTGAGAGGTTGAAAGCAAGATTGGTTGCCAAAGGTTACAGCCAAAGAGAAGGGATTGACTATCAAGAGACATTCTCACCAGTAGTTAAGAAGGTCACAGTGAGATCTGTGCTATCTGTGGTTGTATATAAGCATTGGCATATACATCAAATGGATGTATAAAATGCCTTCTTACAAGGTGAATTTACTAATGATATATATATATATATATACATATATATATATGTATATATATATAGAGAGAGAGAGAGAGACATGCCTCAAGGTTTTGTGAGCCAAGGAGAGAATATGGTATGTAGACTCACAAAGTCATTATAAGGGCTTAAACAAGCCGCAAGATAGTGGAATGCTAAGCTTACTTAGTGATACAAGAATAACCAAGAACACAAGAAAACATACACCAAAACAGTCCACAAGTTAAGAAAACTGAGACTATTTTGGTGACCACTCTCGAATTCGCTACTTATAACAAGAATAGAGAAAACAACGAGTGTTAACACCTCAAAACGGCCAACCAACAAGTTATATTAGCACAATACAATGAAAAAAAAAACAAGGCTACAACAACTAGAACCTACGGGTTTTACAACAATACAAGGGAAATTCAGAACTAGAACAAGAAACAAAGATAGATAGTTAGACACAATGAAGTTATAATCTTAAGAACCCAAGAATGGTAAATCTTGGACCCTTAATACCATACACAACATGCACCTAACTCTTATGACACAGGAGGGCATCCACCTCTCAAGCACCAAGGTATCAAGCTTTGCAACACACAAGAGAATCCACCCTTATACTATGCCCTAATTTTGGTTTTGGAGCTCTCTCTCACGAGAGGAGTGTTCTTACAATCTCAAACATAAACTAAGTAAACAAAACCTAAATTTTTCTATTTATACAAGATTACAAACAAATAGATAAATGACAAAAGAGTCCTCCCATAAATGGGCTCAAAAAACCCCATAAGTGTACTAAAAGGATGGCTTTGGGCCTCCTTTACACTTGGGCTTGTGCAATCGTTTAAGTGGTCTTCAAAAGTGCTCAAAAGTGTCCATGTTCATGATCATACTTGTATTATCCTTTCCATCTTGAGAGGAATTTTCCCATAAATTTACGACCTCACCTCTTTTAGAGAGGTATCTCACACAGCCACACATCTTATACTTTCTCCTCAACTTGAATCCCAACCTCTTTGTGCTCTCCATCTTGAGGCTTGCCATCAACCTTAGCCGATTCAATCACCACTTCCTCTCCTAGGTAGTAAAACTTCCCTTCATATTTCTCTAATTTAGACACTCACTAGCCTTGCGCCCCCACCCTTAACACTTGAAGCATTGAAACCCCTTGGGATTTGAAGTAGAATTCAATTTATGTTCATATCTTGGAGAATATTTTTGGATAGCCTTGGGGATCTCAGGCTGGGAAGCCACAAAAGAGTTCTCTTTGAGCTTACTTTCCACCTCTAAAGCCGCTTAGAAGATACCCTCTATGGTGTCGAATTTGTGAAGAGTCATACGAGTGAAGATGTCCTTGTTTAACCCAACCTTGAAGCGCACAATGTCATGAATTACTCGCTCTCCCCGGTGGTCAAGTTTCAATATCAATTATTGAAATTCATCATAGTAAGCCATGACACTCTTGCTCCCTTGCCTCAAATTGTACAATTTGGCAAGGAGATCATGCCTATAAGTCTTGGGCAAGTACCTTTGCTGCATAAGGTTCTTCAACTGAAACCAAGAAGGAGGTTGTCCCCCGATCACCTAATTCCCGAACCGCTTAACATACTCCCACCACATATTAGCATATCCCTAAAAATAAGCTATTGCATAGAAACTCTTGTTTTACTAGGTGAGGTCATTGAGTTGGAATATCTTATCACACACAGACTCCAAAGCAAGATACGCTTGGGGATCACTCTCACCTTTGAAGATTGGGAGACTAACTTTGATGGAGTTTATGCCCAAGTCTTGATTTTGGTGGTCTTCCCTCACCTTTTGGCCAAGCTCCCCATATACCTCTCATTCTTTATTCCCTCAAGTAAGAATTACCATAGACTCCATAACCTCCATGTCATTCTTCCCCACCATATCCTTCCACATGGTTTGGTTGGTTCGGGTTAGTTGGGTTTGGATTGGCGGGAAAATAAGTTCTTTGGTCTAATGGAGCTTGAATTGGAATGTGAGGCCTTTGGTTGAGTAGAGGGATCGGGTTTGGTTTTGGTATTTGGGTTCCAAATGCTTCTTGTTGGACTTGGTGAAATGGAGGGTAGGTTGGTCTATCAAACTCTAGGCTTTGGGAAGCATTTGGTGGTTGTCTCAGTGGATTTATCATTTGGTGTAACATTTCGGGGGAGATGGTAGGAAAATTGTTTTGATCATGTACACTAGAGGACACATGATAGTATTGAGGAGTAGAGGGGCGGCTCTTTTGGCTTTCCACTAGTTCCAATCTCTCTCTCATAGTAGATACATCCCCTTTCAACAATGTTACATCCGTTTCTAACTTTCTAAGACTCACTTGCATTCTTTCCAAAGTGAGGTTGAGGCCTTCAATAAAATCCATAAGGATATTGGTATCATTGTTGACCATTGTTTGGGAGGTCGTTCCCTCCATTTTAATGTACCTAAGAAAAACATCTACAAAATAATAAATGAGTTAGTTGTAAAATAAAGGTCCTCACACTCTCTCGTTAGTTTTTTTTTTTACCTCTTGGATTTCTTCACTCAATCGCACAATTGTGGCAAGATTTATTGTATTCCGTGCTTGAGAGTTGAAACAAACCTCTACAACGACTCAAGAAAACAATAACAAAAAGACACATAAGGATCGTAAACACGAAGAACAGCTACAAAACTAACTTACAATCTAGTACTAGCTTGTAAGTTAGTAATGGAATCAACAAAAGAAACAACAAAAACTAAACTATAAGATCAGATTTTGAGCTTAAAATGGTCGTGTGAAATGTGATTTAATGACATGGCAGTCGGCCTCGAGTTTCTCAAAAATTTACTTGCCAATTTCAAGTCTTGACCATTTCACAATTTGGACTTGGTAGATTTGGTTAATGGAGGAAATTGTAGTCTTGGAGCTTCTTTTTCAAATTCAAAAAAAGACGTTGGACTTTCTTGTATTCCTCCTTATAACATTGGTCCTTGAGTCATGGAAATTTGTCGATAAATGTTGTTAAAGTCTTTGAAGTTATGTGAACAAGACTTTCACCAACAAGTACTACAAATTTGTCTTTCACCTTTTTAGATATATTTTGCAATTTAAAGCTTAACAAGATGATAAATGTGGTGAAGAAATCCAAGAACACAACAACAACATCAAGAATATCAAACAACAATTCTCTAAGAACTCAACAAGGCCAAGTCTAGAACAACACCACCAACCATGGTCACCCTTTGTTCATATCAACAACTTCAACAAATTTAGGTTCAAACTTAGATTTGGACTCTTTTAGTGTTGGTGATAAAGAAACCAACACTTGAAACACTCTAAACAAACAAATTACTACCAAGATCTAGATACACAAACACAAATTTCAGCCTAGAACAAGATGAACAAATTTCAACTTTTCTAGATTCTTTTTCCAGTTTTCACCCTTTTTTTTTTTTAATTTTCTAAGTAACAAACCCAAGATTGACTTTGTAGGAACGAAATCAAACTTGGCTTTGATACCAAATAATACAAGGATTACCAAGAACACAAGAAAACATACACCAAAACAGTCCATAAGTTGAGAAAACCCGAGACTATTTTGGTGACCACTCTCGGATTCACTACTTATAACAAGAATAGAGAAAACAGCGAGTGTTAATACCTCAAAACAGCCAACCAACTAGTTATATTAGCACAATACTATGAAGAACAACAAGTCTACAACAATTAGAATCTACGGGTTTTACAACAATATAAGGGAAATTCGAAACTAGAACAAGAAACAAACATAGATAGTTAGACACAATGAAGTTGTAATCTTAAGAACCCAAGAATGGTAACTCTTGGACCCTTAACGCCCCACTGAACATGCACCTAACTCTTACAATGACACAAGAGGGTATCAAGCTTTGCAACACACAAGAAAATTCACCCTTATGTTATTCCCTAATTTCGATTTTGGAGCTCTCGCATAAGAGGAGTGTTCTTATAATATCAAACATAAAATAAGTAAATAAAACCTACATTGTTCTATTTATACAATATTACAAACAAATAGAGAAATGATAAAAGGGTCCTCCTATAAATGGGCTCCAAAAACCCCCTTCAATGTACCAAAAGGATGGCTTTGGGCCTCCTTTACACTTGGCTTGTGCACTCCTTTAAGTGGTCTTCAAAAATACTCAAAAGTATCCATGGTCATGATCATAATTGTATCACTTAGGCTCTCATCAAGTCCCAGTTTCAACAAAGTCACTATGATCATTCTCTATTCACTAAGAGGACAAGTCAAGGCATGGTTATTGTACTTGTATATGTGGATGACATGCTGATAATAGGTGACACACTGGCACTCATTGAAGACACTAAGAGACATCTACAAAAAGCATTCAAAATGAAGGACCTAGGTGAGCTGAAATACTTTTTGGGGATTGAAAGGATTTTTAACTGGATATCTTGCAGCTAGCCTTTTCTTTGTGGGTATTTTCAGTTTTCATTTCCAAACTTACTTAATGCACTGATGTTACGAAATGACTACTTGCGTTTTTGTTAGGTATTCACAGTGTGATTGTTATCCTGCGTCAGCATGCTGACACTTTTGGCTATTCTTTCTGGTTCAGTATTGGCTTTTCATGCATGATATGGTCTTGTTTCTTTTAGTTTTGATGTAAATTTGACTTAACTGTTCTTATGCATTTGTGTGGTGCAGAATGTTTGGTCTAAGGAGAACTTTCTTAAAATAGATTGCTAGAAGTTGAAGTGGTGACACGAAGGTGCACTGCTCTTACACTTTCATGTCAAAACTTTCTCTATTACTTTGGTATTTCGTTCAATGTTGTATCCTTACTATCCAGGTTGACTTTCTCTTATTATATAAGAGGCAGTTCGGTGAAGCATACGCCTCTTCATCAACATGTCTGTATCATCATACGGGGCACTTTTGTCATTTCATTGCTCATCTGAGTTGTCTCGGTTTTTTGGGTTATCTAAGTTTGTCATCGTCGTCTTCCGGGAGTTGTTTTGTTTCGGGTTTTAGGCATGCTGCCTATACAATTACCAAGTGAGGTTTTAATTTGAAGAATGTTTCCTTTTAATGCTTTTGAACATTTCATGGTAGATTAGGTTTTTTTGGTTCTTCCTGTATTCAATTCATGAGTAGATAGGTACAATTGATGTGTTATACTGCTTCCTAAATCATCCGTCAATCAAAAGTTTTTATATTTTTTGGTTTTGTTTGAATTCAAATCACAATGAAACAATGTCGTTTTGTGGGAAAATTTCATGTTGATTTATTGTCTCTGATTAATGAAAAATAAATATAATTTTCGTTTAAATTATTCTTGTGGGATTAATTCTGTTTGGGTTATGTTGTTGAAATTGTGCTTTTGCATGATGTTGTTCAGCTGAATCTAATAGTCTTGTCTTTTACTACATTTTTAGGACCCATTTATTCATGAAAATCAAAAGCATATTCACTTTACTTTGTAATTTTGAAGTTGAAAATAGAGTTACGAGTTGTGGTTGGTCATATTAGCATATGCGACTCACCAATGCATCACCTCCCAACCTATTATTTTGAATAGTTACCTTATAATTCTGCATTTTCACGAACTAATGAAGAGCTTCATAATAATATTGATATTAATGATTCCATCAGCAGGACAACTGCTATAACTGCTCTTCTTATTGGAGACTTGTTTGTATGTGGCTAATATGGGTGATTCAAGAACTGTGTTGGCTGTTAAAGAAGGAAATAGAGTTGTGGCTAAAGATTTGTTTTCTGATCAGACGCCGTTTAGGAAAGATGAATGTGAGAGAGTGAAAAGTTGTGGGGCTAGAGTTCTTAGTGTTGATCAAGTGGGAGATCTAAAGGATCCTGATATTCAGTCATGGGGGATAAGGAAACAGGAGGAGGTCCACCTAGGTTGTGGGTACAAAATGGGATGTATCCAGGGACTGCTTTTTACGTGGAGTGTTGGAGATAGTACAGCTGAAACCATTGGTGTAGTTGCTCTCCCAGAGTTGTCAACAGTACGTTTTACAGCTCATCATTCTTTCTTTGTAGTTGCAAGTGATGGGGTTGTTGGATAATAAAATTTTTGAGGACGAAAAATAAATAATTCGAGACAAGAAAAAATATTGCAACAATCAATTTTATTGATTTCAATGCGAGTGTTACAATCTCTATGAATCCTTTGATTCGCCTTTTCAAATATAAATTCAAGGGTTTGAAGCTTGATCTTGAATTTGAACTTGGTTTGCAGACTCGAGGAACTTGATCTTGACTTGTGCTAAGCTTAATCTTGAATTTGAACTTGGTTTGCAGGCTTGTTCTTGAATATTGCGGTCTTGGTCTTGAATCTTGATGATCTTGATTTGAATACTTGAGTTTTTCTTGATGATCTTGATTTGAATACTTGAGCTTTTTAGAGAAATAGTGGAGTTTAATCCACGAGCTTTCTCTTGCTTACTTGTTAGAATTCTGGGGGTCCTTTTTCTAAATTATGAGACCCCTATTTATAGTTGTGGTAGGGAAGAAGTCATGATAAGTATGAACTTTCTTTGGTCAATCAAATTTAAGTGACATGACATTTCTTATGAATTTTTTATTTACTGCATCATTTTGACACATGGCATGATTTCATTGGCTCTTTCACTTGACTTAACATGCCACGTCATCTATCATGACACCAAATTGGGCCTCTAGAACATGATGGCATCTTGGGTTTGCTAAAGTGGGCTAATCATTCTTTTAACCCAAATTATTGGACTAGCCCAATTAAAAGAATTGGACTCTAATTAAATTCACATATTTTTAAATTTAAATAACAACAACAACAACAACAAACCCAGTGTATTCCCACCTGGTGGGGTCTGGGGGGGTAAGATGTACGCAGTCCATACCTCTACCTCTAAAGAAGTAGAAAGGCTGTTTCCGATAGACCCCCGGCTCAAGACAACAAAACACCAGATACCACACAAATACAAAGTAAAGCACCGAAACAAGGTTACAAGATTACAAGATTACACAACATAACATCCATAACATAAATACAGCAGCCATAAGTAAAAGAAATAAAAACAGAAAGAAAACAGAGGGAAAACAGAGGAAAGCACCCAGATTCGTACTGAAACAAGAGATAAGGAACACGAAAAATCATAATCGGAATACTACCCCCAACAAGTAATTCCCTACACTAGCGACCCCCAACTGGCCTAGTCCTCTGCCCTAATTCGCGTCCTCCAGACTTTCCTATCTAGGGTCATGTCCTCGGTGAGCTGTAACTGCTCCATGTCCCGCCTAATCACCTCACCCCAGTACTTCTTCGGCCTTCCCCTACCCCGCCTAAAACCATCCAACGCTAGCCGCTCACACCTACGAACCGGGGCATCCATGCCCCTCCTCTTCACGTGTCCGAACCAGCTCAATCGAACTTCCCGCATCTTGCACTCCACTGGTGCCACACCAACCTTCTCCCTGATAATCTTATTCCGAACTCTATCCCCCCTAGTCAGCCCGCACATCCAGCGCAACATCCGCATCTCTGCCACCTTCATCTTTTGGATGTGGGAATTCTTAACTGGCCAACATTCCGCTCCATACAACATGGCCGGACGGACTACCACCCTGTAGAATTTGCCTTTAAGCTTGGGCGGCACCTTCTTATCACAAAACACCCCCGACGCGAGCTTCCACTTCATCCATCCCGCCCCAATACGGTGCGAGACATCCTCGTCAATCTCCCCGTTACCCTGGATCACGGACCCGAGATACTTGAAACTATCCTTCTTACAAACCACCTGAGATTCCAGCTTCACTACCACCTCATCCTCCAGCCTTACGTCACTAAACTTGCATTCCAAATACTCTGTCTTGCTTCTGCTCAACCTGAACCCTTTAGACTCCAGGGTTTGTCTCCACACTTCTAATTTATCATTCACGCCCCCTCGAGTCTCGTCAATCAGAACTATATCATCCGCAAAAAGCATACACCACGGCACCTCCCCTTGAATACGTCGTGTCAACACATCCATCACCAAAGCAAACAAAAAAGGGCTAAGAGTAGATCCCTGATGTAACCCTGTCAGGACGTTAAAGTGCTCTGAGTCTCCTCCCGCCATCCTCACCTGCGTTTTTGCTCCCTCATACATGTCTTTAATTGCTCGGATATATGCCTGCGGGGCTCCACTCACCTCCAAGCACCTCCAAAACACCTCTCTGGGGACTTTGTCGTATGCCTTCTCCAGGTCGATAAACACCATGTGCAGGTCCTTCTTTCTTTTCCTATACTGTTCCACCAACCTCCGTACCAGGTGAATTGCCTCCGTCGTCGAACGGCCAGGCATAAACCCAAACTGGTTTTCCGAAATAGACAATAACCGTCTCAGCCTCGTCTCGACCACTCTCTCCCAAATCTTCATAGAGTGACTCAATAACTTAATCCCCCTATAGTTATTGCAACTCTGGATGTCCCCCTTATTCTTATAGAGAGGGATCATGGTACTCCACCTCCAAGCCTCGGGCATCTTTGCCGTCTTGAAAATTTCGTTGAACAAACCAGTCAACCACCTTACACCAGCCTCTCCAACGAACTTCCAAAACTCCACCGGTATCTCATCCGGCCCCGTCGCCCTCCTCCTTCGCATCCTGCGAACAGCTTCTCTAACCTCTTCTACCCTAAACCGTCTACAATAACTAAAATCCCGACACTCCTCTGAGCGCTCCAAATCCCCTAACTCGACAGCTCTATCCCCTTCGTCATTTAAGAGCCTGTGGAAGTACGACTGCCATCTATCCTTAATGTGGCCGTCCTCCACCAACACTCTACCATCCTCCCCCTTAATGCACCTCACCTGATCGAGGTCTCGCCCCTTCCTCTCCCTAGCCTTAGCTAGTCTAAACAACTTTTTCTCCCCTCCTTTCCCCTGTAACCCTGCATACAAGCTCTCAAAGGCGGCCGTCTTAGCTGCCGTAACAGCTGACAGCCTCCTTCCTAGCTAGCTTGTACTCCTTTCTGTTTACCCGCTTCTCTTCTTCGTCCTTACTCTCAACCAACTTAGCATACGCCCCTTTCTTGGCCTCCACTTTCTTCTCCACCTCTTCATTCCACCACCAATCCCCCAGATGGTGCCCGGCTCGGCCCCTAGAGACACCCAACACCTCAGTTGCATTCTCCCTGATGCACCTCGCTGCCCTATCCCACATACTATCCACGTCCCCCTTATACAGCCACACCCCCATTCCCGCCAACTTCTCCCCTATCTCCCACGCCTTCGCTGGCGTCAAGCCGCCCCACTTAATTCTAGGTCTACCCTCCTTGCATCTCCTCTTTCTAATCTTCTTTATACCCAAATCCATAACCAAGAGCCTATGCTGGGTCGAAAGATTCTCACTCGGTATAACCTTACAGTCCTTACACAGCACCCTATCTCCTTTCCGAAGCAACAGAAAGTCAATCTGGGTCCTGGCTAACGCGCTTCGAAAGGTGATCAAGTGATCGTCCTTCTTCGGAAAGCCCGAATTCACCACCACCAGCCCAAAGGACCGCGCAAACTCCAAAAGAGTGGTCCCCTCTTCATTTCTGTCCCCAAAACCAAAGCCACCGTGCACATCACCAAAGCCTCCCGGTAACGCCCCGATGTGCCCGTTGAAATCTCCTGCTACCACAATCTTCTCCGAGCTAGGCACGCCTCTCACCACCTCCTCCAAAGCCTCCCAAAATCGCATTTTCTCCTCCCCCTCCGAGCCCACATGGGGCGCATAGGCACTACATACGTTCAAGGTAAACCCCCGGATGACCAACTTAATAGTCATCAACTTATCGTTGATCCTCTTCACCTCTACGACCTGGCCTCTAAGCTCTTCATCTACTAAGATGCCAACTCCATTCCTACGCCTCTCGCTCCCAGAGTACCATAGCTTATAACCATCCACATCCCTAGCCTTAGACCCTACCCACTTGGTTTCTTGGACACACGCAATATTGATCCTCCTCTTCCTAAGGATCTTCACCAGTTCTACGGACTTACCCTGAAGGGTCCCTATATTCCAAGACCCAACCCTCAGCCTACCATCACTATCCACCCGCCCTCCCAGACCACCCCCGCGGCCAAACCTTGGCCTCCCTCCCACCCCTGCCTTTTCCTCAACCCCTGCCCCCACAACAACCCCACGCCCCAACGCTCTATCACCTGAAGACCGAAAGACTTAGCTTGATTGGCCGGCTTAAGGAGGTAAGAGTTTAACTTTGCCTCTATCGCCTTAAGACCGAAAGATTTATGCATAATTGGTCGGCTTAAGGTGGTAAAAGTTTAACTTCACCTTTGTCACCTTAAGACCAAAAGAATTTGCTTGAAGACGGCATGGTTTTCTTTAAGTGTAGGCCCTTTCACTGATGCATTTATGCGATGATCTTCTCTAAATATGGGCTCTTTCATCGATGAACTTATGCAATGATCTTCTTTAAGTATGGACCCTTTCATTATTGCACTTTTGCAATGGTCTTCTTTAAGTATGGGCCCTTTCCAATGGTTAGCTTAAGGTGCAAAGGGTTTAACCTTGCCTCCATCACCTTAATACCTAAGAAGTTTGACTTCAAGTATACGTGAATGTATTTCACCAAAGCCAAAACATAAAAGACTCTCCCTTTTTTTTCAATTCTTCTGCATTTTTGCAAGTATTATTTTTTTTTCGAACCTTGATTCTGTGTTTGACCAAGATTCTTTTGTTCATGCAGCTTGCAGATATGATTCACTTTAGAGACTATACATCTTATCTTCTAACAACAAGTATCTTCTAATTGAGGCTGATAATGGTATAATTTTAACTAGGTTATTGACTGAAACTCCAATAGCAGGCAGGTATGTAGGTCCGTGGCCACCCTTGAAAAATTCTCTCCACGTGTCAGATTGGACTTCAGAACATGACATTGGTGCTAATCATTTGGTAAAAGTATGACTTCTTCGGACTCCAAACCAACGTCAATTGAATATTATGAGCAGCCTTCCTTGCTTAGGATGTCGGGTACTCAAAGGAGAAGTACGTTGGGGGGACACTATGGAGATAACCGGTGAATATTGTCATACTCAAGGATATTGGGAATGGATCGAGGATATATTGGCTAGAAGTGCACAATCCTTAAAGGCAACCAAAATATATGATGTTTATGCTTCAATGTTTACATATAATTGAAACTCGAACATATTATAGGCATTCTTTGAGGCTTGGTGTCCAACTACTAACACATTTCTTACTTCTGTTGGAGAGCTATCCATATCCCTTTGGGATTTATACAAAATTGGAGGTCTGCCTATCGGAGGCATTTCTTATGAAGAAGTAGTGCCCGAAACGAAGGAGCTTATAGGTGCTGATGAAAAGAATGAGAGATTTATCCCTCGTTCTTGCGAATTCTTGTTTGTAGCTTTCCAACATATTCAATAAGAAGAGGCTTCTAATCTAAGAGTTCCTCTAAGAAAGTGGATAAAGTTTTGGTGCAAAAGGGTATTAAGATATGAGTCAACTCCACTAAGGAAGGAGAAAAAATCCTCTCGCTTGAAGTCAACCCATAACCCAACTCGGACTATTCCGAATGCAGCAAAGTGGTCAAGCGCAGATGATGCCACATTTTCTACACTTGGCATGAAGTATGAACATAGGATTGATACATATTTGACAGCGTCCCTATCATGTTGATTGTGCACTTTTATATTTCCCTCTAATGATGGATATTTTATTCGCCCAGGAACATTTAGAGTAGCAGCCATGATAGCGGATAAGTAAACTTTCAGTCTTCCAATTCCAGTCCTATCAAGCATTTATAATGGTCTCAACAGGGTCTATAAATCTTCGCAGCTTGAGCAACTCAGAATATCTTTTCCTATCCATTATGTGTATGGTTGGCTTGCTTACTATTTTAAGACACATTTTCCACTTTCTAGTGGACCATCTATTCCATTGATGACGGCTATTCCGGAGAAGACGGGGCAAAGTACTTTGATGGAGAGCTTGCCAAAAAATGTATCCATCAAGGGGACACTGCTATTTGGAATTCAACTATGCCAAAAAAGTCCAGTCCTTTTGTTATTTTGTGGATGATGATAAGAATGAAGAGTCAGAGATAAGCTACTTCATGAGCCTCCGTTTTAACTTACTCTCTTGTAGATATGGAGGTTCATTTATACTTGAGCCATACAGTCCACACCGATTTAGCCATCAGTTTGGGTTTTACCAAGGCCTTCCTGGAATCTTGGAAAATGATATTTGCAGTGCTTCACTAGATGAAGGACTCAAATTTCATCGAATTTGTGTATTTCATGGTTCTATGTCAAAATCAACTTTCCCTAAAGCCACACCAATGTGCGAAGACATTCATCCACTTCATATAAATCTTGGTGGGACAAAGTTCATGGACACTTTCTTGAAGTTAACTTGCAATCTTTGGTGAACGCCATAGGTCCTATTGTTGACACTCCCAAGAACATGGTGATGAGGTCCCAGTTATGGTTAAGGCTCCTATTTTGAAACCTAAGGTAGTCATTCCATTCAGGGTTAAGGGACCTCTACATGCGGAAACTCAAAAAGAGTAGTCGTCTGTCCTGACTCAACAGGATTTCAATAAATGACCACCTCAAGACGAGAGCTAGAGTAGTCATGGAGATCGTTGCTGGAAAAAGGTAAAACCATCCTTGGGAAAGAAAGGTGATTCTAACACCCATGTGGAGATTCTTGCTAGTTCATCGGAGACTCCACCAGCTATCAAGAAGGTAATGACAACTCTTTTACCATTTCACAGTATATGCATTGTCTTTATATACCCCTTATATTATGTTTTTCTTTGTAGGTGTGGTCAGACAATGTCCAAATTTTGGAAAATCCTCATCAAAGTAAGCCACAAGATAGTAGCGAATCTGTAGTAGGTCCAAAATTAAGGGAGTTACTTTTGTCATCCAAAGAGGTTACTTCTAACTCTTGTGGTAAATTCAAAGCAAATGTGGAGTCATGTGGTAAATTCAAAGCAAATATGGAGTCAAACTTTTCCCGGAAACCAGCAGTAATCATGTCTGTTTTTTATGGAAAGCAGGTCATTTCAGAGTTTAAAAAGGAATTTATCATGAAGGCTTGGGCTAGTATCCGTACCAAACTTGTAGGCCTTACTCCAAATCGTGCTTCTTCTATCCAAGATAACATCGAATTCATACTGAATGACATGAGTGGAATAGGGGCGGATATTTCCCCTTTGTAGGATTTATTGGGGTCTTTATTTGGGATGGGGACTTCCTATGACCAAGCACGATCCGCCCTTGTTGATAAGACCACATCAATTAAAGAGTCAGAGCCATATTTAAAAGCCAAATAACATCTTGAGCTTGTATAGAGAGAGAGGGATAAAAAGCCTGAAGAAGTCTCTGCCACCTGCAAATCTCTTGAGAAGGCAAGAAAGAAGGTGAAGACGTTGAAAGCTCGCCGAGATGCTGCTGAGCAAGAAGCTGCAGAGATGGAATCCAAAGTTTTAGCTGCTGAAGAAGAGTTTTCCAAGTGTTCTGATGTCTCCCTTGTAGCAACAAAAGCCTCAAAGGTTGTGGACAAGAAGAAGCAAGTCTTAGAGGCTGCTTTACAAGATTTAGTCAATTATAAGCTATACTTCGATTAGCCTTAGGATATGTCTTCCTTCAAACCTTCTTGTTGCTTTCTCTTACCCTTTTTTTTAATTGAGTAGTCGGATCTATTAGTCACAATGGAAACTCTTTTTCTTTATATTGCACATTTAGTTTAACATTTCCTTTGAATTCCAACCCCAAGAATTGCTTGCTTATTTTGATGCATTGATGTCGTCATATTAAACTCTGGCTTTTCTCTTCCAAAATTGTTACTCATTGGCTTCACGTATTTGTCTCACAACCCAGTTGGACTTACAACTTCAATTTGAAAGCCTTAAAAATTAAAGCTTTTGACCTCATAATTGATAATTGCACGTGTGGTAGATCTATGCCTCAACTGTAAGCTTTGGGTATTTCAAATCCTATCGAAAGAGTTTCCTTTTATTTTGATGGGTTGTCCCCATTGAGCCACAAGTATTTGACATAATTCCAACACTTAATTGAGATGTATGCAGACTTCCCTTTCATACGACGGATTAAATGGGGACATGTATTTTTTTGACACCCATGCAACTGAACTCAGAATGAAATTCCAAGTGCCTACGTACCTCAGTAAAGAGGATCAAGTCACAACATAGTTCTGAGTGAGTTTTTTTTTTGTGTCCTAAGTTTTGCCTAGGCCTCCTTTTTTGAGGTTTTCAACCTAGCGGACATTTATTTAATTTTTTTTGTGAGCCATTCACAGTTTATTCTCTTGCGGGCCAGGAATAGACATGTAGTTTATACTCGTTCTTTAAGGAGTGTCATCTTCTTTTAAGGATAGTACTTCTTCAAGAACTTGGCATTGATGGGGCCAACCCTCACGCCATCTGTATCTCCAAGCTTCTAAGCACCATTTGAATATACCTCTTGTATGGCATATGGTCCATCCCACTTCGAGGTGAATTTGCCCCCAGACTTATGAGAAGTGATAATGGGCCTTCTTACTGCAAGGACTTGATATCCAACTTGGAAGTACCTCAAGCGAACCCTTTTTTTCAAAAAATAAGATAGTCAGGCTTGATAGCATTCAAGATTTTGTTGATCCTTCAGCCTCTTCTCATCAAGAGCTTCTAACTCTGCAAGATGCAACTAGCATTTTCTTCATCAGTGAGCCCTTCTTGAATATCCAATCTCAAAGAAGGTATTTGACACAAGTGGTAGGACTGCTTCAACTCCAAAAGCAAGTGAGTATGGGGTTTCTTGCGTTGGTGTATGGTAAGTTATCCTATACACCCATAAAGCTTCTTCCATTCGCTCATGCCAGTCTCGTTTGGATTTGGATACGACTTTCTTCAACAAGTTTCATAAAGTCTTATTGAAGCTTCATCTAGACCGTTGGCGGCAGCATGGTACATAGAAGACTTGCGCTGCTTGAAGCCAAAGAGATCACAAATCTTATTCATCAGTTTGTTATTAAACGGTTTGCCATTGTCAGTTATTATATATTGAGGGATTCCAAAGCGGTGACGATATTCACTCAGATGAAGTTCACAATATTTTCTTTCTTTACTTCCTTGAGAGCAACAGCTTTAGCCCATTTTAAGAAGTAATTTGTCGCGGACAAGATGTATAAGTGTCCACCAGAAGACTTTGGTAGTGGACCAACAACATCCATTCCCCAAGCATTGAATGGGCAAGACGCTACAGTTGGATATAACACCTCTAGAGGTTGATGTATTAAATTTGCATGGAATTGGCAAGCTTTGCATCTTCTAGCATATTCCAAGCAATCTTTCACCATCGTTGGCCAATAATATCCCATCCTTTTAATGTGAAAATGGAGCTTCGGTCCAGACACATGTGATCCACAAACTCTCGAGTGCGCTTCTTTCAAAGATTGAATTGCTTCTTCCTCCCCCCAAACACCGTAAGAGTACTCCTTCAAATGATCTTCTATACAGTGTGTGTTTGTAGTAAAGAAAGCGAGGTACACGACGACGAATGTCAGTCTTTCTCCTTGGATCTTCTGGAAGTATACCATAACATAAGTAATCAATGATAAGTTGTCGTCAATCTTCTTTTACAAGTTTAGACACGCCAACGAGGTATTCAGCCTTGTTTTTCACATCCTCATATGACGGTGGTACTACCTATTCTTGGCGGACAGTAACTTGGGTCTGATTTGAAAGAGTCAGGGTTGAGGCCAGAGCAGCTAGGGCATCAGCTTGCTTATTTTCTCTCCTTGGCATATATTGGAGGGTTACTCCTCCAAGCCACCCCATCAACTTCTGTTCATAATCGTGATATGGTCGCAGTTTAGGCTTTCTGACTTCATAGCTTCACAAAAGATGCTTGATCACCAATTGGAAGTCACCAAAGACTTGTAATTGTAGTTGTTTCATGTCCACTGCCATCTCAAGTCCAAGTATTAAAGCTTAATATTCAGCACTATTATTATAGCAATGATTTGTTAGGGTAAAAGAGTATGGGATGACCTCTTCTTATGGAGTGATGAATACCACACCGACACCAGCTCCATCTCAATGTGCAGCACCATCAAAGTGCATCTTCCATGGGCGTCTAGCTTCAATGACCATTGCATCTTCATCAAGAAGTTCATCGCTCAGTTCCCAATCATCAGGTATCGGGTGGTCTTCTAAGAAGTCAGCCAATGTTTGTCCCTTTATGACTTTTTAGGGAACATACACAATCTCAAACTGTTGAAATTTAAGGTACCATCTTGCAAGTCGGTCACTAAGGATGGGTTTCGACATTGCAAACTTGATGGGATTTTCCCTAGACGCTACACGAGCGACAAGAGCTTGAAAGTAGTGTTTCATCTTTTGAATTGAGAAGGCCAATGCCAAACATAACTTTTCAATTGGAGAATACTTTAGCTCATTTGGTGTCATCATTCTGCTCAGATAGTAAAGAGAGTTTTCTTTGCCTTCACTATTTTCTTGAGCCAGTAGTGCTTCAACCGACCTCTTTTATGCCGCGATATAGAGTATCAACGGCTTCCCAGGTATGGGTACCGCAAGAACTGGAGGTTTCATTAAGTATGATTTGATACTCTCAAAGGCATTACTACACGTTTGGTCCCATAAGGAGGTGTCCTTCTTCATGAGACGATTAAATGGTTGACATTTTCTGAACAAGTTTGAGATGAACCTTCTTAAATAGACATTTTCTGACCAAGTTTGAGATGAACCTTCTTAAATATGCTATCCTTCCTTGAAGTCTTTTTAACTCGTGAATGTTTTGAGGCTCGGGCATCTTCAAAATTGCATCGACCTTGGCTTGATCAATTTGAATTCCTTGGTGTTGCACAATGAAACCAAAAAACTTTCCAGAAGTAACTCCGATGCACACTTCAATGGATTCATCCTAAGTTGATATCTTCGAAGTAACTCGAACACCATTCTTAGGTCTTTTAAGTGGTCATCTCTCTTTATTGACTTCACCACTGGATCATCCACGTAGCATTCAACATTTTTGTGGAGTAGGCTGTCAAAGATGTTTTGCATAGCCCTTTGATAAGTGTCACCAGCATTCTTCAAATCAAAAGTCATCACCTTATAGCAACAAATACCTTTGGGCGTACAAAATGCAGTGAGTTCTTTATCCTTTGGCGCCATACAGATTTGATTGTAGCCGGATGAACCATCCATGAAGGATATTGCTTCATAACCAGTGGTGGCATCAATCATCAAATTTGGTATAGGGATTAGAAAATCATTCTTAGGGTAGGCGTTGTTGAGATCCTGAAAGTCAACACAAACTCGAATTTGGCCATTCTTCTTCCGTACTGGAACAATACTTGAAATCCATATGGGATATTTGACTTCATGAATAAATCCAGCTTCAATAAGTTGGTTAATTTCATTTTCAATCAAAGGAACCAACTCTGGCCTAAAGCGCCTTTGGGCTTGCTTAACAGGACGAGCCCCGTTCCTGACCGCCAACTGATGGACTGTTACTTTTGGATCTAAGCCAGTCATTTCTTTGTAACTCCAAGTGAAAAAATCCATATATTCTTTGAGTATGTCCATATAAGCGATTTTTTCCTCCACTTTTAGAAACGCACTTAGGTAAGTTGGTCTTGGGTCTTCATTAGTTCCAAGATTGAATTCCTTCAAGGAATCTATTGTGGCCTTTACTCCTTCTTTAAGTTGAGATGGAGCATCTCCAGCATCTTTTTTCTCTTGAGGATGATCATCATTGATGGATGTGTGGTGACACCATAAAGTATATTCCATATCTTTATCAACCTTCATTTGAGACGAGACCTCATTCTCATTTTGGATTGTAACATGATATGAGGAGCCAACACTTTATTCATTTTCCTCACGTTCCTTGGTATACACTACGGTATGAGTTTTATCTTTTAACACCTCGTTGTACGAAACTACTAGTTTCATCTGTCATTTTATTCTAGAAGGAATCAAACTTTGAAAATCATTTTGTATTTTAAGCAAAGAGTGCATCATCGCGCTTTGATGACTCCTATTACACTTGTTGCTTTTCCTCTTATTTAGAGGTCCTAACCTTTTGAACACAAAAGTTCTTACAGTTGATTCTCCAAGTAGGTCAAAGACAAAAGCTGTTTTATTGATGCAGTGGACTCTTCCTTTACAGTGATGTAGTTGCTAACCGCCCTTCTTATGGAAATGCAAATTGGAGGCGGCTGCATATATCCTAGGCCTTCACGTGTCTGTGTGGTCGTACCTTCCGATGGAAGTTTTCCCAACCTTGATGGCTCATTTGGATTGTATCCAGCCTTTACAAATAGTTTGTATGCTTTTAGATCGAAGCCATTCTTCGTACATTTTGTAGGGAGTGTCATATCTTGAGAAAGATTTTAAGCCACAGACTCTTCAAGAAGTCTTGAGGATGGATTTATTGCCTCAATCTTTCTTATATGTAAAGTTAGCCTCGTTAGCACATTATCTTTGGAATTCGATGGGTGATCTTTCTCTTTTTTTACCTTTGGTACAAAATGAAGAACGGGAGTTGCCTTCTTTTTCGGAGAAGCGACACCTTCTTTATTTGAAGTGGAGAGAGGCTTCTTGGTGGTGACTTTTTCGTCATTCACCGTGACCTTCTTAGATGCAAGATCGTCACACTTGGTCTTGGTGACATATTCAACCCTTTTCTCATCCACAACATGCTTCTTTAAGTAGAATTTTGCATCGGCAAAATGTGACTCAGCTTCAGTGAATGGCTTGTCATCGGCAACTATCTTTCTTTCCACTCCGTCTTCAAGGTACTTCAAGCATTGATAGTACGAGGACGAGATAATTTTGTTCCCATGCACCCTAGGCCTACCAATCAATATAGTATATGAAGTTTTGGCATCGATCATATGCATCAATGGGTTTAATTGAAAATCATCCATACGAATCCCTAACTTGATACATCCTATGGACCTCTAGCCCCCTTGGTTGAAGCCTTGGATCATTATACGTCTTTCGTCCAGTTCGCTAGTAGCGATGCCAAGTTCCTTTATCATGTGGATAGGCAGGCTCATCTATCAAAATTCTATTAATCCTCTTTCCTAGAATTTGACCCACCATATTATAAGGGACGGTTATGTAGGGCCTCACCAGGTAGAAGATCATTATTTGTGAATGTGATTTTTGGATCACACACATGTGCCTCTTAGCCAAGAGTTTCAGCAAGCTTTTTGGAAGGTGAAGGAACCTCCATGGGTAGATTCTCACCCTTTGACCCCTCTTTGACGGTATTAAAATAAGACGCCTCAAGGTTGACTTGGGCAGTCCTTACATGAAACTAACTTGGTAAGAATTCCTCTAAAGTCACCGGACATAAAGGTTTTTGGTGGTGAAGCTCCGTCACCCTCGTCTTCTTTGGGAATCCAACGAACTTATGTTTCCTTGGTTTCTTTACCATTCTTCTGCTAGTTGGCTTCTCGTATGTCTCCTTTCGCAGACTCATTTTCTTGTGTCTGCGTCTGGTCACCAGAGTCTAACCTTCATCATCGTCTTCGTTAATTGAAGACCTGTCGGTCTCTAATATTTTCTCATTATGCTCTCCTACACATATTTGGACTGGGTTGAGCAAGCCAAAAATAATAGATATTTGATGAGAACTGGCCATCTCATTGTCGAAGAATATCTTCGTCTCTTTTGCTAGTTGCATAACTTTATCTTTAAAGACAAAGTATTTTTTCAGAGGGTGACTTATGAGCCTATGATATTTGCAATAATTAGGGTCATTGGTCCGCCCAGCTTCACTGGGATGCTTCATCTCTGGGAGTTCAATGAGCTTATGCTAAAGAAGTTCATCGAAAATCTCAGCAACATCAGAATCAAGGAAGGGATATTCCTTTTCTTGCATCTCCTTTAAAGTTTTCTGATTTGGACGTGTTCCAGAAGTCGTTTTCACACTTTGCTTCTTGCTCACCTTTGTGGTAACCTTCATAGGAGACACATTGACATTCATGGATTCTTTGTTATCATTTTTAGGGACAAACTTACCCCATCTTTTGGGCCTCTAGAATATGATGACATCTTGGGCTTGCTAAAGTGGGCTAATCATTCTTTTAACCCAAATTAATGGACTAGCCCAATTAAAAGAATTGGACTTTAATTAAATCCACATATATTTGAATTTAAATAATTGATCCAATTATATTAATCCACAATATTTATTTGGGACTAATATATTTTAAATTTAATATTATCCAAATTTTGTACAATAAAATTTTATTGCTTACAAGGGTCTTTGAGTTCCTTTCCAGCCAAACCGTGGTGGACATGGTAAGGGTTACTTTAATTTATTGAGTTGTTATTAACTCCATTTGATTAAGCTGAAATCTAAAATCAAGCTAATGAGAAAACATAGAAACGATTGGCATCGCACCTTAATCCTAAACGAATTGACTTAAGTGATGTGAATCCACTATATCCTTCCTGCTCACCAGTTTTTGGGTAGATATTTTATAATTTGTCCTTTAAGACATTAATTAGGATTCTGAGAAGCTGGAGATTAATTACATCTGACACTTACCCGTACATTGAGATACAAATCTCAAAATACTATATTCCTAAGTAGTGTAGACTCATTACTTCCGATGCCGAACCCATATGGAATTCTCCAAAAAAACAAGCACTACTTTTGAAAAATTTGACATGCACCCGCTAATATTTTTAAAGATTACAAAAAATATATCTTATACTGATGGATTTGTATAATAGTCTTATTTTTATATTTCTGTAGTATAGGATTATTTAGCTGTATAAATGATGAATAGGAAAATTGTTGTATGTATAACTGATTAATAGGAAAATTGTTGTCTGATGAATTTAGTGTGAAAGCTGGTTGTATTAATAGGAAAATTGTTGTCTAATTCACAAGGATAGCATTATTGAGGTGCGTGCTTCACAAGTTCCATTAGAAACAGACTAAAGAAATTTCCTGCAAGTCTACGTTAATTTTAATTTACCGTGCATTTCTACTTGTTAAAAGATCGGTAAGGATATTGTTCCGATAGATAACTCTTCTATAGAGTTCATTAATATCTGAGCTCATTAGTTTACCCCCATCTATCTGAATGATCAGTCTCAACTAAGGGGAATGTCACGACCCAAATTCGGGATCGTGATGGCACCTATCCCATCCTCCGTGATAGGTAAACCAAAAACCTAATTCCACGAACATCATCTCAAACTCATAGAAACGGGAGAAAATAGAACATAACTTATTCCAAATAATCTCATAAGTAGATACATAGTCTAGTAAAATCAATTCGTAGATGATATCAGATGTGCAAGTCACTAATACAAGCCACTAAATACAGAACCAAAAAAAAGTTCAAGTCTTTCAAAATGCGGAAAATGCATAAGAATAAAGATGAAGGAGATTTTAGTAGTCGCTGAAGCCAGTAGCAGCTACCTCGAATCTCCGATGATGCTAGCAATGAAGGAACCACAGGAATCAATATCTAGAGGTCATCGGATCTGTACCTGCACGTAGGGTGCAGAAAAAGCAAGAGTGAGTATGGAACCACATGTACTCAACAAGCATCATCGACCGACCTGTAAGACCCTGCAAATTCACGTGTCAAATTCAGCTCGTAAAGCTCCATGAAAGATCCCAAGACTTAGAAATTTTGCCGAGTGTTCAAGATTTAACACTAAGTCTCATTTTAGACCTCCGATCTTCGAGTATTTATTTGAAGACCTTCCCGATCTTCGTTTTTTGATTTTCAAGTTGTGTTAAGATGGGTCAAGGTCGTAGTACATCTCGGGTGAGTTTCGGAATTTTTGGAATCCATTTAGAGCATTTTCGGATTTCGAAACAGTAGCATCATGCAATTAGCATGCGACGCATGCTATATCGCATGGTCCTAGCATGCTATAGAGAATGCGAAGCATGCTTCTCTGCACTGGGATAAAGCATGTGAAGCATGCTATTCTGCGGTGGAAATAGCATGCGACGCATGCTCCATCGCACGATGCCAAAAATTTCAGCATTCCAGCTCCGTTCTCTTAAGGACATTTGGGTTAATTTGCATCCATATATAAGCTTCTAAACACGGGATTTGGGCTCCATAACACCAAAATATATCCTTTTTGTTGATTTTCTCTCAAGAACAACCAAGAACTGAAGTTAGGGTTTTCATAGAAGCTCCAAGAATCAAAATATTACACCGTAAAACTTCAAGGAAACTTCTAAATAAGGTATGCGTGAGTTGATTCATGGACTCCTTTGGTTCATGAAGCTCAAGAAACATCTTCTAAATTATGTATTTTGATAGTTATGTTGTTGATGGTTGATGATCATGTTGTTGGAGTTTGATGATGCCCAATATGGGATTTTTATATGTTTATGTGAAGCTATGGTGGTATATGATGTATGAATATGTGAAATTTGTGATCGACTATTTGTAATCTTGATGAATCCACCTATGACCAAGATGTTCATGGAAGGTGTTTGTGAAAATACCTAAGAGAATAGAAATCATGCTTTTAGGAAATAATAGGTCCTAAATGACTATTCCATGTTCTAGGTTTATGTTCAACGTGATTTTCATGCTATTGTCTTGAATTGAAGATGTTGTATGAGATGCCCATGATATTGTTGTGATATGGAATGACCATGATATTGAAGCCATGCAAGTATATATATATGTTGTATACATTCCCATCCATGTGATAGATTGTTGAGAACCATGCTTAGTATGAAATCCCTAATTATGATATTGTGAATTGTGGACTCTACTCTTATGATCAAGTGAGTATTGTGTGTCAGTTTCCTTCCATCGAGTCCTGGGGGTACTTGTACCCGAAAACTATAGTTGTGTGCCTAGATCTAGTGTCATGTTTCAAGACATCCTCAGTCAAGCTATGCTCCGTAGATTTCAGTTAGTCATATGACTCAGGAAAACTCAAAAATCTCAGCAATTCAGTAGTCTCAGTGAGTTCGGTACTCTCAATCAGACCTCAGATCTCAATTAGCTTTTCTGTTAGTCAACGAAACTCAGTGAATTCAGCTTAGCTTGGCTAAGAAAAATACTATCATCTCAGTTAATCAGTTTAGTTAATTAGTTCAGTTAGTCAGTTCAGCTCAATTAATCTATTTTGAGTCTTTCAGTTGGGAGTTGGAACTAGCACCGAGCGAGTATGGGGATGGCGATTTCCCCGTTATAGAAGCAGAGCCGTTAGCAGCAATCCCTGTACTCCAGAACTGCGTAGCCAGCACAAGACAGGAGTCACCCGTCAGATTAAGGTATGCTTGACTATTATATTGCCTTAGGCTTGACTTCCTGTTTAGGGTCACCCGTTAGAGAGGCTTGACCATAGTAGAGGTCTCTACGCGTGGCACGGTATTGACACTCTTCTAATAAGGGCAAAGATTGGACCCCACTAGTTCAGTATTGGGGCACGTCGTTTAGGTGACTACCTCCCAAGTTAAAGTTACATTTTCAGTATCAGTCTTCAGAGTAGAAATCAAAAATCAGGACTGTCAGATACAGTCATCGATCTCAATGAGGAACTCAGATAGTTCCATTGATTCATGCACCATCCCATCAGATAGGCTTGGTCTCATATTTAGATGCTTATTATTAGATCTAAAGATCACCCGGCAGATAGGCTTGATCTCAATCTCAAATTTAGTTGAGTATTCTCATTATCAGTTCAAGAGATCACCCGTTATTTAGGCTTGATCTCAAGCTTAGTCACCCTTAACCTTTATTGAAGATTTCAACTATCAGATATAGTCACTCAGTATCAGTTACATCGGTTACGCCGATCATCATAGTTATGTCAATCATCATAGCTACGTAGCAGTATTCAGTTTCAAGACTGTTAGACATGGTCAATCAGATCAGTTTTCGAACTATCAGGAATAGTCATTCATCTATTTAGTGTCTCAATATCGGTAAAGTCATGATGTTAGTATTCAAACTAAGAAGTCAGTATCTCCACGAGTTTAGTAGTAGTTACGTATGTATGTATGTATTCTCATTCATATTAGTCATCATGTTCATGCATATAAACCCCATGCATTTAGCCTGCCCCCACGTATACTCAGTACTTTAGTTGTACTGACGCATTCGCGCTATGGTGCTTTCTTTTTATGTTATACCATAGGTTCTGAGGCGCAGATTCTAGACCAGCAGTAGCAGTTCAGTTAGCAGTGAGTCCTCATCTTTCGAGGACATGATCATTACATTTATTATTCCAGTATTTCAATTTATTTTCAGTTTAGGGAGTTAGTTGGAGACATGTTCCTTCAACTGCTTATTTAGACAGTTTAGAGGCTTTCAGATGATTACAAAGTTTTCAGATTCAGACTTTAGTATTTTAAGTTTTGTTTTGGTATTGTGATACTACCTTATTTCGAATGTTTTATTGTTCAAGATTGAACCTTACGGCCTTTTTGTTCATGTTTCCATATTTTTATATGTATATTATGCAGTTATAGGTACAGATATCAGTCATGGGTTAGCTTGTGCTCCTTCGGGGTCATGAGCACCGTGTAGCATTTCGGTTCAGAAAATTGAGGCGTTACAAACTTTGTATCAGAAAATTGAGGCGTTACAAACTTGATTCATGGACTCCTTTCATTCATGAAGGTCAAGAAACATCTTCTAAATTATGTATTCTGATGTTTATGTTGTTGATGGTTGATGATCATGTTGTTGGAGTTTGATGATGCCCATGATGGGATTTTTATATGTTTATGTGAAGCTATGGTGGTATATGATGTATGAATATGTGAAATTTGTGGTCGACTATTTGTAATCTTGATGAATCCACCTATGACCAAGATGTTCATGGAAGGTGTTTGTGAAAATACCTAAGAGAATAGAAATCATGCTTTTAGAAAATAATAGGTCCTAAATGATTATTCCATGTTCTAAGTTTATGTTCAACGTGATTTCCATGCTATTGTCTTAAATTGAAGATGTTGTATGAGATGCCCATGATATTGTTGTGATCTCGAATAACCACAATATTGAAGCCATGCAAGTATATATATATGTTGTATGTGTTCCCATCCATGTGATAGATTGTTGAGAACCATGCTTAGTATGAAATCCCTACTTATGATATTGTGAATTGTGGACTCTACTCTTATGATCAAGTCATTCTTGTGTGTCAGTTTCCTTCCATCGAGACCTGGGGGTACTTGTACCCGAAAACTATAGTTGTGTTCCTAGATCTAGTGTCATGTTTCAAGACCTCCTCGGTCAAGCTATGCTCTGTAGATTTCAGTTAGTCATGTGACTCAGGAAAACTCAGAAATCTCAGCAGTTCAGTAGTCTCAGTAATTTTAGTACTCTCAGTCAGACCTCAGATCTCAAGTAGTTTTTCTGTCAATCAACAAAACTCAGTGAATTCAGCTTAGCTCAGCAAAGAAAAATACTATCAGCTCAGTTAATCAGTTTAGTTAATCAGTTCAGTTAGTCAGTTCAGCTCAGTTAATCTGTTTAGAGTCTTTCAGTTGGGAGTTGGAACTAGCACCGAGCGAGTATAGGGATGGCGACTTCCCCGTTATAGAGGCAGAGACGTTAGCAGCAATCCCTGTACTCTATAACTGTGTAGCTAGCGCAGTACAGGAGTCACCCGTCAGATTAAGGCTATACTTGACTATTATATTGCCTTAGGCTTGACTTCCTGTTTAGGGTCACCCGTTTGAGAGGCTTGACCATAGTAGAGGTCTCTACCCGTGGCACGGTATTGACACCCTTCTAATTAGGGCAAAGATTGGACCCCACCAGTTCAGTATTGGGGCACGTCGTTTAGGTGACTACCTCCCAAGTTAAAGTTACATTTTCAGTATTAGTCTTTAGAGTAGAAATCAGAAATCAGGATTATCAGATATAGTCATCAATCTCAGTGAGTTCTCACTCAGATAGTTCCATTGATTCATGGACCATCCCGTCAGATAGGCTTGGTCTCATATTTAGATGTTTATTATTAGATCTAGAGATCACCCGACAGATAGGCTTGATCTCAATCTCAAATTTAGTTGAGTATTCTCATTATCAGTTCAAGAGATCACCCGTTATTTATGCTTGATCTCAAGCTTAGTCACCCTTAACCTTTATTGAAGATTTCAACTATCAGATATAGTCACTCAGTATCAGTTACATTGATTACGCCGATCATTATAGTTATGTCAATCATCATAGCTACGTAGCAGTATTCAGTTTCAAGACTGTTAGACATGGTCAATCAGATCAGTTCTTCATAATTCGAACTGTCAGGTATAGTCATTCATCTATTTAGTGTCTCAATATCGGTAAAGTCATGATGTTAGTATTCAGACTCAGTAGTCAGTATCTTCACGAGTTCAGTAGTAGTTATGTATGTATGTATTCTCACGTTCATATTAGTCAGCATGTTCATGCATATAAACCCCATGCATTTAGCCTGCCCCCACGTATACTCAGTACTTTAGTTGTACTGACGCATTTGCACTATGGTGCTTTCTTTTTATGTTATACCATAGGTTCTGAGGCGCAGATTCTAGACCAGCAGTAGCAGTTCAGTTATCAGTGAGTCCTCATCTTTCGAGGACATGATCATTACATTTATTATTCCAGTATTTCAATTTATTTTCAGTTTAGGGAGTTAGTTGGAGACATGTTCCTTCAAATCCTTAATTAGATAGTTTAGAGGCTTTCAGATGATTACAAAGTTTTCAGATTCAGACTTTAGTATTTTAAGTTTTGTTTTGGTACTGTGATACCACCTTATTTCGAATGTTTTATTGTTCAAGATTGAACCTTATGGCCTTTTTGTTCATGTTTCCATATTTTTATCTGTATATTATACAGTTATAGGTACAGATATCAATCATGGGTTAGCTTGTGGTCCTTCGGGGTCATGAACACCGTGTAGCATTTCGGTTCAGAAAATTGAAGTGTTACAAACTTTGTATCAGAAAATTGAGGCGTTACAAACTTGATTCATGGACTCCTTTCGTTCATGATACCACCTTATTTCGAATGTTTTATTGTTCAAGATTGAACCTTATGGCCTTTTTGTTCATGTTTCCATATTTTTATATGTATATTATGCAGTTACAGGTACAGATATCAATCATGGGTTAGCTTGTGGTCCTTCGGGGTCATGAGCACCGTGTAGCATTTCGGTTCAGAAAATTGAGGTGTTACAAACTTTGTATCAGAAAATTGAGGCGTTACAAACTTGATTCATGGACTCCTTTCGTTCATGAAGCTCAAGAAACATCTTCTAAATTATGTATTCTGATGTTTATGTTGTTGATGGTTGATGATCATGTTGTTGGAGTTTGATGATGCCCATGATGGGATTTTTATATGTTTATGTGAAGCTATGGTGGTATATGATGTATGAATATGTGAAATTTGTGGTCGACTATTTGTAATCTTGATGAATCCACCTATGACCAAGATGTTCATGGAAGGTGTTTGTGAAAATACCTAAGAAAATAGAAATCATGCTTTTAGGAAATAATAGGTCCTAAATGACTATTCCATGTTCTAAGTTTATGTTCAACGTGATTTCCATGCTATTGTCTTGAATTGAAGATGTTGTATGAGATGCCCATGATATTGTTGTGATATGGAATGACCATGATATTGAAGCCATGCAAGTATATATATATGTTGTATGTGTTCCCATCCATGTGATAGATTGTTGAGAACCATGCTTAGTATGAAATCCCTACTTATGATATTGTGAATTGTGGACTCTACTCTTATGATCAAGTCATTCTTGTGTGTCAGTTTCCTTCCATCGAGTCCTGGGGGTACTTGTACCCGAAAACTATAGTTGTGTTCCTAGATCTAGTGTCATGTTTCAAGACATCCTCGGTCAAGCTATGCTCTGTAGATTTCAGTTAGTCATGTGACTCAGGAAAACTCAGAAATCTCAGCAGTTCAGTAGTCTCAGTAATTTTAGTACTCTCAGTCAGACCTCAGATCTCAAGTAGCTTTTCCGTCAGTCAACAAAACTCAGTGAATTCAGCTTAGCTCAGCTAAGAAAAATACTATCAGCTCAGTTAATCAGTTTAGTTAATCAGTTCAGTTAGTCAGTTCAGCTCAGTTAATCTGTTTAGAGTCTTTTCGTTGGGAGTTGGAACTAGCACCGAGCGAGTATAGGGATGGCAACTTCCCCGTTATAGAGGCAGAGCCGTTAGCAGCAATCCCTGTACTCTATAACTGCGTAGCTAGCACAGGACAGGAGTCACCCATCGGATTAAGGCTATACTTGACTATTATATTGCCTTAGGCTTCCTGTTCAGGGTCACCCGTCAGAGAGCTTGACCATAGTAGAGGTCTCTACCCGTGGCACGGTATTGACACCCTTCTAATTAGGGCAAAGATTGGACCCCACCAGTTCAGTATTGGGGCACGTCGGTTAGGTGACTACCTCCCAAGTTAAAGTTACATTTTCAGTATTACTCTTTAGAGTAGAAATCAGAAATCAGGATTATCAGATATAGTCATCAATCTCAGTGAGAAACTCAGATAGTTCCATTGATTCATGGACCATCCCGTCAGATAGGCTTGGTCTCATATTCAGATGTTTATTATTAGATCTAGAGATCACCCGGCAGATAGGCTTGATCTCAATCTCAGATTCAGTTGAGTATTCTCATTATCAGTTCAAGAGATCACCCGTTACTCAGGCTTGATCTCAAGCTTAGTTACCCTTAACCTTTATTGAAGATTTCGACTATCAAATATAGTTGCTCAGTATCAGTTACATTGGTTACGCCGATCATCATAGTTATGTCAATCATCATAGCTACGTATCAGTATTCAGTTTCAAGACTGTTAGACAAGGTCAATCAGACCAGTTCTTCATAATTCAAATTGTTAGGAATAGTCATTCGTCTATTCAGTATCTCAATATCGGTAAAGTCATGATGTTAGTATTTAGACTCAGAAGACAGTATCCCCACGAGTTCAGTAGTAGTTATGTATGTATGTATTCTCACGTTCATATTAGTCAGCATGTTCATTCATATAAACCCTATGCACTTAGCCTGCCCCCACGTATACTCAGTACTTTAGTTGTACTGACGCATTCACGCTATGATGCTTTCTTTTTATGTTACATCATACGTTCTGAGGCGCAGATTCTAGACCAGCAGTAGCAGTTCAGTTAGCAGTGAGTCCTCATCTTTCAAGGACATGATCATTACATTTATTATTCCAGTATTTCAGTTTATTTTCAGTTTAGGGAGTTAGTTGGATACATGTTCCTTCAACTCCTTATTTAAACAGTTTAGAGGATTTCAAACGATTACAGAGTTTTCAGATTCGGACTTTAGTATTTTCAGTTTGTTTTGGTACTGTGATACCACCTTATTTCAAACGTTTTATTGTTCAAGATTGAACCTTACGGCCTTTTTGTTCATGTTTCTGCATTCTTATCTGTATATTTTGCAGTTACAGGTACAGATATCAGTTATGAGTTAGTTTGTGGTCCTCCGGGATCATGAGCACCATGTAGCGTTCTGGTTCAAAAAATCGAGGCGTTACACGACCCTAATTCAAAGTGGTGACGAGTGACACCACATAAAATATTTAAACACAAACATACAACCTACGCTTAGGAAGACAACATTAATCAAGCAGAATAGTCCAGTTTAACAGTCATAAAGATATCATAACATAATCCAAGAATTTCTCAATTAGGTAAAATAAATAATACATATACAATAATTACAAGGTCACAATCCACTATAACCAATCTAAAGCAAATAAATCAATGCAATGCGGTGCAATGCGATGAAAATGTATATACTGTGCAGGCATGCACTCCGATCCCATAAATATATATATAATATTGTACAAGCGTGCACTCCGATCCCATAAATATATATAATACTGTGCATTCGTGCACTCCGATCCCACAAATATATATAATATTGTGTAGGTGTGCACTCCGATCCCACAAATATATAATATATTGTCCAGACGTGCACTCCGATCCCATAAATATATATATATATATATATATATATATATATATATATATATATATATATATACTATGCAGGCATGCACTCCGATCCCATAGATATATATAATACTGTGCAGGTGTGCACTCCGATCCCATAGATATATATACTACTGTGCAGGCGTGCACTCCGATCGCATAGATATATATAATACTGTGCAGGCGTGCACTCCGATCGCATAGATATATTGTAGGTGTGCACTCCAATCCTATAAATATATGTAATATTGTGCAATGCAATGCGTGATGTGCAAGTATCATCATTAGCAAACTTTTGTAATAGTTACCACAATAAATCAGCCCATCGGCTAGCATATATGGAAAAACAGTTCAAAACATACGATTAACTTATTTATCCCCTCAAGTGACAGTGGTACCCACATAGATGTTCGTCACAATCATCTATACGGAACCCCCAAATCCCCATTACTCTCATTACAAATAACTAGCAAATATTCAAGTAAACACGTTGGAAAAGAGTCTAAGGAAAGTGTCAACTTGCCTCAAATCGAAGCCAAACGTCAATTTATAAACTTGCCCTTACGTAAAGTCTCCGAGTGATTAAAATCTGTTCCAAATACATATTTCTCACATGAATAAAAATCTAGTAACACTCATTTTTATAAATTTATACCCCTAAAATTCTAGACCTAAAACTTAAATTGTATCGCAATTATAATTATAAAAATGATAAGAAAACAACACTATAATTCTTAAATTTTAACAGACGAAACCAACGAAACATTACAATTTCGTTCAACCGTTTCTTAATCTCCAATATGTACGAAAATGCTGCCAATCATTACATTCCACTATCATTGGCCTAACCTAACTTAGTTTTCTCATTAAAAGATCATACTATCACCAACTTTTAATTTTCCAGTGAACCATTGTAACATAAATTATTTTTCACTCACTAAATGAATTGAAAGAACATTGACAGCATGCTTACTCCACTTCCGGACAATCCTATTGGCAGCCCTATGGTGGAAAAATAAAAAAAAAACTAACCATTTTCTATATTATTACTAGATGACGGATGCCCGCAAGCACGGACCCAATATATATGATATGATAAATAGCTTGATCAACCAAAAAGAATTTCACCACTCAAATCTATATATACATACATATTTCATAAGTGATAAATACATTATCGTTATTTACATCTTCACTGTTTGATACAAAAGTTGGTATGAACAAAAGGATAAACAACAACATTGACGGTGTAGCCTAAAAATAACCCGTGGAAAATAAGAAAAAGTGTTTTTAGTGATAATAATATAAAAAGAAACAAATTTAAGCATTGATGATGTTACTTTTAGCACATACCTTGCATTTTTTAATTTTTCATTCCAGCTTTCAAAAAGGCATTACAAAAGCCAAAGAAAATTTACATTACTGCAAAAGAATATAAAATATAAAAATGAGAAGTACAATTCAGAAGGAAATATAGAAGTAAAGGATATGAAAGTAATGCACCTTTTAAGTCTTTTTTAAGGCGGTGTTTACTGCTGGAAAGGTTGCGCTACTTCTAAGTTGATATCAGTGATTTTGCGCTTACCTGCTTCTACAATGCATGATGTTTTGGTGCTTTCATTTTCCTCATAGTTTAGGACGACCAATTTTGAGCAACCATGTTAAGATTGTTTGGCTTTGCAATCGATGCTAATTATAATATATATATTGATGAAAATTTGAGCAACCATGTCAGGAAAATTAAGAAATATTATAGGAAGTTGATTAAAAGTAGCGAACCAATTTATGTTATTGTGTCGACATACTATTTTCTTTTAAGTAGAAAACAAATATGAACGGAAATTTAATCGCACTATGGCATACCTCGAGTAAAAGTTTATACCTGGGAATAAGTTGAGTAGAACTTTCACACCGTATACAATAGATTGGCCTTGATAAAGTGCATCGAATAAATGGAGTTTGACAATCTGAGCATTCCATAGAGCAAAAATCTTGATTCTAATTTGTGATTGTAAAACAGCCATCTATGTAAAACACTTCCCCTTATAAAAGTTGAAAATTGATTGTTTATTAATTGTTATTAAAAAATATTTAATTATGTACTATCAATTATTGCTTTTCTTACCAGTGTTTGCATTGGGATATGAGATATGAGTAGTGACTGTTCTTCAAATGGAACAAAGAGAAGAGAATCGATTGTGGATGTGCTTTTTGCTGTGTATTCAAGTAGTAGTGGTTGAACTGTTTTGGCCCTGCAAAGTTATTTTCTTAGTAATTTGATTAATGAATTTAATTTTGTAAGTAGATAATATTTGTATATTACCATGAACCTAAAGCAACAGCTTGCGGATAAGTAGAATGCAAAAGTATTGTCATAGTGTATTTATTTGATAAACCTGTATGTATATAATGAAGTAATGTTAGTCGCATAAAATTATATACAATAAAAATTATAATTGAATTATTGTACCTGACACTGATTTTATTACTCTTCTAAGCAGAATCACAGGATAGTCTTTAAATTTCTGGAGAAGAGTATTTCCATAGTATTCAATATATTCTTCCCAAAGTGTCAACTTTTTTTATCTTCTCCTGAAAATTGTATAAAACATAATAGATATTTAAATATTAAATTTTGATAAGATACAAATTAAATTTTTGTTAAGCAAATTTAAAGCGTGTTAAATAATTATTGAAAATTTTATTGAAATAATAATAAGGACAAAAATAGCAACAATAAAATGTAAAATAAAAAAATAGTGATATTAAAATTGAAAATTGAAAAATGAAGAATGGGAAAAAAAAAAAAGCGAAAGAATATGAACTTACTGAAAGTTCATAATAATAAATTCCTGGATTCTTTTTCCATTGCCGGCATAACTTGGAAGAGCAGCATTAACCAATAGTGCAATAACATCTACAAATAAATAAATAAATAATTAAAAAGTCAAAATATATTTTACTAATAATTAACTTTTATATTTTGAGATGTAAATGATGAAGTTTTTTTAATTACCAAATTGAGAATCTTTAGTTTGTATATCAATACCATCAAAAGGAACTGCAATCAGATTAGTAGGTGGCGGTAGTGGGCTTTCAGGAGGAATAACCTTATCAATCGGCTCAACGATGGTAGTTTTATCAATCATCCAAGTGTATATATTTAAGGGATTAGCATATTTTGGATTTGGTTGTTTAACCTGAGTAGCCGATACCAAGTATGTTTGAAACGGCTTCAAATATTTATCAAAATATGGTATATTAGTATTCCATATAATTGCTTGAACTTGATTTTTCTGCAATTTATAATAATATAAAATATTAAATGCAAATTATTAGAAAGTTCCATTAAGTATATAAAAATTAATTGCACAAAAAGTAAAAGTAACAAAACTACCTCTTCATCTTGTAAAGTTAGCAAAGTTAGCAATTGGTACTTTCTGGTTCCATCTCTATTTTTTTTCTGAATGTTTGTCTACAACCTGAACTTTAGATGTCCAATTTTTGGTCAGAAGAGTAATGGAATTTATATTGAATCTATGTGCTATATCGAGCTAATCTACGATGAAAATGAAAAATACATATATTAATGTTAACATGTATATTAATAAAATGAGATGCAAAGCATATTTACTATATAAATTTGTAAGCAATTAAACATATTATTAAAAAAATATGGTGGAAAAAGAATTTTAAAAATAAAATAAAAAAGACAGTTGTTTATAAGATGTAGCAAGTTGTAGTATAATATCATGAGTAAGTCTTTCTGATAGCTTCATTATAAACTATGTTTTGAGGTAAATTATCATCATTATCTTCAATTGTAGGAGGTTTAACCAATACTTTTACACAATTAAAAATTTTTGCTCATGATAAAGCAAACATATAATTGACCATGAGAAAATACAGGTTCACGTAAATAAATACCAATAAAATTTAATGTTTGACTTTGTGCTTTTATTTATGATCATAGCATAACATAATCGTATTGGAAATTGAGTTCTTTTAAATTGAAGAGGCAATTTTTCATCTTGTGATGTTTGTAAAGGAATTCGTGGAATGAATACATGTTTGTTTTGAAAAACTCCACTTGATATTGTTGCGCTAATGATATAATTTTTGAAATCATTACATATCAAGTGTGTTCCATTACATAAGCCTTCACACAGATTGATATTACGCAATAGCATTATCGAACAATTCTTTTGCAACCTTAACCTATAAGGAGGTAAACCTGCAGGATTTAAACTATGCATAAAATCTTTATACTCACTTTTGATCTTTCGGGTCAATTGTTTCATCAATAGCTTGATAAATTTTTAGTGGTGTTGGGTACTGGGCTATTAGCATATCATTAATTTCATCAACAAAGTCATTTTTTGTTGTCAAAATAGCGCTAGAAGTGATAAATGAAGCATCTGAATGACACATATATAAAGTAGGGTAAGTAATTTTAAATAGAAGTTGTAGAGATTCTTTTTCAGAAGTGAAGGGAATAATTAAAGAATTGGGAAGTGTGATTTTTCCCTAATTATTTGTTTTTTCAATACCATTACCAATACGCATTAAATATTCACAAAAAGCGGGATCAGATTTTGCTCGCATATTTTCTGACAATTTTAATTTTTCTAGTTGATCCCAAATTTCAAAGTAAAGCAAACTTTCACGAATGAAATTTTCTTTTTTCCATTACGAACAACAGGAAGAATTTGTCTAAAATCTCCACTAAAAATAACTAATCCACCAAATCTTGCTTTAATTTCCATTAGATCTCGTAGAAGAAAATCCAAAGCTTCAACTAATTTTTTTTCCATCATTGAAATTTCATCCCAAACAATTAA
This sequence comes from Capsicum baccatum var. pendulum, assembly GCA_030864225.1. Taxonomy (NCBI): domain Eukaryota; kingdom Viridiplantae; phylum Streptophyta; class Magnoliopsida; order Solanales; family Solanaceae; genus Capsicum; species Capsicum baccatum. Next base: position 262,966,895 of record CM061561.1, on the reverse strand, counting down.
CTTAGCATCTCGAATCAAAGAAGCTAAAGAACTCTATTTAGTTATATTCCAGCTAAAGTTTTCTTCAATATCTATAGGCAATTTAAAACGTGAATGAGCAGTTCGTCCTCCCGGAAGAAGAGAAGTTGCGACATCTGAGTTTGCTAGTGCTAAAGCAATAAATCCATTATGTCTAATAGTAGCTAACAAAGCACGATATAAAAAACTCTTTCCTATTCCACCAGGGCCATCAATGAAAAAAGCACCTGATTTATTTAAAAATATTCGATCGAGTATAATATTATAAGCTCTTTTTTATTCAATATTTACTTTTTTTTCTAATAATATATCTTCTTCACTAACTGTGATGGTTCGTTCAAAATGAACATCTTTCGCTTCATTTGTTATTTCAGGAAGTCGAAATATTTCTGATATAAGTTGAAATTAGAAATATAAGTTGAAATTCATTAATATCATGATCCATTGAAGGTAAAACATCATTAATATGAGTTACTACTTTGTATCGAACACTATGAGAAGATAAATGTGGGATATTCATAAAATCTTCAGACATTGAATTCTAAATCTGTCCCACAATTGTTTAGGGTTTATAGAATTACAATAAACTAATAAAGTACCGAATAAATGACGTAAACTATAAGGCATTTGATAACATGCAGCTTCATTCATACATTTTATTAAATTATTATCAGAAAATAATAATCCTCTTTTCTCAGTAGATTCTCTAAATGTATTATATAATTTTTTATCTACGATTCGCAAATGTAAATAAGATGTTGGTTTTCTTATATTCATTAAAAAAAAGTCTTAAATAATATCTTTCTCCTTAAATAATATCCCGGCGACGCCTCCTTATCGCCCCGAGCTACTGGAATTGAACACCAAACATGCCCTTTGGCTCGTCTAAAAATTTCGAAACTCACCCGAGATGTACTACGACATTGCCCCATCGCAACGCAACAAGAAAATCTAAAATCGAAGGTCGGGAGGACTGAAAAAAGATCCCCATAATTTAAGAGCTAAAAATGAAACTAAGTCTCTTGACACTTAGAATATTTTCAAGTTTCCAAGACTAAGAGTACACTACTAGCGGCTAGTACATGCACGAATTTTTACGGGACGTTACACTTAGCATATCCAAAAGTCGTTCCAACATATCTATTCTAAATAAGTCTTGATTGAAGGAAGAAAAATCTAATCGTTGACTTTCAATTTTAATCCATTGATCAACTACAAATTGCTGAAATAATCTACCAGAATGTAAAATTATATTTTTATCATATATTTTTATCATTTCTCATTTGTAATTTGTAACTATAATATTCACGACATGAAACCGTATTTCTTTTATGTTTTCCTTTATGCATGTTTTCAGCTTCCATATCAAGAAAGCCATCAATAGAACACATATTTCTCACACTATAGTGTTCACGTTCACAACACGCAAAACTATTAGGTGTAACGGTTGAAGGATTTATCTTTTTAATACCACAGTGCCAACCATTTTGACCATAAGGAAATAATAATGTATATTGTAATGAGTCATAACAACCATAATAATAGTTTACCAATTGACTTCTGTTAGTTTCTGTATATATACAAATACGCTGCGTGGGTACACAATTATTATCATCATTTTCTACCCATATTCCTGCGATTTCCAAAGCAGCCGGTAAATTGTAAACTCGTTGATCTAAACGAGCATCACATGTAAGGGCGAGACAGAAATCGGAGAGTTTAGCGATATTTATTAATGACTTCAAAAAAACACAGTATGGATTATGAAATTTTAATATGTTCATTAATGGTAGCACAATATTTCATCAAATTTATTTGAACACGCCATTCAATTTGTAATTTGTCTTCACTATCAAAGAAATATAATTGTAGATTTTTAGCTCTTTGATTAGTTGGAATTAAATCATTTATAAAATGATACATTTGTCCTTGTATGCGAAATGTGTATGTCCTTGTATGCGAAATGTGTAGATACCTTTATTTCTTTTTGCCAAAAACTTATCATAAGTTACTCCAAGTAACGTGAGTGCAAAAATGTTATTGTATGTTCTAATATAAGTTCAAAATTATTTTAATTTCTCCGTATTTTCTAAATAAAGAATTCTCAAATCATGAGGCATTTCATAAGAAATTAAATGTACAGAACCATTACGACAGCAAAACCCAGGGGATTCATATTCAATTTTTTTTGCGCCGCAAAATTTGCAATTAGGAGCAACTTTAAGATAGATATAGTTAATTTGTATTTGTATACCACTTGAATTATCAATTTGTGTATCAACTTGTGTTATATTCATTATTGGATCTTTATTATGTTGTGAACTCTTTGTAACCGATGTTGATCCTGCTAATAAATAATAGCAATTAATAAATTTAATTTTATATCAGAATTAAATCAATTTTTACAATACAAAAGTATTTTAAAATTTTAACTATCTTAAATTTTAGTAGATGAAGTTACCTGTTTGAATTTGTGTATCAACTGGTATTATATTCGTTATTGGATCTTCATTATATTGTGAAATCTTTGTAACTGATGTTGAGCCTGATAATAAGTAATAGTAATCAATAAAGTTAATCTCATATCAAAATTAAATTAATTTTTATAATGGAAAAGTTTTTAAAAACTTTTAACTATCTTAAATTTTGATAGAGGAAATTACCTTTTTGACCAAGAAGATAAGACTGTCTTACGACGGAAGAAACTTGTTGTACGAAAGAAGTGGTTGCCTCAAGAAAAGGCGGAGCCAAATTATCGACGTTTGAACTTTTTGGCTTCAACTTTGTTTGCTCGGTGTCGAGCTAACAAGGTTTTTTTTCTTATCAGTGCCATCAACCTATATAATTCTTGGCGTCTAGCTTTTTTACTGACAGTTATACTATCGTCAATTTGATCTCTGCTGTCTCGTTTCTCAGACATTACTGTAATTTTATATTACAGTGTATTCATATGAAAAGTATAAAACTTTAAAACAATGATAATGACTAAAAAATAATACTTACCAAAATTAGGTAACAACAGGGCGGCACTTAAAAAACCTAAAAAAAAATAATTCAAATTAACCGAATAAGAAAATGATTGAGAAATAACAAATAAATAAAGAAATGGGTAAATTAAAAAATTGCGGAGTGAACGAAGAATTTATTACAACAATAAAAATAAATGGAAAAATAACATATTTTTTCAAAGATCCCTAATAAGTTACTCTTATGTCATTTTAAGATAACATATAACAAAAACCTCAAGACTTACTCTCTTTTTACAAAATAAAAAAATAGAAATTTAACATCAAATTAAACAAAAACCCAATAGAATTTTATCTTAATTTATGATTTAGGATATGTAACAACGGGAACAAAGCGAGAAAAGAAGAAAAGAAAAAGGAGAAAACATACCTTACAATAAACAACAGTTGGGAGAAACTTTCAATACAAAACAACTTCTTTTTGACAGGAAATATACAAAAAAAAAAAAAAAAAACTGATGAAGAAAATGAAAAAGGAACAGATAAGAAAGTTTTTTTTAGATAGAGAATATATATATAAAAAAGGCTAATGAGAAAAATGGAAAGTGTTCAAATAAAGAACACGTAAGTCTTGATGCGGCATTGAACGAACAAAATGAAGAAGCGACTCAGCTAATTATATATTGCACGTGAAAAGACAGTCAAATAAAAAAAATTGATCAAGAGAACGGACAAAATCAAAAGGCCACTCAGCTAATTATATTTGCATGCGGAAAGGCAGTCAAATAAAATAAGTTGATGAAAAAAATGAGAAGGGAAGAAATAAAAAATACGTAAATCTTAATGTGGCACTGAACGGACAAATTAAAGAAGCCACTCAGCTAATTATATTTCCACATGGAAAGGCAAACAACTGCAGTGACGAAAATATCGTAAGTCAATTAAAAATTAGCATAATAAAGAGATAAATGAAAAGATTATTCATGTTTCATTTGAATAATCAATTTCCAATATGTCATAGATTGTTAGAGAAAATATTTCAATTTGAGATAAAAATTAATTGTGATATGAAAAAGTAGATTATTGTTGAACAATGATAAGCTTTCAACTTGAAGTACTCTTGTTAAATGTATAAAGAGAGAAAATATATGAAGAGATAAATTTTGTCAATCAAATAAAGAAACAAAAAAAAAAAAGTACCTTAATATTGCAGCAAGAAAGGAAGAAGGATAAACATGAGCTTTGGATGAAGATAAAATGATAAAGCATGAAAGGCATCTGTATTAAACAGCAGTGTACGTGTAAATTAAAGACAAAAAAATATATGAAGAGGATCAGGAAAGAGAAGAAAAAGTGGAAAGGAAGAAAGAAAAATCAGGAAAAAGTATCTTAACATTGTTAATGGGAAAACGTTGCAGATGGTCTTTGGATAAATATAAAATGGGCAAGCATGCAAAAAGGAAGAAAGAGAAATCAGGAAAAGGTATCTTAACACTGTTAATGGGGAAAAGTTGCAGATAGGCTTTTGATAAAGGTAAAATGGTTAGCATGCAAGCCACGTGTATTGAGCAATGATGTACGTGTAAATTGAGTGGCAAACAAAATGGCCTTAAATGATAAAAAATTGACATTCAAGCACACATGTCGATCCTAACTCACATACTATAGTAGAAATTCTAGTTCGATACATGTCAGTTTATACAATCTAAGCACATGAACATATGTAGTCACCACATCATACAACACTTTCACTAAAATTAATAATCTTTCTATTGACATTAAACCAAAAAGAAATCAATTCTACTATAAATATATATAATTATACTATATATATATATATATATATAGGCAAACATATTTCTGGACCCAACATTACTGGCTAGATGTGAAACAGTGACCCAACAAAGTGCCAAAATTTTTAATCAAATAAAACCCTCCACTAATACCATATAGTCAAGAAGGAAGAATATATATGTATTTTCCCTTAAAAAGGATTCATGTTTCCTTCGGGTTTTCCATCTCCAAAAAGACACTAACTATATATATATATATTTTCAATTTCTGTTCCACGCTAAAGGTATGGACTATTTTCATCACTGGTCCATGAGATTTGGCACTATCTAGTAATAGTAAACAGGCTACCATACATATGTATATGTATATCAACTCAAAATACTTCTAACCTGAAGCTTAACCGAGAGATCTACTTCGAATACGCAGATGAGGGAGATAATACCGCTAACTGTCGTGCCCCCTTCTCATTTTTTTTAAACATTACTCTCTTTGAAAAAGAAAAAAAAAAAAGCTTTATTAATTTATTCAAAATTTTAAATTTATAATTTAGTAAAAATATTTAATTTAGATAAAAATTTTTGGATTTAAGCTCGCTCATATATGATCTAACCCGTTCATAGCTAATTCAACATGTTAATTTGTCTATACTATTAGCATTTTTTTTTTTTTGAAACTCCTGAAGAAAAATTATGCTTCCGACACGGATTGTAATGCTTGATTTTCTGTTCTTTCAATGAATACCAAGATGAAAGTAGGTCCTATCAATTGCAATCGTTAAAGTTTAGATAACTTTGAATTAGTGAGACCACCAACATAAATATGAAAAATCCTAATTTTAATGGTTTTCTTTCTTTCTCAAGTGGATACCAAGCTGAAGCAGTGGCACAATCAGAATTTTTATTGAGGAGATTTAGAAATAAACATACAGACTAGTCAAAGAGGATTCAACATCTACTATATATACATAAAAATATTTTTAATCATATAAATATATCATAATTTTTCGACGAAGAGAATTGAACCTCTGAATCAAAGGTGGCTTCGCCACTGACTATATATTATATTAAAATTCAGATTTCACCCAATTATAGCAATGCTCATGCACTAGTTGGATCCCCTACATGAACATGAACCCTCTCAGAGCAAGATAAAGAATGTAATTATTTATTCCACCATAACATCGATAATTTTATCAACTTATAATAAATAAATAAATAAATAAATAAATAAATATAGGAATAATTATGAAAAATGACCACTCGATCAAATTATTTACAAGAAAATTAACGTAACTTTATGAAAATTATATGAAATAGTCATTTGGCAATGCTGCTTCTTCTTCTTCCTTTACTTCAACTATTAATGGCTTCTTCTTCCTCCTTTCTTCTTTGTTGGTTTTCCTTTTTAAAAGAAATTGACATTTCGTAAATGTGAATCATTTTGAATGAATAATTAACATAGTAAAAGACTCATAATATCAAGAGGATCTCATATCTAGAATTTTAAACTGTTTAGAGGAGATTTTGAGTTAGCCGAGATTTAAAAAACTTGCAAACCAAGTTTCATTGGTTCTTCTTTTTCATTAAAATTCGTCGTGACGCAATTGTGAACCATTTTGAGTGAATAACATATGAAAAAGCTCGTAATACCGAGGTGATCTAATATCTAAAATTTGAGATTGTTTGAAGGAGATTTTTAGTTAGTAGGAATTGAAAGAACTTGCAAAACAAGTTTTTTTTTTTTTTTTTTTTAATATAAAACTTGACTTGCCGCAAACGTGAACCATTTTATGTGAATAACAAATCAAAAGATTCTTAATACCAAGAGAATCTCATATCTAAAATTTGAGACTATCTATCGAAGATTTGTTTAGTGAAACATGATTGGTTAGAACAGGATCTTCTAATAACCTGCAAATCTTTTTTCTTTCTTTTTTCTCGACGGTGGAGTGCCTAAGATATATTGAATGTTTATGGTAGACGTTTGACCATTAACCTAAATATTTTGGAGTTAGATTTAGAGTTGAAGTATAAGTTGGAATCGGAGTTGTGCTTGACCATGTAAATAGAGTAGAGTTCTTTTTCACTTTTTATGAGAGATAAATTGCACTTGATTAAGTTTTTTCAAAAATAGTTTTCACTCAAGTAAAATAATTCTTATGATCAAACATTATAATTTTCACTAAAATAAAATATTCTTTTAAAAAATGTAAAAAATTTCTTATGGCTAAACAGCCTATAATCAATTTTTTGTCATGATAATCCAACCAACATTTGTACTTATTATTATCCATTTTATTTTTCCAACTTACCAAGTCCTTCAATATTTATTTATGACAATCTCAATGATTCCATATTTATTTGTCTTATTAGTTAAAAGAATTATACAAGAAAATAACTTCTTTTCTATAAATATTTCACATGAGACTTGATCAAAAGTGTCCAAATAACACAAAGAGTACTATTCTAATACATATCCATACCAAGTGTTTAGTGATGTCAATTTTAAAGAGTCATATTTTCTTTCAATTAACATTTTTGGAGTAAAGTAAAAGATATTAAAAAAATAGTAATTTTTTTTTTAAATCTCACTTTCATCTTCACCCCTCCCCCGTCCTCCCCCTTCCCCACGTCCAGCAAGCATTTCCCTTCCCTTTCCCCCGTCTCCCAACCCCCAAACCCACTCACCCCTCCAAATTTTTCTCTTTCTTCTTCTTTGTCAACCCCACCCCCTTCCCTTCAGTTTTTGTTTTCTTTCTTCTTCTTTGTCACCCCCACCCCCACCACACCCGAAAGAGAAAAATAGTTTAACTTTCTTCGTCGAAATTTCCTTTTCCTTCGCTTGAGATTTTTTTTTTTTTAAAAAAAAATTGTAAATTAATTTCTCAATTCAAAGTTTTTCATCTTTTGTAGGACTAAAATTTAAACTTGAATCAAAAGTGCGTGATAGTGGATATTGAGAAATTAAGGAAAAAGTGCGAAAAATACATGTACTTAGGTAAAATTTATAACTACGCTTTCTAAATTTTGCGGGATTCTATTCCCCCCTAGACTATCGGGTTAAGAGTCGAATCTTAGATCGGGATCGGATCCTAGGTGTCGAGGTCGGGAGTTGGATTCTTGGTTAGAATGGTGAATCAAAAATCGAGTTAGGATCATGATCACAAGTTGAGTCTCGGGTCAAGGTCCATCCCGTTTGCCTAGTCTTGTGTTGAGGTTAGGGTTGGGGAGAGATCGGGATTAGAAGTCGGTTCTCGATCTTAAATAAAACTAACTAATTAGTTGATTAAAATAATTGAATCTACATATACGACTCATTGATCACTTCAAAAATAAGTGGTATTTTAGGGTGTATTTAGAACGGAGGAAAATATTTTTTGAAAAATATTTTTCTATTTTTTGATATTTGTTTGGTTAAGAATTATAAAAAAAAAAAAAAAACTTTAGAAAAACAAGCTATTTGAAAATAAAGAAATGATTTTCTTAATGAAAATAACGAAAATAAGTGACAATGTCGCCCTACTACTCTTAAAATCACTTACCTCACCAAATTCAACGCCAACCCACCCCTATATATATATTAAAAAATATATATATAATACTTTCTACCACTTGTCCAACCCCCATTTTTTAAAATTAAAAATACATTAGTAAAAACGCTTTTGATTGATAGAATGCGTAATTTTTTACGAGGTATATTTAAGCTAAAAATCCTTATTTATTCTAGAAAGAATATAGTGTGTATTAAAATGTTATCAAAAGTTACGGGATATAATATGAATGTATTTCATATGATTGAAATGATTTTACTCATTTTAAAATAATCCTATTAGAAAGTGCACATTTTTTTCTTTTCGTAATTTAGTCTTATGAAGACTATTTTGTTTAGGTGAATAATGTTCTTACTTGATTTTTCCTTAAAAAGAAACTTACACTGTACTTGATTTTTGTTATTGAAATTTGAACACAAACTCCAACATATACTCATAAATTTTATTTTTTTATATTATTTTTCCTCTCATGAAATTCAATGAAGTTAAATATTTTAATCTAAATTGTGTTTAAACGTCATAATTGAGTAAGAAATGTTGAAATTTCGTGAGGTAAAAATTTTTTACTATTAATTTTTGTTAGGCTTGTTGTAAAAAAGGACATAATATATCATCAACTATCCTTTTTTTTTTTTTTACTTATCACTATGGTATGACTGAAAATGTCAAAAAAATGTTCTTCAATTTTCTCAAATTTGGTGAATTAAATATTTTCAGATACACTTATTTTCTTAAAATTCCTTTTTAAGGAAATTCACTTCCCTTCGTAGAGTAAGAAACATATTTTTCAAAATTCTCTTTCGAATCTCTCGACCAAGACTTGGGTCAAGGTCGGGTTAAATACTGGTCTATGTTGAAGTCGAGAGTCAGTGTCTGGAGTTGGGTTGCGAATTAGGGTATAAGAGTCAAGACTCGAATCTTGGTCGGGAGTTGTGGTCAGGGTAGGGAGTCGAGGTCAAGGTCCAGGGTTTGGAGTCGAGTTTAGGAATCAAAATTACACCTTAGTTAGAATTTGGATCCCAGGTCACGCTCGAGATTTTGATTTGGATCCCAGTTGATAGTCAGATCTCGAATTTGGGTTTGGATCGGTCCGGTTCCCGGGTATCGAGACTGAGTCTTCGGTCGAGGTCAGGTCTCGATTCTCTAATCTTGTGTTTATGGGAAAAGGGGTTGGCATCGAGAGGTGGTTCCTAATTTGGGTTAGGGTTCAAGAGTGATCAAATCTCGAGAGTCGGGTATTGGGGTCAGGAATTGAGTCTCGGGTATGTAGTTAGTTTTTGGGTCTGGGTTGGGTCTTGGGTCGAGGTATGAGTCGAGTCCAACTTCGAGGACTCGGGTCGAGGTATAAAATCGGGTGAAGCATCGAGGTCTCATGTTGGTATCATGTTTGGATCATAATATTTGTCTTGATTATGCCTAAATATTCTTGAAATGATATTTTTTTTTACTAAACAAACACTAGAAATAAATAAGAAAATCACTTATTTGATGAGACACGAAAACTATTTTCTTTCGTACCAAACACACCCTAATAATAATTATCATTGTTGTGTGATACCCTGATGACAACCTTTTTTAACCACTTAAACTTATTACTTCCTCCATCCCATTTTATGTGTTGTCATTTGACTGGAGTTTAAGAAATAAATGATGATTTTGTAAAGCTTACAAAATTGTCCTACTTGTTAATTGTCTTTTCTTATTAAGTGGACTCACTAAGCATAAAATGTGGATGATGTCATTAAATAGTTACCAAATAAGGAAAAATGATATTGTTTTTGGGGACAAACCAAAAAGAAAATAATGACACATAAAATAAGGCGGAAGAAATATTTTATTAAATTAAAATTTAATTTTTGAAACATTTGTAAATTTTGCAAAAAAAATAATACTATTACAGTATTTATAATTTGGCGAATAGAGTTATGTGATATTACTTGTTACTCGCATCTGGTGAAATTCTTTTACATATACAAAACTAAAATAAACTGATGTATTATATATATATATATGAAAAGTAAAAGAAATACGTTACGCGGAATAAAAAGAAAAGATAAAAAAAGCTAACACATGTAATGCTTACTGTTTGACTACTGAAAAAATCTATCTATTCTATCCTCTTAACCTATCTCTAATCGAAGCACCCAAAAATGGATACTGTTGATTTGCATAATTTATCATGTTTTTGTTACATCACTTACATGTATGTTGTTTTCCTATGAATTGTGTCATCTCTAAGTTGACGAGATTGGACTAATTGTGTTGTTTTAGTGGTTGTTCTTTAACTCTTTTATTTTGGAATTTGCATGCGGTTGAAGAAGATTTTTAGAAAATATTTTCTTTGCTTTTTGAAGAAAAGTTATTTTTCTTTAAATTTGAGAAAAATAAGTTGATTTTAAAAACATTTTTCGAAATATTTGAGTCAACCAATAATGAGAAAATTGGAAACATGAAAATGTTTTCCTTTGTACAAAACACACTCTAACTTTTACCAAAAATTTAAGATGCATTTTTTTAATCATATTAATATGAGATGGATTGACACTTATAACATTTTTTATATAGTTTTTGACTATCTAAATTTAAATTTAAAATAGTAAATTATTCATCTTAAAATATTGATCAACGCTAATATAAGGGATAAGGGTCCACAATATATCTAAATTTTGATTAAATTTATTGTAACACGCCTAAATTTTGTGGGGGTCCTATGACCCGAGCTATTCATTAGTGTATTTTAGTGACTTTTGTAAGAAGGGGCGGATCTACCCGTAAATATATTAAAAAATAGAAGAAGTCAATAAAATTATATAGATGAGAACCCATCTACAAAATGAAGAATGGCATAGAAGGAGCCCTTGAATTACATAGTATCTTATTTTACCGGGAATCTACTAGTTTATAATTCTAGATCCTCCTTTATAAACTAACAAATAGATAAAATTCATCAATATATAAATAAGTAAAAGAGTTTAGTGTAAATAAATATCAGTAAAATACGATTAAAATTCATGCGTATTACAACAAATTTCATCAAAATTTGAATATATTTCAGACCATTTTTCCTTAATAAAAATTGACTTTTTATGAAAAGTAAAAGCCATAATTTACAGGTGGCTCATCAGTCTCTCCAACAAAATTGGGGAACGTACCTAAATGAAACTTCATATGGAATTGGCGTCTAATGAAGACAATACTAACAATATGCCATGTCTATGATAAAGAGCGAAATTATGTTCCCTTTGATAAAGTTGTTCCCGATGAAGCCTTGCCAATCACATTCCTTAAAAAAGTGATGCCCGACTATGCTTGATTAGCATGGGAGCACCTCAAATGGTTGATTTTCACTTGCTTCATTGTTTAGGCAGGTATCTGTTATGAATCAGACGGTAATAAGAAAATCACAAGCAAAAGAACACACAGATTTACCTGAAAATTTTTGCGGAAAAAAGTACATACAGAAAAAAAGGAATTCACTATAATGGAGAGGAGTACAATAAGAAGACAACTTTTACCCGAAATAGCTCACTAAATGCATTTATATAGTACGTGTGTACAAATAAGTCATAGGCTCAAAAACATACAGGTCCATACTGTGGGCGCTACCACTATAGGCCCCATGAAAAATCATAAATATGGATAACACCACGAATTTTTCAGGGTCCAATCAATAAAATTCGGGTTACAAATTTTAACAGTATTCTTCCAACTTTTTGGGTCTAGTCAAAGCGGTCTAGAATCCAGACCTAAATGCCAAGTTCTCACAAATATCGCAAGAGTTGTGTTAACGCATCAGAGTGAGAAATCTCTTCTCAAGAAATTTCATAGTAGTGTTAGTGTAGTATACAATAATTTATGTTCTCAGTGAAAATCACATTTTGTCTTACTTTTTGATAAGTAGTCATGAGAAACATGTTGCTTATTTAATACCAAAGTTTTATTATATTCTTCTCTTTGCGTCGATTCAATATAATCTGCCAAGACTTATGTTTATATCAACATCCTCAATCATGTTTTGCATATGTAAACATAGATGAGTTACAGTGATTTTCTCTTTATTAAAAATAAAAAAAAATTAAAAAAGCACCTTCGGGTGTAGTTGATTTGGTTTGATCGAGGGGAGACTTTCAGAAAGGAGGTCGCGGTTTCGAACCCCCTAATGCCTTCTCAATCTATCTCGATTGGACAGTGAGGGGTTTATCCAGTGCTCACCACAAAGTGCTCACCCGAAAGACAGAAGCTGTAGTAGAAATCATAGCAACTGCAGATTTTCCGATGATTTAAAAAAAAAAAAAAAAAAGGAACGGGAGTACTCGTATTTGTGGGATACAGCTGGACGACCATTTTATTACCTATTTTTTGCCTTTCCTTTTTTGCTGTTTGATTGGTATTTGGATTTTTAATTATGTTGCATGCATTGTCTTTTACTCTGTGTTTATTTTGGCGAGTTTAATTGTATATATAAATTTGTCTGTTAATATATACTTTTGGTTATTTTATTTACTTGAGAGCTTGCTAATGATTTCTTTGTGTTTGAACGGTGTTTATATGGTATAAATAAATAAATATATGTATTAATGGAGTTTGCTCTATTGAGATGCGATTTGTATAATGATTTTGCTATACATTGTGTCCATGAAAAAAGTTTAATAAGACCGTCAAATAAAAAAATAATTTTTATTTACTCATCAAGCTGTGATATCGTGCAAGTGGATAAAGAAATTGTATAAGTTTTTCTATTTGGAATATTATACCTCTGCTTAAACCTCTTATGACAAACGCTATATTCGTAAGTAAATATTATTTTACAGCTAATAGTAAACCATGTTACCTCTGCTTAAACCTCTTATGACAAACGCTATATTCGTAAGTAAACATTATTTTACGGCTAATAGTAAACCATGGTATTCTTGTTATATTATATAGACACGTCTCCTTAACTTTTCCCTTTGTCCATTTTCCTTTTTGTAAGTTTTATAGCTTCTAATGACTATAAAAATTATGCAAGGGAATCAACGTAATTTTCCCTTGAGATTCAAATGAGGTAACTCGGTAAAATACCATTCTCTGTTCATATCTTGTTTCGCAAAGTAGATTCAATTGATCGCGAAAAAAATTCTAAAGACTTCTTTTTTTTAATTTTTCAATGGTATAACAAGGAAAACAAGAAAACTGCTCTCATCGATTTTCTTAAATTCAGGAATTTTCTGGTGATTTATTAAGTTATTTTTTATCTTATTATATTGTTTTTAGTTGATAGTTGCATGTGTGTCTTAATAGATTTGTATGTATCAGTTTGTTATTTAGTTTACTTCCTCCATCCTTCAGATAAATATTTAGTTTAATTAAAAAGCAACATACATCCCCATTAATACGAGTTGTTATCTTGAGAGAAGATGTAATAGCTAATTGACTAATTAGGGAAACTACTATTTTTCTTGACCTTCAATTATACCACTTCACGAATTTATACATACTCCAAATTGATGTCTTAATTTTCAGGATGCTACATTGAAATTATTGTTGAAACTCAATAAAAAATGAAATTGGTAGAATTTGTTGTTCCATTCGGAATAATGTTGCTAAGTTTATGATCTCTTCTTGGTGATTATCCTAGGTTACAAAATTAATAGTGTAATTTTATTTATTATTTTATAGTTACGCCATCAATAACTTTACAAAGTATTATAAATATTTTTTTTTTTTACACCTTACATAAAGGCTATGAATTTCATATATTTTGCACATCTATGATTTAAATTTATAATATTAATATCACTAAGATGTAGCTATTTTTTCTTGGATATTTTTTTCTTTTCTTTTTGATTGATCATTCCAGATTTAATTTGGATATGTTATATTCTTATTATAATCAGGGGCGGATCCACATGGAGCTGAGGGGTTCAGATCTCGAAAAATTACATTTTTTAATATAAGATTATATTTGTTGTTTATATTTAAAAATATAAAGATTGTTCCATAGCTTAGTGGTAAACGATATACAGTAGCACTTCTTTTTTCATTTTTGTATGGCGTTTGAAGGTTGTCTCCTACTGGTCTGTGTCATAACTTCATTTTCCTTCTCATTTTTGTTTAAACATTACTCTCGAAAAAACAATTTAAAAAAATTTTATCAACTTATTTAAAATTTTAAATTAATAATTTTTATTAATATTTTAAATTAATATAAATAATAATTCAATCGATAAATTGATTTCAAAATAAATAATATTATATATTCAATAAACTTTTTAATAAAAATATTTAATTTAGATAAAAGTTATTGAATTTACGCATGTTCGTATATGATCTGACCTGTTCATATCTAACTTGACCCGCTAATTTGTTTATACCATTAGCATATTTTTTTTTTTCGAAACTTCTGAAGAAAAAATTTGTGTCCGCCGCGGATTGTAATGCTTGATTTTCTGACAGGATGAAAGTAGCTCCTGTCAATTACAATTGTTAAAGTTTAGATAACTTTGAATTAGTGAGACCACCAACATAAACATGAATAATCCTAATTTTAATGGTTTCCTTTCTTTGTCAAGTAGATATCGAGTTAAAGCAGTGACACAGTCGACACAGTCAGAATTTTCATTGAGGGGGGTTTTGAAATAAATATACAGACTAGTCGAAGAGGATTCAACATCTATTATATATATATATATATATATATATATATATATATATATAAATACTTTTAGCCATGTAAATACATTATAATTTTTCGTTGAAGAGAATTGAACCTCTGAATCAAAGGTGGCTCCGCCACTGACTATATATTATATTAAAATTCAGATTTCACCCAATTATAGCGATGCTCATGCACTAGTTGGATCTCCTACATGAACATGAACCCTCTCACCTTTTGTCTTTCTAGCAAGATAAAGAATGTAATTATTTATTCCACCATAACATTGATATTTATATCAACTTATAAAAAATAATTATAGGGATAATTATGAAAAATGACCACTCGATCAAATTATTGACAAGAAAATTAACGCAACTTTATTAAAAATTACATGAAATAGTTATTTGGCAATGCTGCTTCTTCTTCTTCCTTTACTTCAACTATTAATGGCTTCTTCTTCCTTCTTTCTGCTTTGTTGGTTTTTCTTTTTAAAAGAAATTGACATATCACAAATGTGAATTGTTTTGAGTGAATGATTAACTTAGTAAAAGACTCGTAATACCGAAAGGATCTCATATCTAAAATTTGAAACTGTTTAGAGGAGATTTTGATTTAGTCGGGATTCAAAAAACTTGCAAGCCAAATTTCATTAGTTTTTTTTTTTACATTAAATTCGACATGACGCAATTATGAACCATTTTGAGTGAATAACATATCAAAAGGCTCATAATATCGAGGTGACCTGATATCTAAAATTTGAGATTGTTTGGAGGAGATTCTGAGATAGTAGGGATTGGAAGAACTGGTAAAACAAGTTTTTTTTTTATATAAAATTTGACATGCCATTAACCTAAAATATTTTGAAGTTGAAGTTAAAGTTGGAATCGGAGTTGTGTTTGGCCATGTAAATAGAGTAGAGTTCTTTTTCACTTTTTATGAGAAATAATTAAATTGTACTTGATTTTATTTTTTCAAAAGTAGCTTTCACTCAAGTAAAATAATTCTTATGATCAAACATTATAATTTTCACTAAAATAAAATATTTTTTTAAAAAACGTAAAAAATTCTTATAGCCAAACGGACTATAGTCAAATTTTTGTCATGATAATCCAGCCAACATTTGTACTTATTTTTACCTATTTTATTTTTTCAACTTACCAAGTACTTAAATATTTATTTATCACATTTTCAATGATTTCATATTTATTTGCCTTGTTGGTTAAAAGAATTATACAACAAAAGTACTTCTTTCCAAAAAATATTTATATGAAACCTGATAAAAAATGTCCAAATAACACAAGACTACACTAATACATGCCCGTATCAAGTGTCTAGTGACTTTAATTTTAAACACCATCACATTTTATTCCAATTAACATTTTTGATAGATAACTTAAATTTTTTTTAACCCATTTTGATTAGCTTGATAAGACATGTGGATGTAAAAGTTTTTTTTTATGATGAGACATATTTCAAATAATGATTATAGTTGACTCTAAGACATAGCAAGAATTATGCAAAATAATTTAGTGGATCCTTATATTTATCAAAGTTTGTAAAGTGAATACCTCTGCTTATACTTCTATCATCTGAACCCTTCAACTCATTAAAACACAATATTATAAACTCTTTTGATGCATATATGCCATTAAATTGTTAACGTGAAAAACATCTTTGTTTGCACACATTTTTTGGACTACTAAAGTAAACAAAAAATAGTAATTTTTTTTTTTAAATCCCAGTTTCTCCTTCACCCATCCCCATCCTCCCCCGTTTCGCCACATCCAGCAAACATTTCCCTCCCCAAACCCACCCACCCGTCCAATTTTTTTTTCTATCTTCGTCTTTGTCACCCCCACTCCGTCTCCCTCTCCCCCAAACCCACCCCCTTGCCTTCATTTTTTTTCCTCCTTCTTTGTCACCCTGACCCTCATTATTTTTTTCTTCAGCTCCACCCCCACCCCCACCGCACTCAAAAGAGAAAAATAATTTAACTTCATTAGTCAAAATTTTCATTTTTCTCGTTTGAGATTTTTTTTAAAAAAATAATAATTTCTCAATTTAAACTTTTTCATATTTTTTTCGAACTAAAATTTAAACTTGAATTAAAAGTGGGTGGTAGTGGATATTAAAAAAAAAAAATGTGCGAAAAATATTTGTACTTACATAAAATTTGCAATTAAACTTTCTGAACTTGGCGGGATTCTATGACCCCCCTAAACTATTGGGTTAAGAGTCGAATTTTAGGTCGGGATCGAATCCTAGGTGTCTAGGTCGGGAGTTGGATTCTTGATTAGAGTGGTGAATCTAAAATTGAGTTAGGGTCAGGATCACAAGTCGAGTATCGAGTCAAGGTCGATCCCGATTGCTTAGTCTTGTGTTGCGGTTGGGGTTAGGGGGAGATCGGGATGAGAAGCCAGTTCTCGATCTAAAGTTAAAACTAACTAATTAGTTGATAAAAATAATTGAAACTACATATACGACTCATTTCACCTAAAAAAATAAGTGGTGTTTTAGGGTGTATTTAGCACGGAGGAAAATATTTTTCTATTTTTTTGTATTTATTTGGTTAAAAATTTTGAAAAAAAGAAATCTTTAGAAAAACAAGCTATACTTTAATGAAAATAACGAAAAGAGGAGACAATGTTGCCCTACTACTCTCACTACTAGAAAAGTGCAAATTACATGAGAATTTTTCTACGGATTATATAGAAAAATTCACAGGTGACATAGTTTCCTGTGGATTTTCTTACAAAAAAAATTCAATGAAATTTTTTTTGTGGATAATTATTACCTGCGAATTTTAAAATCCCCAAGTACATTACATGAAAATTTAAAAATCGCATACAAATTACCTACGGATTTTTCTTGCAAAATGAGTTGATAAAAGTTGATGAAAGAAAGTATATTTCTTATAAATTTTCACAAAAAAAAATCATAAATTAATTCTGAAGGGGTTTAATTATTTTATTTTTAAATCTTTTTTTGCAGATTTATTTCTTTCAAATTACCTCTCATCTCTTTCTCAATGTCATTTACCATCGTATCATGAGTTGATTATTCAAATTTATTTAATTCTTAAGAATTCACAATAATATTACTGCTTCAAAGACAATTACATATACACTAATCATACCTCTTTTTCATAAGACTCCCTTACCCTTAAGATCCCACGTGCACCGTTAACGTTGCACGGTAGTTACTATAAAGCAGACAATATAATGTTGCTTTCTATATCCGATGTGGTACAAAAGACTATATTAGTGCAATTTCTTCTAATTTTCCTATCCAACAAATTGCGATGTAAAATTACTTTTTCATTTTTGTTTTTGTTTGAAAAAAGATATTTAAGTATGAGACTAAATTTTAACCACAATTAACGTTTGAATGAATTGATAGGTATTTATATCATTGTGATCGAAAAAGTTGCTTGAGTGGTAAACAACCTTTTTTTTTCTGAGGTTGTGAGTTCGAATCATCTACAGAGCAAAAGATAATTTTGTCATTGTTACCAATAATTAACAATGTAAAAATTACTTATTTTTTCAACTTGTTTTTAAAAATAAATTCTACTTTATTTTTTTAATAATCGAGATTATACTTCTGTATAAAAAGCAATATCTATTTTACCCTTGATTTTCAATCATTTATCCGTATAATACCTTTTCATATTATATTTAATATTTTATTTAGTAATATAGGTATTAATTTACCCATAGTTTAAATAAGTTTATATCTTATTATGGATATTATTTAGCCATTAATTAATATTACAAAACAAATAATTCTTCCATGAAGCTATTACAAAATACTCTATTTATATGAGTGTTTATTTTTATATTACATTCATTATATTTCTATTTATATGGGTGTGCGCAAGTGTGTGTCTAGTCATTTCAATTATTTCTTATTTCCGATTATTTAATATATAAGTTAATCAGTTTTGATTGTTAAAAATAAATTATTTATTAAATCATCATTAAAATTTATTTACAATATAATTATATAAATAGAAGTAATATTGTAGGAATTTATTGAAAAAATTACCATTACGTTTACTAATTATTTTTTTTCCACTGCATTAAATATGTTTATAAAGTTATCACTCTTTGTTATGGGTGTGCGCAAGTGTGTGTCTAGTCATTTCAATTATTTCTTATTTTCGGTTATTTAATATATAGGTTAATCAGTTTTGATTGTTAAAAATAAATTATTTTTTAAATTATCATTAAAATTTATTTACAATATAATTATACAAATAGAAGTAATATTGTAGGAATTTATTGAAAAAATTACCATTACGTTTACTAATTATTTTTTGCACTGTATTAAATATGTTTATAAAGTTATCACTGTCACACCCCAAATCCTATTGGGGCGGACTGACACCCGTAACCGAGGAGGTCCGGGAGAACCAGCTCATAACTTTATACTTCCCATGCATACCTCTATGACAAACCGAAATTCGGACAACATCATGTCGCATATAAAAGGAAATAATCACCTGTATAAGCTCGAGCACACATATATATGTGTATACAATACTTGGTCGTTGGAGCCATCACGTCTATTAACAAAACACCACCTTGACTGTACATTAGGTTAACAAAGCCCCTAGACAATACACAGAGTTTAACTAAGGTCGGGACACACCCCGCCATATAACTAACTTCTATACAATACCAAAAGTGATTGGATATGACACGGAAAGCCCCGAAGCAAACTGGAGCTCACCAAAAGCAGCTGGATATCCTGGCTTCTACTTGTGCGGTGTATGAGCTGAGGTACTTGTGCCTGCAGCATGAAATGCAGGTCCCCCGTGGGGGACGTCAGTACGAAATATGTACTAAGTATGTAAAGCTGTAGATAATCACATATGATATAGGAGCTTAATAGAAATCAGAAACAAGTGAATAAATCGTAATAGGAGTGGACCACACTTACTAGAACTTGTGACAGCCTGTACATTGAATTTATTCAATCACTTTACCTTCGTTCTTATCATCTTTGTAATCATTACTGTATTGTACTGTGACCATTAGGCTGCCTCCAGTACATATAACTGGGATCTACCCATGATAGGCTTATGCCCCTGGGATACCACCCATAAACACATAAATAGGGATCGACCCATGATAGGCTTATGCCCCTGGGATACCACCCGATAAGAGAGAACTTCCATCACTTAGTTCAATAAATCTTTGAGATTGTTATTTCGGTTGCCACCGCATTTTTGATACTTTAAAACAATGATACATCAATAAGAGACATATAAATAGACCATCAATGCAATAACAATGAAGTAAGAACTCATTGACACATCAATGAAATGTTTTGGAGACATCAATGCCATAACAATGAAGTAGGAACTTATTGGTATATCAATGAAACATTTTGGAGTCATTAATAGCATATGGATCTTGTTTGAGTAACCAGATACTTTCTGACATTCATTAGTGCAATAAACATGTAAGTTTTGGAAAACAAGTAAGTATTGGAATGTCTTGACATTTTGTAGGGTGGAAACAAGTTCATTGATAACGTAGGACATCATACAAAACCATTATGGATCACTTGTTACTGAATAACTTTGGAAACTTTCTTAATAGAACAATTGTTCACTTTCATGCCAAAGATATGGTATAGAGATGCTTTACATACCTGACTGTCAACCTTCAATACTAGTCCCAAATGGACTTCCCGTCTTTTCGGATTACTTATCTACAATGAACATATATAGCAATCTAGTATTAGCGATCAAACGTCACAATTCAATTATTTGAATTCACCAAACTAGTGGTTAAGTAGTAAGTGTTAATTACACCATAAAGGGTGTCACTTTAACCCTCTTACACTCCAATTACATTCACATGCCATGCATATTCATACAACATCCTCCAATATCAAGTTTGGATTCATTTATCCTTCCAACCAATCCATTAAACCAAATTGAGCCATAGACATAAATAATCATCAATTCAATAGTATATCACCATATCCACCTTCCATAGCTCAATTACCATATCCACCTTCCACAATTCAATACAACCAAACCATGCAAAATAGTCCATAACCCTATTTTCATCACCTTACAATAACAACCAATACATATAATCCTCTATCACACATATACATATGGAAAAGAATAAAGGCAAACAATATTCATACCTTATAATTCACCTCTTGATTATGAAATCCTGTTTGCATAAATAATAGGTGCCGTTCGAAGCTCTCGAGATGACAAACGCAGTTATCGGATTACTTTGGAATTTCTACGGTTGAATCAAAAGTAATTTAAAGGTCAAATTTGGCTAGGGTTTCTTATTTATCAATGATTGATGATGAAAATGAGTTTTTGAACTCATATACATGTATATATACACACATTCCCATCCATAATATAATAAGAAATGACCAAAATGCCTTTGAAATTTAAATAATATCAAATCTGTCCTTTGGTGGACTGTTTTGATAAGCTAAAGTAGATCGACCATAACTCTTTGCTCCGATATCGTATTTGGGTGAAATTGGTATCGTTGATAGGATAATTCAAAGGGATTTCATTTCATATAAAGTAGGTCACCCAGTTCGTCCTATACAAGGAGTTATGGTCGTTTGAAGTTGACCCTAAAAATCTATTTTGATAGGCTGAAGTAAAACGAGTATAACTCCTTAATCAGAAGTTGGATTTGGATAAAACCAATTGCATTGGAAAGAAGATTCAAAGATCTTTCTTTTCATAGGTCGCAACTCTCCCAGTTCATTATATTAAGGGAGTTATGATCATTTGAAGTTGACCCAAAGATTCGGCTGGCCTCAGTAGTTTGTGTGCAGGAAATTTTCCTGCACATTTACTATTCCCAAATATCTCGGCCACCATTTTCTAGTTTCGAACGTGCTTGATTATATTTGAAACCTATCCGTTTTTGGAAATCTTTATATCGTTGGAAATCTTATTCAATAACCTTCGCATGGAACCATCAACGGGCAAATTTTGGTATAAATAAAATAAAAAAAAATAATTCCATATAAATAAGACCAATACACGTACTTGAATACGTCAATACACGTACTTGAATACGGGGTGTTACAATCACTCTTTGTTACTTTCGCCTATCTAAAATAGATATTACTATTTTACTTTTGTTGATAAAATCCTATTTACTTATTCTAATAATTTGTTTTATATAAAGCATCATTAATTTATACTTCAACTCTTTAAATTCTTTTAATGCTTGTTCATTTAAAAAAATATAAAGAAGTTAAGGAACAAAAACAAAGGTTGATAACATAAAATTGAAATAAACATTAAGAGAATTTAATTGATGTATGAGGAGGAAAAAATGTTAAAAAGTGAATGACAAATTGATTTATAAAATAAAGTTGGGCGTGTAAATAGATTTTATCGGAATTAAATTAGCTAAATACAACGATGTTATTATTAATTATGCCAAAATTATTGTCTTTAACCTTTTTTTAAGACCTTATTAGAATGAAAATATTGAAATAATTTGTCATATTATAAAACCTAGTTATTAAGTGAATTATTAATGTTTCCTAAAACTATTTTAAATTCCCTCACAAAAATTTTCAAATAATTTTCTAGTAAGAAAGTCCACAAATAAATCACTAAAATTAAACATTTAGTTAAATTACGTATTCAAAATCTCCAAAAAAATTTATGGAAAATAATTTTTCATGTAAATTCTCAAAACATATTATTAGTTAAAGTCACAACAAAAAGACACCTCAATTAACTACCTAGTTAATAAAATTTTTATGTAAATCTTCGAGAAAAGATTTTCAGTTAAATTCGCAATAAATGATTTCTCATTATTCTTTGGGTAATAAATTCTCAGTCTAATCTCCAAGATGAGATTTACAGATAAATTCGCATAACCGAAATATTCAGTGAATTTTTCATGTAAGAAAATTCTCAGATAAAATTCCTACATAACTATTTCGAACTAAATCCTCAAGTAGGTTACATGGAAATTTTTCTGCAAATTAATAAATGAATTTATATTTGCTACATACTTGCGAATTTACGCATGAAAAAAATCCCTACAGAGTAATTTCCCACATAATTTTCCATGTAATATTTTGTGCAAAATGGAGCTAAATTTACCTGTGAATTTTCTTGAGGAAATATTTTTTGCAAGTAAAGTATGTCAAAATTTAGATATTTTAGACTTTGACTTTCGTATTAAAATTCTCAGAAAACATCTGCGGACAAAATCCTCAAGTAACATTCCCAGGTAATTTGTATTTTTCTGGTAGTGTCTTAAGATCACTAACCCCACCAAATTCCAAGCCAACCCACCCATATATATATTTTTTAAATAAAATAAAATACTTTCTACCATGTATCCAACCCCCATTTTTTAAAATTAGAAATAAATTAGTAAAAACGCTTTTGATTGATAGAATGAGTAATTTTTTACGAGGTATATTTAAGCTAAAAATCCTTATTTATTCTGCTTCAGCTTATCATTCCTAATTAATTATTATAAGTTATTTATCTATTAAAAAATTAATAATATTTAATACAAATAAGTAAAATAAATATTTCTGACATGTCTGCTTAAACTACTTCAACGGTAATTTTATCATATCACCCCTAACTAATTATTATAAGTCATCTAAATATTAAAAAATTAATAATATTTAATAAAGAAAGTAAAATAAAAATAAAATAATAAATTCAATAAAAAAAGTAAAATAGAAATAAAATAATAAATTAACTTTTGATGTTTTAAATTAACTTGATGTCTTATATGAGGCTCAATTAGGTTATTTTCACAAGTAATTTTTTTTATAGTTATTATGCCTTATCACTTTTAATACATGTCTGTTTCGCTGCTTCAATCGTGATTTTACTATGTCATTCCTAATTATTTATTATGGTTATTTAAGCATTAAAAAATTATATTATTAGTATCCTATATAAGAAGTCACAATAAGCAGTTGAACAAGGCTGATTATGTTCGACATGTCTGCCTCAGTTGTTTCAATCATGATTTTATTATATTACCCCTAAATAATTATTATAAATCATTTATGTAATATTTAATAAAAATCTAAAATAGATATTTATGACATGACTTTACAACTGCTTCAATCGTAATTTTATTAAATTACCCATATTTAATTATTATAAGTCATTTAAGTATTAAAATATTAATAATATTTAATAAAAAAGATAAAATAGACTTAAAATGATAAATTAATTTTTGATGTTAAATTAACTTGTTGTCTTATATGGAGCCACTTAAAATAAATTTCACAAATATTTTTTATGATAATTTTATTATGTAACTTCTAATTAGTAGAATAGAAAAAAATATTATAAAACACAATAATTAAGAAGTTAAAGTATTTAAAAATATATAATTGACTATCAATGTCACAAAAGTTTGAACAACTTAAAATATCGTTATGCAAATTAATCTAAATATAATATTATATATCTAACTTAAAATTTATCAACCAAACAAATAAATTTTTTAATTAAATGATAGAATTATAAATAACTGAATATTTTTAAGGATCAACATTGGGCCGTGTATTGCTCGGCGTAAGTCGGCTAGTATTCCCTTATTATATAAGACGGAGTTGTGCAACAACCACACACCTATCCGTCAATTTCTTCTTCCTTTACAATGACTTCTTCCTTTCCTCTTCACCATACGAAATTCTAGCTAAACCTCGGATCATGGATACCTTAAGTCAGCAGCTTACTTTGAAGATGGGGCATTTACATAAACTCCGAAGTTTGAGCTTACATCAGTAAACTCCCAAGCCTGCCAAGGCGTCAACATGTGTGGTTGTTGGCATTAGCATCAACTATGACGGCATTTTGGTATTTTACCAATTCTTTGTGCAATACTATACTTATACATTGGGTTTCAATAGTTGGTTTTGAATAGCCAATGACAATACGCTTGGACATCTTTTAATCAATTATCATATTTATTCCATCTTTTTATAAAATGGACCAGAAGGATATTATCATAAATGTAATAAAACAAAGCATTTTTACTGGTAGAGAATAAATCTTACCTAGTTGACACGCAAATATTTTAATTTTTTCACTAATTTGCCCTTATGCTTCCAGCACATTCTTTCAACTTTTCTCGTACTTTACTGGTGATCTTTATCCATTTGAGATAAAACCTCTAATTTGCCTTTAATAGTACTTTTTTTACAAAATAAATTATTATGCCAATTATTTTATAAATCTTAATAGTATTTCACAGTTCACATGTTTTTTTTTTTTTTGGTAAGTTAGGAAGATGCATTAATAATAAAAGAGTTTGTACAGGTATCTAGGCAGGCGCAAAAATAGAGTTATTTTGGTTTGCTACGTGCTGAGCATTTACAGATCGGGGGAGAGTTTCTCCTTCTAAGTCTTCTCAATAAACTACTCCTACGTTAGCTGGTGGAGTTACATAGACACACAGTCTGTCAAAAAGGTCCTTATCCGATCCTTGCTTGGCCAATATGTCCGCTACCCTATTCTGCTCCCTATAGATATGCTGGACTGGAGGATTCACCAAGCTCTCTAGTAAAAATATGCAAACATTAACAATCGAATCATAGAGAGAGCTATCATGATGAAGAATATTTAAGACTTCCATTAAGTCTACCTCTATAGTTAGAGGTTTGATGTTATGATGGAGAGCTAGTGATAGGCCTTCTCTTAAGACCACTAGCTCCATGAGGTTGTTGGTTGCATAAGTGAAGCTTTTGTTAAAACCCATAACTCAATCACCTTTGCTATTTCGGATGATACCTCCAATTCCCCCTTTTCCTGGATTCCTAATACAAGAACCATCAGTGTTAAGTCTGTAAGTGTTGGAGTGAGGGGGTTGCCATCTTATATTGATGACAGTGTTGTGGTGGTTTGCTTTCCCATTTCCTAGAAGGTGATATTCAATAGACTCAGCATGAGGAATGCTGACACAAGAATGGGACATGACATTTTGGAAAGAGTTGGCATTCCTAACCTTCCAGAGGTGCTAGAGGCAGAAAGGTAACAAGATGTTCTAAGAAGTGGTGGTGTCAAAGTAAAGGTTGTTAAGTCTTTTCCAAGTGTTAGGACAATTGTTGGATCAAACATATTGGGGTGAAGCTCAATTGAACCTCTGTACTTTTAAATAAGTTGGGCCCATAGGGATTTGGCCATGGTGCAAGAAAAGAAGATATGGGATTAGTCCTCCTGAGTGTTGCTGCACCTGTGGTGGGAGAGGGTGATGTTGATGCCCCTCTTACTAAAATTAGTGCTAGTGGGGAGGGAGTTGTGCTGAATGAGCCAAATAAATGTTTTGATTTTATTGGAAAGGTTCAGATTCCAGATCCAATTAAATGAGTTGTTAGGGGTTTGGGTGGTTTTTTTCTTATTGGCAATGTAGAGGTAAGCACTCTTACAAGAGAAGGTTTCATTACCCCTCAACACCCACAGGGGGGTGTCTCTGGTAAGGTGGGAGCTGGGGATAAAAGAATTTTTGACAGAGTTAACAATGTTAGGAGTGATATCAAAGGGTAAAGTAAGAAAGTCCCATCTTCCCTCTTTCCAAACATCTTTAACTAGAATAGGGCTAGGAGGGTTGGTATTGGGACCATGGATGATGGTTGCTAAAGGGGGAATCCCAGGTATCCACCTGTCCCTCCAGGCATCTACCTTAGTACCATCTTTAATGGCCCAGTGAAGAGCATTTCTACACATGTTCCAGCTTTTGATAATACTGTACCAGGTCCTAGAAGTATTGGAAAGGTTTTTTCCCCTGCTGCCATACTTAGCAATAAGAGTGCTAGACCACAGGGAGTTAGGGTTGGAATACATTCTCCAACCCAAACTACAAAGAATGGCTGCATTTTTTAATGTCAGCTTTATGCATGCCCAGCCCCCCCTTTTTTTGTAAGAGTGATGGTGTCCCACTTGATAAGGTAGATTTTTTTCCTCAGCTCAGTGGTGCCCCAATAAAGTTTCTTTGGGCCCTGTCAATTATGCAGAGAAGAAGGAAGATTGATGTACTGCATAATGTGGTTAAGGATGCTGGCAAGGGAGGATTTAGCAAGGGTGACCCGGCCAAACATGTTAAGGAATTTTGTCTTTCAGCTAGCAAGCTTGCTCTTGAGGTTGTCAATGAGGTATTGAAAATCAGACTTAACAGGATTCTTGTGGAAGATGGGAAACCCCAAATATTTATCAAAGTTGGTAAAAGATTTGATAGCTAAGAGAGATGAAAGGTTATCCTGGGTATTTTAGGAGCAATTTTTGGAGAAGACAACCTTGGATTTACTATAGTTGACTCTTTGGCCCGAATGGGAGCTGAAGTTATGGAGAATTCTGTTAATTGTGTGACGGCTTTGGGGATCAATCCTAGCAAACAGAGTAAGGTCATCAGCAAAACAAAGGTGGGAGATGGAGGGCCCAGTTCTGGAGATAAATAAGGGGATCCAGTTCAGAGTGTCCACTTTATAGTTGATTTTTCTAGAAAGAAGTTCCATACACAAAATGGAGAGGTAAGGTGACATAGGTCCCCCTGTCTAATGCCTCTAGAGGGGTTAAAAGGGAGAGTTTCCCCCCCATTAACCAGAATGGATATGGAGGAGGTTGAGACACAGGAGAGGCTGAGATTGGTAAGGTTAGTGGGGAAGTTGAAATAGAGGAGATCTTGTCTAATAAAGGACCATTAAATCCTGTCAAAAGCTTTCTCTAAATCAATTTTCAGAATTATGCTAGTCTTTTTGCCCTTCATTTTTGAAAGATAGCTAACATATTCTTGAACAATGATGGCATTGCCAGACGCACTCTTCCTACCAAAAAGCTGGCTTGGGTATGGCCAATGATATTTTCCAGCAAGGGCTTGATCCTAGAGACAATGATTTTGGTAACAATCTTGTATTAGGTGTTGCACAATCCAATAGGTCTGAAGTTTTTGAGGGTGATAGCATTTTTACACTTGGGGATTAGGTACAGGTAGGTGGAATTCACTCTAGGATCCATAAAATAGGTGGTAAAAGATGTCTTGACAAAATCTAACAATGGAGGGGCCTAGGGTATCCCAGAATTTTTGATACACGAACAAATGGAAACCATCAGGGCAAGGGGCTTTGTCAGGATTGAAAGAGCAGACAACTCTCTTGACCTCTTTTTGAGTAGGTACAACTTGAAGTAAGTCGTGCACATAGGAGTTAATAGATCCCTCGGATGAGGGATTGGATTGAGTCTTAGAATATCCTAGGGTGTGCTCAGTGGTGTAGAGTTTGGAATAGAAGTTGGAAACAATAGACTCAATGTCTTTTTGGTGGTAGTGCCAAGAGCCACTCTCATGCATAATGGAATTGATTTTATTTCTCCTCTTTCTATTCAGGGTGGAGGTGTGGAAAAATCTAGTATTAGAGTCACCCTGGAGAAGCCAGGAAATTCTGGATTTTAATTTCCAGAATTCAGACTCCAAGCTGAGGATATTATTAAAATCCTTCAGGAGGGTTTGTTCTAACCCATGCAGGAAGAGGCTATTGGGATAGTTTGGGGATTTATGAATACCAGCCAACATTGCAAGTAAGTGCTTTTTCTTTTTGAAAATGTCCCCAAAGATGTGTTTATTCCAAGCTCTGGCCTTGCTTTCAAGATCAGAAGTGGATGAGGTGATGCAAGGACAGTTTTGGAAGGAGTCTCTGATGAGATTGGGGAAGTCCTGATGGCTCAACCACATGGATTCAACTCTGAAAGACTTATTCTAAAAAACAGGAGTGGTGTCAAAACTGAAGGGAATGAGGGAATGGTCAGGGTGGGTTCTAGGGTGGTGAGTGATGGTGGCTTTAAGGTAGAAGTGAATCCATTGATCATTAGCAAGACACCTATCCAGTCTTTCTAGAATGAGCCCTTGCCTATTCCTGTATCTCATATTGGATCAGGTGTATTTACTCCCTCTGAAACCTAGATCAATAAGGTTACAATAATTAAGGCAATTCATGAACATATTGATTCTATTGAAATTTACTTCGGAGACTCCAAAATTCTCAGAGGCTCTAAGCACTTGATTGAAATCTCCTTCAACTAGCCAACTCTTACCCTCAGGGGTAATATATGTTTCAATAAGGTTGCTAACTGATTCCAGAGGTTAATCCTAGAACTTAAATTATTACTAGCATAAATAATGCTAATGAACCAGGAAGCAGGAGGAGAACTAACCTTTACTTTGGCATTGATAAACTGAGCAATGATGGAGACAGTGGCGATAGAGATAGAGTTATCCTTCCACATGATGACTAGACCTCCTGAGTTACCAGAAGTTCCAGATTAGATGAAATTATGAAAGCCCAGGTCCTCACAAAGGTCCTGATGGTCTGAAATCTTGGTTTCTAAGAGGTCGAGAACCCAAGGGTGATGGATATTGATCATTGCCTTGCAATGCTTCCTGAACTCCGCATTATTGGCACCTCTAATATTCCATATTATACAGTTCTTTATTTTGCAGTGTAGGGGGTAGGAATGTTATGTCACATTCACCTTATCCTTCCCTTTGGGGTTGGAGATGGGAGATAGAGTTTGGGCCTTTTTCTTTTCTTTTTAAAGGGGTCAGGGTGACCCTGGGGGTCCCGTTTGTCTGGCTGTTCACTATATATGAGCTTACTCCCAGTTTCCCTAGCGCTATTGGGATCAGGATGGTCACTATCTCCTGGATTAGGTCTAAGAAGTCGAGAGTTAGTGGTTAGACCGTGTTTAGAACCTCTAATCTTGGTACTCTTAGCTGTGAGAGGAATTCTTCCATCTCTTTGTTGGATACTTTTAGTACCTCTAGGGCATTTACTTTTTTTATCCTCTCTAGCGTTAGGTGTGGAGAGGTTGAGGGCACAGGGGGAGGAGGTACGTGCCACGCCTTAAATCCTATTGGGGCGGACTGGCACCCGTAATCGAGGAGGCCCGGGAGAACCGCTCAAAACCTTATACTTCCCATGCATACCTCTATGACAAACCAAAATTCGGACAGCATCATGTCGCATATAAAAGGAAATAATCACCTGTATAAGCTCGAGCACACATATATATGTATATATAATACTTGGCCGTTGGAGCCATCACTTCTATTAACAAAACACCACCTTGACTGTACATTAGGTCTACAAAGCCTCTAGACAATACACAGAGTTTAACTAAGGTCGGGACACACCTCGCCATATAACTAACTTCTGTACAATACCAAAAGCGACTGGATATGACACGGAAAGCCCCGAAGCAAACTGGAGCTCACCAAACGCAGTTGGATATATTGGCTCCTACTTGTGTGGTGTATGAGCTGAGGTACCTGTGCCTGCAGCATGAAATGTAGGTCCTCCGTGGGGGACGTCAGTATGAAATATGTACTGAATATGTAAAGCTGTAGATAATCACATATGATATAGGAGCTTAACAGAAATTAGAAACAAGTGAATAAATCGTAATATGAGTGGATCACACTTATTAGAACTCGTGATAACCTGTACATTGAATTTATTCAATCACTTTACCTTCATTCTTATCATCTTTGTAATCATTACTGTACTGTACTGTGACCATTAGTCTGCCTCCAGTACATATCAACTGGGATCGACCCATGATAGGCTTATCCCCCTGGGATACCACCCATAAACGTATAAATAGGGATCGACCCATGATAGAATTATGCCCCTGAGATACCACCCGATAAGAGAGAACTTCCATCACTTAGTTCAATTAATCTTTGAGATTGTTATTTCAGTCACCACCACATTTTTGATACTTTGAAACAATGATACGTAAATAAAAGACATATAAATAGACCATCAATGCAATAACAATGAAGTAAGAACTCATTGGCACATCAATGAAGTGTTTTGGAGTCATCACTGCCATAACAATGAAGTAGGAACTTATTGGTATATCAATGAAACGTTTTGGAGTCATTAATAGCATATGGATCTTGTTTGAGTAACCGGATACTTTCTGACATTCATTAGTGCAATAAACATGTAAGATTTGGAAGACAAGTAAGTATTGGAATGTCATGTTATCATGTAGGGTGGAAACAAGTTCATTGGTAACGTAGGACATCATACAAAACCATTATGGATCACTTGTTACTGAATAACTTTGGAAACGTTCTTAATAGAACAATTGTTCACTTTCATGCCAAAGATATGGTATAGAGTATGCTTTACATACCTGACTGTCAACCTTCAATACTAGTCCCAAATTGACTTCCCGTCTTTTCGGATTACTTACCTACAATGAACATATATAACAATTTAGTATTAGCAACCAAA
This sequence comes from Capsicum baccatum var. pendulum, assembly GCA_030864225.1. NCBI lineage: Eukaryota > Viridiplantae > Streptophyta > Magnoliopsida > Solanales > Solanaceae > Capsicum > Capsicum baccatum. Next base: position 262,935,637 of record CM061561.1, on the reverse strand, counting down.
TGTCACAATTCAATTATTTGAATTTACCAAACTAGTGGTTAAGTAGTAAGCCTTAATTACACCATAAAGGGTGTCACTTTAACCCTCTTATACTCTAATTACATTCACATGTCATGCATATTCATACAACATCCTCCAATATCAAGTTTGGATTCATTTATCCTTCCATCCAATCCATTAAACCAAATTGAGCCATAGACATAAAGGATCATCAATTCAATAGTATATCACCATATCCACCTTCCATAACTCAATTACCATATCCACCTTCATAATTCAATACAACCAAACCATACAAAATAGTCCATAACCCTATTTCCATCACCTTTCAATAACAACCAATACATATAATCCTCTATCACACATATACATATGGAAAATAACAAAGGCAAACAATATTCATACCTTAGAATTCACCTCTTGATTATGCAATCTTGTTTTCATAAATAATAGGTGTCGTTCGAAGCTCTCGAGATGACAAACTCAGTTATCGGATTACTTTAGAATTTCTACGATTGAATCAAAAGTAATTTAAAGGTCAAATTTGTCTAGGGTTTGTTCTTTCTCAATGATTGATGATGAAAATGAGTTTTTGAACACATATACATGTATATATACACGTATTCCCGTCCATAATATAATAGGAAATGACCAAAATGCCTTTAAAATTTAAAAAATATCAAATATGTCATTTGGTAGACTGTTTTGATAAGCTAAAGTAGATCGACAATAACTCTTTGCTCCGATATCAGATTTGGGTGAAATTGGTATCGTTGGTAGGATAATTCAAAGGGCTTTCATTTCATATAAAGTAGGCCGCCCAGTTTGTCCTGTACAAGGAGTTATGGTCGTTTGAAGTTGACCCTAAAAATTAGACTGGTTTCAGTAGTTTGTGTGCAGGAAATTTTCCTGCACATTTACTATTCCCAAATATCCCGGCCACCGTTTTATAATTTCGAACATGTTCAATTAAATCCGAAACCTATCCGTTTTTGAAAATCGTTATATCGTTGGAAAGTTTATTCAATAACCTTCGCATGGAACCATCAATGGGCAAATTCCGGTATAAATAAAATAAAAAAATTAATTTCATATAAATAAAACCAATACGTACTTGAATACGGGGTTTTACATCCTTCCCCCTTTAGGACCTTCGTCCTCGAATGTTAGCATAGTTATTCAACCGAAACAAGTTCAAGTCCATCATTAATATTCACATCATCACATAAATACTATGCATATATAAAAAAAAACTTACTTGTTAATGTTCTAACTCCGTTTCTTGAACTTCCTCTTTATCTTTGAACAAATGAGGGTACTTAGGTTTCATTGCTTCCTCAGCTTCCCATGTAATCTGTTCCCTTTGACGATTTCTCCAACGTACTTTCACAGATGTTATCTCTTTATTTCTCATCTTCTTAACTTGGCAATCTAGAATAGCAATAGGCACTTCCTCATAGGTAAGATCTTCCGCAACTTGCACCTCCTCAGTAGAAGTGATATGTGATGGATCTCCGATGCACTTTCGAAGCATTGACACATAAAATAATAGATGTACTGATGAGAGCTCTTGGAGTAGCTCTAATTCATATGCAACTTGTCCAAACCTTTGAGTGATCTTATACGGGCCTATATAACGTGGACTCAACTTCCCTTTCTTTCCAAATCTCATTACCCCTTTCATTGGTGATACCTTGAAAAATACCCAATCACATATAGAAAACTCTAGCCCTCTTCTTCTTCTATCTGCATATGACTTGTGTCGGCTTTGGGCTATTTTCAGTCGTTGCTGAATTACTTTAACCTTCTTTATGGCTTGATAAACAAGATCCGGTATGAACAAAATAGTTTCACCTACTTCGAACCATCCTATTAGTGATCTACACTTCCTTCTATATAAAGCTTCGTATGGTGCCATTTTGATACTTGAATGATAGCTATTATTGTAGGCAAACTCAATAAGAGGTAAATAATCATCCCAGTCGCCCTTAAAATCTATACACAAGCTCGTAACATATCTTCAAGTATTTGGATGGTACATTCTGCTTATCCATCTATTTGAGGGTGAAAAGCTGTACTCAACTTCACATGTGTTCTTAAACACCTCTGAAAAGACTTTCAAAAGTTTGCGGTAAATTGGGTTTCCCGAACTGATATAATTGAGATTGGCACTCTATGCAATCGGACTATCTCTTTAATGTACAACTTCGCATACTCTTCAACTATGTAAGTGGTCCTAACTGGTAGGAAATGTGCGGATTTGGTAAGACTATCAACAATCACCCATGTTGATCATGTCCCACTTCCAGCTTGGAAGATCAATGCATTGCATATAACCTCTAGGTTTTTGGTGCTCAACTTTAACTCCTTGACAATTTGGACATTCAGCTACAAATTCTGCAATGCTCTTGTTCATGTCATTCCACCAATACATATCTTTCAAATCTTAATATATTTTGGTTGATCCTGGAAGAATGGAATACCTTGAACAATGTGCCTCTGTCATAATCTTCTTTCTTAGCCCGTCTACATCTGGCACACACAATCAGTTTTGGCACTGAAGTACTCCTTCTCACGTAAGCTCAAATGCCTTGGTCGTACCACTATGAACGTTCTCCTTTAGCTGTAATAAAATAGGATCTGCATATTGCTTCTCTTTTACTTCAGCTACTAATGAAGATTTCGCAGCATTATATATGATAAGCTCTTTATCCGAAGTTTCAAGAAGGCGAAATCTCAAACTAGCTAACTGGTGAAGATCTTTAATCATCCCTTGCCTTTCTATAGGCACCATCATAGCCTTACGACTTAACGCATCAACTACCATATTTGCTTTCCTTAGATGGTACAAGATATCAACATCGTAGTCCTTTAATAGTTCAAGCCATCTCCGGTGCCTTAAATTTAGATCCTTCTGATTAAAAATATATTGAAAGCTCTTATGGTCAGTATATATATCAACATGAACCCCATATAAGTAGTGGCGCCATATCTTTAAGCAAAAATAACTGCTGCCAACTCAAGATCGTGTGTAGGATAATATTTCTCATGTGGCCGCAATTGTCTAGAAGCATATGCTATTACTTTACCATGCTGCATCAATACACATCCTAAACCAATTCTAGAAGTATCACAATACACTATATACCCTTCGGTGCCTTCTGGAAGTACCAACACGGGTGTAGAAATCAACTTGTTCTTTAAATCTTGAAAACTCTTCTCACAGGCCTCATTCCATTGGAATTTGGATGCTTTATGGGTTAGCTTGGTTAAGGGTGCTGAAATGGATGAAAAGCCTTCAACAAACCTTCTATAATAACCGACCAACCCAAGAAAACTATGAATCTTCGTAGGCATTGTGGGCCTTGGCCAGTTCTTCACAGCTTCTATCTTTTGAGCATCAACCTTTATCCCTTCACTAGATACAATATGACCCAAAAATGCCACCGACTTTAACCAAAACTCACATTTAGAGAACTTTGCATAAAGCTTACAATCACGAAGAGTCTGTAATGCCTGTCGTAAGAGATTGGCATGGTCCTCTTCTGATCTAGAATAAACTAGAATATCATCTATAAAAACTATCACAAATACATCCAGGAAAGGCTTAAACACCCTATTCATCAAATCCATAAAAGCTGCGGGTGCATTTGTTAGCCCAAATGACATAACTAGAAACTCATAATGACCATACAGTATTTGGAAAGCTATCTTGAGTATATCCTTCTCTTTGACCCTCACTTGGTGGTAACCTGACCTCAAACCAATCTTAGAAAAGCACTTGGCGCTCTGTAACTGATCAAATAAATCATTAATTCTTGGGAGAGGATATTTATTCTTAATAGTCACCTTATTCAATTGCTGATAATCAATACACATCCTCAGCGAGCCATCCTTTTTGCGTATAAATAACACTGGTGCTCCCCAGGGGGACATACTAGGCCTTATGAATCCCTTCTCTAGCAAATCTTTCAATTGTTCTTTCAATTTTTGTAAATCTGTTGGGGCCATTATACACGGAGGAATGGAGATTGGTTGGGTGCCTGGTATTACTTCAATACCAAACTCTACTTCTCGTTCAGGAGACAAACCTAAAGATCTTCAGGAAATACATCAGAAAATTCATTTACCACCGGAACAGCGTGAAGAGTTGGTGGCTCCGCTTCTGTATCCCTTACTCTAACTAAATGATATATGTATCCCTTGGAAATCATTCTTCTTGCCTTAAGATAAGAAATAAATCTACCTTTTGGCGCGCCAATTTCACCTTTGCATTCAAGGAGTGATTCATTTGGAAAGTGAAAATATACCTTTTTTCATGCAGCAATCAATTGTGGCATAACAAGACGCCAACCAGTCCATACCCATTATAATATCAAAATCTACCATTTCTAATTCCACAAGACCAGCCATCGTATCACGACCACAAATAGTTACTATGCAATTTCGGTAAACCTTTCTAGCTATAATAATTCCCCAACCGGTATGGATACTTTAAATGACTTAACTAACAGTTCGGGTATTCTATCGAACTTTCCAGCAACCAATGGAGTAACATAAGATAATGTAGAACCTGGAACAAGTAAGGCATATACATCGAATGAAAAGATAGACAACGTACCCGTAACGACATCTGGGGAAGCCTCTAAATTCTGTCGATCCGCTAGAGCATACATACGATTTTGAGCCATGCTAGAAATCGTGGCTCCTCTACCACCTCTAACACAACCCATTAGTTGTGCACCTCTTCCTGAATAAGGCATAGATGATGATGATGCAACAAATGCCCCCGTAGGTTGTGCCATGCTCCCTATGCCCCTTCGTGGGCATTATCTCATTATATGACTCAACATCCCCACCAAAAGCAAATATTGGTCCCCAGCCAACATGCGCCCAAATGATACCTTCTACATTTAATGCATGGCTCTCGAGGAGGTCTCGATTGGCTCATATTCCCTTGACCTTGGTACCCCACTATACGCGAACTTTGACTCTCATTTCTGTGCCTAAATTGATTTTCTCTGGACTCTTGGAACTATGGTGGGGCACTAGCTGCAGAATAAGAAGATAATAGCCTAGGTGGTCTAGCAAAAAACTGTGGTCTGAACCCTCCTTGGGATGCCATAAACTACCCTGTAGATATGGCCCTCTTGGAATATCCTCTTTCTAATTCCTGTGTTCTTCTCCTCTGCTTCTGATCTTCCATTTTTTATGCAAAAGCTTGGATCCTCGCTATGTCCATCCCTTTGTTCAAAGTGGCAATAGTATAATCTCTAACTAGATATGGATCCAGCCTATCCACATATTGATGAACTCTGTCATCCATAGTAGCTACAACATTAAGAGCATATCTTGACAAGGAATTAAATCGGAGACTGTACTCTCTCACGCTCATATTTCCCTAACGAAGATTTAAAAACTAATCTGCACAGGCCTGATGAATCTCGAATGGAAGATAATGATCAAGAAATTCCTCTTTGAACTCTTTCCAAGTAGCTGGGGGTGCATCAATACCCCTAGACCGTTTCCAGTCGTCATACCAATATATAGCCTCCCCTGTAAATCTATACGCCGCTAACTCTACTGTCTCTCTACCCTTACATCCATAACATCTAAGGCCCTCTAAATTTGATCAATAAAGTTATGTGGGTCCTCGTTAGAATCTAATCAAGTAAAAGTGGAAGGATCCATCTTAAGAAAATCCTGTGTTTGATGGTTAGCCGCCCTATTTGTACTACTAGGACCTGTGGTAGGAATGGCTTGCCCTTGAGCTTTCCCAGCAACTATACGAGTCAAAATTTGCACTGTATTTCTAAGATCTTGATCAGCAGTATTAATAAGTTGCTCTGGGATATAGTTTTCCTCCCTTTTATTTCTTCCAGAGTGGAAGAAGTTTCTGATGCATGCTCAGCTGGAGCCTCACTTTGATTAGCTGGTATAGTGGGTGACTTACTAGTCCCCTCTCCGGTAGCCACATCTACTTGTTTACCTGTATTCTTGCTTCTAGTAACCGGCATCATTACTATAATAAGAGAAATAAACGGATTCAGTGGCCAACTATGACTTCATATACAATATAGGATCTATCACACGATCTAAGACATGAAGAAAAGAAACAATTCCTAAATGTCCATAGCCTCCTGTTTATAGATGCGGTGCACGACACACCGATAAACAACACTCTACATAGACACGGCTTTGTAGACTCACTAGGATGAACTTCTCTGATACCACTTTTGTTATGCTTCAAATCCTATTGGGGCGGACTGGCACCTGTAATCGAGGAGGCCCGGGAGAACCGGCTCATAACCTTATACTTCCCATGCATACCTCTATGACAACCGAAATTCGAATAATATCATGTCGCATATAAAAGGAAACAATCACCTGTATAAGCTCGAGCACACATATATATGTATATACAATACTTGGCCATTAGAGCCATCACGTCTATTAACAAAACACCACCTTGACTGTACATTAGGTATACAAAGCCTCTAGACAATACATAGAGTTTAACTAAGGTCGGGACACACCCCGCCATATAACTAACTTCTATACAATACCAAAAGTGACTGGATATGACACGGAAAGCCCCGAAGAAAACTGGAGCTCACCAAAAGCAGCTGGATATCCTGGCTCCTACTTGTGCGATATATGAGCTGAGGTACCTGTGCCTGCAACATAAAATGCAGGTCCCCCGTGGGCGGCGTCAGTACGAAATATGTACTGAGTATGTAAAGCTGTAGATAATCACATATGATATAGGAGCTTAATAGAAATCAGAAACAAGTGAATAAATCGTAATAGGAGTGGACCACACTTATTAGAACTTGTACAACCTGTACATTGTATTTATTCAATCACTTTACCTTCGTTCTTATCATCTTTGTAATCATTACTGTACTGTACTGTGACCATTAGGCTACCTCCAGTACATATCAATTGGGATCGACCTATGATAGGCTTATGCCCCTGGGATACCACCCATAAACACATAAATAAGGATCGACCCATGATAGGCTTATGCCCCTGAGATACCACCCGATAAGAGAGAACTTCCATCACTTAGTTCAATTAATCTTTAAGATTGTTATTTCGGTCGCCACCGCATTTTTGATACTTTGAAATAATGATACATCAATAAGAGACATATAAATAGACCATCAATGCAATAACAATGAAGTAAGAACTCATTGGCACATCAATGTAGTATTTTGTTGTCATCAATGCCATAACTATGAAGTAGGAACTTATTGGTATATCAATGAAACATTTTAACATCATTAATATCACATGGATCTTGTTTGAGTAACCAGATACCTTCTGATATTCATTAGTGCAATAAACATGTAAGATTTAGAGGACAAGTAAGTATTGGAATGTCTTGACATCTTGTAGGGTGGAAACAAGTTCATTGGTAACGTAGGACATCATATAAAACCATTATGGATCACATATTATTGAATAACTTTGGAAACTTTCTTAATAAAACAATTGTTCACTTTCATGCCAAAGATATGGTATAGAGTATGCTTTACATACCTGACTGTCAACCTTCAATACTAGTCCTAAATGGACTTTCCGTCTTTTCAGATAACTTATCTACAATGAACATATATAGCAATCTAGTATTAGCAACCAAACGCCACAATTCAATTATTTGAATTCACCAAACTAGTGGTTAAGTAGTAAGCCTTAATTACACCATAAAGGGTGTCACTTTAACCCTCTTATACTCCAATTATATTTACATGTCATGCATATTCATACAACATCCTCCAATATCAAGTTTGGATTCATTTATCCTTCCAACCAATCCATTAAACGAAATTGAGCCATAGACATAAATAATCATCAATTCAATAGTATATCACCATATCCACCTTTCATAACTCAATTACCATATCCACCTTCCACAATTCAATACAACCAAACCATGTAAAATAGTCCATAACCCTATTTCCATCACCTTTCAATAACAACCAATACATATAATCCTCTATCACACATATACATATGGAAAAGAACAAAGGCAAACAATATTCATACCTTAGAATTCACCTCTTGATTATGCAATCCTATTTACATAAATAATAGGTGTCGTTCGAAGCTCTCGAGATGACAAACGCAGTTATCGAATTACTGTGGAATTTCTACGGTTGAATCAAAAGTAATTTAAAGGTCAAATTTGGCTAGGGTTTGTTCTTTCTCAATGATTGATGATGAAAATGAGTTTTTGAACACATATACATGTATATATACACGTATTCCCGTCCATAATATAATAGGAAATGACCAAAATGCCTTTAAAATTTAAATAATATCAAATATGTCATTTGGTAGACTGTTTTGATAAGCTAAAGTAGATCGACAATAACTCTTTGCTCCGATATCAGATTTGGGTGAAATTGGTATCGTTGGTAGGATAATTCAAAGGGCTTTCATTTCATATAAAGTAGGCCGCCCAGTTTGTCCTGTACAAGGAGTTATGGTCGTTTGAAGTTGACCCTAAAAATTAGACTGGCTTCAGTAGTTTGTGTGCAGGAAATTTTCCTGCACATTTACTATTCCCAAATATCCCGGCCACCGTTTTATAATTTCGAACATGCTCGATTAAATCCGAAACCTATCCGTTTTTGAAAATCGTTATATCGTTGGAAAGTTTATTCAATAACCTTCGCATGGAACCATCAATGGGCAAATTCCGGTATAAATAAAATAAAAAAATTAATTTCATATAAATAAGATCAATACACATACTTGAATACGGGGTGTTACAGTAGGATAGCTTGGGGTGCCTCCAATGAGGGCGTAAAAGAGGGCCCCAGAAGCATCAGAGCAGGGTTGGGAGCTGGAAGAAAGGGGAGACTAAGGCTCATTTTGTTCATAATGCTGGAGATGGACTCTGTGGTTAGCTCCTCCAGGAAAGGAGAGTTGATTACTTAGAATAGTGTGGCCATCCAGACATTGGGTCCATAAGTTTGTAATCCCTGATTCAGGCTTGCCATTGTCAGCCGAGCTAGATATTGGCGGTCCTGGATGAGAATGGTGATTTGTCTTCTCTCCCATTCTAGGTGAATTGGGATTGTCTGGTTGGATAGACAAATTTCCAGCCACGAGTTTGATTGATGATCCGGTGCTAGAGGGATCGTGGTGATGGTTATGTTGGAATTTTGGTTGTCTATGGTTGTTTTTAAGAGTGTGGTTATTCATGCATTCTTCCATATATAAAGGGTGGTGAGAAGTGTCTGAAGAAAGCTGAGGCGTTTGGTCTTTTGGAAGACCACCAATATTTAATGTTATGTCTGAACTAATGCTGTATTTCATCAAATCACAGGGGGGAGTGCAAGAGTTTCCCGCCGTCATGACAGTAGGCTTATCATTGCCTATGTCCAGGCTCAGCTTTGGGATACCCACTGAGGTGGGCCTCACTCATTTCAGTATCTTTGTTAACAAGAGGGATAGGAACTAAATTCGGGGGGTATTCAGAAATAAGTTGGGCCTTGAAGGCTCGCCCAAGAGGCTCAGTGGGGGCACTAGTACTGGCCCTCTGTATGGCGGCCTCCTTTCCTTTTCCTTTAGGGCTGGGAGTTAATTGGTCCTGGTTAGACACTTGGCCCATGTCCCTTATGATACTCGTATTGGGTTTTGAGGGATGTTCATGGGTCAGCCTAAGGGAGGTGGAGGAGGAGACGATGGGCCTAGTTGCCCCGCTCAACGTAGGGTTAGGGGACTTACCTACCGCCGTCGCTTGGGCTTTTGTTTTTCCGGCGTTCGATCCTTTCGTATGGGGTTGGGGTTTTGTACCCTGCTTCTTTTTCTTGGCAAAGGTAACCATTTGTCATTCTGATGGGTTCCCTTCTGATGGTAGTTGAGAATCAATTGGGGTATTTGTAAGGTCCCCATCTTTGCTTAAGGTGGCTTCAGTCAAATTGAGATTGCATAGAGGGAATGAACAAACATTCATCGTGTGCCCCAATCTGCCCCAATTCTTGCATAGAAAACCCTCACCCTCGTAGAAGAGTTGTTGTTCATGATGATTTATGGTGATTGTGGGCATCACCGATTCATCCAGGAGGAGTTGGACATAGATTCGAGCTATCTGCCTCTCAGATTCATTGAGGTGCATGCATCAACCTTTATCGGGGTTCCAATTTCTGAGCCGATTCTATGAAGTATTGCAGCATCATAAAGTTCTGTGGGCAAGTGTGAGAGCCTAATTCAGATCGCCGTAGAGTCGATCTTTGAGTGACTTGGTACAAAATTTGGTTCCCACCTTCTTACTGATAGGTAACTGCCTGCTATAAACCAAGGTCCACCTTGAAGGATATGTGATTGGCTCTCCAAGATGGTGAGTTTGGCTGTGTAGAAACCCAATCCACGATCTATGAGGCAAAGGGGTTTTGAAAGTTTCCACAGATCGTCGAGCTTCCTTTTTAGGTATTGGAAATTAAAGTTTCCTTTTATTGGCTTGATGATAGTGGAGTGGTGATGATAGGCGAATTTACGCGCCTATATCAATATATTTTGCCCATATTTTAGCCTAGTTTTGAGAACTAATTATCTATTTCATACACTTTTAGTCCTTTTTCCTGTAAATGAGCTAACAAATGTGATTAGGAAAGTTTCAGGTATAAATGATGCAAAATACAGCAATTTATAGCTTACTTGACGCAAAAGAAAGCTCACGAACGAAGTGGAAAGGAGCTGGACGCCTAAAGGACTAAATCTGTTGCATGGAAAATCTGTCCCGGGCTAAAACAACAATTCTGAAGACTTTGGGGACTTACAGACACAAAGCTGGATTTTTGCCATAATACATTAACCTAGTGCAATTAGGTTATGTGTTTCATTATTCTATTTGGATTATAATTTTGTAACCTTACCCTAGTACATTTGGGTCAAGGATTTCATTAGTATATTAGGATTTGGTTATTTATTTCATTAGCTTAGTAGGAGTAGGATAGGAGTATTATAAATACCCTATCATGTTAGAGATTTTTATTAACTCTTCACTTAAGACATCTCCTTACAATTTAATCAATTTTCTTTCATCCCTCTCATCTTCCACTACAAACACTTCTAATCTATTCTTCTATTCTCAAATTCCACAACAAGAGAATCGTTACTTGCTACGGAATCACTAAAACCACACGCCAAACACCTACTATTCACGCCATCCACCATGCAAAACGTGATATCCTTCGCATTCATGGGTAACTAAACCTCTTAGTTGGGGTTATGGAAGCTGAATGAGTTACTATCTATTGCTATGAGCTTGTGAGTTCAAGACACGTATATTGCTTATATCATTATTCTCTTCATCTTAAATCTACATCCTTTGCGGTTCAAACACAAGAACACGCCATTCTAACATCTAACCTGTTCGAGAGAAAGGTTATTTGTCTAGAAAAGAAGACGCATAGACCAACGCCAGTCTAACATTTAACTTGTTCGAGAGAAAGGTTATTTGTCTGGAAAAGAGATAATGTCAAGGTAGTAGGACACCCTTTCCTATTAAAAAGCTAGTGCCGTAACTGGACTAACCTCTTGGAGAATTTGTACCGCTAGACACACTTTAAGCTCGAGAGAGTTAAAGTGAAATAGTCCTTGTTTAGGTCGAGAGACGCTTGGATTTACCAACGACTACAATTCTCTATAAGCAATTGCATGTCAAGACTCTACACACTCATAGCCAATAGAGACGTATACCTCTGAAGGTGGACATAACCCCAACGCCTCAATTCTCATTGTTTCACAACCTACGAAATACTCTCTTTTTACTTTATTATTTTCATCTTTTATTTCATTACTTTGGTTACTTATTACAATCCCCCCTTCTTACGAGACTTGCACCAAAAGTCTATTAATTTTGCGTACTTGTTGACCAAGCTATTCCCTGTGGGATCGATACCCAACCCAGGTTGGGTTCTATATTTGCTAACGACCGCTTTACACTCAAACGAGAGCTGTAGATTGAGCGTTATCAAAAATTGGCGCCGTTGCCGGGGAATACGAGTGTCAATCAAGTTCGTGATAATTACTAGACCCTTTGGTCAAAGATTCTCGTACTTTTACGTTTAGTTTTTGTTTTTGTTTATTGCAGGTTTTTCTTTTAGTGCATGCCCTATACTAGAAGTTCTGGTCAACCGTTATTACCAATCAATCCGGAACCGCAACGAATTAGAAGAATGGAAGCACAAGCTGAAATCGACAGGATGGCTGCTCAACACGAGCAAGCAAGATTAGCTGCTCTTGCCGCTGCTCAAGTCCAACAACAAAACATTGATAATCCTGGACGAGCAACAAATCCTGACGATGAAGATTTAGGAGATGACGAGTTGATAAACCCAAGGCATGGCGCTGAAATTGCAACACCTGCCAACAGAAGAGGTCGACAAGCTCGGTACAGATATGATCGCCAACCTTTGCAACCAGCTTTCGACGATGATGATGATGATCTTGATGGTGCCGGAGCCACTGGAGCTATAATTCCACCACCATTAGCGCCCGGAGCCAAGTTCAACATCACAAGCACCATGATTCAGTTATTGCAACTCAAGGGATTATTTGGTGGACTAGCAGGCGATGATCCGAATATGCATCTCATCAACTTTATTTCTACATGCAAGTCTTTTGACAATCCTGGTGTTGGTCAGAATGCTATTCGATTACGTCTATTTCCATTGTCTCTGTCTGGGGAGGCAACATTATGGTTGAATGGGCTGACTCCTGATTCTATTACAAATTGGAGGCAATTGAGAGACGCTTTCCTAGAAAGATTCTTTCCGCCATCCAAGAGGGCTCAATTGAGAGATGAAATCAGCAACTTTCGTCAGCTTCCATCTGAAGCTCTTTACGAAACATGGGAGAGGTTCAAGACAAAGCTAGCGAGATGCCCAAACCATCACATGACCAATGTCCACTTGATGGAGATCTTGTATAGAGCCCTGAATTCAGTAACTAAACCAGTGGTGGACAACGCAGCTGGAGGTTCTTTTATGGACCTCACCTTTGGTCAAGCAAGCAACATGCTAGATCGTATGACGAAACAAAGTAGAGCTTGGCATACCAGGGATTCTGAGGTAGCAAGCCCCACTTTATCTATTGGCATGTCTGCAGACCAAAGAAGAAGAGAAGAAGAACGTGATCAAGACATGGCGCACATGAAAACCCAAATGGATCTTCTTACAAAGCATCTATTAGGGAAGACTGAAAAAGTGAAAGCAATCGCGTCAAAAGGAAGAGACGAATCTGATTCGGAAGAGGAGGCCAACTACTTGAACAATCAGGGGGGTTTCCGTGGGAATGCCCAAGGAAACCAAGGTCGGAACTATTATGACAAATTTGGAGGTAAAGACCAAGGTAGTTGGAAGAAAAATAATGAAAATAGTGGTTTGTACGTTCCCCCTGGCAGACGTGATACCACCACATCTAATTCTATGGAAGACATGATGGCGAAGTTATTGAAAGGAGTGGAAGCAACGAGCGCGGGAGTAAAGGAGGTAATTGACGATTTGGCCTCCATGAAGCAATTAGTTGATTCTCATTCCACTTCTATCAAGCAAATAGAGCAGCAATTAAGCCAACTTTCAGCAGCATTCAATCAAAGAAAGGCTGGCACCTTACCGAGCGATACAGTCCAAAACCCAAGGAATGATGGGTCATGCATGGCCATCACTACGAGGAGTGGTAAGGTGCTGGAAACTTCAGCAGAAGGCAAGCAAGTAGTTGACGGAACAGCAGACATGGACGCCACACCTAGTGACGCCACTAGGGAAGACGCCGCAATATCCACTTCCAACGTCAAGGACGTGTTGCCTAGTGACGTGCAGCCTGAAAAAAATAATAAACGGAAGCAAGAGGAGAAGAAAGCCATGGAGAGAACACTTCCATACCCACCACCACCTTTTCCACAAAGATTGAAGAAGGTGGCCGATGACACTAAGTTCAGCAAATTTATGACCATGTTGAAGCAGCTGACTATTAATGTCCCATTGGTAGAGGCACTTGAACAAATGCCTGGGTATGCGAAGTTTATGAAAGATCTTTTGACTAAGAAGAGGGCAGCAAGCTATGAGCTGAAAGATGATGTGCATCATTGTAGTGCAATCGCTACCCGATCCATAGTTCAGAAGAAGGCCGACCCCAGAGCTTTCACTATTCCTTGCACCGTCGGATCTTTGGACTTTGCTAAAGCATTATGTGACTTAGGAGCCAGCATCAACCTGATGCCATTATCAATCTACAAGAAGTTGGGGTTAGGAGATCCTACACCAACTAATATGAGGCTTGTTATGGCGGATAGGTCGGTAAAACGACCGGTTGGTATTCTATGCGATGTCTTGGTGAAGGTATCTTCATTCATATTTCCGGCAGACTTTGTCATTTTGGATTGTGAAGCAGATTCAGAGGTTCCCATAATCTTGGGACGCCCTTTCCTTGCTACGGGAAGTGTGCTCATAGATTTGAGAGCTAATGAGCTTTCATTCCGAATAAATGATGAAGTGGTGCGCTTTGATGTTTGCAAATCAATGAAGCAACCCAAAGATCTAAGTGTATTTTCTGTGGCTGATGTTGTCGTTGATGACGAGGATGAGTTACTTGCTGAAGAGCAAATTCTTGATGATCCTTTGGAGGTTTTGCTCATGGAAGAAGATGATGATGATGCTGAAATTTCTGAAGATAATGTTTGTGCTCTATCAGGATTAGGAGCATATCGCTATACTCCTAAGAAGCTGGATCTTGATCTCAAGAATCGACCCACACCACCAGCTAAGCCATCTATTGAAGAACCACCCACATTAGAATTAAAGGAGCTGCCAAGCCATTTGAAGTACGCATTCTTAGGAAGCGGAAACACTCTTCCAGTCATAGTGGCAGCCGATTTAGGTGAGCAACAAGTTGCAGCTCTTATTGCAATTTTACGCAAGTATATTAGAGCTATTGGATGGACCATTGCGGATATCCTTGGTATTCCACCTGGGATTTGCACTCATAAAATTCAGCTCCAAGAAAAGTGCACACCCACCATCGAACACCAAAGACGTCTAAACCCACCAATGCAAGAGGTGGTGAAGAAGGAGATTATCAAGTGGTTAGACGCAGGAGTTGTGTATCCTATTTCTGATAGTACATGGGTAAGCCCAGTACAATGTGTTCCCAAGAAAGGAGGCATGACGGTGGTTGCTAATGCAAAGAATGAGCTTATTCCACTCAGGCCCGTTACTGGATGGAGAGTATGTATGGACTACCGCAAGCTGAATTCTTGGACTCTCAAGGATCATTTCCCCATGTCATTTATGGACCAAATGCTAGATCGATTAGCGGGGAAAGGATGGTTTTGCTTTCTTGATGGTTATTCAGGTTACAATCAGATTTGTATTGCCCCCGAAGACCAAGAGAAGACAACGTTTACATGCCCATATGGTACCTTTGCCTTCAAACGCATGCCATTCGGGTTATGTAACGCACCAGCCACCTTTCAACGTTGTATGATGTCTATTTTCTCTGATATGGTAGAAGACACTTTGGAGGTATTTATGGACGACTTTTCAGTTGTTGGTGAGTCCTTTGACGCATGTTTGGTGAACTTGAGCATGGCATTACAAAGATGTGTAGAGTTCAACCTTGTGCTGAATTGGGAAAAGTGCCACTTCATGGTAAAAGAAGGAATTGTTCTTGGGCACAAGATCTCCGAAAGAGGAATAGAGGTTGATCGCGCCAAAATAGAGGTAATTGAAAAGCTACCACCTCCAATTTTGGTGAAGGGAGTTCGTAGTTTTCTTGGCCATGCTGGGTTTTATCGTAGATTCATCAAAGACTTCTCCAAAATTTCAAGTCCATTGTGCAAGCTATTGGAGAAAGATGCGAAGTTTGACTTTAATGATGATTGCTTGAAGGCATTCGAATGCCTTAAAGAAAAACTCATTGAAGCCCCTATCATGGTAGCACCAGATTGGACGCTCCCGTTTGAAATCATGTGTGATGCTAGTGGTGTAGCCGTTGGCGCTGTTCTTGGACAGAGAAAGGAGAAATTATTTCATCCTATCTACTATGCGAGTAAGGTCCTCAATGAAGCCCAAAGGAACTACACTGTCACTGAACAAGAGCTCTTAGCGGTTGTGTATACGTTTGAGAAGTTCCGTGCCTATCTATTGGGTACTAAAGTGATCGTTCATACAGACCATGCAGCTCTTAGATATCTAATGACAAAGAAGGATGCAAAACCAAGGCTGATTAGATGGGTATTGCTGCTACAAGAGTTTGATTTCGAAGTCAAAGATAGAAGAGGTTGCGAGAACCAAGTGGCTGATCACCTATCTAGACTTGAGAATGAGTATGTGGCGCAACCAGAAAATCAGATTGACGATGCATTCCCTGACGAGGAGATACTAGCGACAACAATGGAGAACTTACCATGGTATGCCGACTTTGCAAATTTCGTGGTGAGTAATGTGTTACCTGCCAATTTATCTTACCACCAGAGGAGGAAGTTTATGCATGACGTTCAGCACTACTATTGGGATGAGCCTTATTTGTTTCGAAGATGCGCGGATGGTATCATTCGACGATGTATATCCCATGAAGAAGTGCCTACTATATTGGAAGCATGCCACACTTCGCAAGTTGGAGGACATCATGCGGGTAATCGAACAGCAAGGAAAGTCTTGCAAAGTGGTTATTATTGGCCTACAATATTCAGAGATGCACACGACTATGTGAGAAGGTGTGACCAATGCCAACGTCAAGGTGCTATTTCAAAACACCATGAAATGCCCATGTCCAAAATTATGGAGGTAGAACTCTTTGATGTGTGGGGTATTGATTTCATGGTACCATTCGTGAATTCGTTTGGAATGAAGTACATCTTAGTTGCTGTGGATTATGTGTCGAAATGGGTTGAAGCTGTAGCATTGGCCGATAACGAAGGAAAGCGTGTTGTAGCGTTTTTAAAGAAGAATATCTTCTCTCGCTTTGGGGTACCTCGTACTATCATAAGTGATGGAGGATCTCACTTTTGCAACAAGCTATTCAAATCTGTATTGGCCAAGTATGGAGTCAAGCAACACAAGGTAGCTACGCCTTATCATCCCCAAACTAGTGGACAAGTAGAGGTTTCCAATCGTGAGATCAAGCAAATCCTTGCCAAGACGGTCAATGCGAATCGGAAGGATTGGTCTCGAAAGCTAGATGATGCACTATGGGCGTACAGGACTGCATTCAAAACACCCATTGGCATGTCACCTTATCAGCTAGTTTATGGGAAGGCTTGTCATCTACCCATCGAGCTTGAGTACAAGGCATTGTGGGCATTGAAGCACTTGAATCTGAATTGGGATGATGTGAAGAACTTGAGGTTGGAGCAGCTGAACGAACTAGATGAATTCCGTCTCCATGCATATGAAAGATCAGATTTATACAAGGAGCGGATGAAGAAGTATAATGATCAGCGGATTGTTCGACGAAACTTCCAAAAAGGTGACATGGTACTACTCTTTAACTCCAGATTCAAGCTCTTCCCAGGTAAGTTAAAATCAAAGTGGTCTGGTCCATTTAAAGTCACCCAAGTCTACTCGTCTGGAGTAGTCGAATTGGAAAACAATGAGGGTGTTATCTTCAAAGTGAATGGCCAACGTGTCAAGCCATATATCGGTCCTCTTGACTCGATAAATGACATGGCCATCACTTATCTCGACGAAGTCTAAGTACTCGAGACTACTACGTCGAGCCACGACAATAAATAAGGCGCTAGATGGGAGGCAACCCATCGTTTTATCGTTTTATCATTTTATCATTTCGTCGTTTTAATTTTTTTTCTTTTTGATAAATGAAAATCCAAAAATAAGAGTCGTGCCACGACCAAAACTAAGGTGCTTGGTGGGAGGCAACCCATCGTACTAATCGTTTTTATTGTGTTTTGAGCAAATATAGGTGCAAGAAAGATGCAACGAGGAGATTGATTTCAATTGACGATTTGGTCGCATTGTATGGAAAAGTCGGTAAGTTAGGAATGGTGATGCATAAGGCTATGGATTGAGCCTTTCTCACGTCATAATAGGCTTCGAGAAAGGCTAGGCCTTGGTAAAAATAAGCCACGAACGATGCACAACCTATTCTATAGCCTAAGGACTCGGAATCTAGTGTGCTATACCCTATGCGCCGCCTATTCCTAGGTGTGCTTTTGACTATGCGCCGCCTATGCTATGGCATTTGAGATACTGAGACCAAATGCCATAGGATATGCGCCGCATATGTCTAGATATGCCATAGGATATGCGGCGCATATGTCCCATTATGCCATGGACAATGCGCCGCATATGTAAGTGATATGCCGAGGGATATGCGCCGCATATGTGGTGATTTTGTCCCCAAATCCGATTGTAAATGGGTCATAACCCGACCCATACTCCTCCTATATAAAGGGGACTTGGTTTTTTATCACAAACACATTAGAATCAATGTTGGTGGTGATGTTCATGTGATTGGATAATTGTTGCAAAATCGTGTGATTGAATGGATACGTATGGAATTCTTGCCGTGTATCCGACTTGAATTTTGTTTCAATGGCATTGTTATGATACTTGCTGAACATATGTGGCTATGAATATTGCTTGAGAGTGTTGTTTGGATGCTTGCATGATTAACCATCCCGGCCATCAGGATAAGGTTATAGTGACTATCGACGTAGGAGGTAGTGTTTGTTGTACGAATAGCAATTCCATGCGGTAACTCCTATGTTGTAGTGTCGCTATATGCACCATGAAAGACGTCCAAGTGGCTGCTCATAAGTGATGTAATGCTGATTTTCTTGTCGGAATACAATCCTAAAACGTATGTCGACGAAGTCTGAGTACTCGACCACTTTCACTTCACTGATTTGTGCTAACAAGATTAAGTGTGGGGTGGTACCCCTAGTGCTTGCATGTAGATTGTATAAAGTGCGATTGTGCTGCAACTAACATTATTTTTAGTCTCAGGTACAATGGCACCGAAAGCAAGGCAAGGCAAGGAGAAGGCTACCACAACCCGAAAGGATAAAAAGAGAAGCCGAAAAGACCAAGGAGAATCATCTTCAGCACACCTACCACGCAGAATGTTCGGAATCAAATGGGTTCTTGAGAAAGACGCCAAGGCATGGTACAGCAGCAACAAAGAAAAGAAATATGTGCACGTCGACTTAATCAACAAGGAGACCTTAGCAAAGAAGGAGCCGCAAATGTTGGCTAAGATAATGGCTCTGAAGCTGGATTTCATCTTCCGTGACATGGGAGAGTGCAATCTTGACTTGACAAGAGAGTTTTATGCCAACTGGTCGCCAAACACAACAGGCAACGAAGTCAAAATTCGGGGCCAAGTGTTACAGCTTACAGCGGATTGGATCAACTCGTTTCTAGGCCTACCTTCGGTCGACACTGCACCATACAAAGAGCTGTACAGCAGGCCTCCTTACAGAGCAATAAGACACACGCTTTATGGAAGCAGATCAATGGCAAGATGGGGCAGACATAAGGAAACAGGCCGTCACAACACATTCCCCTATGCTCCACTAAATAGGGAAGCAAGAATCTGGATGCGCATTGTCAACTCATGCCTTATTCCTGGGACGCAATACACAAAGATATCGAGAGATAGAGTGTGTTTGGTTTATGCGTTGATGACGAATGTCCCTATCAACTTTGGGGCAATCATTCGATCTACCATGAGAAAAGCCAGACTCCACAGCAGGTCCCATTTCACATTCGGCAATTTGTTGACAGCAATGTTGCGGAAGGAGGATATAGAAGAGGAACCAGCTGACCACAAACTCCCACATACCCCAAAGAAGGTTGACCTCACCAAGGTCAAAGATGCTGAAACAACACATGGAGTCAACCTTACCACTGCGGAGAGACACGCTCGTGACGAGAGTTTCTTCCGTCATCTCTATGGCATGACACGATTCACTATGATGAGTGGTGGACGTATTCCAACTGCTGAATAGCTCCAACAGCTAGACCACGACTACCCAATGAACAGACATGCCCGGGAGATGTGTGGAGTGGGAGTATATTTCGAGGAACCTCTTGATGATGACGTGCCAACTGATGATGATAGACGCTTGCCTGATTCTGATGCTGAGGAGAACTCTGACGATGACTCTTACGATGATTCGGACGAAGGGGGTATGACCCCCGACATTGAGGAAGAGTCCGACTAATCAGGTTCTTCGACTTTATTTTCCACTGAGGGCAGTGTCTAGTCTAAGTGTGGGGTGTCGGCAGAATCTGCATGCTATGTTTGTATGTTTGCTTGTTTATTTTGTTTTGAGTCCAAATTTTTTTTTGTGATTTTTTTTCGTGTGACGTTTTTTTTATTTTTTAGGAGTAAAATTTTTCTAGCTACGCATGAAATTATTTTGATAGGCAGCATGAAAATAGAACAAGAGTATGTGCTACAATGTGACTATTGAGACATTTAGGCTCTAGTTGTGACTCATTATGTGATAGTGTGTGATTCAATTCCTTCACTTGTTGGGTCGAGAGTCTATATTACTACCAATCAAGTCGACCATGTGCCTTGTGTGTGTGAGATAATAGTATATTCTATGTGTGTGGCTGATGCTAGAACTTGCCTCGTATGTATGCAAAGCGAAAATAAGGAATGTAAGTTTAGGATATGATTTAGGCATTTCTTTGGCAACCTATACATGTTTACCTTCAGTTTTACCTACCCATGAACATCATCCTAGTTAAACCCTTTTGAGCCTTTAGCCTATTTCTTTGACAACCTTGTATGTAAGCCTAATCCATTTTTTTCAAGACCGTAATTTGACCCAAATTCCTAAGTGCTTTAAAGTGAAAAAAAAGTCATGTGACAACATAAGAGGAAATTGGGTGAGTATGATGCTTTAAAATTGCAATGGTGCTTGAATATGTTATGAAAAAGAAAGTGCTATCATAGGAGGTACGTTGTGAAAAGAAAAAGGAAAAGAAAGCTGAAAAGTAAGTTGTGCTTAAAATTGAAAAACAAAATAGGAGAACAAGGGTGGTAGAAAAAAAGAAAGAAGAAAGGTTGAAAGAACAAAGTGTCAATGATACAATGTGATGTATTAAAGTGCTTAGGAACTTAGTCACTATTTCTGGCCAAAATAGTCCTACCCGTCCCTTAGCCTACATTACAACCATCTAAAGACCTACTTGATCCTAATCTTAACATTCCGACATTTAGTAGAGTACTACATTAAAGGCAAGCTTATGGTCACTAGTTGTTACATATGAATTCTTTGTGAGAGTGAGTGCAAGGATATTTTGATACCCATGTTTGAAAATATGCTATACTTGTGAGTGATTATGGGTACTATATTGTGAGACACACATGGTTGATGAGTCTTGGATAGTTGTATATGATTCTATGCACCTTAACGTTTGCATGCGAGTTGATCACCATCACGAGTCTATGCTTGAGGTTAAATTGTTTCTACTTATAATCGGAAAGCTACTCTTCGTTGATAATTGTTGTGCTTGTCTTGAAGAATGTTTTGTGTTGTTTCTGTAAAAACCTTAAGTCGATACTTAGAAGGACATGATATGTTGTTCGAGGACGAACAAAGCTCTAAGTGTGGGGTGTTGATGATAGGCGAATTTACGCGCCTATATCAATATATTTTGCCCATATTTTAGCTTAGTTTTGAGAACTAATTATCTATTTCATACACTTTTAGTCCTTTTTCCTGTAAATGAGCTAACAAATGTGATTAGGAAAGTTTCAGGTATAAATGATGCAAAATACAGCAATTTATGGCTTACTTGACGCAAAAGAAAGCTCACGAACGAAGTGGAAAGGAGCTGGACGCCTAAAGGACTAAATCTGTTGCATGGAAAATCTGTCCCGGGCTAAAACAGCAATTCTGAAGACTTTGGGGACTTACAGACACAAAGCTGGATTTTTGCCATAATACATTAACCTAGTGCAATTAGGTTATGTGTTTCATTATTCTATTTGGATTATAATTTTGTAACCTTACCCTAGTACATTTGGGTCAAGGATTTCATTAGTATATTAGGATTTGGTTATTTATTTCATTAGCTTAGTAGGAGTAGGATAGGAGTATTATAAATACCCTATCATGTTAGAGATTTTTATTAACTCTTCACTTAAGACATCTCCTTACAATTTAATCAATTTTCTTTCATCCCTCTCATCTTCCACTACAAACACTTCTAATCTATTCTTCTATTCTCAAATTCCACAACAAGAGAATCGTTACTTGCTACGGAATCACTAAAACCACACGCCAAACACCTACTATTCACGCCATCCACCATGCAAAACGTGATATCCTTCGCATTCATGGGTAACTAAACCTCTTAGTTGGGGTTATGGAAGCTGAATGAGTTACTATCTATTGCTATGAGCTTGTGAGTTCAAGACACGTATATTGCTTATATCATTATTCTCTTCATCTTAAATCTACATCCTTTGCGGTTCAAACACAAGAACACGCCATTCTAACATCTAACCTGTTCGAGAGAAAGGTTATTTGTCTAGAAAAGAAGACGCATAGACCAACGCCAGTCTAACATTTAACTTGTTCGAGAGAAAGGTTATTTGTCTGGAAAAGAGATAATGTCAAGGTAGTAGGACACCCTTTCCTATTAAAAAGCTAGTGCCGTAACTGGACTAACCTCTTGGAGAATTTGTACCGCTAGACACACTTTAAGCTCGAGAGAGTTAAAGTGAAATAGTCCTTGTTTAGGTCGAGAGACGCTTGGATTTACCAACGACTACAATTCTCTATAAGCAATTGCATGTCAAGACTCTACACACTCATAGCCAATAGAGACGTATACCTCTGAAGGTGGACATAACCCCAACGCCTCAATTCTCATTGTTTCACAACCTACGAAATACTCTCTTTTTACTTTATTATTTTCATCTTTTATTTCATTACTTTGGTTACTTATTACAATCCCCCCTTCTTACGAGACTTGCACCAAAAGTCTATTAATTTTGCGTACTTGTTGACCAAGCTATTCCCTGTGGGATCGATACCCAACCCAGGTTGGGTTCTATATTTGCTAACGACCGCTTTACACTCAAACGAGAGCTGTAGATTGAGCGTTATCAAGTGGATCCAAGGGGTATAGAGACGTAGCTTGTCCTCTTCGGATAGTAGAATTTCCTTGGCCTCCAATCTTTCCTTTGATTTCAGATTAGGCGTAGGTAGTCCCAGATGGTTGAGGGGGTTTAGTTTCCCTATGACAACGTCTTTATACGAAGGGGTAGGATCTTCCATGAGGATCTCTGTGGAAGGGTTTTTTCTCGGTGGATTTAGTATTAGAGGGGGGGGGGGGTTAGAGTTTCATCCATGGTGGATGGAGACTAGAGACTAGGGGGTGAAGAGAGGGGAAGAAAAAAAGACTTTCAACACCAATGTTTAACAGAAACCTTGAGTTTTCCACTATCCAGTTCACATGTTTTAATTTCATAAATAACATCCATTTATTAGTATTTAGTATCAATTATCAGTGTATGAAAAATCACCAATCTTCATTTTAATAATTGCTTCTATCATTTTTATTTTTTTATTTTATTTTGATTTGATACAACGTTTAACAAATTAAAATAAAGTATTTGAATCTTGTAGTCTTAAATTTAATATGTAGAATATATAAGTATTATTTAATTTTGTGATATTAAATATGTCACATGAAATATTAAAAGTGAGAAATTGTTAAAAGAAGAAAGAAAATAAAACAAACACATTAACACAGAGATAGTAATAATTATTCAAACTCAGAATTTCAATATTATATTTTGAAGGAGGAGAAAATGTGAAATTGTTAAAAAATAATGGTTTCTTTAATTTTGCTATATTTTTGTACAACGAAAAGAGTGTCTTTTATTAAAAGGTTAAATCACTTCTTCAATTAGTTGCTTGTTTTGTGTAAATTTTATAATTTTGACTGAAAAATTGAAGGAAAATGTTTTAATTATTGACATCACAGTAAGCCTCTCACATCAAATTTTCGAGGAAGAAGAATAAAATGATTTTCTACCATACAAATATATCGATATAATTTAAGTTCAATGAAATTTTTTAAATCGTTTAATTCACATCACTTAAAATTTAATATTAGTAATAGCTATTAGATATTCATTTTGTAAATAATGAAATGATTTATAATCACATATATATATAGCTTATTTTAGATAAGAAAAAAATTTAAATTCTTTACTTAACATCACTTAAAATAAATAAATATTGGGCTCGCGCATAGTACGGGTTTATTCTCACTAGTATTTTACCGATATATAAGGCACAATGATGTGGTTGAAGCAGGTTGCTAAGTGGAGGACGCCTGACATTTTTAACACTATATTACGATAGCGACTTATTTTTTAATTAATAATGCAGCTGCTGTTTGCTGCCTAAATGCTGAGCTTTTATGTAAGAGGTCCGTGGATCGATCCTCTATTGTACCTGCTCCCTTTTTTGGCTGTAGTAATAATTGTGTAAAAGCTACTGACTTACTCTGGGACCCACAACATCAAACAATTTAAATACACACTACTTTATATATTTTCCTTGTTTTTATCCCTTCATAATATATTCTTTCTTTCTATTGGAAAATAACAGAAAATAAAAAAATCAATTTATGACTTTTAAAGTTGGAGTTAAAGTTTGAATGTGGTTTTTAAAATATAATTCATAACCTCATCTTCAGAAAAGAATTGGCAAATTATTCAATTTGATTAATTTATTCAAAATATATAATTCAATATTATTTTTATAGTAATATTTCAAAATAATATAACTGCATAATGTACTATATTAGATCTCATGCATACGAGTTATGACATACTATTACAAATATATTTTGACTTTAGTTAAAAATTTTGAAGTTGAAGTTATATTTTGTTATAATTTTTACAATAGTAAAATTAGTTCTTTGAATGTACTTTACCTAAATAACATGAATATAATTTAAGAATCATCTTTATAACTGTCAAAGTAAAATTTTAAAAAGAAAAATAAACAAAAAGTGAAAGAAATGAGAATAAGATTTTAAACATTTTTCAAATTTCAAATGATATTCAGAATGAAATTAATATTATTCTTTTAAAAAATATATTTCTATTGTTTAATTGTATATTATTGGGCCCGTGCCTTGCACAAACATTTTGCAACTAGTATATATATATTATTATATATGTAAATGTATTAAAAATATAATATAATCTGATGTAACATATAAATATATAAATTATAATCATTTAGTAACCCTAAATCTTAATATATTATTTTGTTGTACACTCTAACATTAGTGCGAAGGCTGCGGCAATGCTCAGTCATTCTCAATTCATTTGAAATTTCAACATCACCAATGATATATATATATATTTTTTCTTCGCCCAAAAAAAAAGAAGTGATTGATAGATATACTAATAAGAACGACAAAAAAAATGAAAATAAAATATCCCTAACGTATGTATCTATTATCTCTATTTACCCTTTTTCTTGAAATAATCAGCGTGGCCCCGTAACATTACGTGAAGTAAAAAAAATAAAAAATACTGTAGTTAGAGCATTTAATACTTTTACTGACACAGCTATTTAATCTCTTTATTTCTTCGTTCCTCTCTCCTCTAACCTCTCTCTCTAATCAAAGCACCCATGGATGCTGTTATTTTCTGCTCTTTACTATTTCAATTATGGAAACTGCTGCAGGTGGTTATGGATTTTTCAATTATGGAAACTGCTGCAGGTGGTTATGGATTCATTATCGTTCAATTATTAATTTTCTCTGTAGTACATCTAAATTTTATTGGAATTGGATCTGCTTGAATTCTATGAAGGTTATGTTCCAATTATTGTTTTTATCAATTGTTATATGGTCCGGTGAACTTCATCCGAAAATTGATCTAATTGTTTCTGTGAGAGTTTTGGACATGATTCATCATGTTTTTGTTACATGTATGTTGTTTTCTTATGAATTGTGTCATCTCTAAGTTGACATTAGATCGGACTAATCGTGTTGTTTTGGTGTCTGTTCTTAACTCTTTGATTGGAATTTGCATGTGTTTGATTTTCTGGAGGTTATGGTACGTGTTTCAGTCTTAATTGGAATTGGATCTGGTTGATTTTGATAGAGATTATGGTACAATTATAGTTTCCTATCAATTGTCCATCTCTGACTTAATCAATCCTCCTGTATTTGCATCGGATTAGAACACTTGTTGCTATGAGTGAAACACTGCCATGGATTGTTGGAAATATGTTAGTTGGTGAGATTTTTGGGAGTGGTTGTTGGCTCAGGGGCCCTGCCATGACAAAGTTCACGATCATGTTTCATAATACAGTTGGAGGCCAGGTATACAAACAAGCCTGTGAACAACAGAGTGAATGTGGAGGTCCATACTATTTCATACAGATAGCCATTCCCGAATTGCAGCAAGCTCTAAGAGTTCAAAGGCAGAGTTGGCATACATTTGTCAGGAAATAGAAAGTCCTCTTAATGGTATACGCTTTACAAATTCTGTAACGAGGGGATCTGGAATAATTCTCCACAAATATTTCTGCTTTGCAAAAATGAAAATCATACTGAGAAACATGGCAATGAGAGTGATGGGTCAAGACATCTTTACTACCGATCATGGAATATTGCTTTTCCTTTTCTTTTGCATCAGTAGTCTCAAGTGGTTTTGTGCCAAGTCTGGGTAACCATAAGGGTTACAAAAAGTAGCAGGAACTGGAACTGGAGTAATCGTAGTAAACTTGCTTAGCGACTAAGTCCATTTTTGAGTGTTCAAGAACCACAGAGCTAAGAGCCAAACTATTTGTTGCAAGAAGGATACCGAACTGGATGTGCTTGGAATTTGCGCCAGACAAATTGTTGTGTTCCGCTCTATTCTCAGATATTTCAAAGAACATCAAAATGCACTTCTTAACTTCATCAGACAGAGAACCATTTGATTTGTGAATGTCAAACATGACCGTCTCAGATAACAAGAACACTAGATCACTGGACTTGGCCATTTTATCAAAATTTACAAATGCATCAGTGCCTACTTCTTCCATCACAAGGGCAACAAGTTGCTCTCGCCCGAGTATAGCAATTAAATAATATGTGGCAGGAATACAAGTATGTGTATGCATGGCCAGGTCGATATCATCAGTTATACGGATATTGAGTAGACCAGGATCAAAGGTATGAGTTGAAATCTCGATAGAAATAATAAAAGCTGCCGAGGAATAAGAAAAAGTTTGCACCTCGAGCCAAGTCCTTCCAGCAACCAATACAAAACCAGCTTCCAATGGCGTAAATTCATTGCAAAATTCATGTATCTGATTGGTGCATAGCAGTATAGCACAATGTTTGACTTAATTTCATGCACAACTATCTCATTATGTAGCACTGTAGCTTTTATAATCTTACTATCCACACAACAGGCCACAATATATGCTCCATAAGTCACCCGGATAGAAGACAGAGTTACTGGAAGTATTATGTCAAGATGTTTCCTTCTTTGTTGAAGGCCACAGATTTTGGCAGAAAACCAGAAGTAGTATTTGGAGACAAGTACTGTTTGTGAGAGACGGATGTTTAAGATCATGTCGATCTTGAAAACTTTGAGGATAGGTAAGTCTTGCTAATTAGCTCTTCCAGACCAATGTTGGTTGGATCCTCCAAAATGCCGCCGACAGGATGTCAGATCCTTTAGAATTATGCGTATGCGTGTATTTTTTGGAGGAACTGACACGGTGCAGCGCCAGTTTTGGAAGTCCCCCAATATAGTTTGAAGTAATACACTCTCCATTTCATGGCACAGACTTTAAAAAACAAAGACCTTTTGAAAATTGTGGACGCCATATTGCCCTGCTATTTCTGTAATTCTAACTTCTAATACCAATGTCATTAAGGATAGAGTGGATCTTGAAGTTAAACTTTTTTCAAATATAAAAAGCTCTGTTCTTTTTCGGAAACTGGCTAAAAGAAAAACTGCCACATAAAGTGGAACAAAAGAGGGAGAAGCTATTTTATCCGGGATATAATATCTTATAGTTACTTTGGAGTCAAAAGAATAAACCTGGGAGATTCTTGAAATGAACAACAGGCTGCAATTGACATTATAGCATGAGCTACTGTTCAGATTTTTCACTATAGATTTACAAGAAAATTCACCAGAAGAGATGCTTAGCTTATCTAAGTTGTGATCTGGCACTTGAGATCCTAACGATGAAAGTATTTAAGTATAATAGATGATTACTATTTCAGCACAGAAACTAGCTTGTCTACAGTGTTGACATAGAATTTAACTTGAACGAACCAAAGTGAAATGATCTAGATTCTAGACTAACTGAAAGAACAATGTTTTTTGTATAATAGTAGATTTTCTTTTGAACATCCAGGGTAGTTACATTAGTAATTCACTTATGCCTGCTAGTTTCTTGGGGACACAAACACAGATTCGTTATTTAGAGTCATTTCCTGCATGTTGTCTATACCATGTGAAACAAAACTATTTTGGTTTTCTTTCTTC
This sequence comes from Capsicum baccatum var. pendulum, assembly GCA_030864225.1. Taxonomy (NCBI): domain Eukaryota; kingdom Viridiplantae; phylum Streptophyta; class Magnoliopsida; order Solanales; family Solanaceae; genus Capsicum; species Capsicum baccatum. The sequence goes on along the minus strand of CM061561.1, from coordinate 262,907,107 downwards.
TTTTTATTGTGTTCTTCTGTCGGGAGGGGATTATGGGCATATGTTTTAGTTCTATGTAGAATTAGCAACATTTTTCCTTGCAGAATCTGACTGACCCTTGATCTTCTAACAGTTCACTAACCCTTGAGAAAGAAAGACATTTTTCTTGGGAGTGTAATAGATGATGTTGTTAGCCAAGTGATGTTATTGGTGACGGAAAAAGGTGTGCAATCAATTCGGGATATACCAGAGGAAATCATGAAATTAACAGTACATGGTGATGAAGCAAGACTTCAACAGGTCTTGACAGATTTCTTGCCAAACTACATAGTACATTATGCACCATCACCTGACGGGTGGGTAGAGATCCAACTTCGACCAAGTATGAAGCCATTATCTGCTGGAGTAACTATTGTGTATGTTGAACTCAGGTACATTCTATAATCTTCTCTTCTTGTAGTTATATGCTCTATATTATGATAACTCTCGCCTTTGTCGTGCAACCTTGACTTTCTAAATGGTTCTTAAAGAAGTCTTAGTCCTCATTTGAATGCCATTTGTTGCTTAATGAACTACTTAGTTGATAATATTTCTGATTGCTCCAACAGGCATTTTGGATTAATGTAACGTTAAGAGGAGGATAAAAATTTTCATGTATGTGTAGACGTCATGGAAATTCAAAGTAGGGTCTGTAAAATATGAGCTTAAGTGTCACATTTACAATTTTAAATTATTGTTTTAGGAAAGAAGAATTTCATGCAACTTACTCGCAACAGAGAACATCTGCAATCCAAATAATCCCGCTGATACGGGTAATCCTTCTCCAAATGCAACCCATAGTCACGGACATAGTTATAGCCTCGTTTGAAACTGATCCCCTCCTTCTTTTTCATTGGTACGCAATCTAAAAATTCTTGCTTCGAGAAGTCAAAGGCATCTTTGCCGCCATGTCCATCTTGTATATTGTCAAGTGCTACTAAAGCACTCAGCGCCCCGCCAATAGCAACAGGAGAACAACAATCTGTTAAATGAAAAACAACAAAAGATAAGAAATTTAGAAATTCATTTTGAAAATTGATAAAAGAAGATATAGAATAGGGCAGATTGTAGTACTTGTAATACTATAACTGTTTCAATACCACAATTGCTAAACCTAAAGAATTTTTAATATTAAATACAAAGTGGGAACCAAGGAATACAGTGAAATTAGATACTTGCCTAAATCGCGTTGATGGGACGATGGTGACATAAACTGATAAGAGCAGAATACGGGCGATTCAACCTACAAGATAAATGATAAACAAAGTACATTTATATAACATCAAACTTTTAAGCTCAAATTTGAAATTTCTGAAAAGTCTCACCCCCTGAGACATAAGATGCCCGTAATCCTGGACTCCCAAGTCAATTTCCATATAGTCTTGCTCCCCATCGGCCATCACCACATCTGGAATCTCCAAAGCAGCCATATTTTTTATTTTGCTGCAAAAGAAATCATCATAAATATTAAAACTGGATTTGCCACAACAACTAACCATAATCAAACATGTCCAAAATCATTATAAACTTATCTTTCTAACAATTCTAGTGGATATACCAAAGCAATCTTCTTGGATAATGCAAAGAATTCTAAAGGCAAGCAAATATGTTGATGCAGCTGGGTTAGTATGACTGAATTCTATAGTGTCTCACAGTTCTCGATCAGAGATTTCTCTTTAAAGCTCAGAGGGGAGGTCCAGAAGGTACAATGGCAAAACTTGGTTTGCAACAATTTTGGAGCACTTAAGTGGATTTTCATCCTTCGACTGACTGCATTCTCCAAACTCTACACTAGAGATAGGTTGCTACGGTGACGGATGTCTTTTGATCCTACTTGCCCTTTGTGTACTGAAGTTGTTGAATCCCACACACTTGTGCCCTAAGTGCTCCTAAATTGTTGCAAACCTAGTTTTGCCATTGTACCTTCTGGACCTCCCCTTTGAGCTTTAAAGAGAAATCTCTGATCGAGAACTGTGAGACACTATAGAATTCAGTCATACTAACCCAGCTGCATCAACATATTTGCTTGCCTTCAGAATTCTTTGCATTATCCAAGAAGATTGCTTTGGTATATCCACTAGAATTGTTAGAAAGATAAGTTTATAATGATTTTGGACATGTTTGATTATGATTAGTTGTTGTGGCAAATCCAGTTTTAATATTTATGATGATTTCTTTTGCAGCAAAATAAAAAATATGGCTGCTTTGGAGATTCCAGATGTGGTGATGGCCGATGGGGAGCAAGACTATATGGAAATTGACTTGGGAGTCCAGGATTACGGGCATCTTATTTCTCAGGGGGGTGAGATTTTTTAGAAATTTCAAATTTGAGCTTAAAAGTTTGATGTTATATAAATGTACTTTGTTTATCATTTATCTTGTAGGCTGAATCGCCCGTATTCTGCTCTTCTCAATTTATGTCACCATCGTCCCATCAACGCGATTTAGGCAAGTATCTAATTTCACTGTATTCCCTGGTTCCCACTTTGTATTTAATATTAAAAATTCTTTAGGTTTAGCAATTGTGGTAGTGAAACAGTTATAGTATTACAAGTACTACAATCTGCCCTATTCTATATCTTCTTTTATCAATTTTCAAAATGAATTTCTAAATTTCTTATCTTTTGTTGTTTTTCATTTAACAGATTGTTGTACTCCTTTTGCTATTGGCGGGGTGCTGGGTGCTTTAGTAGCACTTGACGATATACAAGATGGACATGGCGGCAAAGATGCCTTTGACTTCTCGAAGCAAGAATTTTTAGATTGCGTACCAATGAAAAAGAAGGAGGGGATCAGTTTCAAACGAGGCTATAACTATGTCCGTGAATATGGGTTGCATTTGGAGAAGGATTACCCATATCAGCGGGATTATTTGGATTGCAGATGTTCTCTGTTGTGAGTAAGTTGCATGAAATTCTTCTTTCCTAAAACAATAATTTAAAATTGTAAATGTGACACTTTTTTGCGTAGTTTATCTCTTCGTTGTTTGTTTTCGTGAGTTCTAAAGTTCTGAAAAAGTTTTTAATATGAGACACCCCGACATTCAAGTAAAATTGTTATTCCTGGACCAACAGACCTGCAATCACCAAGTGCTTGAGTCAACATTAACATTCCCGTGCGCTCGCGATACACAAACACATTCCCGTTCTCATTTACATAAGTTAAAAGAAAACTCAACCACACAATGGGAATGGATCGTCATGGGATCTCTTCTGAAGCTGAAGGAATGCTCCGATGATTTCCCGCTGAGCAACTGAAGCGTTATAATAGTAACAAGGGGATCTCCATAGAAAATTTAGGCCGGAGTAATCCTAATAGAGACCATTCTTAAACTGAAAAATCTGCTAAATCCCTTCAAAGAAAGAAGAGTGTGGATGATATAGTCAAGTCAGTGGGTCCAAGCAAGCTTTTCAGAAAAGCTTCCATGCAACCCTCGTTGCTCTGATTCCAAAAAAGCCAGGATCCACAGAGTTGAAGAATTACGAACCAAGTAGTCTGGCAGGTGGGGTGTACAAAATCATTACCAAAATTCTAGCTGAGAGGATTAAAATAGTGGTGGGCACTAGCTAGTCGACGAGAATCCAATGTCCTTTATAAAAAGAAGGCAGATTATGTATGTGACTCGCATAAAAACAAGTATTTCAAGACATCAAAGAATGAAGAAAAGCTCCCAGACACGAGTCCTAATGCAACTTTTAACTTCCCAAAGATGGTAGGCACCATCATCGGTAGCTTGGATAGACTCGGATGTCCCAAATGCTTGTGACTTGGGTCTGGAGGATCTGTAACAGAGTATGTTGTGTAGGAATTAAGAGGTAAGCTAGTAAAGGCCTTGTAATTCATGTCCTGCGCTAATCGTCTGTCCCGCACTGCGGTCCTCCATAAGAAAAAGATCACCAAAAAATGTAATGTGGTAGGACGTACGTCAAACGACTAACAGATGCTAGTCTAAAAGAACAATCAGGGACATAAAGAACAAAGTCTAGAATGACAAGATAATTCAACCCTTTTGGCTTTGTTTAGATCCCATTGGCTGAGTAATAGTAGGATTGTGGATAAGCAATATCAAATAGAAGTGATTTGTTACTAGAAATATGAACAGAAGTGCCTAAGTCAACGACACATGAATCAAGAGTATTCAAGAGTACTAAACTGTGAAATACAAGCAAACAAATAACTAGCAACAAAAGCATCAAACTTATCAACCGCGGCTACTTGTGGAGACGTCTTCTTACTTGCTCGATATTGAAGGAACTCATATTTTGTTTGAGCAATATGAGCATTATTGGATTGTTGATCAGGCTTGAGCAACAATAGGCTACTTGTGGAGATATCTCCTTACTTGTTTGATACTGAAGAAACTGAATCTATTCCTTTTGAGCAACAAGATTGTTACTGGGTGGTAGACCATGCAAAATATAACATGTCACGAGTGTGTCGAACCCTATGACAATACTTACACTTATGTTGATATTTTTCAAAACGACCTCCTCTCAGATTCTCCCTAGGCTGGTATGTTTGTTTTTCAATAGTTTAAAATGCGAGAATAAATGAGTCAATGATGGGTGATGAACCACTTTGTGATTTGGAGGCATGACAAAACGAAGTAGACAGAGAATAATTCATCAATTATAGGAACCTAGTTCGTAAGACTAGCTAAAATCTGATCACGTACTAAATTATGTCCAGTAGGAAGTCCACGAAGTGTAAGAACTAGAAACTTCTATCTGTGCTTTTGTTGTTTTCCACATTTGTAGTGACAGCCATTGCCGTTTCAAATTCCTCCATGACTGCTTGTACCTGTCCCAAGTAGAAATATCGAATTCTTGTTTCTTTAAGTTGGTCATTAGAGATAGAGAAAATACATAAAGTACCCCCGACATTGTTTGACTTTTTCAAAAAGACACTTAAACTTTACTTTCGACCTATTACCCCACGAATCTTACCTAAGCCATTGTAAATACACCATTTTGACCAAAATTTTGACTCTGCGTGTAGATACGCATATGAAGCGCGTGAATGGAAAAAAAATTGCTACCAGCAAATTAAAATGTGCCACATGTCATAAAAAGGATCCAATTTTTTTAATAATTTTGTACTTTAGTATTTTTTTCTTCATTTTCCGCTTTTTCTTTTGTTTCTTCTTCCTTCTTCTTCTCCATTAATCTCCATTAATGGTGTCTTTGTTTTTCCTTTTCCTCTTCTTATTTTGTTGATTGAATGTGAATATTACATATACAATTATTATTATTTCACATTTTAAGTATGAGATTATTTTTCACAAAAAGTTATTACCTATCTAATTGGATTGTCAATGTACATAATTCCAAAACTATTTTTGTGAAATCGTTAAACCCGCAAGACTCTTTTTTCACTCTTCTTCTACGAATTCAAAAACTAGTAGATCGTCATCTTCCTCTCTTGGCTTTCTCTGAAGACCCTTTTACAATTTAGTTGTGTTTGCAAGCCATGGATGAAGCTCATTTCTAAGCCCGATTTTGTCGCCACCCATTACCACCATTCCTCTTCTTTCCATTGCATTGATTCATCCATCATTAGAGTTAAGAGTAAGACATTTAGTAACGCAAGTTTTAATTAGAGTTGGAGGAAAAAAATTAAAAAGAATTAGAGTTAATAAAATTAGAAAAAATATAAATAAATTAAATACTTAACACCTTGCAAACTGTAATTGGTGCATGATATCCCTCTCCATCTTGTGACTGAAATTATGGTCAAAATGGTGTATTTACAATGGATTAAGTAAGAATCGTGGGGTAATAGGTCGGAAGTAAAGTTTAAGTTTTTTTTTTTGAAAAAGTCAGACAATATCATGGGGTACTTTATGTATTTTCACTTAGAGATATCACATCCTATAAACAAGATATGAGTATATGAAGCACGAGCCTTTTCCTAAATTGAGTAGTATGTTTGGACTGGGCGAAACAAAGGCATCAACTTGGAATCGATAGACACCATAAGAAAATACATAATAAAGCATCAACCTTTTCCCACTGTGCATTGGCTTTCACATCTTCCATACTAGTCCTTGCCTTTTCATCTACCAACACTAGCATGGCTCATTAAGTGAAGTGTTTCGTTAAGTGATCTTGGACACCTTGACCTTTGCACCACAACTCAATCGAGAAAGCCCAAGCTAAATCATTTGAACTTTTCATTAATTATCCAGGAGTATGATCATAGGGAATTAATTTCCAATTCTCGTATTTTTGCAGCCAAAAATATCAACCCGAGAAGACATCTTGTGAAATTAGAATTTTGTCATCAAGAATTTCGAAATATGTCGTCGAAATGTACAAAGAAAGTGGTCGGTAGTTGGAATATTATACTTGATTATTGTAAATGGGTCGGAATCAAATAACTACAGTCAGCCTCAGATTGATGAGGTTACTTTAATGAAAAGAGAACCGTCCAAAAAAGTGGTCAAAAAAGTTGCACGCACCAACTCATGGATCTAGCACACTTGATAGAGAATTGCTTCTGGTGGTGTGCGAGGGAACGTGTTGCACATGTTTCTGGCGAGTTTGATTGGGGTTTTCACACTGTGAAATTTTGAACCTGGTGGCGATGTTTTTTTTGAAAAAAAAAATAACATCATACCCAGTGTATTCCCACATAGTGGGGTCTGGGGAGAGTAAAATGTACGTAGTCCATACCACTACCTCCGAAGAAGTAGAGAGGTTATTTCCGATACACTCCTAACTTAGGACAAAAGACAATAAACAAAGTCGTAATAAAATATGAAATAAGATGAAATAACCGAAACAAAACACCCACAAAGTAGTACTCTGCACTATCATGGGAGCACAGACCTCACCCCAACCCTCCTATAACTACTAGCAGCAAGGCTACACCAAAGCACTTCCATCTAACGCCTCACCCACCGCACTAGCTCTCTAAACTAATTCACGTCCTCCACAACTTCCTATCTATGGTCATGTCCTCAGTAAGCTATAGCTAATCCATATATGTCTAATCACCTCCGCCTAGTATTTTTACGGACTACCTCTACCCCGCCTGAAATCATCCAATTCCAACCTCACACCCACGAACTAGGGCATCGGTGCACCTCCTCATTACATGCCCAAACCATCTCAACCTCACTTCTCGCAACTTGTCCTCCACCGAAACCATGCCCACCTTCTCCCGAATAGCCTCATTTCTAAAACCCTGTCTCCCCTAGTAAGTCCACATATCCAACGCAGCATCCTCATTTCCGCCACCTTGGATATGAGAGTCCTTGACTCGCCAACACTCCGCATCTTTGATGCAGTGCAATGTGAGAATTGCGGGTGCATCAAGCCCTGTTGCGTGATGTGATGCGATGGGTGCTGCGATGCAATCCCATCGCATTATGGAATTTTTATTTTTTATTTTTGGGCACTTTTAAATTAAAAAGGGTTGGAAGTGAATTTTTTTTTTATGGGCAATTTTTAAATTTAAAAAAGGATTAGAAGTATAAGAAAAGACCGATTGAAAATTTTAGGATTTCTTTTTACCTCTATCTTCTCCACTTCTTCACTGAAGCTGCGTTGCAACAACTTCTTCTCCATTGAAGTTGCAACCAAGTACCAACAGGTGAGTTTCTTCTTTATTCTTTCTTCATCCTTTTTTTTTTTTAATCTCCTTCGTTTTTCTTCTTCTGCTCTGTTTTTTTCATACACTGATACCTTTTTTTTTTTTGAATTTTCAACTGATGCTCTTTTTTTTTTCTACACTGAAATTGTAATTTTTCAACACAGCAGCAGCTGCTTCTTTTTCTTCTTTTTATACTTTGTCTTTTTTTTACCGTGATAGTCTTTCATGCGATGGTTTGTTTTTGTTCTCCACTGCTGCTCTTTTTTTTTCAACCAGTGCTTTGCTTTATGTTTTTCCTTTTAATTGTGATTTTTATATGATTTATTTTTTTATGTTTTCTTTACAACAATTTAAAATGTCTGATCCGGCTTTGAAATATGGTAAAAGGGCAAGTGAGACCAATAGGAATAAAGTCACATGTATTTTTTGTGGAACTGATTTTTTGGTGTTTCATTAGAATTTTTGCTTAAATTTATTGTCTTTCTTGTTGATTATATAGTTGTTGTGATCTTTTCAGTTATAACTAACTATTTGAATGTTTTGTAGGTATTTTTTTATTAAATTGCGCTTCACTTCAATGATGCGGTCGCATCGCATCTCGCATAGCATAACGCACGATGCAGAGCCTTGTCGCTTTTTTCCGCATCACGCTTCTCTGAACACTGGGCCGGACGGATTGCTACTTTATAGAATTTACCTTTAAGCTTGGGGGCATCTTCTTGTCAGACAAAACTCCCAACACGAGCCTCCATTTAATCCACCCTGCCCCAATATAGTGAATGACAAATCTTCATCAATCTCTCCATTCTACTGAATCATAGACCCAAGATATTTAAAATTAGCTTTCTTACAAACTGAGACAACCTGGGAATCCATCTTCACTACCACCTTGTCCTCAAGCGCCAATTCACTGAACTTGTATTCCAAGTACTCTATCTTGGTCTCACTCAACCTGAACCCTTTAGATTTCAGGATTTGTCTCCAAACCTCCAACTTATCATTAACACCCCGGAGTTTCATTAATCAAAACTACATCATTTGCAAATAGCATACACCACGACACCTCTCCTTGAGTACGTCGCGTCAAAACATCTCTCACCAAGGTGAATAAAAACGGACTAAGAGTAGATCCCTGGTGCAACTTTGTCAAAACAAGGAAATGTTCTGAATCTCCTCCCACTGTTCTTCCCCGAGTCTTCTCCATCGTACATGTCCTTAATCGATCCGATATACGTCACGGAGACCCCTCTAGCCTCCAAGCATCTCCAAAGGACCTCCATAGGGACACTGTCGTACACTTTCTCCAGGTGAGAAAAAAATAACACCGACGAAAAAGTTTGTTGTCGCTTAGGTCATCGGAAAATTGCACTTTGCTGGAATGATTCACAAAACAATAGTTTTTTAACTACGGTACCATGTGAGAAATATTGGAGGAAAACATTGTTGAAATGTGTATCCACATAATTACATTGAGACCCTATTTATAAACACTACATTACAATCCTTTTTCAAATAAGATTTTATATATTATTCGTGTTCCTGATGCAATTTTGATCATTGGAGAAGTAACAACAACAAAAACAACACACACAGTGTATTCCCCCTAGTGGGATCTGGGGAGGGTAGAGTGTACGCAGACCATACCACTATCTCAGGAGAAGTAGAAAGGCTGTTTCCGATAGACCCCCGGCTTAGGACCAATAACAGTATAACAAATACAAAAAGTAAGCGCATATAAACTAGTCTGGTACACAAAACAAACTAACAGTATAACAAACACAAAGGATATGTGCATAATAAATTAGTACGGGATGCAAAAAAAGCCAACACTACTAGCCCCAGGATAAAACTACTGCCACAACACTACGAACCAGAAACTCCAGACCCAAAGGAGCACTCCCCTATTACTACTGCTGCGCTCCCACCCCCTAACCCTCTATCCTAATTTGTGTCCTCTACACCTTCCTATCAAGGGTCATGTCCTCTGTAAGCTGTAATTGCTCCATATCATGCATAATCATCTCCCTTCAATATTTCTTCGGTCTACCTCTAGTCCGCCTAAAACCATCCATAGCCAGAGTTTCACACCTCTGCACTGGAGCATCAGGGCCCTCGCAGCCTCACTTCTCGCAACTTGTCTTCCACCGAGGCAACTCTCACCTTCTCCCGAATAATCTCATTCCTCACCCTATCTTTCCTGGTATGTCCACACATCCATCGCAACATTCGCATCTCTGCCACCTTCATCTTTTAGATGTGGGAGTTCTTAACTGGCCAACAATCCGCTCCATACAACATAACCGTCCGGACTACCACTCCGTAGAACTTACCTTTAAGCTTCGGGGGCACCTTCTTATCACAAAGGACTCCAGAAGCGAGCCTCCACTTCAACTACCCTGCCCCAATACGATGCGTGACATTCTCGTCGATCTCACCATTACCATGAATTATAGACCCTAAATACTTGAAACTCTCCCTCTTTTAGATGGCCTGAGAGTTTATCTTCACAACCACTCCATCCTCTTGCGACATATCACTGAACTTACACTCCAAGTACTCCGTCTTGGTTCTACTTAACCGAAAACCTTTAGATTCAAGCGTCTGTCTCTAAATCTCCAACTTATCATTAACTCCACCCCGAGTTTCGTCGATCGGAACCACATCATCTGCAAATAACATATACCAAGGCAACCATTAGAGAAGAAAACTTAAAAGGAATTAAGAAGAAGAAAATGGAAAAGGGGCAGCCCGGTGTACTAAAACTTTCGGAGAAGAGCCCCACCACAAAGATACATTGTACGCAATCTTACCTTGCATTTCTGTCAGAGGCTGTTTTTAAGGCTTGAATTCGTGCCCTGGTCACATGGCAACAACTTTACCAATTACTCCAGGGCTCCCTTTCAAGAAGAAGAAAACTAAGCAACAAAAAGATAATAATTCTTATTCATGCCTCTGGAATAGGAAACTTCATTCATTAAGGAAGGTAAGACCTAGGGGCTCTGAGAAATGTAGGAGAAAAATATTATTTAATTTTTATAACTACATTATTACATAGAGGCCCTATTTATAGACACTACATTCCGATCCTTTTCCTAATAGGACACTATATAACAATCCCTTTTCAAGTAGGATTTTATATGCTATTCCTATTTTTTCTCATATTCTAACACTCCCCTCAAGCTGGTGCATAGATGACTTATGTACCAAGCTTGTTATGGATGTAATCATATGAGAATCGGCGGGGCACTTAGTGAAGATATCTGCAAGAAAACTGATAAGGACGTCTTGGAAACCTCAACTGAAACGGAACAAATTGAAAAAGTGATCTGAAAAGTAGTAAACATCGCCGTAAAATCAATGTCGCTGGAAAATTGCCGAAAACTGGTATAAAATATGTGGGTCATCTCGAAATCAAGAGATGAGTAGATCTTGAACAAGATAACCATCGAAGAACTGGTCGGAACATACATCCCAAATTATTAGATTTGATGGTTGAAAAGTGGTAACCATTTGAGAAAAAAATTATATGGGTAGGGTCGGAATAATGACACGACCCATACTAAGAAAGAGAATTATATTGGTAGGTCAAAATGATGGCACTATCCTACTGAGAAATAAAAATTATATGGGTAAAGTCGGAATGATGACACGACCCTATTGAAAAATAAAAATTATATGGGTAGGGTCGGAATGACGACACGAACCTACTGAAAAAAAAATTATATGGGTAGGGTCGGAATGACGGCACGACCCTGCTAAAAAAGAGAAATTATATGGGTAGGGTCTGAATGATGGCACGACCCTATGCAAATCAGATCTGAGGAGTCATCATAAAGATGCATGGAACTACATAAGAAGTCACTGGAATGACCCGGTGCTATGCAACTCAGATATGAGAAAATAGTCTGAAAAGATGCACGGTACTACACAAATTAAATGAGTAGTCCGGAGAGATGCATAGTGCTACGCAAATCTGATATGAGAAAGTAGTCACCAGAAAGATGCACGGTGCTACACAAATTAGATATGAGAAAGTAGGGAAAAGAAGTGCGGTGGCCTAACTTGGCTAACATGATCATTGGCTGGACTTGTGGCATATATGGGTTATAGCCGCCCGCCGGCAGCGGAAGCTCTTTGATTCTCTACCAAGATTGTAGAGGCTCTGATACCATGTGAGAAATATAGGAGAGAAATATTATTTAATTTTTGTAACTACATTATTATATTGAGGTCCTATTTACAGACATTACAATCCCTTTCCAAGTAGGATTTTATATGCTATTCCTGTTTCTACTCATATTCTAACAGAGCCAAAGTGAAAATAAATAACTGCTATTGGACTCAAATGTAAGAACTAACAAGCGGTAGGTAAATACTAGCTCAATAGACATATGCACTTCCGAAAACATAGAGTACTACTCCCACCAGCTTCCCCATCTCTAAAATCGTATCAGTACCTCCCCTCAAAACTTCCTTGACCGCAAGGAAGGGACTTAAAAACCAAGAGAATTCACACTGATGCCAAAGAACTTGGGTGTTTGGTATCTCATTAATCCACTTGCTTTTGCAGACGAGCAGTTCTTCCTTCTTATCCGTTGTAACCTCTTTGTAGTTTTATACAAACATCCTTCCTATTAGCTCCTGTGATCACACTTTACTGGTACCAACACGTGAAGAAACTGCCAACCATTGAAGCTGATAATGAAAAAAGATTAATAACTCTACTTTTTGGTATCATAAATGAAGCCACTCCGGGATCCCAAATCTTAGGCATACTAGAAAAGAATGTTTTCTTCAGTTTTAGTTTGTAAAACTTCTTCACCCAAATTTGTATGCTCCCAATATGCATGGTCTTAGAAGTCCATTACATATTGGTTGAATAGACAAGGAAACTTCACTTTGGTTGGCGACTATTGTACTGGCAATGATATACACACAAATAACTCACTATTAACTACTGAACCAAGAGCTGCGTGAAAATTGTCTTCTGGAAACACTATCTTTTTCCTTAACTTCCTTTGAATCTGGATGCTCCCTAATTGCCTCAAGTATTGAATAAGAGATCACGCCAGCTTTCTCTGAGATTTTCCATTCCAAATTTTGTTCATCATCAACTATTCCTTGGTCAACATAATAAAATTCACAACAATTTATTTGTCCTAGGCTCCTACATTCCATTTCGCTAGCATCCTTCACTTGCATATTAATCTTCCTCTACTTACTATTGTTCCGTTATTTCCTTTGGCACCATCTGCTATCCCATGCAATACCTTTTCCCTAAACCTTTGAAAAATCAAGTAAGATGCATTTAAGACGGTACAACGGGATACGTGGTGATTATTGCATTAGCTGTAGAAGAATGGTCTCTAAACGTTGTTTTTATAGCTGGAGCATTCAGTTGAGAGACCCTCCTAGTACATCTGTAGAAGTTAAAATCCAATGGTTTCAACTCTGAAATCCAATGGTCTTAGCTCTCTGATAATTTAGCCACTCGGCAAAGTCACACTTTCAGTCACCACTGCCTAACAGGCTTTGCAATTTACTGTCAATTTTCCTTCCCAACATATAAACCAAGAGCAGAAGCTATTAAACTGCTATGCAAACATAGCCACTCTTTGCTTACTAACTCAACAAGAGAATGTACCTTGCTAGTCTAGGTGATTGTGCTAGATGCACCATTGGCAGCATGAGAGTTTTCAGCTTGCGGAATCATAATCGATAATGATGAAAATTCAGACTTATTGATATCAATATTGAAGCTGTTATCGCTGTCAATATTTTAACTCTCCAATTTAAATCCATCACCAGTAGTTGGATTCATTACTGGCTCCAACAAAATCTTGAGAGCAGGACACTTTCCTTTTTAGAGGTTCAATTTCTTCACATCTATCTTCCTCTTGTGACACTTCTAGTACAACAAAGCCCTTCGATTTTGGTTTGACATCTTCCGTTCTGATCTTCTCCAACTAACCAATTTCATGATGATTCTTCGATGAAGAATTTATGCCACCACTGTAATACTGAGCTTCGACTTCCTCCATTGAAAATGCAACAAAATATGTGCTTGATCTTCTCAACGATGGAACATGTATTATCCCTCCCACTGCTTCTCAATTTCCATAAAATCTCCACAACCACCTTCTAGTTGTTCAAAATAACCGACTGATTAACATTTCATCACACACCTTGTGCTCATACCAAAAGGTGAAGAACCCATAAACATTTTGCTCTCTTCCTTGTCATCTCCATTTGAATTCTACCAACCGCTCTCTCTCTAGTGATGCTTCCCAAATAACAGATTCAATGAGATTGTCAGCAATAAAAATATTGTTTTGGATTCTCTGAATGAACAGAGGTGCTATTGTTGATAACCATTTAAATCTCTTCATCAATCGAATAACAAATTGGATAAGAATCACCAATAGTCGTGCTAGTATGAGAATATTGTTGCTGAAACCTATGTTGTTTGGACTTGTCAAAAATGTCATGTACGTGTTGGATCCACCAAAACTAGTGTATTTTGAAAAATCCTACACGGGTGCGGCATCAAAAGTGAAGAGTCTTCACAACTTAGGCTGTGAAGAATCCTACGCGGGTGCAACATAGAAAGTGAAGAGTCCGCATAACTTAGGTTGAAATGGAAACACTGTACGGAATTGTTCAATTCTGTGGTTGTTCCCTCCTACTTGTGCCTGTGAAGGAAGCTGGACTGTGGTTATAGTAGAAATTCATTGCTGCTGCGCGTTCGGGAACCATGCTAGCATTCTAAATATTCGAGGATACAAAATTTGGCAGTTGGTAGAGATAAGGGGTAGATTCGGAGCTCGCAGCTTGCCATGGACGATGTATGATGAAATTAGAGGAGTGAGTATGCAACCTATCAAGCTAACGATCTTTATGGTTATGGTAATGATAGATATGGATTTTCTGGAATAGGCTACTTCATTACACAAGGAAGGTAAGACGTAGGGGCCGAAGTGAAAATAAATAGCTGCTTATTGCAGTTAAATGTATGAAATAATAAGCAGTGTGTAAGTACTAGCTCAATTCCCATGCACTCTTCCGAAAAAATAGAGTACTACGCCCTCCCACCAGTTACTCTATCTCTAAATCATATCACTTCCTTCTCCTATTCTAACATCAAATCATGAATCCATTCATGATGTGAATGGTAGATTTCTTAGGTGATCTGTAAATCTTGGGTCTGACTTTACTCTTGTAACAATCTTTTTTAAGGTTGCCAGCATTTCTTTACTAGTTAATTCATCTTGGAGTGTTTCAAATTTGCTTTCTTCTCCTAGCAACTACTTACTTATGTTAACATTTATTGTCATGTGTTACAGGAGCGACCAAAATTCACATTCTCAGATATTGTTTATGTTCATCCAAAAGACGTCGTAGAGAATTTGAAGCGACGCCCCCTTACTGCATCGATGGTTGTTTATGAGAGTTTTAAGCGGTTTTATAGTCCACGTCTATCGGTGAATGATTTGATGGTAAAGTTTTCGATACTTTTCTCACTTTATTATTGTTTATAAGGTGCATAGAACAAAAAATCTTGCTTAAATAAAAGTTGAACAACAATTTTTATTCCCACTTTTCCAACTGGCTCTAAAGTTAGACACTCTGTAATCATTTCCTGTATATAAAGTACAAAAGTGCATTTACTGGGGACATGATTTTGTTGATTTTTTTTTTATTTTATAGGAATTTTACCATACTTGTTGCTTTTTATTTTGGGTTTCGTTTTGTTTGGTAATCTTATAATATAACAAAGTGATTGCTTTTCTCTCTTCGCAATGCTATCATGGTTTTGTACCTCTGTATACATCACGGGTAATTTTGTTATATATAAGGGCTTAAAGTGCACCAGGCTACCCTATTCTTAGTATTTTAACAATTTACTTTAGTTTAAACTTGATTAATTTATTTGTGTTTCTCTCGTTTCAGCGTACTTATTCTCCTGGTCGGAATGAAGTTCCACGTATCAGTGCTACAACCAAACTTGAAGCAATGCATGCTGTTCTTGTTGTAGGTTATGGCTACGAGAACCATGAGTTATACTACATCATAAAGAACTTGTGGGGCCTAAGTGGGGCGTTAATGGGTATGCACGTGTTCCAGCACGTCTACTAAGTGCCTTTTCATATCCAGTTGGATCGACCTATATGGTCAACTGGCAGTTAGTTCTATTTGTATTAGATATATTGGCCGTGCTAGAACGGACTTCTATGATAATTTCAATTATGTTTTAACCTGATTTTGAAATGCAATAACTAAATGTATGATATGTCTAACTATAAATTATGCTTACCTATCTATATGTCATCATTTTATAATTGATGGAGTCTAACCTAGAGAACCCGTACCCAAGTGCTGTATAGTTTATAGGCCAACTTAGTTCTCTTATTTGTCAGTATGGACTCATCTCATGGGGGAAAAGCCAAAAATTTAATTATCTTGTTCACCTGGTCAATGCATTCCCTTCTATTCTGAGTATCGTTCAACACGTACAGGACAAAAAAAAATGCGCGGAGCTACGCTACGAGTTGATTCAGCATATTAAACAATTTAGTTGGTGAATAATGGGTTTAATTCCGTTTCAGAAAAAAATAGATCTTGCTTTAATACCTAAAATCAACATATATTTTTAATATTCTATAAGCTATTTATGTTTTTTTATCAAGCGAAGGCAATTTGAAGGGTTTGTTCTTTTGTATTTGCCTAAATCAACCCTTGAAATAACCTTGATTATCTATACAACATATCGAGTGCAATCATACATAGTGGGATTTTATAAGGGTATAATGTACGCAGATTTTACCTATATCTATCTGAGGTGCTTGTTCACACATCTGCTACTTCCATCTAAAATCTAACAAGGTCAATACCCCCCTCTTCCTTCACTAACCCCTCTTTCAAACCCTACTCCAGTTGTTAACCCTAAAACGCTAATAACAACCAAAATCTTTATTTTGCAGTATTAAAACCTAAAGTTCATACAAATGCTTTGACCAAAGTACCTCCAAAACCAGTTGCTATGTTGCATGGAGAACCTAATATTACATGGAAGTCTTCAGAAGTGAAGTCGCTCATCATTCAGGAGAATCTACAATATGCTATTGTAGGAAAATTCTCGTATGGTAAGCTTGATATCAATAAGATTAGGAAGAATATCCCTACTCAATGCGGTGTCAAACAAGAATGTACTATAGAACTGCTGGACACCAGGCATATTCTAATTAGATTAACAAGTTTGGAAGATTATGTTTAGATGCTATCCACAACAACCTTTTATGTTAAATCAAGAGAGAGATCATGGCAGATGAGAACTCTTAAATGGGATACATGGTTTGAGCTGAATGTAGAAACCCCAATAGTAGTAGTGTGGATTTACTTACCAGATACCACCTAATTTTTTTGCTAAAGAAGCAATCTTTTCAATTACTTTGCTGTAGAAAAACCTTTAACTGTTGATATGGCTATACGAAATCAAACAAAATCTAGTTGTGTTAAAGTCAAGATAGAGATGGATTTTCTGGCAAACTTCCACAAAGAGTTAGGATTAATGAGAAGCTAAAATAAAAATGAATAAAGATAAAATATGATTACATGTCAAAGTATTATAAAGAATGCTGCTTACAAGGGCATGATGAGAATAATTACTGGACTCTTCGTCCAGAATTGTTTGCAGCAAAGATAAAGGAGGAAAACAAAGGTAAAGAGGAGGAAAAGAATGGTGAAAGGGGCCCAAGTAGAGGCAACGACAAAGCGTAAGAAATAGCAATCAGCAGAAGCAGGAATGGGTGACCAGGAAGCATAAATACAAGAAAGGTAAATATGGACACATTGAGGGAGAAATTGAATTCAAAGATGATAATCCTTTCAATGCTTTTACCGAGGATGAAGAGGGACAGATGTCTAAACAAAATGTAGAATCATCACCAAGGATGCAGACAAAGAAGTGGGTGGAGGTAGTCTTTGAAAAAGATAAAGACAACAAGGAAGAACATATTGATCAAGAAAATAAGTAGCAAGGGAGTAGAAAAAGAGGCACAGGAGCAACAAGAACATCAGATTGCTAATGAGGTAGATAATCAGGAGAATAGAAAAACATTGACTTTACAAGTCAGTTAACTAGATGAGTAGAATGGTAATAAGGAATAAAGGGCTATAGTATTACATGAGGCAGAGGTTAATGAAGTTCTACCACTGGCCATAAGAGAAGAAGATGTCTTTGATAGACATGATTTGAAGGAAGCTATAGAGGATATTATTAAATATGGTGTTTTATCTCCTAAGTATAGTGCTAAAGTTAAAGAGCAGCATTCTAAACAGAAGAAGAAAGAAGTGGGATACAACAACTGCTTAAGCTGACTCTAGACAATCAAAGAGGACAATCACAAAACCAACTAAATATCAATGATGACCTTGATTTGGAATATTAAATCTTTCAACACTCAAAAGGCATTCACTAGACTAATAAATATGCAGAAGAGGTACCAATTTTATTTCATTGAATTGATGGAACCTTTTCAAGATAAGCAAGACTTAGAAGGTTATTGAAGAAAATTGGGATTTCAGCATGTTATGTCTAATACTAATAGTAAAATATGGACCTTTATAGATGAGACGCTGGAGGTAGAGGTTGTAAGGGATGATGAGCAGCAAATTACTTTAAATTATCTAAACAGCAACAACTCTTAGAAATAGTTATAACCTTGGTTTATGCTAAATGTTCCCAAGTTAAAAGGCTTTAACTATGGGAATCTTTGTATTACATAACTTATAATAATCAAAATTCATGGCTAGTTGGTGGTGATTTTAATGTGATATCTAACGAGGAAGAGAAATTGAGAGGACTTTTAGTTACTGAAGCAGAAGTTGGGGCCTTTAATTATTGTATGAGCATGTGTAACTTGGAAGACAACGGATACACAGGCAACAAATATGCTTGGTGGAATGGCAGAATTGGTGATGATAGTATCTTCAAAAGGCTACATAGGGTTCTTTGTAATGGTAAGATACAAGACTTATTTCCACAGCTAGAGATTGGGCATTGATAAGAAGTGGATCTGATCATACTCCTTTACTCATATCTTTTAGTACAAGGTCAGAGAACATAACTAAAAGTTATAGATTTTTAAACTTTTGGTTAAAGTAGGATTCATTTACGGATTTTTAGCGAATCCGTTTAGCATCTTCCATTACAAGATTAAAGGATTGAAGAAGGCTTTGAGTCAGAGGAGCAAAAATAAGTTTGGAAATATATTTTAAGAGATTTTCACTCTGGAGGAGGTAATAAAAGTACTGGAATTGCAATTTGAAGCAAACCCTATCCCATCAATAGATAGAAACTTCATGAAGCAATACAAAAGTTGACCAAATACTTGCATAAAGAAGAGGAATTTTGGAGGCTGAAGTCAGGTATGGATTAGTTTAAAGATGGTGAAAGGAATATAAAATTCTTTCACTCTGTTGTCAAAGGAAGGAGGAACAAATTAAGGGTAAATAGAATCCAAAATGATGAAAGGGAGTAACTTGAAGATCAAGAAAAAATTTTAGAGGCGGCAGAAGAATTCTATAATAATCAGTTCAAGAAACAAGAACTAGAGGATGAAATGGATATACTATCAGAACTACCTAGCATTATTTCTACCTAGCATTATTTGTGAGGAAGAGAGTAGTCTAACGCATGAGATTCCTACCAAATAAGAAGTTCATCAAGCAGTCATGAGACTTAATGGGATAGTGTAGGTGGACCTGATGGTATGACTAAAGACTTCTACCAAGATATGTGGAAAATAGTAGGAGATAATGTGTATGAAATGGTTCGAGCCTTTTTTTGTGGAGAAGATCTTTTAAGATACATTACTCACATTAATCTTGTTTTTATCCTAAAGAAGACTACAATGAATACCTTTTCGGATCTATGACCTACATTACTGAGTAACTTTATGAATAAGATTTTTTCAAGAATAATACATGAGAGAATGAAACGATTTTTGCCTAGAATCATCTCAAAACAACAAAAAAGTTTTGTTCAAGGGAGAAGAATAGTTGAAAATGTCTTATTGGTGCAAGAGATTATTACAGAAATGAAAAAAAAGGGCAAGCCACCCAATCTGATAATTAAGTTAGATATGATGAAAGCTTATGACATGGTGGAATAAGATTTTATGCTGAAGGTTTTAAGAAAAACTGACTTTAGTGAAGGAATGATTGACATGGTGTACAGTCTTCTGAAGAATAATTGGTATTCCATTTTGCTGAATGGACAACCAAAGGAATCTTCAAATCTATTAGGGGTCTAAAGTAAGGTGATCCTTTGTCCCCCTACTCTTTTTATTCTGATTGCAGAAGTGATGTCGAGGGCTTTGAGTGCTTTAATGGAGAAGAAGGAATTTAAGAGATTTGGTATACCTAGAGGAATCCCAAATATTAATCATTTGACTTTTACCGATGATACCATAACCTTGTGCAAGGCTGATATCAGAACTATGCAGTTACTTGTCAGCACATTAAAGAATAAGAAAAAGTCACTAATTAAAAAGTGAATAAAGATAAAAGTTCTATCTATATGCACCATAGTGTGTCTGGAGGAGATGTGATTACTGTAGAGATATCAGCATGTATTTTGAGAAGGGATTTTTCTTTCACTTATTTGGGATGCAAAAGATTAGCTCAAAATTACAGGATTTAAAAGGAAAACTATTATCCTATGGGGGTAGAGCGATTTTGATCAAACATGTCTTACAAAATATTCCTATTCATTATTTGTCAATAATGAACCCTCCATTAAATGTCCTTAATCAGATTCAGAGGATAATGGAACAATTTTTCTAGAGTAGTGGTATAGGAGGAAGGGGTAGACACTGGACAAGGTTGAGTAATCTATGCCTACCTGAGGTTGAAGGTGGATTGAGCTTTAGACTTACGTAGGATGTTTCAGCTGCTTTGTTCTACAAAATATGGTGGAATTTCAGAACAAAAGGATCAATTTTGAGTAATTTTATGGCTAACAAATACAGCAGGAAAACCCATTGCAATCTGGTAATGTGGAAAGTTGGAGGTGGGTCACAGGTGTGAAAGAAGATGCTCCAAGCAAGAGATCAAATTGAACATCAAATAATATGGTGTACAAGAAGAGATGATGTGTCATTCTTGCATGAAAAATGGAATGGAATGGGATATTTGTATACCATTACAGGAGAAGAAGGTGAATGGGATGATAACTATAAATCAGGGAGAATGAATGAGATGTTAGTATTTTAAGGCAGCTGTTACCACACAGGATATGGTTGATCATATCATTGTCAATATTAAACCTCCAAAGATAGAGATCCCTGTAGGTAAACCTTATTGAAGTCTAAATCTCAAGTGGGAATTTACGGTTAAAACAACTTAGCAATATATAAGGCATAAGGAAGAGAAGAATATGATCTACAAATGGATGTGGCATCAAGGACTATGCTTTAAAATCTCCTTTCTGATGTGGAGATTATGAAAACTTAAACTTCCAGTGGATGAAAGGATTAGGATATGGGGAATTGAAGGTCTTTCAAGATGTTGGTGTTGTCAGAATCCACAGTAGGAGACTATGGCTCATGTATTTCTGATAAGTACCATGCTAACAGGACTTGATCCTACTTCTATTCTTTTGCAAGTATGAATATGAAAGGATTGTCACTTAGAGAAGTTATAATGTTGTGGTGGGGAGCTAATGTCAAAAAGGGAATAAAATCATACTATAAGGCTCTGCCAAGTATTATAGTATGGAAGTTATGGAGAAGAAGGAATATCAGCAAACATGAAGGAAAAAGGATTTCTGTGCAGAGACTTATTCATAATGTGGTGGGTACTATGCATACGCTCTTGAAGGTGAGGAAACCTAAATGTAAATTTATTGGAAGTTGGCTAGATCTTTTGCAACAACTAGAGTACCTCCGAGCTAGAGTAAAGGTTAGAAAAGTACTATGGGAATTTCCTCCTCTAGGTTGGGTCAAGTATAAACAAACGGTGCTTCTAGAGATAACCTACAACACATTCTCAAGGAAGGGAATAAACTGGCAAATTATCTAGCTAATTATGCAATAAATCTAGTAAGCTGTAAGAGCATGTAAGTATAAGGCAGAAGGATCATTAACAGTGATAAACTACTCCCATACTTGAGAGTTTCATCTATCAAGGGATGAAGGTGTTAGGAAGGCTAAAACATATAGTTTTTTCACAAGATCTGAATATGTACAAGAGCCTTTTGCAACAAAAAGTGAAATACTATCTAGCCTAGGCTATTACAACCATCAAAAAGGACTTGTCAAATGGAAGGGGCTTGGGTCGACTTAGAAGCTTTTAACCTGATTACCGACTCCATTACCATGAGGCAGAAGTGTGAAGCTTCCCATACACTTCACCACAGTTTCACCTGCAAAAGCAAATCCCTTAATAACCACAAGAGAAGATAAAAGAGGTATGGCAGTGAAAGGAGTATACCTAGTGATGGAGGTCATCAACCTGAACGAGCACCCTTAGTAACACAAACGAACCACCACTTCCATCCACCGATCACAGCTGAAAAGTGAAACAATAAGAACAAGAGTATTTTATACTGAAGATACAAAGGAGTGGCATACTTACTCTTGAAAGCTCATGCGGAGAAAGAGGAGGAATCGATAAGAACAAAGTTGATTAGTCACAGGAGAAGGATGCGCAAATTGGCATTGAAGGTCGGCAACAACATTTCTCAAGTGTTGAAAGGACTAGGAAATGAAGAGATTAGGGCAGATTTGAGGTTCCCTTCCCTCTATTTATGTAATAACTAGTTATTTGTGCCCTGGCGGGCCCAACTCTGGATATAAAAATAAATTTGTATAATATTGTCGGGAAAAAATTTATGCTAATTAAATGTGTTAATTTTGATCTAATGTTAAAAAAAATTGAGCAAAAATAATAAAATTCATTAAATAAGTCTAAAGAATTAAGTTGTTTTTTTTATATATATAGATTATGCCTAAATATATTAATTTTTTTAAAAAATATTTAGTTGATCCTGTTAGAGTTTTTGTTCTGATTTTTTAACTAAACTTAAGGTTTTTTTTAGAAGTAAAATAAAAGTAATACCATTATTACTTTTACTTTTCCTTAAAGGAAAATATAGAACTTTGGAGGAAAGATTTTGAACCTCTATAGATAAAAGATCCCTCTTCTCATATAATAACACAATAACATCCCCAATGTATTTTTGTAAGAGTTTTGTTTAGGGAGAGTTTTCTCTCTCATTAGTTTCTATATTTTTAATATTAGGTTTTATTATATGTAGGCCAATTGGCTAAATAATATAATAATATTAAACTTTTTAGTATTGTTTTCTTTATCGTCTGAATTATCATCACGATGATTTGCAACTAATAGCTTCCGCATGACGCCCTCTCGATTTTGAACCCAACAGATCTAAATTAATTTAGCTTCAAAAAACTAATTAAAATAACGTTCGGAGAATGAAAATTATCAAATAAATTTAAACAAATGAAAGTAATTAGTAAGATATAGTAAATGCTACATCTTTAAAATGAAATGTGATTTCAAAGTTGCAAATGTATGATTACAAATAATTCAAAGGTAATCTATATTCCTTCTAGTCTATAGTATATGATACTTTTAGACAGGATATAACCCTTAACAAATTAGTTATCCTAAGAAAGTAAGATGTATTTTCACCAAGTTACCCTTACTTAAGTAATATAAATTTATATTGATTTCTTAATTTTATAAAAGTTTATTTATGTAAATAAAAATAAATGTTATCTTAATTTATCCTTTAGGAAAGAATCTTTTTCGGCAATTCTTTAATTTTAACTTTAATATGATATATTTAAAATCACAAGATTAAAAGATATTTTGATATATTTAAATTTTTTTATTACTTTCATATTTTTTCAAATTAAAATCAAACACACAAATTGAAATGGAGAGAGTACGCCACATGTTTCATTTTACTTAATTGATATGCCAAAAATAAATTTTTCATTCTACCGATCCATTTTAACAAATTAAGAGAGTATTATAGTGTTTTTTTTTATCCATATTACTCTTAATCTATAATATATTAAAAGTGTGAAGCCTTTGAAAAGTGATTTAAGCTTTTTACCCTTCATTAAAATATCTTTCTTTAGACAAACTATCTTTTCACTATTTTTTAAAATTTATTATTTAATTATTTTTTATTATATTAATTAGAATTCTAAAATATATGAGACTCCTAAATATATGGTAGGAGAATTAATTAATATTTTTCTTTCTATTAGACTTCTTAAAATATATGGGACTCCTAAAATATATGGCAAGAGAATTAATTTCACTGTTCAATTAGAAAAATACTCCATTACAAGATTAATATAATAAAAAAATTACAAATCGATCGTTTGATCCTTCATGGATAATGGTTAGTCATTTTTGCATTTTTTTTCTCATATATATATATATATATATATATATATATATATATTAAAAGTGTGAAATCACTTAAAAAAATGTTTTAAACTTTTTACCCTACTCTTATTTTGACAAAACTGTGTTTCACAATTTTTTTAATTTATTATTTAATTATTTTTTATTATATTAACTAGACTTTCTAAAATATATGGGACTCCTAAAATATATGGTAGGAGAATTAATTAATATTTTTCTTTCTACTAGACTTTCTAAAATATATGAGACTCCTAAAGTATATGGTAAAAAAATTAATTAATATTTTTCTTTCTACTGTTTAATTAGAAAAATACTTCTAAAATAGATAGGACTCTATTAAGTAAATACTTCTATAAATTGAGATGTACGTTAAACTAGAGAACAAGACGGTTTGCCTATTGGGAGAATATGATTGATGCTCATCTAACTTGAGTCGATTGCATGTCTAGATGGTGGATGCTTGATTTTCTAACCATCAACTCCTTCAATATTTTTGTTAGTATAGTAGAATTTTACATGTGTATATATACATATTTTTTTTTTCATTCAAAATCATTCTTTAGTGTCAAAATTTTCGTCCAAACAAGAATTAGTTGGATAAAAATCGAAGCTTTATGATTACTATTATATTTTCTTTTATAGTTTACAAGTCGCAGATGAATGTCGGTTGACTTTGAAGTATTTCTTGTGAAAAAGTTAGGTTTAATTATATTGTTTTGATATCTTTATTTTATCTGTTGTTTGTTGTTGCTGTGACTGCTGTCTGTTGCTGTTGTTGTTGTGGTCATTTCTGGCCTTTGAGTATTTTTTCTTATATTTTTCTGTGTACTGGCTGGGGGCGATAATGGGCGGATAGGGTCATGTCCGAGGGGTTTGGGGCGTGGGGCCGTTGTGGGGGCGGGGGATGACGTAAGGGCGGGAGTGGGAGGGAGGCCACGGTTTGGCTGCGGGGGCGGTAGGGGAGGACGTGGGGATAGTGATGGTAGGCTGAGGGTTGGGTCTTGAAATATAGGGATCCTTCAGGGTAAGTCTATAGAGCTTGTGAAGATTCTTAGGAAAAGGAGGATCAATATCGCGTGTATTCAAGAGACCAAGTGGGTAGGGTCTAAGGCTAGGGATGTGGATGGTTACAAGCTGTGGTACTCTGGGAGCGAGAGGCGGAGGAATGGAGTTGGCATCTTAGTAGATGAAGAGCTTAGAGGCCAGGTAGTAGAGGTGAAGAGGATCAACGATAGGTTGATGACTATTAAGTTGGTCATTCGGGGGTTTACCCTGAATGTGTGTAGTGCCTATGCACCGCAAGTGGGCTTGGAGGGGGAGGAGAAGTTGCGGTTTTGGGAGGCTTTAGAGGAGGTGCTGAGAGGCGTGCCTAGCTCGGAGAAGATGGTTGTAGCAGGGGATTTCAACGGGCACATCGGGGCGTTACCGGGAGGTTTTGGTGATGTGCATGGTGGGTTTGGCTTTGGGGTGAGAAATGAAGAGGGGGCTACTCTTTTGGAGTTCGCAAGGTCCTTTGGGCTGGTGGTGGTGAACTCGGGCTTCCCGAAGAAGGACGATCACCTCATCATCTTTCGAAGCGCGATAGCCAGGACCCAGATTGACTTCATGTTGATCAGGAAAGGGGATAGGGTGTTGTGTAGGGACTGTAAGGTCATCCCGAGTGAGAATCTTTCGACCCAGCATAGGCTCTTGGTCATGGACTTGGGTATAAAGAAGAATAGTAAGAGGAGGAGTAAGGAGTGTAGACCTAGAATTAAGTGGGGCGGTTTGACGCCAGTGAATGCGTGGGAGATAGGGGAGAAGTTGGCGGGAATGGGGGTGTGGGAGTGTAGGGGGGACGTGGATGATATGTGGGATAGGGCGGCTAGGTGCATCATGGAGAAGGCTAGTGAGGTGTTAGGTGTTTCTAGGGGCCGGGCTGGGCACCATCAAGGGGATTGGTGGTGGAATGAAGAGGTGGAGATGAAAGTGAGGACCAAGAAAGAGGCGTATGCTAAGTTGGTTGAGAGCAGAGACGAAGAAGAGAAGCGGGTAAACAGGAAAGAGTACAAGCAAGCTCGGAAGGAGGCTAAGTCAGCAGTCACGGCAGCTAAGACGGCCGCGTTTGAGAGCCTATATGCGGGGTTACAGGGGAAGGGAGGGGAGAAAAAGTTGTTTAGACTCGCAAAGGCTAGGGAGAGGAAGGGCCGTGATCTCGATCAGGTGAGGTGCATTAAGGGGGAGGACGACAGAGTGTTGATGAAGGACAGCCATATTAAGGATAGATGGAAGTCGTACTTCCATAGGCTCTTGAATGACGAAGGGGATAGAGCTATTGTGTTAGGGGAACTGGAACGCTCAGAGGAGTGTCGGGAGTTTAGTTATTGTAGACGTTTTAGGGTAGAGGAGGTTAGAGAGGCTGTTCGCAGGATGCGGAGGGGTAGGGCGACGGGGCCGGATGAGATACCGGTGGAGTTTTGGAAGTACGTCGGAGAGGCTGGGGTAAGGTGGTTGACTGGTCTGTTTAACGAAATCTTCAAGACGGCAAGGATGCCCGAGGCATGAAGGTGGAGTACCATAATCCCTCTCTATAAGAATAAGGGTGACATCCAGAGTTGCAATAACTATAGGGGGATTAAGTTATTGAGTCACTCTATGAAGATTTGGGAGAGAGTCGTCGAGGGGAGGCTGAGACGGATAGTGTCTATTTCGGAAAATCAGTTCGGATTTATGCCTGGGCGCTCGATGACGGAGGCAATTCACCTGGTACGGAGGCTGGTGGAACAGTATAGGGAAAGGAAGAAGGACCTGCACATGGTGTTTATCGATCTAGAGAAGGCTTACGACAAAGTTCCCAGGGAGGTGCTTTGGAGATGCTTGGAGGTGAGTCGAGTCCCGATGGCTTATATCAGAGCAGTTAAAGATATGTATGATGGAGCAAAAACTCAGGTGAGGACGGCGGGAGGAGACTCAGAGCATTTTACTGTCTTGACAGGATTGCATCAGGGATCTACTCTTAGTCCTTTTTTGTTTGCTTTGGTGATGGATGTGTTGACGCGGAGTATTCAAGGGGAAGTGCCTTGGTGTATGCTTTTTGCAGACGATGTAGTTCTGATTGACGAGACCCGAAAGGGTGTGAATGACAAATTAGAGGTGTGGAGACAAACTCTTGAGTCTAAAGGGTTCAGGTTGAGCAGAAGCAAGACAGAGTATTTGGAATGCAAGTTTAATGACGTGAGGTTGGAGGATAAGGTGGTAGTGAAGCTGGAATCGCAGGAGGTATGTAAGAGGGATAGTTTCAAGTATCTCGGGTCCGTGATTCAGGGTAACGGTGAGATTGACGAGGATGTCTCGCACCGTATTGGGGCGGGATGGTTGAAGTGGAAGCTCGCGTCGGGGGTGTTGTGTGATAAGAAGGTGCCGCCCAAGCTTAAAGGCAAATTCTACAGGATGGTAGTCCGTCCGGCCATGTTGTATGGAGCGGAGTGTTGGCCAGTTAAGAACTCCCACATCCAAAAAATGAAGGTGGCGAAAATGCGAATGTTGCGCTGGATGTGTGGGATGACTAGAGGGGACAGAGTTAGGAATGAGACTATCAGGGAGAAGGTTGGGGTGGCTCCAGTGGAGTGCAAGATGCGGGAAGTCCGATTGAGTTGGTTTGGACACGTGAAGAGGAGGGACATGGATGCCCCGGTTCGTAGGTGTGAGAGGCTAGCGTTGGATGGTTTTAGGCGGGGTAGGGGTAGGCCGAAGAAGTACTGGGGAGAGGTGATTAGACGGGACATGGAGCAGTTACAGCTCACCGAGGACATGACCCTAGATAGGAAGGTCTGGAGGGCGAGGATTAGGGCAGAAGACTAGGGCCAGTTTGGGGGCACAAGGGTAGGGAATGTGGGGGATTATTCCTGTTATTCTTCCTACTCTTATTTTTATTCCTATTCCTATTCTTCTTCTTGTTATGATTTCGGTGTTCCATGTTTTATTATGTATCTGAGTGCTTCCCGATGTTTCCTACTACCTATGCGTTACTTTATATTTATATTTATATTTATATTTATATTTATATTTATATTTATATTTATATTTATATTTATATTTATATTTATATTTATATTTATATTTATATTTATATTTATATTTATATTTATATTTATATTTATATTTATATTTATATTTATATTTATATTTGTGTGGCGACTGTCTTGAGCCGGGGGTCTATCGGAAACAACCTTTCTACTTCTTCAGAGGTAGAGGTAGGGACTGCGTACATCTTACCCCCCCAGACCCCACTAGGTGGGAATACACTGGGTTTGTTGTTGTTGTTGTTGTTGTTTTGATATCTTTATTATCTTATTATTTTATTTAATTTACAAATGCTAGATGAATGTGGGTCGGCTTTGAAATGTTTTTAGGTAAAGGTTAAGTTTAATTGTATTATCATAATAACTCTATTAATTTGTTATTTTGTGATAGTTTATAGTTCGTAGATGAATCTCGATCGACTTTGAGAAATTTTTGTATATAAAATTTAAGTTCAATTGTGTTGTTTTGATATCACTTTTATCTTATTATTTTGTTCAAGTTTATAGGTGATAGATAAATGTTGGTCAGCTTTGAGGAATTTTCTTATGTAATGGTTAGGTTTAGTTGTATTATTTTGATATCTATATTATCGTATTATTTTGTTATTGTTTATAGGTGATAAATGAGTGTCGGACGACTTTAAAAATTTTTTTGTGTGTAAAGATTAGATTTAATTATATTATTTTGATGTCTCTATCATTGTATTGTTTTGTTCCAATTTACAGATAGTAGATGAATGTCGATCAACTTTTAAAAATATTTTCGGTAAATATTAGGTTTAATAAATAAATTTTCCATCTTTACATACTCAAAAGATATTTAATTTAATTATTATATTCATCTTTATTATCTAAACAAATATTCTATTTAATGTAATATTTGAAGTCATTAAAATGAGGTACACACGCAAGGCGCATACACCTAAACTAGTATTAAATAACTATATAAGTAATCGTAATTAAATATAGAATTTAAAAATATCATTAATAAATTGATTTAATAAAATACATTTTTAATCAAAATTTTTTTACTTTCTCAATTCCTAAATTTTTACTTTCTCCATTCCTAAAAATTTTTACTTTCTCCATTCCTAAATAAAGTTTTCACTTCTAGAAAATTAAAAATTACTTTACCAACTTACTCCTAATTAAATTTCATCTCTTTCTAAATTTACATTGATTACTATATTTAAATTCAGGTGCATGTAAATTTTATGATTAAAATACTTTTAAAAATTTAAATATACATTTATTTAAGAACAAAATCATCATAAAAAAGAAACAAATCTATATCTATAATCTATATCTATATCTACAATATATTAAAAGTATGAAGACCCTTAGAAATGTGATTTGAATTTTTTACCCTTCATTAAAAGACTCTTCAATAGACAAAATTGTCTTTTCACCTATTTCTTCTAATTATTAATTAATTATTAAAAAATAAAAAATCCTAAAATATATGATAAAATTAAAGAGTTCTAAAATATGTGACAACAACAAAATGTATAAGAAATTTAAAATGTTATTCAATTTGAGTTCTTTCCAAAATCACATTAAATAATCGTACATTGTTAAACTTTTTGATTAAGGGCTTTCTTTTTTCACCCTTCTGCTTCAATTAAATTCTCAAACCAAAATTAATTGCTCAAGCTAAAAACAAATTTAGTCGACACTTTGTTTTTGGGTTTTCGAGATTTATGTCCTATTTGGTTTAGACCTGATCCCGCTAAGCAAGAACAGCTATCGACACCAACTCTATCTTAACGACCGATAAAGCCCTCTCTGATGGATATGGCACTTCACTCCTAACATTTAATAGTTAACACTTCTACATAAGATAGAGTTTTATTTTAAATAAAAGAAAAAATTTACAATCAAGTTTATTTAAGTAAAGTTTTCTGTATTACGTTGGTGCCAAACAAAAGATTCAGGTTCTTTTTTTTCCCTCTCTTTTCTTATGTTTATATGTAATTCGTACTTTTTTGTTGCTGGAAATTTGGTGATAGAAATATTCTTATAGTTACTTTTTTGATGAGTTTTGGAGGTGTGATCTATGATAGTTTCATCAATTTCAAATTTATATTATAGAAGAATGTTTAGTTGAACTTTGAGATTTTTTTTCTTCTAAAGATTAGATTTAATCGTATTGTTCTAATATTTATTTTGTTAGTCTGTTGTTTTTTCTTCATAATTATACACATGGTAAATAAATGTTTGATTATATTTTGGTCTGATTATCTATATTATAGTATTATATTTTTATAGTTTACAGGTGGTAGATGATCCTTCGATTGAACTTTGAGGATTTTTTTAATTCTGACAATAGATTCAGTGTAAAGATCGAATCGAATAGTTCGATCCTGCAATCGACTAACACACATAAACTAACAATAAATTCAACGACAGAATAACCTCTCACATAAGGAGGAAGGTGCTGATAAGTCCAAAGGAGTTGGATGTTTCATAGTCACAATTATCTATTCAATCATAAACTTAATAAATTAAATTAGCGACATCTACAGGTTAGTGAGCTTAGAGCACTTACAATTTAACTGGAGGATGCAGTTAGGCAAGAAGCAAAAACAACCTGCAATAGGGAACAACAAAAAACAGACAATTTCTTAAAGATATTTGAACTGAACGTCGTACAGTGTTATAATTTCCACATTTCAAGTTTAGAGACACAAAAAAGACATTATAACAAAAGGATGTTATTAAATCTTGTGGTAAAAGCTTGATGGTGATGTTAAACAATTTATTCATAGGCTATAAATCTGTTAATTATTGGCTAAAAATAATTAATTCGAAATTAATTTTGATTTTAAGCAGGGGATGGGGCCGCCGAACACAAGATTAGCAGTGGAAAAGAACAAAGGACACATTGTAATTATGCAAATCTTATACAACAAATGGTCTCACAGCGCAAGGAAAAATATTTCAAAGCAGGCTGGAAAAAGAAATACGAATAGTGAAGAAGCCATAGAAATTTCAAATATCAATATGTTTACACTTCATAATGGATTAGAAGAAGGAAAGAAAATAAAAATAATCATTAAGACTGCTGAGCATCTTCTTAATGATTCTGCCATAACTAAGAGTATGTTCCACCAAATAGGAAATATCTTTTGATATCGATCATGTCACTTAAACGTCTTATATGAAAAATCGTTGTTTGTTATCCAAAAACATTTTCCTCCTTTTCTTTATTATAGAAGACCCCAATTATATAAATCAAAGAATTGAATTAGTATTGAATTGCATTACTGCTGCTAATTTGTTAGAGGACTTCTCTATTGGTTGATAAAGTGGTCCGCGGTATGAACAAATGGCAATATTACTTTAGAGTTGAACTTGAAAAAATATTTGAAAAGTATTGAATAAAGAACATGTAGTTTATTTGTAAGCAATTCACTTATCAATTTGTGCAATACTATTATTATTGTAATTTTTTTTAAAATATACGATGTATTTATATGTCTTGATATTGAAGTTTAATTTGATGAATTGTAAGTAGAGATAGAGAAGTTTTCCTTATACAAGCTGAGAAAAAAAAATTGAAAGCAAAGAATCAACTGTAGGAACAGTTCATGAGCAATTTCTTAATGTAAGTACAATAATAAATCTTTCATCCAATACTAATTGACACTCTCAATCACAACTTACAGTAATTTATATACTTTTCTTCATCCCAATTTCTTAAATAATTTAAGTGATTTTTTAACTTTTTTTTTTCTTTTGTAGATGTTGCATAATTTGGGAGTAGGGATGACAAATGTTTGTTGGTGGCAAGTTTAAATAGCAAATTATATTTCATGATGGTGTGAGAATTTTTCTTGGTAAGTTCTTTAATTAACTTCTGCAGATAGGCATAAAGCTAGTGGTATACGTTGAAAAAAAATAAGAGGCCGACAATCATCTTAAAGTTGAATTTTCAAAATGCTTACTATGGTACTACAAATGAGTGTGACTCAATGCCTACTAATATGGCCTAAAAAAGAGCAATGTTGGAGGTTTGTTCACTCCTCTATACTTTTTTTGAGCAAAAAATAGTAGTGAGGTACATTATATGTGTATTTTGCCTCTCATGGATTCTATTTATAGTTTTATTTATTTAGTTTTGGTGCATGAGTTAAGTTTAACACTCACATTGATAGATGAGGTGTAGAAACTATCTACAGAATTACCAATTATTGAATAGGGGTTAATTAAGATTAATTAATTGGTCGCGGAATAGATCATTTAGTTAGTATGGGTTATAACAAGGTATGTAGAGGAGTGAAAATTCTCACTTGTAAATGACGAGTGGGAAACTATCTACAAAATTATCAACTACTGGATAGAGATTAATTTAGATCAATTTATTGATCGTGGAATATGTCATTTAGCTAGGATAAGTTATAGCAGGACACATAGCGGAGCAATTTTACGTTGTGCCACGTATATACATTTATTATAATTATAGTACTGTACAAAATAAAAAATTAGTATATATTTTCACTGAGTATTCATGTATTATATTGTTATTATGACATGTTCATGAGATTTGTCAACTTTGTCACTCACTGTTGTTTATACTTTATATATGATAGGAGCATTAACTGTTTAACTAAAAATATTTATTTTGTCTTGTGTCTAGCTACATGTAGGTGGCAGATCAGTACTATCCGAAAAAGTTGAGTTTCGATACAAGGTTTGATCGATGTCAGAGTTCATGAACTTTGTGGCAATCTAATGCCATCACTCCATGTTCAAAATCTCAATTTTCAAAGGAAGGATTAGCAATTTGGTACTTAAAGATTAATTGATCTCTCGTGTCAGTTCTCTAGAAATAGTGACATTGATTGGATAACATATTTTGTTAAATAATTACGGAGAACATTAAAGATTATAATTTTATGAAGTAATTTTTCTATTTTTTCTTTGGTATTGAATGGGGAAGAGGGGTTAAAGATTATAGGTTTATATTTCTTATTTCTCTATATTGGTGTTGGATTTGAGTTAAACAGTTGAGGAGAAAGTTACAGATTGTAGCTTTATGAGCTAATTTTTTTTTTTTAATTCAAAAGAGAAAGAGTTTATTCATCTATATTTGGTGATGAATTTGATATAATTAGTTGAGGAGAAAGTTATTGATCGTAGCTTTATTTACTTCTCATGGGTGTTAGATAGTTAATATTTATGAGTTCTATTTGTAGCTTTATTCACTTCTCATGGTGTTGGATGGTTAACATTTTATGGATTCTGTTTGTAGTTTTATTTATCTAATTTTGAAGCTTGAGTTAAGTTTAACACTATCTTTGATAGATGAAGAGTGAAAACTATCTACAGAATTATCAACTATGAGAGAAAGGTTAATTAAGATTAATTTATTGATCGTGGAATAGATTTTTTAGCTAGGATGGACAATAGCAAGGTATGTAGAGGAGAAATTTTACATTCTGCCACGTTTGTCTTTATTATGGTACTATACAAAATTGAAAAATTAGTATATATTTTCCCTGAGTATTCATGTATTGTTATTTTGACATGCTCATGGGATTTGTCAACTTTGTCACTCACTATTGATTAATTTTATATATGATAGGAGTGTTACTGCTGAAGTATTTATATTTCGTGTCTTGCTATGTGTAGGTGGCAAAACAGTACTACCCAAAGAAGTTGAGTTTCGATTCAAGATTTAACGTCAGAGTTCTTGAACTTTGTAGCGACCTAATGTCGACACTCCATGTTTACAATCTCAATTTTCAAAGTAGGAATTAACACTTTTGAAACTTAGAGATTAATCGACTGAATCTCTCGTGTTAATTTTCTAGAAATAGTAACTTTGATTGGATAACACTTTTACTATATTCTATTTATTTCTTGCCAATTAGTGATTAACCTGACAGATTATTCTATCAATTCAAAACTCTCTTATGCAAAATCTATTTATGTTGCTATAAACTCTCTATTAATTTACGCATAGTGTGGATCCAACTAAAGGTCTTATGAATTTATTAGATAACACAACATGCATGTTCATATGGCAAAAATGTATTGCCTCGAGAAAGAAATAATCCTCTCTAAAAGTTGGTTCTAAATCAATTTGATGCTTGCTAGAAAAGATTCTAATTGCAAATGCTTTTATTTTATTTTATTTTTTTTGCACTTGCTAATGGAGAGATGGTATCATCAGCTTTCATTGAGCCTTCTATGATCTTGATGATATTGGTTGCAAATGAAGCGATCGGGTTGCTCGCAAAAACAAATGCTGAAAAGGCTCTTAAGGATCTACGTGCTTACTAAGGTAACGTTGTTATGTACTATCCTGCAATGATTGTTTCTCGATATTACCTGCATCAGATCTTGTCGCAAGAGAGATCATAGAAGTGAGTGTTGGGTGTAAAATTTCAGTTGATGTGAGAATGATCGAGATATTGAGTGCGCATTTACATTTTAATCGAGCATTTTTAACAAGTGAGCTCCTTTGTAGAAAAGGAGCATGATCCCAACTGGTACAAATTTAGTATATCAGGAGAAGACAAGCATCCTCTTTTCTTGCACTAAAGTGCTACCTTTATTTTCTTCTCTAGTTACAATTTCTAAGATAATTTTGTTGGTTTGTTTCTACCTGAAGTTTCTTGTACTTCTATTACTTATGTCTTAAGTCGAGAGTATTAAAAATAGTGTCTTATGCTGAGTTTGTGACTATGGAGCAGTGAAAAAGGCTTACATAGTATGTTTGATGAAGAAGAGATTGAAGTGAGATGAACCTGATCATATTGTGTAAATTTGTGTGGTTATTAAAATAGCAAACTGAAGCACAAAAGTATTTCAAGTTATATTTAATTTCATTAAAAGTTTCATCTTTTAAAAACTTGTAATTGAAGTATGTTTCTTTCGCACTTAACATTTTTTTTTCTTTTTGTCTCAAAATTAATACTTATTATACTATGTGAAAACAAATAAATGATTATGTGAGAGTCATGAATCTTATGAGGGGAGACTGACATTTATGAATTTAAAGACATTGAAGAAGAAGAAGAGATTACTTTAATAATTTCAAAGAATAGAAGAATAAATAAAAGCATATTTCAATAAAAGTGTGAAGAAAGTAGTTCGAAAAATCCTTAAGGTGTTGGATTATTTGCATACATATGAATCTTGTGTTATTTATTAAGATTAATCTATTTTTTTTATATACAACTATTATATTAATTAACTTGATACACGTGTATCGCACGTATACTAAACTAGTATAAAAAAATGGACGAAGTAAGAATTGTAATTAGATATGAATGAAATGGTGGAGTAAGAAAAGATAACAAAAATTATGTTAAATATCAATAGGATACTCTAATTAAAAATGCCCACATAGAAATGAATTTTAAAAAGAAAATGGATAAAAAATGATAAATGATACTAACATAACAAATTTAATATTATTATAATAGTAATCTTAAGACGACCAAATTTGACCATCCTCACTTATTTATAATAGCACTAGATGAGTTTTACCCGTGCATAGCACGGACCCAACACTTCAAATTTGAATATAGTTTAATTTGTGTCTAAACTTTAGTTGCATCTATATTAAACAGAAATGCATAACATAGAAAAATCACAATTTTGCGAACACAGAGACAGTTCTATTCGATGAAAGTGACAAACACAAAAGACTGCCTATGAATTGGAGTTAAGGGTGTCTAACGGGCCGGACCGGGCCAACCCGGAACCGGCCCTCCCATTTTACCCAGGTTCCGGGCCGGGTTTGGCGTTAATCGGGCCGGGTCGGTCCGGCCAAACAGTAAAAAAATTAAAACCCACCCGAAACCGGCCCACTTAACCCAATCCGGTCAAACTCACCAAAACCCGGTTAAAAACCGGTCAAACCCGTTTAAAAAATAAATAAAAAATCCAATATACACTATATACACTCCAATATACACTATATACACTCCAATATACAATATATATTTTTAAAAAAATATATAAAGTATAAACAATTACACATATATACATACCATTCAATATATAATTATATATGACTAGATGTACTACTTTAAATAAAAAATATGCTATAATAGTATAATATATATATATACACTACAATATATATATATATATATATATATATATATATATATATATATATATATATATATATATATATATATATATATAAAACATATACACATGTATACGTTAAATATATACTACTTTAGAAGATATATACACATATATATGCACGCTCAATATATATGTACTACTTTAAATAAAATATATACTATAATATACATATATATATATATATATATATATATATATATATATATATATATATATAGTTACATACTAATTTATAAAACATATACACTTGTATACTTTAAAGATATACGTCTATAGAAGATATATACACATATATACGCACCATTCAATATATGTGTACTACTTTTAAAAAATATATACTACAATATATATACTAATTTATAAAACATAAAGTAATGTATACGTTAAATATACACGTCTATAGAAGATCTATTCACATATATACACTCTATTCTATGTATATGTAATACTTTAAATGAGATATACTACAATATATATACATTACAATATATATTTGTATAGTTATATACTAATTTATAAAATATATACACATGTATATGTTAAATATACACGTCTAATGAAGATCCATTCACATATATACACTCTATTCTATGTATATGTAATACTTTAAATGAAATATACTATAATGTATATACATTACAATATATATTTGTATAGTTATATACTAATTTATAAAACATATAAACATGTATACATTAAATATACACTTCTATAGAAGATATATACACGTGTATACGCACCATTCAATGTATATATACTACTACTTATAAAATATACTACATTATATATACATTACAATATGTATAGATATACTTATATACTAATTTATAAAACATATACACATGTATACGTTAAATATACACTTCTATAGAAGATATATGCACAATCTAGAAATTCAATTTAAAATTTTAAATCGTTAAATAAAAAAAATAAAAAACAGCAACTAAGGAGTGAATGAATTTGAGAAATTTTATTGATTGCAAAATGATCCAAAATTTATAATTTACATGAATGAAAAATCTATAAATTATGCATCATTTTTTCCAACCCATTCATGTTAATATTAATGGGAACTTGCATAGGATAGTCGAAGTCAACGGGGGCAAAACCATGCATTGGACTTGATTCTGCTGAGTTCTCCCGTCAAGTCATAATTTCTTCAAGTTGCAACTCGTCGCTCGGCTCCGGTTCCATTCCTTGGTTTCTTCTTTCCGCTCTAATCCAATCTCTGAGGCAAACTAGAACATTCATTGTGTTACTTCCCAATGAGTGTCGGTTGTCTTCAAGCTGTTGTCGTCCCTAACTGAAGGCGCTCTCTGATGCAACGGTTGACATTGGAACATTCAAAATATCTCTAGCTAATCTTGAAAGCACAGGATATTGTGATTCATTATTCCTCCACCAATCCAGCGTGTTGATCCGTCGTCTGTGATCCTCTGGTGCCGTCCGAAGATAATATTTCAGATCTTCCCGATAAGTTGATGTGTAAGTTCTCTCATCAACACTGTTCCAACAATTTAAATTATAAAACGAATCAGAAAGACCACTATGTGCGGGCCTTTTAGAAGACGATGGCTCCTCGGGAGGATGAAGAGCGACAGTTGGAGTGATATTTGTAGGTACGGCTGAATCAAATAAATCAGCATAGTGATTATATAATTTTTCTATATAATCCTTTGCATCAGCCGTAGCCGTCCACAAATCAGGCTGTAGTTGTTCAGAATCATGGTTAATATTTATTTCTAAGTTAGTATAAATAAGAGTACTAAAGTGACACATATGATTATATTTCATGCACGGATTTAGCATAGCACCAACCAAGTAAATAGGGGGAATCGGGAAAAAATATTTTTGAATTTCGTAAACATGGCGCCAACAGCTTCTTTATAACCTTCTTTATTTTTATATTGTTGGAGCAAACCAGAAATATCGGCTATATATGCCAAAATATTACAAACAGTAGGATAGTAAGCACCAGAAAATTCAACCGTAGCTACATAAAATTTTTCTAAAAACTTAACAAGATCATTAATTACAACCCAATCAGAATTATGTAGCATGCAATCAGCAGAATCAACAAATGAACCGCAATGTTGGTTAAAAGCTAGTGTAATAGGAATTCTATATTTATAACAAGTTTTTAAAAATTCATACGTAGAATTCCATCTAGTATCAATTTCCTCAGGCATCAAAATCGGTGTAAGTCCATTTTCTTGACATTTAACTTTAAATTCTCTAATTCTCGATCTACGATTATTTCCTTGAATAAAACCAACGGCAAGACGAATTTTTTCAATATAAAGCTAAAAAAACTCAAGATCATCTTTTACAATTAAATTATATATATGACATGCACACTTAATATGAAAAATTTCAGGCAAGGGCGGAGATAGCGTAGATTTTATTTTTGTTATAGCAGTCTTGTTGTTAGAAGCATTATCAAAAGCAATACATAAAATTTTATTTTCTATACCATAATATCCGATAATTTTAACAATAGAATCAGCAATAAATTGTCCAGTATGTTTACGATCTTCATCATATAAAAAAGCAAGAATACGTTTTTTCATCACGAAATTACTATCCATCCAATGACAAGCAAAGGTTAAATAATCATTTTTATTTACAGCACGACCAAGATCAGAAGTTAGGGACAATCTACACTGAATATTTTTTAACAATGTTGATAAATAAAAACAATATTATGAATGGAGTCTAAAAATATCAGACCGACAAGTAGTTCTAGGAATACCATTAAACATAGGATTATAAATTGCTTGTATATAACGAATAAAAGCATCAGAAGAAGGAAAACTAAATGGCAAACAACCCACAGCTACCATTTTAGCTATTTCTTTCCTGTCCCTCAATTTATTATACTTTTTCGCTACTTGACCGGTTGTTGGGTCCATTCTAGTTTGCGTTGATCCACCAACATCCCCTCCACCTTTTGCAATATTTAACTCTCTTTTGTCATCTTCAGCTATATGTCTCATTAACGTACCCGTACCCCCTTGCTTGCCTCTACTTCTATGCTTATATATTTGTTGACAAATATTGCACTGCACCTCAATATCTGATATACGTTCAAAAAATTGCCAAGCAATACTAGTTCTTTTACGAGGTTTTGGGGCACTGGGAGGACGGGAAGGGAGATTAACTGATTCAGATCTAACGTTAGCATCTCCTACTGCGGGTGTTTCAGCAATATTTTCATTATCTTCGTCTAAATTAACTGCATCTACTTCATTTTCTTCTTCTATACCGTAATTTTCCTGAGCTTCTACATAATCCATAGTTTGAGCACCTACACTTATTTCTTCCTCAAAAGGTGTACCAAGCGGTACCGGAGGCGAAGACACACGGGTATATCTATTACTTGAACTACCTCTACCACTAGTAATTCGCGTGTTACTACCACTACCGCTTTCGGGACAAAATTTTTTAACACCTTTAGCAGCGAGGTTTTTTAATTTATCCATAATATAAATTAAATTAAACTAAAAATATTCAAAATACACAAATATAATAAAATTAAATATTAAATAATTAATACAATAAATAAAAATTAAACTTAAGAGATGGAACGACAATACCAAATTTTGGAAGTATCCGAAGATTGCGACTTTAGAAACTTCCGCTCGTACTTTGTAAACGAAAAATTAAAAAATTAAAGTGAACACTTTAAGAAATTAAATATATTGAATATTTGAGAATTGAGAATTGAGAATTGAGATTTGAGAGAGTGAGAAATTGTGTGAAAAATGATTTGAAGTTGTAGGGTATTTATAGATTTTTTCTGGGATTAAAAAAAATTTTTTAAAGTTTTTTTTTTTTTAATTAAATGGGCCCAAACTAGCCGTTTGGACCCAAAAACGGCTATATAGCCGTTGGGCCAACGGCTAATTTGGCCCAAAAACCAATTTTTTTTTTTTTTTTATTTTTCGGGCCGGTTAACCGGCGGGCCTGGATCGGGCTTGGTCCGGGCCGGATTAACCGGGCCCATTTTAACAAAAAAACCGCGAGACCCGGAACCCTAAAGCCCTAGGGCTTACCGGGATGGGTCAAATTGGGCCGCCCGACCCGACCCGTTTGACACCCTTAATTGGAGTACATTCAGGAACAATGAGTTTTTACTATTCTAAAATTACATCCACAAAGATGATAACACAAAATTATAGTGTTGAGACACTAATTGTTCATGACTTGTTATTTTCTACATTTGTTGCTAGTAAATAAATATTGTAACAATGAATCAAAATAGACAAGACCAACTAAATAGGCAACTAACTCCGGTACTCGTCTTTGTCCATACTCTGTCCATTGATTACTGCTTAGTCTTGATATGTGTATTTACTTGCTTGAACTTATTGAACAGTGCAAAAACGTCATAACTATAAAAATCAGATCCTTTGTCCAACGACTTATGAGCTACAATTTGCTTTTCTCTAGCGAATTGGATAAAATTGATAGCAAAACAAACTTAGCAATCGAACTAATGGTTAAAGTAAATACTACCATTACAGCAGCCCAAGCTATATCCATATTAACCATTTCTTTATCTTTTTTGAAATTACAAAAAAAAAAAAAATAGTGAAATAATTTCCCTATCTCTTCAACTTTAAAGGAAAGTTCCATTCTTCCTACTACTAATAGTGGAATCAATGACAGAGAGTAAGAAAGAATGAAGACTATTAATAAATCAATCCAATAAAGCCTCATTTTATAAGAAATTCATATATGATTTCTAATCGGGAAAGATTAAGCACAAGTAAAATTCGCAATAACATCTCAAGGGGATGTTTCCAATGGAACGTGTAGGAGTAATAGGTGCACTGACTTAAATTTGGAGTAAAATGTATGCTTACAAGGCAAATGTAAAATTTAACAGAATGAAGGATATAGATTTCAAGATACAGGAACCTGAAGCACACAGAGATTTGTTCCTCCCAGAAGATGATTAATTGTAAGCATTCACAAAGGGAACTGCATGACTGTATGGCCTGGTTGAGGAGGTGGTACAAGAGATTAAATTAGTGGTCTCGACATGTTCAATGATTGCAACAAAAGGCGGATGCTTCCAAGGTTCTGTGCAACATTATCACAGGTAACTTAAAGAGCACGTTGAAGCATTCCAAAAGTCCGTGTGACTGCAGTACGGAAGAACATTAGCAACATACTTGGCCAGCAACCCTAAATAATGCTTGCCACTTGAGGAGTCAAGTCACGTGTGGAATTTCGAGTTGTTTCCCGAGTAGACCCTTCAGCACATCATCTACATGGAGATTTTTCAATGGTAACGTGAGGAACCTTTCTAGGCATTCACTGTAACGCCCCATAGTTTTCTCGACTTGTTGTCACTTAGTATCATGCATAAACTTGAATGATTCTTTTTTTGCTAAGTGTTAAAGAAAAAGACTTAGTCACATTTCGAGCTCCTAATCTTTGATGATTTTATTTTTGACCTTCCCGACCTTGTAAAGTTAATTTTTAAGTTGATTCACGATTGGGAAAGTCAATAGTACATCTCGGGTGAGTTTACCAAGCGTAAGGGCATGTTTGGTACTCCAAAACAGTAGCTCGGGGCGATATGCCCGTAACGCCCCGCCCAATCCGGCACATGGGGGAGCCCACGATGGGGACCGTGGCGCCTCGTCCAGAGCGGTGCTCTGGCTAGTTCGGCCCGTGTATTTTTTGCAGTCAAGCTCCGCATTATTAAGGGTAAATGGGTCATTTTCCTTTACCCCAATTCGCCCAAACACGAAATTTAATCATTTTTGGAGAAAAATACACCAAAAACCACTCAAAATGACTCAAAATCAAAACCCTAGTTCCTTCCCCTAAGATCAAGAGTTCATCATTTAAGTCAAGAATTTCAAGAACATCATTGAGATTAGGATTCCACCCTTCCTTCTAAGTGATCTAAGGTACGTGGGGTTTTCCTAAAACTACACGGGCATAAGAAAATTGTTTCAACAATATTTAAACATTGTGAGATCAAGAATTCTTGAAGGGGTTTTGGAATTTATGTTACAATCTTTGCTTTATGAATTCTTTAATGGTATAATTGATTTGGTCTTGAGGCCTTTCCCCTAACTTTGATTTATAACCATGTTTGTATATATATATATATATATATATATATATATATATATATATATATATATATATATATATATATATATATATATATATATATATATGTGCTTGATGAGTTTGAATGATGAATTGAAAGTATGAACTATTAGAAATCCCTCTCTTATTTACAAGTCTCTTGTTTTCGTAAGCTATTATTTATTCAAAATGCATTGTTGAAAACATGAAATAAATGTGTTGATCTTGTTTATGACTTGATTATGGTTTAGAATTGAAGAGGGGATGTCCCACTTGGTGTTAAAGATTAAAGATGTTTATTGGGAAGATTGCATGTTTTTGTCACAAGTTTCATGACCACTACATATTTGTTGAAATGCTGAAAAGAATGATTTTTACATGATTCGGTAAATATTTGAAGTATGAATATTTTGAATTGTTTGAAGTATGGTGGTCCAAGCTATATGCTTTGAAAGAAGAGATTTTTATATGACAATTATGGCTCAGAAACATGACTTGTAGGTCTTGGTATGACAATACCAATTCAGATAATGCCATTGCAGATTTGAAAAGACCAAGGATATAGATTTTGCTTAGATTTGTCAGAACTTGATTTCAGAAGATGCATGTTTAGAACAGACTAAAACTGGGCTTAAGAGATGTTAGGTGATTACCTGAAGAAGTCATGATCTAAATAAAACTCATTGCCCGAAATCGTGTTTTGCCTATACAAGTTATTTTATTAACCGAAAGGGAAATTGTACGCTGGCGATGGCCCTGTGGCGTAGTAGATAAGCAGATACTCCAACCCTTGCAGCAAACTTTGGTTGGGGGCTTGACCGCCGAGTTAAGGGAAGATCCCATATAGCCCATGAGATACTTTCACATATGTAACACAAAGCACATAATTGCATTGACAAGATTGTTTTAAGATCATTTAAGATGACCTATGTATTTTAAACTATCTCATGCATAATGTTTTATGAATTGTTCTCACCTATGTTATATATGTACAAATTCATTATTTTGGACTGCTCTGCTTGCCAGTACAATTGTATTGATCCCCTATATTTCAGAGTCTGAGGCTCAGTCTAGAGGTCCTGCTAAGCCATAAAGTTATTCAGACGGAAGTGAAGTGTGCAGTTGTTGAGACTTCTCTATTTCGGAAGTGATATGATACAAATTTGGTACGTATCAAAAACAAGCCAAAAATAGTCCACAAACAAAGGGAAACCCGAGTGATCAACAAACGCCAAATCTTGGTTCCAACAACATAAAAAAACAAGGTGTAAATGACACCAAAAGCACTAACAACAACAAGAGATAAACAACAATAGCGAGAGGAACAACACTACAATAACAACAATCCAACGGTTACAAGATTACAAGAACAACAAGAACCAAACAGTTCACTAGACTACACAACTAGAATATGATATGTAAAGATAGGAAGTGAGACATACACTATTACAATGTTAAGAACCCAAAGATGTATTAAATCTAAGGACCCCTAAGACTTACAATAGCAACACCACACTCTTACATGACACAAGAGGGATTCCACCGCTCAAGCACCAACGTTTCCAAGCAATACACAATCACAAGTGAATCCATACTTGTTCAAGTCCTAGTTTAGGCCTAAAGAGCCCCTCTCTCAAGAGACGTGTTCTTTCAACAATATTCAATTAAAATTAATGAACTAAAACCCTATATTGTTCTATTTATAGTACTTTACAAATAAAAAGATAAAATGACAAAAAGACCCTGTAATGACCAAGTAGGCAAATAGGCACTCATGGAGTGTTTTTAGGGGCGGTTTGGAGCCCTTTTTAACACTTCAACTCGTACACCTCCGAGGTTACATGCAAAATACTCAAAAATGTTCATCTTCATGATCGTCCTTGTATCATTCTATCCATCTTGAGAGGAATTTGACCTCAAATTCATGGCACTAGCCAAATGAAAATGGCTCCAAAACAGTCCACAAAATAAGAAGAAACCGAGAACAGTACAATTTCAAGTCTCGACCAACGTCTTTATTTTGCACCTTTGCTTCCTATCCATATTGAGATTTGCCTTCAATCTCATCCGGGTCAATTGAGTTTAGCCAAGAAGTTTCACTACAAAACAACAAACAGGTTAGTTGTAAAAGAAAGGTCTTCATACTCTTTCTTTATTTCTTTGTTTTCGGATTCCTCACACTTAATCTCACAAGTGTTGTATGCTTGCTTGTACTCCTTGAGGTGTTGAGAGGTGAATTTCAATGTTTACAACGACTCCAAAATAAAAAAGAATACACAAGGACGTAAACACAAAGAGTAGTTTCAAACCAACTCACAATCTAGTAAGTGGTTACTAACTTGTAAGTTAGTATTGGAATCAACAAAAGAAACAACAAAATGAAACTAGAA
Organism: Capsicum baccatum var. pendulum; assembly: GCA_030864225.1. Lineage (NCBI taxonomy): Eukaryota > Viridiplantae > Streptophyta > Magnoliopsida > Solanales > Solanaceae > Capsicum > Capsicum baccatum. Next base: position 262,862,349 of record CM061561.1, on the reverse strand, counting down.
GATCAAATTTGAGCTTAAAATTTGTCGTGTGAACAGTAATTGGTGATGTGTCACCCCCTAATTGGTTACGGGCCCACACAAGTTTTAATTACAATTCTTAAAATTTTTAGTCTTTATACTTTTGGAATGGAGGACAATTAATATTTGGAGAGAAAACCACAAGTCTTGTAACTCTTTTCAAAATTTTCAAAAAAAGGTGAGATTAGACTTGTACTAGTTTTCACAAAACAAGGAAAGTGGTTGAAAATGTTGTTGTCAAGTCAAGAGTGATGTGAGCTAGTCCTTTCACCAACAAGTCTTCCAATTTTGTCTTCACCTTTGCTAGATCTATTAGCTAATTTAAGTTGGTCAAGATAAGAGAAGTGATGAAGAAGAACAAGAACACAACAACTTTTCAAGAACAACAATTACAACACCTTCAACACCCACTCCAACCTCCAATTTCAGCCTAGGTCTTTGTTCACAACAGAACCTTAACAAGTTTTTAAGCTCAAATCTAGATCTAGATACTGCAGACACCTAATTTTGTCCCTCTCCGATATCATTTTTATTTATTTTTACCTTATTCTACCATGTATCCTCAACCAGGTAATTATCCCTCCACAAAATACAAAAAATAACAACTTTAAACAAACCCCTAACAAATTTTATCGTATCCTAACAAACTTTATACCTCATCCTAACAACCTACCTTACTCCTACCCACCTACGTAACCCGCATACCCCTAACAAACCCAAGCCTTTTTCATTTTTTTTCCTTTGAACATAATAGAGTCCAATTTCCTTGGGCTAAAGAACAAAAAGGGGAACAATATACATGTAGGAGTGACCCACACATCAACACGAAGATTCCATTTTTTCTTCATTTTATAAACAACATACACACACAGTAACAGGAAAAAACGCACAAACCAGTGAAAGAAAGTGGCTGAATTTTCCATTTTGGGGGTGGGGGGGTGGAGTTTGAGCCCTTTTCCTTCGATCATCATCTTCATCAGGACCTCACGAGATTCGGCTCACCAGGGAGCTTTCCTTCTTCTCTCACCATAGACAAACACCAACTTCATCATCAAGACTTCATTTCCTTTTCCTTTTTTTTTCACAGTAACACGCAGGACACACAGTCACTTAGAATAAGGGCATGAATGTGAGACTAGGAGGGGAAAAACGAACAGAATTAGAGAGATTTTGGAAGGAAAATCGAGAGGGGAAGAGAGAGTTCAAGATCGGGAGTTCGAGAGAGAAGTTTTCGACCGGATACCAAGTTTTTCGGCCACCCATCCCCGAGAATCAGAACCAGCTGATCGAGTCAGCCTGAAATCAGCTTGTTCGGGTTGATTTCAGTTGGTTTGAGTCGAATCCGGCGAAGTTCAGACTGAATCTGGTGAGAATTAGGGGGGATTCAAATCAGTCCGTTCCTTATTTTTCAATACCGAGGTGAGATTTGGAATTCATGTTGAGGTTCGATTCGAGGTTTTGGTGCGGACTTCATCTCGTTTGATTGAATAAAAGCGACATTTTGAGGTCCAATTCTACTCCTTCCTTATTTTGATTTCATTGTTTATCGTATTCGATGTGTTGGGTTGAATACCGAGTGTCGTTTAATCTTGGTTGGTGAATATTTGCTTGTTTTGATTCGTTGTGGGTCCTCTTAATCATGAATTGTGTGATGAACTAATATCTCATTTGAGAAGCGGAATGAGTTATTTGGGGGTTGGAAATTGAAAAATGGATAAAAAACTAATGTTAATTTACTTTGATTCATTGATGTCGTTGATCGTGATAGTGCCATGATAGGCCGAGTTGGGTAGGCAAATATTTAGGAATAAGTTCTTGCTCGTTGAATTATTGAATGCTTGAAATGCGTGTTGAATGGTTTATTTTTATTGCTTTTGGATCGAATGTATCATTTAGCCCGGGAATGCCCCGATACACATTGTATTTATTCACCAGGGAATGCCCCAGCGTACTATATTGGCAAAAGACGTTCATGAGAAAGGCCCGAGGCGTCGGGTAAAGCCTGAGATCGTAGTTAGGATTAGTATAGGTTAGATAGGATTTATTTTCGCATTTTTTAAAAATTATTTTGGAATTGTATAATTGGACTGAACACTATACTTTTATTCGTTTTGTTTGGTTTGTTTGTTTGATTGCTTTACGTGCTTCTTTATGGTTTATACATTCGTACTGTCAACATTAGCCGATACGCTCCACCAAGCGACCGTGGTCGAACCATGGGATCGAGGGGTGCCTAACACATTTCCTTCGATCAACAGAATTCCTTAGCCGGAATCTCTGTTCGCAAACGAGTTTAAAGAGTTAAAACCATTTTGAAAAAGATTTTCAAAGGTGACTTGGTGCACCGGATTATACCAAGTGGCGACTCTTAGTTTTTGAATATAAAAAGTCCTTTTTGAAACAAATTTTCATCTTTTGTCGCTTAGATAATAAAAACCCTTTCGAACCTTAAAATCTTTTCTGGAGATAAAAAAGGGGTGAGACAGATACCTTTAGTGTTAGTGAATCAAGAAACTAACACAAGAAACAACAATAACAATAAACAAATCGTAGACCTAGACTCCACAAATTTCGGTCAAGACTATAACAAGAACACTACAAGTTTCTTGGCCATGAACAATAATAAGAACAAGCATAAGAACAAGAACACTTTTTTTTTGATTTTTCTAACAAGCCCAAGATTGATTTTGTTGGAACAAAATCAACCACAAACTTTGATACCAAATGATACGATACAAATTTGGTACATATCAAAGGGAAACCCGAAAGCTTAACAAACACCAAATCTCGATAGCTTAACAAACACCAAATCTCGGTTCCAACAACATAAAAAAAACAAGGTGTAAATGACACCAAAAGCACTAACAACAACAAGAGATAAACAAAAATAATGAGAGGAACAACACTACAATAACAACAATCCAACGGTTACAAGATTACAACAATAACAAGAACCAAACGTTTCACTAGACTACACAACTTGTATATGATATGTAAAGATAGGAAGTGAGACATACACTATTACAAGGTTAAGAACCCAAAGATATATTAAATCTAAGGACCCCTAAAACTTACAATAGCAACACCACACTCTTACGTGACACAAGAGGGATGCCACTGCTCAAGCACCAACGTTTCCAAGCAATACACAATCACAAGTGAATCCACATTTGTTCATGTCCTAGTTTAGGCCTAGAGACCCTCTATCTTAAGAGATGTGTTCTTTCAACAATATTCAATAAAAACTAATGAACTAAAACCCTATATTGTTCTATTTATAGTACTTTACAAATAAAAAGATAAAATGACAAAAAGGCCCTTTAATGACCAAGTAGGCAAATAGGCACCCATGGAGTGTTTTTAGGGGCGGTTTGGAGCCCTTTTTAACACTTCAACTCGTACATCTTAGAGGTTAGATCCAAAATACTCAAAAACGTTCATCTTCATAATCGTGCTTGTATCAGGAAGACCTATTTCTTTTCAGAATCTTGTTAATTACTTTGGTTTAGGTCTACTGGGGCCTTGTCCTAGATTTAGATAGTTGTTGATTTCGTATGTAGTAGAGATTTCGCAGACTGATTCAGATGTTATCTAGATGTTGATGGATTTCTTTCTGTATTGTTTAATTGAATTCAAGAGTATGACCATGATTCTGTAGTGATTTATATTTTTGCATTCTTTCTTTATTGTATAAGTATTGTGCTTGATTACCAGATGTAGAGGTGCACCCAGGACTACATAGTCGGGAATGCTCATTACGGCTAGGGCCCCAGCTCGGGTTGGATCATGACAAACTTGGTATCAGAGCATGGTTCATGGTTCAGGGTGTCTGCAAAATTGCGTCGGGTAGAGTCTTATTTATGGGTGTGTAGCGCGACACACTTATAGGCAGGAGACTACTAGGCATTTAGGAATGTTTCCCTTCTTTAGGATTTAGTTCATGTTGTAGAGTCTGAATGTACCCTAATCAATTGTCTTTTGTATTTCAGAAAAGCTATCATGCCTCCACGTCGCTCCAATGATCATATTTCCCAAACTTAAGATGTCTGTCCTACCCATGGGATGATGACATGTAATAGGGTTCACACTTCTGAATTTGTTGCTACTTCGAGAGTCCCTCCTGTTTAAACCAGTATACCCAGGGCACCTAGGACTCCCCATTCTGGCACTAACCACACCCAACCTCCCCATAGGGAGATATCAAATACCGAGTTCAAACAGTCAATGCGTATGATTGCACAGTTGGTGGTTTCATAAACCCAACGATCGGAGGATATTTGATCTGCTTCTGCTTCATTCGAGACTACACGGGTGGGTTAATTTATGAGGTTGAACCCGCCTAATTTTAATGGTACAAAGGTGGAGGAGGATCCACAAGAGTTTGTAGACGAGATGGAGAAAGTTTTTCGAGTGATGCATGTGGATGAAGTGAAAGGGGTTGAACTAGCGTCTTACCAAATTAAGGAGGTAGCAAATTAGTGGTACAATGAGAGGAAAGATTCGAAGGGAGAAAATGCTGAGCCTTATGTGTGGGGCAGCCTTGTGGAAGCTTTTTTGGACCGATTCTTTCCCCAGGAGTTGAAGGAGTCTAAGGCTGAAGAGTTCATGAATTTGAAACTAGAGAAGTGAGTGTTAAGGAGTACGCTCTGAAATTCAATCAACTATCCCATTATGCTCCGAAATTGGCAGGAAACATGAGGTCTCATACGAGAAAGTTTGCATCCGATCTTTCAAATGACTTGGTGTTATAGTGAAAAGGGGCAATGTTGAACAAAGATATGGACTTCTCCAGATTTTCCATCCACATGCAGCAGGTGTAAGAGCAGAAGAAGAGGGTTGCCAAAGAAAGAGAAAGATAGACAGGCCAAGGGGGCCAGACCTGCAGATCAGAACCATAGCCAACACTAAGATAGTAATTGGGGTAACAGGTAGTTGAAGAAAAAGTTTTGGAGTCTTGCCTAGTCATCAGCTAGAGACCTAGCGCCCAGGCCCCGGTGGATTGGTGGTTTTAGAATTTTCAGCCTAGCCATGGATCGAGAATGCAAGAAACTCAGTCTCAAAGAAGTGTGGGAAATACTCCTCGGCCATACCCACGCTGTGGAAAATGTGGGAAGGTGTAATGCCCCATAAATAAGTCGTGCTTGTGCTATCCCCTAATAGCATACTCGTAGTCTTGAAAACTTGAAAAAATACTCTTAAGTGTAAAGAGACTTAGACTCATTTTTAGTTGTTAATCTTCGGAAATTTTATATTCGACCCTCCCGACCTCCGCTTTTAGATTTTCTTGTTGTATTGCGATGGGGCAAGGTTGTAGTACGTCTCAGGTGAGTTTTGGAATTTTTAGATGAGCCTAAGGGCACGTTTGGGGTGCCATTCCAGTAAGGTCCCGCGATCTATAGACATTGCCTAGCAGATCTCTTGGCCTGGGAGAACCACCGCAATAGAGCAGGCGACGCTTGGCCTAGAGCGGTGCTCCAAGGAAGGCGACGCCTGGCTAATCGCCCCAGGCCAAATTTTCAATTCCCTTCGAGAAATTAAGGGTAGTTTGGTAATTGTCCATTTCCCTATCATCTTAAACACGGGATTTCCCTAGAAGGCCAAAATAGAGTCTCATTCACCAAAATTACTCAAGAACTCTCTCAAGGGTTTAAAAATAAAAACCCAAGTAGTTCAAGATTCAATCGTGAGTTTTCAAAACAAATTGAAGATTTGAAATTCCCGCAACATAGGCTTCAAGAAACACCTATTATTTTCGCATATAGAGGTACGTGGGGTTATCCTAAAAATCTCATAGGCTAAAAATTCATGTTTTAAAAATGGGGGTTTTGAAATTACAAATCATGTTTTACAAGTTTCAATGATATTGATTTGGTCTTTAGGCCTCTCCCCGAAGTGATTTGATATATTATATATGTACATGCATGTGTTTCAAAAAGATGATAACTTGAGAGAATGAATTATATGGAATCCCTCTCTTGATATGATTTTATTTTAAATTTTCATATGATGTGAATTGTTTGGAAATCATCTTGAAAAGTATGACATGAAATGTTTTGAAAATTGTTATGATTGGATATGATTGACTTGCAAGGAGAGGGTTGTTTATATTGAAATATGATGAATATAATGGTTGAATGAAAGAATGATGTGATACTGATGGCTTAAAAGTCGGGTATGACGATACCCTACAGTATATGATATGTGATTAAATTAAATAAAGTTTGAATGCATTGATTTTACATGAGATAGGTGGATGCTCAAAGAAGACATTTGAATGAAAGGGATCATCGCTGGAAACCGTGTTTGCCGACAAGGGAAATTTTGTACCTTGCTTTGTGATCTTGTGTACATGATATATATATTATCCTAATTTGGGACTATGGTTAGGAGCCCTACTTTGTGATCTTATGCGCTACCATACTTCATTGGTTCGAGACACCCTGCTGTGTGATCTTGTGTGTCTTCCCATCACTTATACTCTAATCTCGGTGGCAACCGAGGTTTGACAGTTGGTGTAAATGTGATAATGTAGGGTATTCCACCTAGCTCAGCTGCATTGCATTGTTGTGGAAAATTATTACATTATGCCCATGTGTTTTCAAATGATTTGATATGAAACTGCTTTACAATGACTCTCACTTATATTTTGTAAAAATAATGTATTTTTGTTTTGGATTACTCTGCGTACCAGTACATTTGTATTGATCCCCTTCCCTCCCAAGTTCGGAGGCATAGTCTGGGGGTCCAAAAAATTAGTAGATTCTTCAGGCAGATTTGCAGAGTCACTTGGTGAGCCTTCTATATTCTAGAAGGCCTGATGTCTGGCAGTTTATTTATCATTTTGTAGTTTTTGGGTCTACTGGGGTCCTTGTCCCAGTTTTCAGACAATTTTTTTATTTTAGTCATGTAGTAGAGATTTCGCATACGGTTTTTCAAATTTCGATAGAGGTTGTAGGACATTATTTTCCACTATTGATTTTTTTAATTCATGACCATGTTTCCGTAATATTATGTATCTTCTGTATTTCTTTTATCATATGTGTTATGTGCATGATTACCAGATAGATAGGGGTGTTTTGGGCCGTCATGGTTCGGGATACTCGTCACAGACAGGGCCCCGGTTTAGGTCTTGATAAACTTGGCATCAAAGCACGGTTCATGGTCCCAGGGTGTCTGCGAAATCGCGTCGGGTGGAGTCTTGTTTATGGGTGTGTAGCGCGCCACACTTATAAGTAGAAGGCTACTAGGCATTTAGGAATGTCTCTTTTTTTTCATGTTCTAGTTCATGCAATAGAGTCAGAGTGTTCCTCTTTAATACTCTAATTCGTGCTATGGTGTCGCCCATACGAAATTAAAAGTCATCCCAAATTCTTTTCTTACTCCGATGTTCTCAGATATGTCCCATTTTTGGGGTGATTCAAGTTCAAAAATTTTAGAATCTATATGATATAGTCCTTTCTGATTGAGTCATATAAGCTTTTAAAAATTGTGCAAGGACTTGAGAATTCGTTTGCTTCAAAGTGTATTGATGCGAGTGTGAACCTTGATATTGATGAAATCGTGCTTTCAGCCTATGATATTGAGTGTATTCAATCCCTTTTCAAAAAAAAAAAAATTATGTTGCGGTTGTCACGCTTAAGGGGGATGATGTGTAACAGAATGTTGGAACTGTATTTCCACTTGAGTAGTAGTAGTTAAGTTAAGTGTTGGTGTCATGACCTATTGGTATTGATGTTGGACCATGAAGTTGGTGATGTGAAGTCACAAAGTTAGAAGTCTGAGTGAGGGCGATTTTTGTGTAAATGAATGTTTTATTTAAATAGTGTTTGAGGATGATTTACCCCCTTTATAGTGATAGACTAATGTGGTACTTAGTAGCATGTTTAGATTGTATAGTAGTTTATGGAGGAAGTGTTTTACTCAAATTTTTATTTATACAGAGTAAGATGTATACATATTTTACTCAGTAGCATGTGTAGATTGTATAGTAGTTTATGGGGGGAAATGTTTTACTCAGATTTTTATTTATATAGAGTAAGATGTATATTCTTAGACCATTAAATATTATGTGTCAATTTTCTATCTCTTGTAATATGTAATCTTGTTATCATGGTGTTTTTGAAAAAAAATAAAGTCTAGTGAAGCCGTGTGGGCTGTTTCGATTCACTAGCATAGTTGCCTTATCATTCATCTCATTTTCTTGTTCAAAATACAAAAATCAAAGTCTAGTGAAGTCGTGTGAGGCCTATTTTGATTTACTAGCAACTTGTTGTCCAACTTATTGTTCTTGTGTTGGTTTAATATATGTATAGCTAAATCTGTTTGCATGAGATTGAGTTGGTAAAGAGGTGATTTGTCCTTGTATGTTAGTTTAGTATAAGGTAGAGAAGGAGCAGTTAATCAGGGTGATTTTTCGGTTGCTTGAAGTGTGAATATAGCTATATTAGCCAGTAAGTTATAATTATAGACTCATGGTTGTTTTGGAAATTGAGGGTAGTCTAAATGTATGATTAAGTAAGTAAGTATGAGGTCAGAAATCCGTATAAGTGGATAAGATTGTATAGGGTTATAATAGAATATTAAGGTCGATCATGTCTATTATGTGACTTTACCGCCTTGACTTTTTTTCGTTGGTAGTTGTAAACTAGTACTACTTATGAGAAGGTATGTAGCAGATTTTGAGGTATTTGGATAGAATGTTCCAATTTGGTGGATTAGTATATTATGTTGCACTTGTATTGGTGGTAGACGATTGACACTAAACTATAGGCTTGAATTCAAGTGTAGAATGTGGTGGGAAAAATAGTGGCATAAGATTAATGATGTATGTTTTGAATTTAGTAGGCTTGATGTGTTGACATAGTATGTGCTAATGAGTTAGGATAAGGAAGACCGTAAGGTCAAGATCAATTATTGTTGTTATGAAGTTCTAGTGTACTAGTGTTTCTTGATGTTTATTTCATGGTTTTCAAGTGAGAATCATGCGTAAGGTTCAGGGATAAAACCATGTTTAGCACTAGACATTAAGTTTTGAACAGTTGAAGCCCATGAAGGTGGATGCAATGGTTTCTTGGTTAATGATGCTAGTTATATGGAAGTGATCTAATAGGCTTGAACGGTGTATGAAATGGCTTAAGTTTAAGTTGATTCGTAATGAAGTATAATGTTGTAGGTATGGCATGTAAGTATGCCCAAGGTGATATGGAGTTGCGGCATTTTTCTAAGACTATCACATGTTGCGTGTGGCTAGTAGTACCGTTGAGTTGCTAGATGGAGAAAGACGAGTAGATGTTATATGGGTTCTAAATAGCCAGGTTAAAGAGTTTTGATTGATAGTGTTGAGCCTTTTTATATGATCTTGATTCTCATAATAATGAAACATAAGTTTGGAGTCGCGATATTCGTAGGTTATGTCGAAAGTGGTATGGTTCATCAAAGGCTTGGTGATATCCATGTTAAGTGTTAGAATCTAAGTTTGAGTTTTGAAGGTTGTACCCATAGAAATAAGTGCGCAAGCATTATACTATGATTATTGGGGCTATCGAAATATAGAGTGTATCTCAAAAGGTGGTATTAGCAGTGGGCTTTCCACTTTCATGTGTGGTCTTTTGGGTTAAGTTCTACTAATTTTGCGTGTTATCATATTTCAGACCCCAGAGTGTAGTGAGTGCGGTTAAGTTTAAAGTCTAGTAAGGGATCTCCCAAACTTAATATGATGGCTTGAAGCCAAGGGGAAGATGATAGGACTAATAACCAGGTCAGGCTCTCAGATTCTAGTAGTGGTGATTATGATATAGAACGTCAGAAGGGAAGGGTGACGCTCAACCCATTCCTGTCTCAGTATTTTTCAGTTACCCTAATACCTACTCATACCTCACGTTTCAGTTCCATGATAATAGTTCATGTTCATGTATATGATAGAAATTCATGTGCTTTTCTAGATTCCTAAATAAGGAACTTCAGTTCATTCAGCAGTAGGAATCACATTCCATATGTTATGAACTTTAAATTGAGGTCATACAACTCATGACTCATGTATTCACGCTTTATAGTGTGCTCAGTTCCCATAATTCATGCTATACTCCTTATGATGGGCGGAATATAGTTCATAGCCATGTATGCCCCAAATCAGATTTTTCTTTGATAAATCCCGGATGTTGTTTTGCCATTCCTCAGGCCTCAGTTAAGTGTCAAGTTTCATATAATATCCTTCATGCTTCAAGATCTTATGTTCTAACCTTTTAGTGACTCCTCCTTATGTGATGATAGTGGTGATGAGAAAATATTTCTTGTTGATGAAAAATCATTGCACGCTTGTAGTAAGATAAACCCATAAGTGTGAAGTAAGATTGGGGCCAAATCTTTGATATATGTGATGGTTAGTGGAAATTTGTGTGTGTATGTTCTGGGGTAGCGCGTGGGAGTTATATTAATAGTGATTTAGAGAATATATGTAGTATGTCTTTATGGATGTTGCCTTTAAGTTCATATGTGGTTATAAAGATAGGCTTGAATGACACGTTGGGATTTTTGTAAAGGAATGCTAGATGCGCTAGCGACTTCATAGTAATAGTTCAGAGTTAGTCATTGAAGTGGTAAGGCATGATATGCTTAGGGTGTGATCTTTTAAGAGATATAGCAGGTTGAATCTTATAGTTTAGACTTGTATTGTGGAGTGGAATGTAGTATTTTGTGAGTTGGAGTTAGGCCTGATCACGGTGAAGAGGATTTAAGTTACTATAGACATTAGTAGAAAGATTTATAAATGTAACTATGAGAACAAATAAGTTGAATCAAATGAATGTAGTATCTACGGGAAATAGTACAGTTAAGGGAGTATTCGAGGAATGTGCTAATCTTGAAAGCAAGAAGTCACATTGATTAAGGCCTGGTAATTCTATCTTGATTTATGAGTTATTTGTCTATATTCCAGGCTGCAGAGTAATGTCAATGTTGGGATCCTATAGTCGGATGTCTTGTGTGAATCATTCCCAAGATCTTTTGCTATCTAATGCTACCAGGACTTCCTAAGAGTGTTGATAAGATACTCCAGATTGAGTATAAGTTTCCAGTATAGTTCAGTCTATGTGGCCAGCAAATCAGTTCAGCAGTCAGATTCGCATGACTTGTTTTCTCATCTTTTTCATTTAATCAGCTCCCCAAAATCTCAGATATGTTACTATTCCAAGATAGAGCATACTAGTAGTAGCGAGTATAACTCAGTTCATGCATCATGTACTAGATTCAGATTCCACATGTTCAGTTAGGATTCAATTCGTAGGTACCTAGTGTATCGCCTCAATTTTTCGAGTTTCTTAGTGAATTGAGCATTCATAGAAGGACTTAGTGTCCCAAGGGGGAGATACCCCATTCAGTTGCATGCATAGAATTTTATTTCAAGCTTCGCATCAGTTATTATTGGATATTCAGTCATACGTTCATACGTCAGTTTAGTCAGATATGCATGCATTTGAAATGCATGTTCAATAGAAAAGTTCAGCTTATTAGGTATTCAGTCCCACGTTTATGAGCATGACTCAGTCACGTATTCCATGCAACATATATGCATGTCTAGTATAAGAATTCCGAATATCAGTAGTTCCAGTCTTATAGTCATGTTTCAAATCAGTGTATCCTTATTAGAGGATACATCATGTCTGCATTATTCCATACCTTTGAGGCTTCAACAAGTTCCTACCCATCATTCGAGGACGAATGATCACAAGGGGGAGAGAATATAATGCCCCGTAAAAAGTCGTGCTTGTGCTGGCCCTTAATAGCGTACTCGTAGTCCTGAAAACTTGAAAAAAATATTCTAAGTGTAAAGAGACTTAGTCTCATTTTTAGTTGTTAATCTTTGGGGATTTTATTTTTGACCCTCTCGTCCTCCGTTTTTAGATTTTCTTGTTGCGTTGTAATGGGGCAAGGTTTTAGTACGTCTCGGGTGAGTTTCGGAATTTTCAGATGAGCCTAAGGAACATTTGGGGTGCCATTCCAGTGAGGTCCCGCGATCTGTAGGCGTCGCTTGGCAGATCGCCTGGCCTGGGAGAACCACCGCAATAGAGGAGGCGTCGCCTGGCTAATTGCCCCAGGCCAAATTTTCAGTTCCCTCTAAGAAATTAAGGGTATTTTGGTAATTGTCCATTCCCCTATCATCTTAAACAAGGGATTTAATCCCTAGAAGGCCAAAATAGGGTCTCATTCACCAAAATTACTCAAGAATTTTCTCAAGGGTTTCAAAATAAAAACCCAAGTAGTTCAAGATTCAACCGTGAGTTTTCAAAACAAATTGAAGATTTGGATTCCCCGCAACGTAGGCTTCAAGAAACACCTATTATTTTCGCATATAGAGGTACGTAGGGTTATCCTAAAAATCTCATGGCCTAAAAATTCATGTTTTAAAAATGGGGATTTTGAAATTACAAGTATAATCATGTTTTACAAGTTTCAATGATATTGATTTGGTCTTTAGGCCTCTCCCCGAAGAGATTTGATATATTATATATGTACATGCATGTGTTTTGAAAAGATGATAACTTGAGAGCATTAATTATATGGAATCCCTGTCTTGATATGATTTTGTTTTAAATTTTCATACGATGTCAATTGTTTAAAAATCATCTTGAAAAGCATGACATGAAATGTTTTGAAAATTGTTATGATTGGATATGATTTTGACTTGCAAGGAGAGGGTTGTTTATGATGAAATATGATGAATATAATGGTTGAATGAAAGAATGATGTGATACTGATGGCTTGCAAGTCGGGTATGACGATACCCTACAGTATATGATATGTGATTGAATTAAATGAAGTTTTAATACATTGATTTTACATGAGATAGGTGGATTCCCGAAGAAGGTGTTTGAGTGAAAGGGCTCATCGCTGGAAACCGTGTTTGCCGACAAGGGAAATTTGGTACCCTGCTTTATGATCTTGTGTACCTGATATATATTATCCCAATTTGGGACTATGGTTAGGAGCCCTGCTTTGTGATCTTTTGCACTACCATACTTTAGGGTCGAGACACCCTGTAGTGTGATCTTGTGTGTCTTCCCCTCACTTATACTCTAATCTCGACGGCAACCGAGATTTGACAGTTGGTGTAAATGTGATAATGTAGGGTAGTCCACCTAGCTCAGCTGCATTGCATTGTTGTTGGAAAATTATTACATTATGCCCATGTGTTTTCAAATGATTTGATATGAAACTGCTTTACAATGGCTCTCACTTATATTTTGTAAAAATAATGTATTTTTGTTTTGGATTACTGCGTACCAGTACATTTGTATTGACCTCCTTCCCTCCCAGGTTCGGAGGTATAGTCTAGGGGTCCAGAAAATCAGTAGATTCTTCATGCAGATTTGCAGAGTCACTTGGTGAGCCTTCTATATTCTTGAAGGCCTGATGTCTCGAAGTTTATTTATCATTTAGTAGTTTTTTGGTCTACTGGGGGCCTTGTCCCTATTTTTAGACAGTTGTTTATTTCAGTCATGTAGCAGAGATTTTGCAGACGATTTTTCAAATGTCGATAGAGGTTGTGGGACATTATTTCCCACTATTGATTTCGTTTGATTCATGACCATGTTTCCATAATATTATGTATCTTCCGTATTTCTTTTATCATATGAGTTATGCGCATAATTAGCAGATAGATAGGGGTGTTTTGGGCCATCATGGTTCGGGATACTCGTCACAGCTATGTCCCTAGTTTGGGTCATGATAGAAGGACCATCTAAGGCCATGTCAATTTGGTAATCTTGTTTGCTACTCCTGTGGCCATCCAGGCCATATCAAAATGGATTTCCTAAAGTGAGAGGAAATATTGGGGGTATGAAGTCTCAAGCCACTTTGTCTGCATCACCTCCACCTCTAAAAGGCGCTACTTCAGCTACTGGGAGCGTTCGCAACCGGTTATATGCTTTGTCAAATCTCCAGGATGCGAAGGCATCACCAGATATAGTTAAGGGTACTTTACAAATATTATCCCATGATGTGCATGTGTTACTTGATCTTGGGTCTACCTTGTCTTATATGACACCATATGTAGCAGTCGATTTTGGGTTTGAGCTTAGAGTTATTGCAGAACCTTTCTCGGTTTCCACTCTTGTAGGTGATCCTGTTATGGCTAGGAGGGTATATAAAAATTGTGTTATATCCATTTGTAGCAGCGATATCGTGGAAGATCTCGTAGAGCTTGATATGGTTGTTTTTTATGCTATTTTAGGAGTGGACTGGCTCCATTCGTGTTATGCCACACTAGATTGTAGAACCCGAAAGGTCACCTGATGAGCTCCCAGGGATACCACCTGATAGGGATATAGATTTTGGTATTGATTTATTTCCAAATAGCCGTCCCATTTCTATTCCTCCATACAGAATGGCTCCAGCAGAGTTGAAAGAGCAGTTAAAAGATTCTCTTGACAAAGGCTTTATTCTTCCTAGTGTTTCCCCCTTGGGTGCACCTGTACTATTTGTGCATAAAAAAGACGGTTCCCTCTGCTTGTGTATAGACTTCCCTTAGCTGAATAAGGTCACGGTTAAGTACAAATATCCCCTTCCTAGAATTGATAATCTCTTTGACCAACTCTAGGGTGCTAGATGTTTTTCAAAGATAGACATTCGTTTGGAGAATCATCAGTTGAAGGTTAGGGAGGATGATATTCCCAAAACAGCTTTCCGAACCTGATATGGCCATTATGAATTCTTAGTTATGTCTTTCTATAATGCCCCAAAAATGGGTCCCGAAGCGTCACACGGTGCTTGAGGCTACAAGTAACCCCAAGCTAACCTTTCGATCTATTTTCCACCATTCCCACTCATTTCAACATCATTATAACCAAAATGTTAGTGTAATATCATCGTCAACCATATCTCACAGTGCTATAGAAAATTTTAAGAAAATAACAAAATACGAAATGTCTATCAACTCCATCTCACTAATCTATCAAAACCTTTCTGACAAGCCTCTATTATTCAACAACCAGACATTGGGACAGGCCCCAATTGACTCAAACTCAAGGGATAAAAATATCAAATCAAACTGAAATTTATGCCTGAACTAGCACGTCCTCGGACCATGAGGACTTACCACAATAAGGGATGTAGATCAGCGTGCCCGGGAATCACCGTCAAGTCTGGAACTGAGTACCTGAACCTACATTATCGAGAAAATATAGCCCACGTATGAATATGTGGGTCAGTACCATAGAATATGGACCGAGTATATGGGGGTGTATGCAAGTTTTAGAAATCAAATATCATAAGTATTCATAGGAAACATGCATGCTATAACAAGTGACTCACATAGCTCGAATAAAATCATTATAAGTATGGATGAGTAATATATGTAAAGCAAAATACGTGAGTCATCATATATAAATCTCAATTCACTTTCATCTCAATTCCAATTCATCAAAGCAATCAAATCTCATGACAATTCGCTTTAGAATATATATTCATTAAATCTTTCAAAAAGCAATGACTTTCTCAAACTCAATATTTCAAGCAATGATGTTTTCATCTCAGATAGAAGAATGCACACGCACACTGGGAGTCTCTTACAACCGACATAAACCATGTGAGCTACATGGAGTCCAACGTTCTACCCATGTTAGGGAGAGTCGCCCTATTCCTTGCCATTGGAGTAGGACCTTAAGTCATCAATCCAAACACTAGTGATCACTATATAAATCAGCCTCAGGCTCACATCCTACGGGGGCACGTAGTTCTAGGGATGTACCAAAATAGCTATACCTCCTGCTCGGTGCTAAAGACTACTCCCAGACTTAGCTCAGATCTTTTTAAAAGAAAATCCACTAATAAATAATTCAATAATTCACAATGGGAGCCATCGTGCTACCTTTTTCATAATAATCAATAAAAGTGGATTTCTTTTCTCATCTCGGGTTCAAAAACACCCCTTTTTACGACCAAAAGGTCAAAGCTTCTTTATCAGCTCAAATCATTCAAATTCAAGGTGTCTATAACACATGATTTTTCAAAAACAACAACCTCAATTAGAGTTCAAAACCCATGTCTCAACGTCACATGAAAATTTATCAAAATTCAAGCTCTACATCATAAGTATATATAAATTCCTTCAAAATCTGAAAAATTCAGCCATAACGCACAAAATATCATCATACTCATATGATTTCACTTCTAAAATGTCAAAAACATCATAATATCATGATAATCAATATAGGATATGAATTCATGCTTCAAAATCGTAGTAAAACATATAAAATCCATAACTTTGTAAAAGAAAGTATTTTTGGGCACAAGAACGGAAGAGTGTTCTTGTTGAAAACCCCACATACCTTAAAATTGAAGCTTAGAATGACTTTACGAATGATGTAGTGCTATTCACGAGCTTTTGGGTTTCCCACGTAGCCTTCGTAGTGGGGATTCCGAGTATGTAAAAATTACAAAATTCCCACGGTTGAATCTTTGAATATCTGGGTTTTTGTGTTGAAACCCTAAAGGTTGTTCTTGGTGAATTTTGGGTGAAAGTGGTGTTATTTTGGTTTTAGAGGGATTTAATCCCGTGTTAAAGAAGGCGTGGGAGTAGAAAAATTCCACTTTTCCCTTAATAAGACGGAAAAAGGCTAAAAATTTACCTGGGTGTGATGAACCATGTGTCGCATGCTGTATCCCACCACAGAGAAGCATGTGTCGCATGCTCCGTAGCACAGCAGAGAAGTATGCGTCGCATGCATATCGTATGATGCTACTAGTTTGAAAACCAAACACACCCTAAACGATGTCCAAAAATTCCAAAACTCACCCGAAACATACTACGACCTTGCCCCATCGTAGTGCAACAAAAATCTCAAGAAACGAACATCGGGAAGGTCATAAAATAATTCAACAAAGATTAAGGGTTCAAAATAAAACTAAGTGTTGAATTATCTTATAGAAAATTCCAAGTGTTAAGCTTAACATGACTCATTTCGGAGTCTTTAAGGAGAATGAAACTCTACGGGGTATTAAACTTTCAAATTGAACAACGCTCCTGAAGCTTTCATGGATCTAATGAATAGGTTGTTATGTCAATTTCTAGATCTGTTTGTCATAGTTTTCATTGATGACATTTTGATTTAATATAATAGTGAGGAGGATCATGCCAATCACCTCTGAATCATCCTTTAGACCCTCAAATATCATAGATTGTATGCAAAATTTTTCAAGTGTGAATTCTAGCTTAATGGTATTGCTTTTTTGGGGCATATTATGTCTGGTGAGGGAATTAAAGTTGATCCCCAAAAGATTGAGTCTGTGAGAAAATGGCCCAGACCCACGACTCCAACCGACATTTAGAGCTTCTTGGGTTTGGCGGAATATTATAGAAGGTTCATAGAGAGTTTTTATTCCATAGCTACTACACTTACCAAGTTGACATAGAAAAAGGTGGAATTTGTATGGTCTGACTCCTGTGAGAATAGTTTCGAGAAGTTGAAAGACAAGTTGTCTACGACACCAGTTTTCACCCTTCCTGAGGGTACAAAGGATTTTGTTATGTACTGTGATGCATCTCGCGTGGGACTTAGGTGTGTACTGATGCAGCATAGCAAAGTGATAGCTTACGTATCTAGGCAGTTGAAGGTGCACGATCGAAATTACCCTACCCATGACTTAGAGTTAGCAATAGTGGTGTTTGCACTTAGAATCTGGCTGCATTATCTGTATGGGGTGCATGTCACTGACCACAAAATTTTGCAGTGTCTTTTCACAGAAAGAGATGAATCTGAACAGAGGCATCGGTTGGAACTATTGTAGGATTATGACATGAGCTTGGACTATCATCTGGGCAAGGCGAATGTGGCGGCCGATGCACTCAGCAGATTGTCTATTGACAGTCTTTCTCATGTTGAGAATAGAAAGAGAGAGATGGTGAAGGATATTCACCGGCTTGCAAATATAGGGATACGACTTGTGGATTCTGAAGATGGAGGATTACTTATGTATAAAATAGCTAAATCTTCCCTATATGCAAAAGTGAAGGAAAAACAACTGAGGACCTCATTTTGATGCATATTAAGAGTGATGTGGGTAATAGAAGGTTATGTATTTTAAAATTAGCGGTGATGGTGTTTTGAGATATCAAGGTAGGTTATTTGTACCAATGATGGATGGGTTATGAGAAAGGATCCTCGATGATGCTCACACTTTGAGGTATATTGTTCACCCAGACTCTACTAAAATGTATCATGACCTTAAGGCTATATATTGATGGAATAATATGAAGCGTGATGTTGCTGATTTTTTTCCTATGAGTTTAAATTGTCAATAAGTTAAAGTGGAACACTTGAGACTAGGTGGTATTTCTCAGGAGATAACCTTGCCTATATGGAAGTGGGAGATAATCAATATGGATTCCATTTGGGTGTTTGTAGATCGGATGACTAAGACAACTCATTTTCTGCCTGTGATGATTATGCCAAGCTATATATTGAGGAAATAGTTCACTTTCATGAGGCACTAGTATCTATTATATCCGATCGAGGTATGCAATTCTCTTCGTAGTTTTGGTGATCTTTTCAAAGGGGTTTAGGTACCCAAGTGAACCTGAGCACTTCCTTCCACCCTTAGACCGATGGGCAAGTGGAATGCACCATCCATACCTTTGAGGACATATTGAGAGCCTATGTAATTGACTTCAAAGATAGTTGGATAGATCATTTTCCATTGATAGAGTTAGCCTACAATAATAGCTACCATGCCAGTATTAAGATGGATCCATTTGAAGCACTTTATGGGAGGAGATGTAGATCACCCATTGGGTGGTATGAAGTGGGTGAAATGCAGTTGTTTGGGCTTGATCTTGTTCATCAAGAAATGGAGAAGGTGAAAATCATTAGAGAATGACTTAAGACAGTTCAGAGTCACCAGAAATCCTACGCCGATGTTAGGAGAAGGGAGTTGGAATTTGAGGTTGGTGATTGGGTGTTTTTAAAAGTCTCTCGTATGAAAGGAGTCATGCGATTTGGGAAAAAAGGGAAGCTGATTGCTCACTATATAAGACCATATCAGATTGTGAGAAGGATAGGTGCGGTCGCTTATGAGTTAGAGTTGCCCATGAATCTGGCTTTTGTTCATCCCGTATTTTATGTATCCATGTTGAAGAAGTGTGTTGGAGATCATTCCCCGATGTTGGCTGTAGAGGAGATCATTATGAAAGACTCCTTGTCAAATGAGGAAAAACCCATTTCAATCTTGGATCGTCAAGTTCAAAAGTTGATGAATGAGGAAATAGTTTCGGTCAAGGTGATGTGGAAGAATAAAAAAGAGTAAGAAGCTACTTGGAAGTCAGAATATGACATGCGAACTAGATACCCAAACCTCTTTGAGATAGTAGGTAACGACATAGAAGGTGCCACTTATTTACTCTCTTTATATTCTTTTCTTTCTTCTTCCTTGGCATGTTTAAAATCATGATCATCTGCGTCCTAAGCCATCATTCGGGGATGAATGATCCCAAGGGGGGATAATGTAACTCCTTGTAGTTTTCTCGACTTGATGTCACTTAATAGAAACATAAACTTGAATGATTATTTTTTTTCTAAGTGTTAAATAAAAGGACTTCGTTACATTTTGAGCTCCCAATCTTTGATGATTTTATTTTTGACCTTTCCGACCTTGAAAAATTATTTTTTAAGATGATTCATGATTAGAGAAGTCAATAGTACATCTTGAGTGAGTTTTGGAATTTTCGAACCAGAATAAGGGCATGTTTGGTACTCCAAAACGGTAGCGCGGGGTGATATGCCCGCGGTGCCCCACCCAGTCCGGCACTTAGGGAAGCCCGCGATGGGGACAGTGGTGCCCTGTATAGTCCGGCCCGTGTATTTTCTGCAGTCAAGCTTCATGTTTTTAAAGGCAAATGGGTTATTTCGCTTCACCCCAATTCTCCCAAACACAAAATTTAATAGGTTTTTAAGCAAAATACACCAAAAACCACTAATAATCACTCAAATCAAAACCCTAGTTCCTCCCCCTAAGATCAAGAGTTCATCATTTAAGTCAAGAATTCCAAGAACTTCATTGAGATTCAGATTTCACCCTTCCTCCTAAGTGATCTAAGGTATGTGGGGTTTTCCTAAAACTAAATGGGCATACGAAAATAGTTTCAACATTATTTAAACATTGTGAGATCATGAATTCTTGAAGGGGTTTTGGCATTTACATTACAATATTTGATTGATGAATTCTTTAATGGTATAATTGAATTGGTCTTGAGCCTTTACTCTAACTTTGATTTATAACCACGTTTAAGTATATATATATATATATATATATATATATATATATATATGTATGTGTTTGGTGAGTTTGAATGATGAGTTGAGAGCATGAACTGTTAGAAATCCCTCTCTTGTTTACAAGTCTCTTGTTTTCGTAAGCTATGATTTATTTGAAATGCATTGTTGGAAACATGAAATAAATGTCTTGATCTTGTTTATGACTTGATTATGGTTTAGAATTGAAGAGGGGGTGTCTTACTTGGTGTTAAATATTAAAGATATTTATTGGGAAGATTGCATGTTTTTGTCACAAGTTTCATGACCACTACATATTTGTCAAAATGCTGAAAAGAATGATTTTAACATGATTTGATAAATGTTTGAAGTATGAATCATTTGAATTGTTTGAAGTATGGTGGCCCAAGCTTTATGCTTTGAAAGAAGAGATTTTTATATCAATTATGGATCAGAAACATGACTTGCAAGTCTTGGTATGACGATACCAATTCAGATAATGCCATGCAAATTTGAAAAGACTAAGGATACAAAATTTGCTTAGATTTTTCAGAACTTGATTTCAGAAAGATGCATGTTTAGAACAGACTAAAAAAGTGCTTAAGAGATATTAGGTGGTTACCCGAAGAAGTCCCGAGCCATAAAACTCATTAGCCGAAATCGTATTTCGACTATACAGGTTATTTTGTTACCTGAAAGAAAAATTGTACTCTGGTGACGACCCTGTGGCGAAGTAGATAAGCCGATACGCCAACCCTTGCATCAAACTTAGGTTGGGGGCTTGGCCGCCGAGTTAAGGGCGTATCCCATATAGCCCGGGGGATACTTTCAGATATGTAGGGTGTACCACCTAGCTCAGAATAACACAAAGCATATAATTGCATTGACAAGATTGTTTTAAGATCATTTGAGATGGCCCATATATTTTAAAATATCTCATGCATAATATTTTATGACTTTCTCTCACCTATGTTATATATGTATAAATTCATTATTTTGGATTTCTCTCCATACCAGTACAATTGTATTGATCCTTTATATTTCAGGGTCTGAGGCTCAGTCTAGAGGCCCTGCTAAGCCATAGAGTTATTCAGACGGAAGTGAGGTGTGTAGTTAGTGAGCCTTCTCTATTCCGGAAGGCCTATTTCTTTTCAGACACTTGTTAATTACTTTGGCTTAGGTCTACTGGGGGTCTTGTCCCAAATTCAGATAGTTGTTGATTTCGTATGTAGTAGAGATTTTGCAGACTAAGTTAGATATTGTCTAGATGTTGATAGATTTCTTTCTGTATTGTTTAATTGAATTCAAGAGTACGATCATAATTCCATAATGATTTATATTTTTGCATTATTTCTTTATTGTATGAGTATTATGCATAATTACTAGATGTAGAAGTGCACCTGAGCCTCCATAGTCTGGGATGCTCATTACGGCTAGGCCCCCAGCTCGGTTGGGTCGTAACAAACTTGGAATCAAAGCATGGTTCATGATCCAGGGTGTCTGCGAAATTGCGTCGGGTAGAGTCTTGTTTATGGGTGTGTAGCGCACCACACTTATAGGCAGGATGCTACTATGCTTTTAGAAATGTTTCCCTTGTTTGTGATTTAGTTCGTGTTGTAGAGTCTAAATATCCCCAATCAGTGATCTTTTGTATTTCAAAAAAGCTATCACGCCTTCACGTTGCTCCAATGATCAGATTGCCTAAACTGAAGATGTCCGTCCTACCCATGGGATGAGAACACGTAATAGGGCTCACATTTATGAAATTGTTGCTGCTCCGGGAGTCCCTCATGTTCAGATCAGTCCACCCAGGGCACCTAGGGTTCCCTATTCTGGGACTAACCACACCCAACCTCCCCAGAGGGAGATATCAAATGTAGAGTTCAGACAGTCGATGCATATAACTGCACAATTTGTGGATTCATAGACCCGATGCTTGGAAGATATTGGATCTGCATCTGGTGGATCCGAGACTATATGGGTGGGTCAATTTATGAGGTTGAGCCTTCGTAAGTTTACTGGTACAAAGGTGGAAGAAGATCCACAAGAGTTCACAGAAGAGATGGAGAATTTTTTTTGAGTGATGCATGTGGATGAAATAAAAGGGGTTGAACTAATGGCTTACCAACTTAAGGAGGTAGCAAATCAGTGGTACTGGAGAAAATGTTGAGCCTTCTGTGTGGGGCGTCCTTGTGGAAGCTTTCTTGGACCGATTGTTTCCCCAAGAGTTAAGGGAGTCCAAGGCTGAAGAGTTCATGAATTTGAAATAGGGTAAGATAAGTGTTAAGGAGTAAGCTCTAAAATTCAATCAACTATCCCGTTATGCTCTGAAATTATCAGGAAACATGAGGGCCCGTATGAGAAAGTTTGCATCCGGTCTTTCAGACGACTTGGTGTTAGAGTGAAAAGGGGCAATGTTGAACAGAGATATGGACTTCTCCAGATTGTCCATTCACATGCAACAGGTAGAAGAGTAGAAGAAGAGGGTTGTCGAAGCAAGAGAGAAAGATAGACAGGCCAAAAGAGCCAGACTAGCAGATCAGAACCATAGTCAAAACCAAGATGGTAATTGGGGTAACAGGTGGTTGAAGAAAAAGTTTTGGAGTCATGCCTAGTCATCTGCCAGTGCCCTAGCGCCCAGGCCCCCAGCGGATTGGCGATTTTAGAATTTTCAGCCTAGCCAGGATCGAGAACGCAAGGAACTCAATCTCAAGGGAGTGTGGCTCATACTCCTCGACTATACCCACGCTGTGGAAAATATGGGAAGGACCATTTGGAGCCATGTCAATTTGGTAATCTTGTTTGCTATTCTTGTGGCCAGCCAGGCCATATCAAAAGAGATTTCCCAACAACGAGAGGAAATATTGGGGGTACAAAGTCTCAAGCTACTTGTCAACAGCATCACCACCTCCAAAAGGCGCTACTTCATCTACCGAGAGCGTTCGCAACTGGTTGTATGCTTTGTCAAATCGCCAGGATGCAGAGGCATCACTAGATATAGTCACGGGTATGTTACAAATCTTCTCCCATGATGTATATGTGTTAGTTGATCCTGGGTATACCTTATCTTATGTGACCCTATATGTGGCAGTCTATTTTGGGTTTGAGCTTGAAGTTATTGCAGAACATTTCTCTATTTCCACTCCTGTAGGTGATTCTATTGTGGCTAGGAGGGTACATAAAAATTATGTTATGTTCATTTGTAGCCGCGATATCGTGGCAAATCTCGTAGAGCTTGATATGGTTGATTTTGATGCTATTTTAGGAATGGACTAGGTCCATTCGTGTTATGCCTTGCTAGATTGTAGAACCCAAAAGGTTACCTTCTTTTTTTGAACGAACCAGTAATAAAATGGGAGGGGCATTCTTTAGCACCTATAGGGAAATTCATATCTTACCTCAGAGACCGTAAGATTATTTCTAAAGGTTGTTTGTATCATATTATTTGGGTTGAAGATTCAATTACCGAAAGTCCTTCTCTTCAGTCTGTCCCCGTAGTTAATGAGTTTCCAGAAGTCTTTCCTGATGATCTCCCAGGGATACCACCTACCTGATAGGGAGATAGATTTTGGTATTGATTTATTTCCAAATAGCCATCCCATTTCTATTCCTCCATACAGAATGGATCCGACAGAGTTGAAAGAGCTGAAAGAGTAGTTAAAAGATTTGCTTGACAAAGGTTTTATTCTTCCTAGTGTTTCTCCCTTGGGTGCACCTGCACTCTTTGTGCGTAAAAAAGATGGTTCCCTCCGCATGTGAATAGACTTTCATCAGCTAAATAAGTTCACTGTTAAGAACAAATATCCCCTTCCTAGAATTGAGGATCTCTTTGACCAACTCTAACGTGCTATATGTTTTTCAAAGATTGTCACGACCCGAGCCTAGGCCCTAGCCGTGACGAGCATCCCGAACCATAAAGGCCCAGAACACCCATTCTCTATCTGGTTATCATGCACAACATTTGTAATCATAATAAAATGCGGAATTGAAACTGAGTACGGAAAGCATGGTCAAGTTCTGCAACATTTCTGAATAATACTATCTGACATCAGTCTGCGAAATCTCTACTAAGAACACAAACATCTGTCTGAAAAGAAACTGGGACAAGGCCCCCAGTAAACCAAAAACGTAATAAATAAGATAATGTCTGACATCATTAGGCCTTCCGAATGATAGAAGGCTCACCACTGTGAGATCAAGTCTCCAAATCCGAGAATGTCTACTGAGTAGATGGACCCCTAGACTGTGCCTCAGAACCTGGAAGGAGGGGGGGGGGTGTCAGCACAAAAGTACTGGCACGCGAAGCAATCCAAAAATAGTATAATGGAACATATATATATATATATTAAGTGAAAGAAATTTTTCATCAAGACATCATGTATAAAACTGTTTCTGAAAAATACATGGGCACTTTCTGAAAACATGCAACCTGTCTGTTCATTTTAAATCATGATCTGTGTTTTACTTCTGAGTTAGGTGGTATTTCCCTACAAGTCTGAATATTCCACGGGCTGTATGGAATCCGCCATTGACTCGGCGGGGAAGCCCCCAACCCAAGTGTGCCTCAAGGGTTGGAGTCTCTGAGTCTGATACGCCACAGGACATTTAAGTCAGCGCATAATAATATACCCGGGTCGGCAAACCACAGTTTTAGGCAATGAGTCGCTTGAACTCAAGCCCTCTTCGGGGAACCACCTAACATCTCTGTATGCCCATTTTTAACCTTTTCTGTACATGCAACATTCTGAAATTTCTAAATCATGAAAGTCTGAAATGTCTGTTAGTCTGAGTCTGATATGGCATTAGTCTGAATTGGTATCGTCATACCAAGACCTTGCAAGTCATGATTTTTCTGAACCATAAAGTACTAAGCAAAAGCTTTCATTCAAAACATAGTTTAGACCACCCAAAACATGCAACTGATGTAAATGATTTCATATTCCGAACTTAAAGTTCAATTCATGCAGAAATTTCATCAAACATATGGTGGTCATGTGCATTTTGGCAAAACCATGCATTCTTTCAGTACATGCATATTCAACATTCACGACCCTCTCTTTCGTGTTCAAGAATCGTATTCCAAACATAGCAAAAGTCAAAGCACTTCATATCATAATTTCTTTTCTTCAAGATGTCTTTCAAAACAATTTATATTGCGTGAAACATGGAAAAATTTACATTAAGAGAGGGGTTCCATGAACATCATGCTTTAAATTCATATTTCAGGACAAACACATATATACATATACATATAATTTTCAAACCACTTTGGGGGAAAGCCAAAAGGCCAAAACAATATCATTAAAGCTTCTAAAACATGAGTATGCACATGAATTCGAAAACCCGATACTTAAAACATGATTTCTATGCCCATGAGATTTTAGGGAAAACCCCGCGTACCTCTATTTCCAAGGATAATAGATGTTTCTTGAAGCTTGCGGATTGGTGATTCCGAATATGTAATTATCTTTGAAAGCTTACGGTCGAATCTTGAACTATTTGGGTTTTTATTTTGAAATCCTAAGGAGAATTCTTGAGCAATTTTGAGGAAAGAATGTGTATTATGGTGTTTGAGGGATTAAATCCCGTGTTGGTGGTATATATAGGGGTGGAGGATGACCAAAATACCCCTAAGGAACAATTAAGGTCAAATCTGTCCCTCAGTTGACAGTTTGATAGGTTGGAGTAAATCGATTATAACTTTTTACCCATATAAACAAATTGGATGAAACCAACTGCATTTGAAATAGGACTCAAAGATATTTCGTTTGATATATTATAGCTCACACAGTTCATTATATTCAGGGAATTATGATCGTTTGAAGTTGACCCTGAAATGCTGAAAACTGGGCAATAGGCTATGCGTTTTGCTACTGTTTTGAAATCCAAACGCAGCCTTATGCATTCCGAAAAATTTCAAAACTTATCCGAGATGTACTATGAGATTTCCCGATCGTAACGCAACTTGAAAATCTAAAAATGAAGGTCTGGAAGGTCGAGAAGTTGTATCCCGAAGATTGCCAGCTAAAATGACACTAAGTCTCATTTTACACTTAGAAAATTTTAAGTCATTAAGTCTAAGAGCTCAATATTAAAGACTAATCTATGCACGCCTTTTACGGGGCGTTACATTATCTCTTCCTTGGAATCATTCGTCCTCGAATGATGGGTAGGAACTTGTTGAAGCCTTAAAGCTATGGAATAACGCGGACATGACATGTCCTTTAATAAAGAATACACTGATCTGAAACTTGACTATAAGACTGGAACTACAGATGTTCTGAATTCTTATACCGGACATGCATATCTGATGCACGGGTCTGTGTCTGAGTTGTCCTCATTAACGCAGGACTGAATACACTGATAAGCTGAACTTTTTCCATTGAACATGCATTTCTAATGCAGGCATATCTGACTGAACTGACACAAGAACGTATGACTGAATACGCAATAACAATTGATGCGAAGCTTGTAATAAGAATCTATGCATGCAACCGAATGGGGTATATCCCCTTGGGATCCTATATCCTTCTATGAGTGTTCAATTCACTAAGATACTCGGAAAACGGAGGCAATGCACACGACACCTACGATTTGATTCATAACTGAACCTCTGGAATTTGAATCTAATCCATGACGCATGAACTAAGCTGTACTCGCAATTACTAGTATACTCTATCTTGGAATAGTATCATGTCTGAGATTTCGGGTAGCATGAATAAATGAAAAGACGAGAAAACAAGTCATGCGAATCTGACTACTAAACTGACTTACTGGCTATACAGACTGAATTATGCTGGACCCTCATACTTAACTGGAGTATCTCTTCAACGCTCTCTCTAAAGAAGTTCTAACAGTAATAGGGAGCCACGAATCTTGGGTATGGATTACACAAGACATCCAACTGAGCAAATCACAACATTGACTCTACTCTGCAGTCTGAAATATAGACATATAACTCCTAAATTAGGATAAAATTTTCAGACCTTTAGCAATACGACTTCTTACTTTCAGGCTTAGCGCACTTCCCAAATATCCCTTAACTATACTATTCCCTATAAATATGATATTCATTCAATTCAGCTTAAATTTCTCATATGAGCATTGACAAATTTTTCTACTAATGTCTAAAATAGCTTAATCCTTACCCCGCGATCAAGCCTAACTCTAAGTCACAAAAATACAATATGCTACACCACGCTATTATTCTAAACCATATGATGCCACCTTCTATACCTGTTTTAAAGATCACATTCTAAGCATAACATGCCTTACCACTTTAATGACTACTCTGAACTCTTAATATGAAGTCGCTAATGCATATTGCAACCTCCCACTACAATCCCAAAACGTCATTCAAGCCTAATTTATAACCACATATTAACTTCAAGGCAAACACCCATAAATACACACTTCACATAGTTTCTAAACTATTATCAATATAACTCCCACGCGCTATCCTAAAAACATACACACACAAACTTTTCCACTAAACATCACATGTATCAAAGATATGCCCCAAATCTCACTTCATACTTATGGCCTTATCTAAACAAACGTACTATGATCTTCCATCAACAAGAACATTTACATCATCACTACTAGAATCTGAGAGCCTTACTTGGTCATTCGTTCTGTCCTCTCCCCCTTAGCTTCAAGTCATCATCTAGAGTTTGGGAGATCCTTTACCAGATTCTAAAAGAACTACACTTACTACACTCTAGGGTCTTAAAAAAATAACAATACATGCATATCATAGAACTTAGCCCGAATGACTACCTTCCGGGATACACTCTATCTTTCTCTAGCCACCAATAGTCATAGTATAATGCTTGCACACTTGTTCTATCGGTTCAACCTTCAAAAGTCAAGCTTAGATGCTAACACTTAACATGGATATCACCAAGCCTTTGATGAACCGTATCTCTTTCAATCGAGCATACCACTATTGCGACTCCAAATTTATATCCCTCTACTATGAGAATCAAGATCACCGCAAAAGACCAAACACTATCAATCGAAACACCTTAACATGGCTATTTAGATCACCATGTACCATCTAACTAGTCTTTCTCCACTTAACAATTCTATGGTACCACTAGCCACGCACAACAAGTAATAGCCTTAGAAAAATACCACAACCTCATGTTACCTTAGGCATACTTCTACATCATACATGCAATATCATACACCACTACGAATCAAATAAACTTACTCTATTGCATGCACCGTTTAAGTCTATTAGATCACTTCTATACAACTAGAATTCATTAACCAAGAAATCTTCACATCCACCTTCAAGGACATCAACTGTTCAAACTTAATATCTAGTGCTATGCATGATTTACAACCCAACCTTACACGAAATTTTCACTTGGAAACTATGAAATAAACATCACGAAACACTAGTGCACTAGAACTTCATAACCACAATAATCGATCATGACCTGACGGTTTTCCTTATCATAATCCATTAGCATGTACTATTTCAACACATCAAGCCTACTAATTTAATCCCACAAAACATGCATCATCAAACTCGTGCCACTATTTACCCCCACACCATTTAAATTCAAGCCTATAGTTTAGTATCAATCATTCACCACCAATGAAGAATGCAACATAATATAAATATACTAATCCATCAAATTGGGATTTTCTACCCAAATATCTCAAAAATCTACTACATACCTTCTCACAAGTAGCACTAGTTTACAACTACCAATGAAAAGAGGGTCAAGGGGGTTAAAGCCTCATAATAGACATGATCAACCTTAATCTTATTGATATAATTTAATAATAATTGATCTTATTGATATTGAAGGGGTTACAACTGTATATATAGAGAACTGAAGAATAACTAATTACAGAATAACCCAGATGTATTTAATAATTATATATGTAGTCTAATATCCCCCCGCAAGCTGATCAGCGGTAACGAGGGCCAGCTTGGAGCAGAGATACTGAAAAGGCTGTAACGGAAGAGGCTTGGTGAGAATATCAGCAAGCTGGTCAGTACATGGGACATAGTGCGTGGCCATCGTTCCTGCAAGTACCTCATCGCGAACAAAGTGACAGTCGGACCCAACATGCTTCATACGATCATGAAGGACTGGATTTTTGGTAACACAAATAGTGGACTGATTGTCACAATAAATCTGTGGTTTCGTCGGGGGAATGCCAAGTGCATCCGTAAGGTATCGTAACCACATGGCTTCAGCAACACCCGCAGCCATGGCACGATATTCTGCTTCTGTGGAGGAACGGGACACTCGCGTTTGCTTCTTGGTGCACCAGGAAATCAGATTCGGTCCCATCATAACAATATATCCAGTAGTGGACTTCCGATCATCTTTGTCGTTAGCCCAATCCGAATCAGAAAAAACAGATATATCAAACGAGCCCTTTTGAAATAAAATTCCACAGTGAAGAGTACCTTGAAGATAGTGCAGAATGCGTTTCAAGGCCTGAAAGTGTTGTTCTGTGGGAGCATGCATTGATTGGGAGACTCGATTGACTGCATATTGGATGTCCGGACGAGTAACAGCAAGATAATGAAGTCCACCGACGAGGCTCCGATATAGTGTAGGATCGGCAAAGGGAGTATTCGGCCCTGGGGATTGGCGGACTGCCATGGGAGTGACCGCGGGTTTGCAGTCTGCCATTCCAGCTCGATTTAGAAGTTCAAGAGTATATTTGGTCTGATGCATCAATATGGTTCCCGATTTGCGGATGAGTTCGAGGCCAAGAAAGAAATCCAGAGGACCGAGGTCCTTAAGTTTGAAGTCACGATGCATAGCCTCAGTAATTTCAGTGATGAGTGATGAAGAGCTGCCTGTAATAACAATATCATCCACATAGATAAGAATGATGACTGTCCCTCGAGAACAGTGAAGGGTGAAGAGGCTGTTGTCATGATGGTAGGTGCGAAAACCAAGACCTTGCAGAAAAGTAGAGAGATGTGTGTACCAGGCACATGGGGCCTGTTTCAGGCCATACAATGATTTGCGAAGTTTGCAAACATAGTGAGGACGGTTGGGATTAACATATCCCGGTGGCTGAACCATATAGATTTCTTCCTCAAGATGACCATGAAGAAAGGCATTGCTGACGTCTAACTGATGAAGCGGCCAATCATAGTGAAGAGCAAGAGACAAGACCAGACGAATAGTCTGTTGCTTAACAACAGGGCTGAAGGTCTCCTTATAATCCACACCATACTCCTGATGATACCCTTTTGCAACCAGACGTGCTTTATAGCGAGAAAGAGATCCATCTGAATTTCGTTTGATGCGAAACACCCATTTGCACCCAATAGACTTTCGGTTACTAGGCAGAGGCACCAAATCCCATGTACGTTGTTCATTCAGAGCCTGAAATTCCTCATCCATAGCTTGGCACCAGAAACTATTTTTGGAGGCTTGGTTGTAGGTAGTAGGCTCAGTTATGGGATGTGCATCAAAGGGTATTTGAGTGTGGTAGGCTTTGGGTTTGAAGGTACCGGCCTTGGCTCGGGTTGTCATAGGGTGAGTGTTGAGTGGAGGGTGATTAGGAAGGGGTGGTGGAGTTGTATGATGTGTGGACGGGGGTTGGGTGGGGCTGCCGTGGGAGCTGGAATGTACAGCGGTGGATGGGGTGGCTGTATGTGTGTTAGGAGTATGAGGTAGGGAAGTGGTGGGTTGTGTGGCAGTCGGCTGGGTGCTCGGGTGGGAGGTTTGGGGGTTCGGGTGGGTGGGTGGTTGGTTCGGGTGAGTAGTGGTGTAGTGGGGTACCGGGTTAGGTGCCGAGTGAGCCGGAGCATGAGCGTGTGAAAAGGACGGAAATAATGGCACAATGCCAAGTGGATTGGGGGAGTATGGAGTAGAGAAAAGACTTGTGTAAGGAAATTGTTCTTCCACAAAACGAACATGACGGGAAACATATGTTTTCTGAGATACAGGATCAAAACATTTGTAACCTTTGATAGTGGGATGATATCCTAGAAAGACACAAGGGGTGGACCGAGGTTGAAGTTTATGTTGAGTGTGTGGACGCAACCAGGGATAAACTAGACACCCAAATGGGCGGAGATGGATGTAGTCGGGTGGATGATTGTAGAGACGGTCATATGGAGTGGAGTTGGAGAAAGTGTGAGTGGGCATGCGATTTATGAGGTAGTTGGCAGTAGCAAGGGCATCAACCCAAAAGGAAACAGGTAAGGTGGAATCATGGAGGAGCGCAACAACTGTTTCTATTAGGTGACGGTGTTTGTGCTCAGCAACGCCATTTTGTTCAGGGGTATAAGGACATGAAGTGTGATGAAGAGCCCCTAGATTTTGAAGAAAAACACCAAATGCATTGTTGACAAATTCTTTGCCATTGTCACTTCGAAAAATTTTGATTTTGGCATTAAATTGATTTTGAACCATTCGGTCAAAGTTGACAAAAACAGTATAAGCTTCGGATTTAAATTTCAGAGGATAAAGCCAAGTGAATTTACTGTAATCATCAACAAAACAGATATAATAACGAAAACCTTGAATAGAAGGAACTGAGGTTGGACCCCAAACATCAGAATGAATTAATTGAAATGGCGCAGTGGCCTTGTGTTCAGACAGTGAAAAAGGTAAACGACAAGATTTAGACACTGAACAGGACTCGCAATGTAATTTTTCTGAAAAATTAAAACCTAAGGAAGATAAAATGGATTTGGTGATGGCGGATGATGGGTGCCCAAGCCGGCGATGCCAGGTGGACGAGAGAACGGCTTGACTCACAACAGACGGAGACCTGGATGGAAGAGTGTATAGCCCATGCTCACAGCAGCCCGTGTACCGCACCCGGTTCGTGATATTGTCCACTATCTGGAAATTGGTGTCATTAAAAATGAGGGTGCAGTTATTTTCTTTAGTAAAGCGATAAACAGATAAAAGATTGGATGTGAGGGAAGGGACGTGGTGAAGGGTTGAGAGATGAAATTTACCATTTGGGGTATGGACATACCCAGAGCCGGTGTTTGTGATGGGAAGGGATTGACCATTGCCTACTGTAATAGTTTCTGAGCCATGATACGGATGAGGAGCTTGAAGTTGGGAATAATCCGACGTCACATGGGTGTTAGTACCTGTGTCTAGATACCAATCGCCAGATTGAGCGTTTGTGGACGCATGCATCGCCCTTGATCCTCCGGACTGGCTATTTACATTCTGTGAGTCATCATAACGATACCAGCAATTAGCCGCAGAATGGCCCCGTTTAGCATAAATTTGGCACGTCGGAAGATCTCGTGTGGGCCCCCGCTGGTTTCCTCTTCCCTGTCCGCGGCCTGATTGGAAGCCATCCCTCGGTGGAGGCCCGCCTCTGCCTTGCTGCCCGGCGTTCCGACGGTCACCGCCGCCGCTGCCTCGCCCTTGGTTACGGCGATCGTCACCGCGACCCCTGGCCGAGCCCCCGCTGCTAGCCGAGTAAAAAGCCGTGACGCCAGGGGTGGAACTGGCTTCTCCGAGCAGTAATTTGTGTTCCATGTCTAGATTCAATTCTTATGTATTAAGCCATCCAGACAGTTGATTCAGAGTGATTTCGATAGGTGAGAGGCGAATATGCTGTTTGAGAGAGGAATAGCCAGCCGGAAGGCCACGTATCACGGCATTCACCATGTCTCGTTCAGGAATAATCTCGTTCACAGCATCTAGGTCAGACAGAATAGAGGCCACATCATCAAGGTATTGAGTCATCGTCTTCGTTCCCTTCCGAAGAGTATGCAATCTGTCACGCAACTAAAAAATATGAGCCATAGACACAGAGTTGTACCTTGTGGCTAGTGCGTCCCAAAGTGAAGCCGATGTGAGAAAACCCCGGGCGTGTTTGTGCACAGAGGGGCTAATAACTGCGAGAAGACAGGCTCGGATCTGAGTGTCTACGATCATCCACGGAAGGTAGTCGGGATTTGGGAGCATGACGCCGTCCTTCTCGGCTGTCTCGAACGGCGGCTTCTCCGCACCGTCAATCCATCCGAACAACAAGTTGGCTGCAAGGGCGGTGCGGACGTTAAGTGCCCAGGCCGGGTAGTTGTTGTCAGATAATTTTTCGGGGATGAGATTGTGGAGATTCCTGAGCAGTAATTTTACTCCAGACGGTAAATTTGACAGAGGATCAACAACCTTGTCCATGATGCCGACCTACGACGGAGGAGGGAGGCCGTGCGGCGTGGTGTAGACGGTGGCGGCGGCGCACACACGTCGGAAAAGAGAAGAGATTAGGGTTTGGGCGGAAGAAGAAACCCTAGCTTTGATACCATGATATAATTTAATAATAATTGATCTTATTGATATTGAAGGGGTTACAGCTGTATATATAGAGAACTGAAGAATAACTAATTACAGAATAACCCAGATGTATTTAATAATTATATATGTAGTCTAATAATTATATTATTACCCCACACAATCTTTTCTACTTATACGGATTTC
Source organism: Capsicum baccatum var. pendulum (assembly GCA_030864225.1). Classification (NCBI taxonomy): domain Eukaryota; kingdom Viridiplantae; phylum Streptophyta; class Magnoliopsida; order Solanales; family Solanaceae; genus Capsicum; species Capsicum baccatum. The sequence goes on along the minus strand of CM061561.1, from coordinate 262,828,622 downwards.
TCACCACATACATTTAGACTACCTTCAATTTCCACTACAACCATGAGTCTATAATTATAACTTAATAGCTAATATAACCATTTTCACACATCAAGCAACCGACAAATCACCCTGACTAACAATTCCTTCTCTACCTTCTACTAATCACACACAAAGACGTATCAATTCATTACCAATTCAATCTCATGCAAATAAATTCAGCTATACATATATTAAACCAACACAAAATCAACAAGTTGGACGACAAGTTGCTAGTGAATCGAAATAGGCCTCACACGACTTCACTAGACTTTGATTTTTTTTTTTTGTATTTTGAACAAGCAAAATGACAAGACAACTATGCTAGTGAATCGAAAGAGCCCCACACGGCTTCACTAGACTTAAATTTTTTTTTTCAAAAAGACCATGATAACAAGATTACATATTACAAGAGATAGAAAATTGACACATAATATTTAATGGTCTAAGAATATACATCTTATTCTGTATAAATAAAAATCTGAGTAAAACATTTCCCCCGTGGACTACCATTCCATCCACACGTACTACTAGCTACCACATTAGTTTATCACTATAAAGGGGTATATCACCCTCACTCTCACTTCTAACTTTGTGACTTTACATCACCAACTTCTTGGTCTAATTTCATTACCAATAGGTCATGAAAACAAAACTTTGACTCATACTACTATTTGGATGGAAATACAGTTCCAACATTCTACTACACATCATCCCCCCTTAAGTAAGACATTTGTAACATAAATTTGAAGGGGACAAAATGTAATTAATACCTCAAGCTGAAAAGCACGATTCCATCAGGATCAATGTTTACATCGGAATCAATACACATTGAAGCACTAACGGATTCTTAGTCCTTGCACAAATTTTAACTCTTATATGACGCGATCCAAAGGGACAATACCATTTACACTCTAAACTTCTGCACTTGATTCACCCCAGAAATGTGATGGGTCTGAGAACATCAGAGTAAGGAAAGAATTTGGGATGATTTTACTTTCGTATGGACGTCACTATAGCACAAATTAGAGTATGAAAGAGGAACATTCTGACTCTATTGCACGAACTAGAACATGAAGAAAAAGATACATTCCTAAACGCCTAGTAGCCTCCTGCTTATAAGTGTGGCGCGCTACACACCCATAAATAGAACTCTACTCGACGCGATTTTGCAGACACCCTGGGACCATGAACCGTGCTCTGATACCAAGTTTGTCATGACCCGAGCCTAGGCCCTAGCCGTGACGAGCATCCTGAACCATGAAGGCCCGGAACACCAATTCTCTATCTGGTTATCATGCACAACATTCATAATTATAATAAAATGCGGAATTGAAACTGAGTACGGAAAGCATGGTCAAGTTCTGTAATATTTCTGAATAATACTATCTGACATCAGTCTGCGAAATCTCTACTAAGAACACAAACATCTGTCTGAAAAGAAACTGGGACAAGGCCCCCAGTAAACCAAAAAAGTAATAAATTAGATAATGTCTGACATCATTAGGCCTTCCGAATGATAGAAGGCTCACCACTGTGAGATCAAGTCTGTAAATCCGAGAATGTCTACTGAGTAGCTGGAACCCTAGACTGTGCCTCAGAACCTGGAAGGGGGGGGTCAGCATAAAAGTACTGGCACACAAAGCAATCCAAAAATAGTATAATGGAACATACATATATATATATATATATATTAAGTGAAAGAAATTTTTCATCAAGACATCATGTATAAAACTATTTCTGAAAAATACATGGGCACTTTCTGAAAACATGCAACCTGTCTGTTCATTTTAAATCATGATCTGTGTTTTACTTCTGAGTTAGGTGGTATTCCCCTACAAGTCTGAATATTCCACGGGCTGTATGGAATCCGCCATTGACTCGGCGGGGAAGCCCCCAACCCAAGTGTGCCTCAAGGGTTGGAGTCTCTGAGTCTGATACGCCACAGGACATCTAAGTCAGCGCATAATAATATACCCTGGTCGGCAAACCACGATTTTAGGTAATGAGTCGCTTGAACTCAAGCCCTCTTCGGGGAACCACCTAACATCTCTGTATGCCCATTTTTAACCTTTTCTGTACATGCAACATTCTGAAATTTCTAAATCATGAAAGTCTGAAATGTCTGTTAGTCTGAGTCTGATATGGCATTAGTCTGAATTGGTATCGTCATACCAAGACCTTGCAAGTCATGATTTTTCTGAGCCATAAAGTACTAAGCAAAAGCTTTCATTCAAAACATAGTTTAGACCACCCAAAACATGCAACTGATGTAAAGGATTTCATATTCCGAACTTAAAGTTCAATTCATACAGAAATTTCATCAAACATATGGTGGTCATGTGCATTTTGGCAAAACCATGCATTCTTTCAGTACATGCATATTCAACATTCACAACCCTCTCTTTCGTGTTCAAGAATCGTATTCCAAACATAGCAAAAATCAAAGCACTTCATATCATAATTTCTTTTCTTCAAGATGTCTTTCAAAACAATTTATATTGCGTGAAACATGGAAAAATTTACATTAAGCGAGGGGTTACATGAAAATAATGCTTTAAAATCATATTTCAGGACAAACACATATATACATATACATATAATTTTCAAACCACTTTGGGGGAAAGCCAAAAGGCCAAAATAATATCATTAAAGCTTCTAAAACATTAGTATGCACATGAATTCGAAAACCCGATACTTCAAACATGATTTCTATGCACATGAGATTTTAGGGAAAACCCCGCGTACCTCTATTTCCAAGGATAATAGATGTTTCTTGAAGCTTGCGGATTGGTGATTCTGAATATGTAATTATCTTTGAAAGCTTACGGTCGAATCTTGAACTATTTGGGTTTTTATTTTGAAACCCTAAGGAGAATTCTTGAGCAATTTTGAGGAAAGCATGTGTATTATGGTGTTTGAGGGATTAAATCCCGTGTTGGTGGTATATATAGGGGTGGAGGATGACCAAAATACCCCTAAGGAACAATTAAGGTCAAATCTGTCCCTCAGTTGACAGTTTGATAGGCTGGAGTAAATCGATTATAACCTTTTACCCATATAAAAATATTGGATTAAACCAACTTCATTTGAAATAGGACTCAAATATCTTTCGTTTGATATTTTATAGCTCACACATTTCATTATATACAGGGAGTTATGATCGTTTGAAGTTGACCCTGAAATGCTGAAAACTGGGCAATAGGCTATGCGTTTTGCTACTGTTTTGAAATCCAAACGCAGCCTTATGTGTTCTGAAAAATTCCAAAACTTATCTGAGATGTACTATGAGATTGCCCGATCGTAACGCAACTTGAAAATCTAAAAATGAAGGTCTGGAAGGTCGAGAAGTTGTATCCCGAAGATTGCCAGCTAAAATGACACTAAGTCTCATTATACACTTAGAAAATTTTAAGTCATTAAGTCTAAGAGCTCAATATTAAAGACTAATCTATGCACGCCTTTTACAGGGCGTTACAAAGATAGACCTACGTTAGAAGTATCATCAGTTAAGGTTAGGGAGTCTGATCTTCCCAAAATAGCTTTCCAAAATCGATTAAATTAATTGTCTGATATATGTATGTGTTTTATGAGTTTGAATGATGAATTGAGAGAATGAACTATTATAAATCCCTCTCTTGTTTACAAGTCTCTTGTTTTCGTAAGCTATCATTTATTCAAAATGCATTATTGAAAACATGAAATAAATGTCTTGATCTTGTTTATGACTTGATTATGGTTTAGAATTGAAGAGGGGGGGGGGGGGGGAGTGTCTTGCTTGGTGTTAAAGATTAAAGATGTTTATTGGGAAGATTGCATGTTTTTGTCACAAGTTTCATGACCACTACATATTTGTCGAAATGCTGAAAAGAATGATTTTTACATGATTCGATAAAAGTTTGAAGTGTGAACTTTTGAATTGTTTGAAGTATGGTGGTCCAGGATTTATTCTTTGAAAGAAGAGATTTTTATATGACAATTATGGCTCAGAAACATGACTTGCAAGTCTTGGTATGACGATACCAATTCAGATAATGCCATAGCAGATTTGAAAAGACTAAGGATACATATTTTGCTTAGATTTTTCAGAACTTAATTTCAGAAAGATGCATGCTTAAAACAAACTAAAAATGGGTTTAAGAGATGTTAGGTGGTTACTCGAAGAAGGCATGAGCCATAAAACCCATTGCCCGAAATTGTGTTTTGCCTATACAAGTTATTTTTTTACCCGAAAGGGAAATTGTACGCTGGCGACGACCCTGTGGCATAGTAGATAAGCAGATACTCCAACCCTTGCGGCAAATTTGGGTTGGGGGCTTGGCCACCGAGTTAAGGGAGGATCCCATATAACCCGTGGGATACTTTCAGATATGTAGGGTGTACCACCAAGTTCAGAAGTAACATAAAGCACAGAATTGCATTGAGAAGATTGTTTTAAGATCATTTGAGATGGCCCAGGTATTTTAAACTATCTCATGCATAATGTTTTATGAATTGCTCTCACCTATGTTATATAGGTATAAATTTATTATTTTGGATTGCTCTGCGTACCAGTACAATTGTATTGACCCCATATATGAGGTCCTACAAAGCCGTATAGTTATTCAGACGGAAGTGAGGTATGCAGTTGGTGAGCCTTCTCTATTCCGGAAGGCCTATTTCTTTTTAGACACTTGTTAATTACTTTGATTTAGGTCTACTGAGGGCCTTATCCCAGATTTAGATAGTTGTTAATTTCGTATGTAGTAGAGATTTCGCAGACTGATTCAGATGTTGTCTAGATGTTGATGGATTTCTTTCTGTATTGTTAAATTGAATACAAGAGTACGACCATGATTCCGTAGTGATTTATATTTCTGCATTTTTTCTTTATTGTATGAGCATTGTGCATGATTATCAGATATAGAAGAGCGCCCGAGCCTCCATGGTCCGGGATGCTCGTTACGGCCAGGGCCCCGACTTGGATCGTGACATTCACGCAGGTCTAGAATTAATCCATGTTTTGACTGAAGCAACAAAGCCGAAAATTTCACATAGTAATGTCATCGCATTTGATTAAACACACAGAAATATGTTTGCAACAAACCAATTCAACCATATTAAGCTTCAAAATAGGGACTAAGAATAATTAAGCCCGGGAAAGCACCAAGCGAAAGCGAAGATGTAGCTGAAACTTCTTGCAATCTACAAAAACCAATATCATAAGATTTACTACCATCAGCTTTGAAGACTCCGAAGTTCCTCTCTGATGTTTGATCTGTCTTTTGATACTCATTAAACAGTGCAAAAATTCACGCCTTCAACATTTTTTTTTGGCCGCAAAGGAGTTCCTTTCCTCTTGGCGAGCCTTTATGCAGTTACAGTTATATAATCTATCATTACTTTGGGTGGCAGCAGGTTCATTGTTGTTCCCATGAGAGATTTCTTACAAAGAGGAGCATTGACATGGTCAATGGAAGCAACCATACGAATATGAGAACCAGCAACAATCTTTGCAAGACATAGTTGGCTGTCAGAATCACGTAATCCAGGACCATCAATATTATGAAAAAGAATGCAAACAAAACACTCCTCAACTTCAAGGTCTGGTTTGTCTAGAAAGATAAGGTGGCCAGATGGATCTGGTGTTAAATGACTGCTAGCTTTTACACACACTTCCTGAGGTAGTCTTTTGTAGCAATTTTAATTGACCCCAAAGGAGCTCAGCCAGTGTTACCACCACCTGAAATTATAAATCAACAACAACAGTTACTCAGAAATGTATAAAATCAAAATTCTAATAGCTTTGGCTATGCTAATCTTATCGATGACGATTTTGTTAATTTTTTTTTTTTTAGGTATTTCATGGCGAAATAAGAAATTGTATTTTCCTAGGTATCAAAAATATAGCAAATAAAGGAAATAAAAAAAGAAATAGCGGATTCCTTCATTTCTATGGTTACTTCTTAAACGACGAGGTCTTGTCTATACGCTGGAGTCTTTACTTTATACTATAATTTAATATCTATTTAATCAACTAATTGATGTTATTAGGAAATTGTATAGTTCACACGCTTTGAATCTACCCATGAATTATCAAGTAATAGATCTCTCACAATCAAATCAAAATGTTGGAAGAAGAAAGGACTTGGCTAAGCATTTTTATTCGAACAAATATAGAGGTAGAACGGATGATTTTGTGTCTATTACTGGTTCTTTTCCTGTAATGGCCCTACTTACTGGAAACACACCTCAGCTTCCACAGTTTTCCTCTCACAACATACCCCCACCACTTTACCATTAATATCAGACATCATTATTCACACCACTCATTTTGTTTTGTTTCTCCATTTTTATAAGATATATACTCTCACCACTCTCATCTTCTACCGCATATTCACAGCAACACAGCAACAACATCAACAGCCAACCCTCACAGTTAATCTTCCATCTTTCAAGCACACATACACACAGGATAGGGAGAGATCGAGAAAGAGAGTGATGAATTGAGCAAGAAGAAGTTAGCACTTCTCTTGACTCTACTTTTTTATCTCAAAATTGGTTAATGTCATAAATTTATGGTGTGGCTTTGAATATTTTGAGCAAAAATATTAATTGTTGGTATGGATGACTTGTATGTCTAAGTTCGAATCTTCGTTGGATGTATATGTTTGAAGTTGATTTTAGATTTTTGAAAAGTGTTTTGATAATCGAAAAATTTGTTAACCATGGCTTGCGGATTAAACTTGTTGATTTGGGGGTCGGGATTGAAAAATTGATAGTCAAATAAGTTGAAGGTTGTTTGTTTTGATTCATTACTGACTATTGTCAAATTGGATAGTATCATGATAGGTCAAGTGGGTAGGAAATTGTAGGTTTGGGTAGACAAAATTTAGAAATAAGTGTTTCATTGGATGTTTGAATGTGGAGTATGTATTGAATTGTTTTCTACTTTATCGCATTCGATGCAAATGTATTCATTTAGCCGGGGAATGCTCCGAGGCCTTTTGTATTTATTCACCGGGGAGTGCCCCGACGTATCATGTTGGCGGAAAATGATCGTGATGAAGGCCCGGGACATCGGGTAAGGCATTGGAGCTTAGTCTAGATTTAGTTTAGAATAGGATTTATATTTTCGTATTTTTCTATTTTGGACTGTATAATTGGACTGGACTTTACATTTCGGATTGTTTTTGTTTCGTTTATTGTTTGATTATTTTGCTTATTTTTGTGTGGTTTATACATTTCTTAATGTCATTCTAGCCGATACGCTCTGCCAAGCGACCGTGGTCAAACCACAGAATCGAGGGATGCCTAACACCTTCCCCTCGGTCAACAGAATTCCTTAGCCGGAGTCTCTATTTCGCAAACCAGTTTAAGAGTCAAATGGTTTCGAAAAGAATTTTTCAAAGGTGACTTGGCACACCGGATTACGCCAAGTGGCGACTCTGAATAAATATTGTAAATAATTCTTTTTCGAAATAAAATTTTCATTTCTTGTCACTTAAATAATAAAACCCTTTCGACCCTTAAAATAAATCTCTTTTTGGAGTACGTAAAAAATGGGGTGTGATAGCTTCTGGTGACTCTGCTGGGGACAACAACAAGTTTTCAGAATTCGATCTATTTTTAGAGTCGTATCGGCTTTGTTTGGCATTACGAGTGTATAAGCTTGTTTGTGATTTTGTTTGCGTTATTGTTTTCACTTTGGTGCGTTTTTTTGTGCTCTGTATTTATAGTATTTATCCTATGTGTTACCGCTTTATATCTGTCATCATGAGTCCACCCCCGGCCTTCTTTCTGCAACAAGTCCATAGTACACGTGTTGTACACAACCTCTAGTTGAGTCACCCTTATTCTAGGGGGGTGCCGCCGGTGTTATGGAGTAGGTGGAAAGCAAAGCAGCCACTATCGACCATACGCTCCTCCGAACAACCTTGTTAGTGAACTACAACGTAGGTCAGCCTTTAGGTCATGCTTATGTGCATCATATTGAGACCTAATGGGGCCCACTTGGTCCTTTGTTGGAGATTCACCTCTAAAGCATCCCTACGTGCTAAATGTTGCATCTTTGAGGATAACGTGGTCATTTGACGGACTGATTTTTTTTTTTTTAAAATTGTTAGGAGTAAGGTGCGTAGGAAAAAATGAAAGAAAAAAATAGAAAAAAGTGAGTCAAAAAGAATGAAAAAAAAATGAAGGAATGTCGTAGTTTATTTTAGAATTCTTTATGGCTTTGGTTCTTCACAATCCAAAAAATCAAAAAGATTTTTTTCTTACGTTTTGCATTTGTCTTCTCAAAGTACCGTAAATTCAAAAATAAAAAAAATAAAAAATAATAAAAAATAATAATAAAAATAAATGATGAAAAAAAATGTGTTTGCCTTTTCTACTTATTTGTCAAAAACAAAAATATCAAAAAGTTTTTTTTTTCTTCATAATTGGTGGTGTCAGTCTTAGTTAAAATGTCTAGCTGAAAATTCAAAAGTTTTTTTTCGTTTGTTTTTGGTAGTGTCTCTTAAGTTAGGGTCAATTTATTAGTTAATAGTTAATTGTCTAATCTGAATGAACTACGGATACCTGATTCCCTTCCCTCGGGTTGGGATACGTAGGCAATCCTCAGTGGGTCCGGTAAATCTTTGTGTTGGGCTTTGTCTTCTTATTAGCCTAGGTCTCTCGCCCCGTAATCTAGAGTTTTACAAAGTAGATCGCCCAGTACTTATGTTCGGCAAATTGGAGTCATGAATGTGGTCTGTCCCATCGAGATATGTTTGCGTCAAAAATCCCAAGGGTTTGGAATCGTCTACTCCTGTCGAATTTTTGAGATAACGTCTTGTGTGTTGTTACAGGATGGATTTGTCCACCAAGTCTAGAGTTCTGATGGTTGTCAAGGTGCCCAAAAAGTTAATCAAATGGTGGTAAATGTTTAAATATGTTGATCAGCAGAAACTGGTTAAAATATTAGGTGATCTTACGAAACTTCTGCATGTTACCCCTCGTACAGATCTAATAGAGGCTTTTTTGACCTTTTAGGATCCGAGTGGTTTGGTATTCAGGTTTGGGGAATGTGAAATGACTCCTACTTTGGCAGAAATATCTAGTTTGTTGCATTTTCCCTATATCGAGAAGGATATGATCCGAGCACGAAATCATACTGGCGTGAGATTTTTGCAGTCATGTGGTTTAAAAAGTAAGGGTATCCGTTTGGGTTGTTTAAGTGATTCGTGGGTTTCCCTAGATTTTTTGTTTGCTAGATTCAGGACCTCGGAAGGTTTTGATTGCTTTTGGGATGAATTTCATGTGACTAAGGAGAAGTGAGAGAGAAAGCATCTTAAAGTCTTCACTCTCGCCTTGTTAGGTAATTTAGTGTTTCCACTAGAAGAAAGATGTATTAATACCCGTTTGCAATCTGTGGTGATGGCCCTATTTCATAAGGATCAAACGACGAGTGCATTAATCAAAAGGGCAGGTTCACTCTCATACCCATGATCTTAACAGAAATATATAAGGCTTTAATCGAAGTGAAGGGGGGAAGGAGATTTTTTGAGGGCAGTAACCTGATATTACAGTTATGGATGATGGAGCATTTGCATACGCCTTCTTTAGTTAGACCAGACGTGTTAGATCGTTGTATTCCCAATCGAGTGAAAGCTATGGACTCCAGGTTGCATTTGGATAAATTCTGGTTACCCGTGGGAGTCGAGTCTTGGATTGAATTTCTTGAATCAAGAACCAAGGATAACATTTTGTAGACTTATCTATGGCATTGACCAAAGATAGTATTGTTGGGTTGTCAGATGCAGCTCCCTTTAGTTATGTTAGGGCTCAATTGCACTAGACCATACCGTCCTTCTAGGGTAATGTGCCAGTTGGGTAGGTTGCAGGACGTGCCACAAGCAGTGGATCTTCTGAAGAATGTTGAGTACTTTAAGGACCAAGCCTTAGGTGAGAGCAAGTACGAGCAGTTTTCAAAGCATGCAACAAAGCTGGGTGTGGACACACTCAAAGAAAGTTTGGATAATCCAGTCCACACTCAGGGATATGAGGTCTGGCTTTAATCTATCCCTTGAGGTATCAGTCAACCCTTACCAGCGCAGCTTAGAGGGAGAATACAGGAAGAATGCATAGTAGACGACCATCAGGATGAAAGCGTAGGGTCCAAAGTGGAAACGCTGAGGGTTCAGTTAGCAGATTTGCGCAAGATGATAGAAAGATGTCAGAATAATATTTCCAAGTACACTCCTCATGAAGCAGGAATACGGGCCCGAAGCTTCTTCCAGTATTAGGGTGTCTTTACAGGATATGCTATAAAGTTTAAATAGGAGAAAGAGAACTTCAGAGGCAGGTCCATATCAGCCAGGGTCATCACGTAGAGCACCAATCTGAAAGAGCATTTCCTGTCTTATTTCAGTTTGAGTCTTTTATGTGTCTTTCATCGTAGGGTGGCGTCTACTTTAAGTTGCAGTCAAGTTGTGTTGGTACTAGGTTCTTTATTAGTAATTTTACCTATGTTGTCTTAGGGGTCTAGAATGTCGTTTCGTATTTGTTGTTTAGTTTTAAAGTGGTCCCAAACTTTTGTACGTCTTTGTTGTTTTCTTTCTTCAAAATGTTATAATGTTACGTATTTCCTTGTTTGTTTATTTTCGTTTTCGTAAAAAAAAAAATAATGATGATTGGCCCGAACTATGCAAGATCTGATTCATGTACAACATGATATGTAGGCAACCTGCTTTTGGGTTCGATCTAATCATTTTGTTTTGTTGTCTTTCATTATTTTTCCTCTTCTAAAGAAAAAACAAAAGCCATAAAGAATGATAAAATAAAGGTAGATAACGAGAGAAAATAAAAGAGCAGAGATGGATATGAAAAAAAATAATAATATAACGATAATAATAAGTGTAGATAAAAAAAAAGAATGACAAAAATCAGGATGATGTTAAAATGACCTTGCTACCCTCAAAAGCTGGTAGAAATAAACATGAAGTTAGGATGATTTTACCAATGTGATTCCCATGCTTGCTGTATGCTCTAATACTAACGGATGTCGTCTTTGATGAGCATGTTCTTTCAGATAACAGTGGTAGGTTTGCAGCACTCTGGCTAGTCACCCATACTTTACTAGATCCAAAGCAAAGCTCTCCATGGCTAGCAGGGAGATTGAAAATTTGCTCATTGACCCGGATCAGGATCACAGGGAAGAAAGTTTTGAACACAATGATGAGGTAGTAAGGCTCAGACAATAATTGATAGATTTGCACCTGGCATGGGCTAGTGGAATGCCTCCTCCTCCGCTCCCTATTCCTACTGAGTCACCTGAGCACGCGCCAGGATTCACTCCGTGACATTATTATCCTGGTAGTTCTGGTGTGCCCTTGGCAGCTCCCCAATCAAGACCAGCTACTCAGCCAGTGCCACCAATCACACTGGTGTTCGTGGCTCCGCCACCGCATGAAACTCCCATATATGTTGCGCGTCCCATAATAAGGCTTCCTAGGTCTGTCAGTGAGCCAGTACTGAAGGTTTCAGATAGTCAGTATTATGCCCCGGAGCCTACTTTGAGAGTGAATGAACCATATGGGTACACTCAGCCGCCTGGATTTCCATTTGATATGGAGAAACCTGTTGCAGCAGAGGAACAGGATATCATAGCCCGAAAATTAAAGAGTTTAGAGCAGGCTATGAGAAATCTGCAAGGGGTCGGAGATTATAGGAGTGCTTCCTATAAAGATCTTTGCATGTTCCCAGACATCAATCTTCCCCCCGGTTTTAAGATGCCTAAGTTCAAGAAGTATGCAGGACACAGTGATCCTGTGGCACACTTAAGACATTATTGCAACCAGTGGAGGGCTGCAGGAGGAAAGGAAGAATTGCTCATGGCCTTCTTTGGTGAGATTCTTTCAGATCTGGCCTTAGAATGGTTTATCAATCGAGATATCGATAAATAGAACAACTGGGATGATTTGGCTTCTGAATTTTTTCAACATTTTCAGTACAACATCGACTTGATTCCGAACAAAAAATCCTTGGTCAACATGAAGAAAAAGAGCACTGAAGGTTTTAGGGAATACGCGATAAGGTGGCATGAATAGGACGCTAGGGTAAAATCTCCAATGAAATAAAGTAAGTTGGTAGAAGTTTTCATTTAGGCGCAGGATGAGACCTATTTTCAACATTTACTTCCGGCAATGGGAAAGTCTTTTATGGAAGTCCTCAAAATAGGGGAGATGATAGAGGATAGAATTAAGACTGGCTAAATAGTGAGTTTTATTGCATTAAAATCCACCACTCAAGCAATTCAAGGTGGATCTGGTGCATTTCGAGGTTAAATCGAAGACTATACTCCCTTACACTCATATTACCCTGTCGAAGATTTAAGAATTGATCTGCACGGGCCTGACGAGTCTCAAATGGAAGATAATGATCAATAAATGCATCTTTGAACTCTCCCCACGTAGTTGGAGGTGCATCAATACCCCTAGATCGTTTCCAATCCTCGTACCACAATATAGCCTCTCCTTTCAGTCTATATGCTGCTAGCTCAACCATCTGTTTACCGGATATGTGCATAACATCTAGAGCCCTTTGGGTTTGATTGACAAAGTCCTGTGGGTCTTCGTTAATATCTGATCCGGTAAAAGTAGGAGGATCCAGTTTCAGAAAATCCTGTGTCCGAAGGCTAGCTGCTCTATCCGTACCACTAGAACCTGTGGTAGGAATAGCTTGCCCTTGAACTTGACCGGCAACTATATGCGTCAGAAGTTGTACTGCATCCCTCAAATCTCGATCAACAGCATTAATAGATGGCTCTTCCGGAGGAAAAGAAGCTCCTGATATATGCTCATCTTGAGACTCACTTTGTTCAGCTTGTGCTGGTGGTGACTTACTAGTACCTTCTCTGTCCACTACATCTACTCGCTTCCACTTATTCTTTCTCCTTGTAACCGACATCGTTACTCTAATAAATATAAAAAAACAATTGGATTAAGCAATCGATTATGACTTTATCTCTAATATGGGCTGTATTGCACGATCTAAGAAATGAAGAGTGGAAACAATCCCTAAATGTCCAATAGCCTCCTGTTTATAGATGCGGTGCCCAACACATCGATAAACGAGATTCTATGTAGACACGACTTTGTAGACTCACTAGGACGAACTTCTCTGATACCACTTCTGTCATACCCCAAATCCCATTGGAGCGGACAAGCACCTGTAGCCGAGGAGGCCCGAGAGAACCCGTTCATAACCTACACTTTCACATTTACATTACTTATGAAAATTAGAAATTTGGCCAGCACTTCGTTGTAAATAGAAGAAAACAGTACCTATATCAGCCCAGCAGACACACAAAAATATATATATAAACAGTAATTGGCCGTCAGAGCCATCACGTCTATCAACCAAACACTCCTATGGCTGTACAATATGTCTACAAAAGCCTCTACATAGATACACAACTGAGTTAGGGTCGGGACAAACTCCCGCCCACAAAAGACTTTTATACAAATACCAAAAATACATATAGAAATGACTTGGGATGACCCGAAACAACTGGAGCTCACCACTAACAACAGAATGTCCTGGCTCTTACTGCGGAGGTGTATGGCCTGAAGTACCTATTCCTGCAGGCATGAATACAGGTCCCCCGTGAGGGACGTCAGTACGGAAATATGTACTGAGTATGTTAGGTAGTGAGTATCAAGATGAGATACAAAAGATCAACAGAACCCAGATACCAATGAATAAATAGTATGAGTAGACCACACTTAAAAGAGCTGATGGGATACCTGCACATTACTTTCATATCATTACTTCCCATAATCCTTATCAATACATAACATATGTCATACAATGGCTAACTGATCAGTGGTACTAATACAATACATCAGGGACCACCCCTGTAATAGCATATATACATAATCTTTATAATACAATGGCCAACTGATCAGTGGTACTAATACAATACATCATATCATCAATTTAAAATACAGACATTTCATTTCTTAATTCAATTAATCTTTGAGATTGGTTACTTTGTGGTCACACCTTATGGAACTTGAAACCATGATACCTCAATAGGAAAAACATGTAAATAGGTAATAAATATCATGAAAATGAAGTAGAGAATCATGGATACCTCATTAAACCATTTCGGAGTCAACAATAGTATATGGACATTTTTTTTGACTAGCCGGACATCTTAAAAGTGAAAACAAGTTCAATTGGTAGTGTCGAAGGTCATATGATGTTATTATGTGTCATGTGTCGTAGGAAAATGTTGGAATCTTACTTGAGAGTGCCATGGGTCATTATTCATGCCAAAGATTAGATAGAGTATGTCTTACATACCTTGATATAACCACTTCAATACAAGTCCAACTTGACTTCCCGTACTCTTCGAACACTTATCTACAATAAGTCATTTGTGGTAAACTAGTATTAGCAACCAAACCTTACCATTTAGGTATTAACTTCACCAAATAATGTCTAGGAAGTAATCCTTTAACTCATCAATAAGAGTGCTACATACATCCTCTTATACTCTTATTACATTCACATATCATGCATTTTCATGAAATATCCCTCAACATCACTCTTAGCCTTTATTTCCCTTCTTAATCACCATCCAATACCAACATGATCACTAGGCATACATAACCACTAATATAATGATATATCACCACAATTCATCCTCCATAATCCAATACAACAACTTCCATAATTTACTACTAACAATTTATACAAAACAATTCATAACTATGTTTCTGGTTATCTTCCAACATCAAGACATACTCATAATCCTTTATCAATACTTATTCATGGATAAGAATCAAGAATAAACAATATTCATACCTTAAAAATGAACTCTTGCATTTAGAATCCTCCTTACATAACCATGGGGTGCTTCTCGAAGCTTTCGAGATGGTGAACACAACTACGGAACCAATTCGAATTTTCTACGGTTGAATCACAAAATATTTGAAGTTGAAATTAGGCTAGGGTTTCACCTTCTCTTAATAATTGGATGATATATGATATATATGAGGCTAAGTGTAGGTTTATAAAGACTCATTTTCGTCCAAGAGGTAATAGAAAATGACCATTTTGCCCTAAAAATTTAAATAAACCCGAATCTGTCCCCAGTGGACAGTTTTGACAGGCCGAAGTAAATCGATCATAACTCTTTGCTCCGGTATCGGATTTGGGTGAAACCAATTGCATGGAAATATAATTCAAAGGAATTTCATTTTCATATAAAGTATACCACCCAGTTCTTACTTTACAAGGAGTTATGGTCGTTTAAAGTCGACCCAAAAATCTGTCCCACAATTCTGTTTTTTTTTTTGATAGGCTGTAGTAAAACTGGTTTAGCTCCTTACTCGGACATTGGATTTCGATGAAACCAATTTCATAGGAAAGAAGACTCTCGTAGATTTTCGTCAATATATAGAAGCTCACACAGTTCTTTTTGTACAAGGAGTTATGATCGTCTAAAGTTGATCCAAAAAAATAATTGCCTAGCTGCAGTAATTTTCCTGCAGATTTACTGTTCACAGGCTTCCCGGCCACCCTTTTGAAATTTCGAATGTGCTCACTTAAATGAAATACTCCTCTGTTTTGGGCAAATTTTATATTGTTGGAAATCTTATTCCAATACCTACACATACAACTATTGACGGGATACTTCTGAACACCATAAACTTAATTTAACCCATACGCAAGCCTTTAGGACTCCATATAATCGCGATAAGTGTACGAAAAAATTTACGGGGTGTTACACGTCATACCCGACTTGCAAGTCAGCAATATCACATTAACTTTCCTACTTCTCATACCATTTACAACATGCACATATGTATGACTTTCACACCATTAAACAGATACACCATGGTTCTCAACATGCAATCATTCAAGAAGTTTAATCATTTATGAGTAATGTCATATCAATTGCAAAACTCATGCTCTCAATGGTTTAACACAAGTATAATATGGGGTATAAACATTATCATGGGGAATTTAGAAAATTCACAACTCATGTACATCGCACCCCTTTGAAATTTCAGGTCACATGTTCACAATTCAACCATTTAAACACATTCAAACAAATAACCCCATGATATCTCAATATTTCTTTCAAAATTATATATCAAAACATGTTATTTGTATCAATTGAAAAACCCCATTTGTAAAAACATATATATACTTGTATAAATTTAAAGTCTTGCGTAAATTCCTTTTTGAAAACATGCCTATAAAATTTAGGACAACCTCACGTACCTCTATTTATGAAATTAACGGGTGCTTCTTGAAACCTATATTGCAGTGATTTCGATTCTTCAATTTATTTTGAAAACTCACGGTTAAATCTTGAGATATGTGGGGTTTTACTTAGAAACCCTTATACAAGTTCTTGACCAATTTTGATGAATGAGACTCTATTTTAGCTTTCTAGGGATTAAATCCCGTGTTGTTGATGATAGGGGGGTGAAAAATACCCATAATTCCCTTAATAATTTGGGAAAACTGAAGAGATTGGCCTGGGGCGATCCACCAGGCGTAGCCCTCCCTAGAGTACCGCCCTAGGCCAGGCGTCGCCTGCCTTATCGCGGGCTCCTTCCTAGGCTAGGCGATCCAGCGGGAGGCGCGGGCTAATCACCTGATGCTATTGGAATTGACACCTAAACGTGCCCTTAAGCTCGTCTAAAAATCTTGAAACTCACTCGGGATGTACTACGACCTTTCCCCATCGTAACATAATAAGAAAATCTAAAAATGGAGGTCGGGAAGGTCAAAAATAAAATCCTCAAAGATTACGAGCTAAGAAAATGAGTCCAAGTCTTTTGACATTTTGAATTATTTTCAAGTTTCTCATTACATGCCCATGCTAATAACAGACAATGTATTGCACGAATTTTTACGGGGCGTTACATTATCCCCCCTTGGGATCATTCGTCCCCAAATGATGATACAAAATACAGTCACGCAAGATTTCAAGTATACTCAGACATAGAAAAGAAGACATAAAGGAAGAATTGTACCTTCCATATCATCATTTACCGGTACAAATAAGTTTGGGTATCTGACTCGCATGACATCTTCGGATTCCCAAGTAGCTTCTTCAACTTTTTGATTCCTCCACAACACTTTAACTAAGGCTATATCCTTGCTCCTCAATTTTCTCACTTGACGATCTAAGATTGCTACAGGATCTTCTTCATAAGACAAGGAGTCTGACACCTTGATTTCTTAAACAGGCAATACTAATGAATGGTGTCATATGCACTTTTTCAACATACATATATGGAATACCAGGTGAACAAAACCCAAATTTGCAGGAAACTCTAACTCATATGCAACTTCACCTATCCTTTTAATAATCTGGTATGGTCCTATATAACGAGGACTCAGCTTACCTTTCTTCCTGAATCATATAACTCCCTTCATGGGAGAAACTTTAAGAAATACCCAATCTCTAACCTCAAACTCTAAATCTCTTCTTCTAACGTTTGCATAGGATTTCTGATGACTCTGATCTGTCTTAAGTCATTCTCTGATAATTTTCACATCCTCCATCACCTGATGAACAAGATCAGGCCCAAACAATCGTGTCTCACCAACTTCATACCACCCTATCGGAAACCTGCATCTTCTCCCATACAACGCTTCAAACGGTGCCATCTTAATACTGGCATGGTAGCTATTATTGTAACAGAACTCAATCGACGGAAAATGATCTACCCAACTACCTTTGAAATATATTACACAAGCCCTCAATATATCCTTAAGGGTTTGAATGGTGCGTTCGGCTTTCCCATCAGTTTGAGGATGGAATGCAGTGCTTAAGTTCACCTGGGTATCTAAACCCCTTTGAAAAGACTTCCAAAACTAAGAAGAGAACTGCGTACCTCGGTCAGATATAATAGAGATAGGTTCTCCATGTAGACGGATTTTTTTCTCAACGTACAACTTCGCATAATCGTCTCCCAAATAATTATTCCTCACAGGCAAAAAGTGGGATGACTTTGTCAACCGATCTGCAATCACCCAAATGTAGTCATACTGGTTTCGAGACTTTGAAAGTCCTATAATGAAGTCCATATTTATCATCTCCCACTTCCATAAAGGCAGATCTATCTCTTGGGAAGTACATCCTAGCCTCAAATGTTCTACCTTCACTTGTTGACAGTTCAAACACTTTGAAACAAAATCCGCTACATCACGTTTTATGTTATTCCACCAATACAAAGTTTTGAGATCATGGTACATCTTAGTAGAGCACGAGTGAACAACATATCTCGAAGTGTGAGGCTTATCAAGGATTATTTCCCGCAGTCCATCAACATTTGGAAAACACAACCTACCATGATATCTCAGAATACCATCACCACCAATTTTAAATAACATTACCTTTTGTTGACCCACATCTTTCTTGATTTGCATCAAGATGGGATCTTCAATCTTGTTTCTCTATAACTTCAGCACAAAGGGATGACTTAGCTATCTCATGAACAATCACCCTTCTATCTTTGAAATCTAAGAGTTGCACTCCCAGATTTGCAAGGCAGTGAATATCCTTCACTATCCCTCTCTTCCCCTCTTCAACATGAGAAAAACTGCCCATAGACAACCTACTGAGAGCGTCGGCTACAACATTTGCCTTTCCTAGATGGTAATGCAGGCTCATATCATAGTCTTTCAAAAGATCCATCCAACGCCTCGTCCTAAAGTTCAATTCTTTTTACGAGAAAACATACTGCAAACTTTTTTGGACAGTATAAATATCAACATGCACTTTATAGTGATAATACCTCCAGATTCTAAGTACAAACACCACGACTGCTAACTCCAAGTCATGAGTGGGGTAATTTCTCTCATGCACCTTTAACTGCCTAGATGCATAAGCTATCACCTTACCATGTTGCATCAGTACACAACTAAATCCCACACGGGACGAATCATAGTATACCACAAAACCATCTACACCCTTGGGAAGAGTCAAAACGGGAGGAGTAGTCAGCTTGCCTTTCAACTTCTCAAAACTATTTTCACACAAATCAGACCACACAAACTTTACCTTTTTCTGAGTCAATTTAGTGAGCGGAGCAGCTATGGAAGAAAAACTCTCTACGAACCTTCTATAATAACCCGCCAGACCCAAGAAGCTCTGAATATCGGTTAGAGTCGTGGGTCTAGGCCATTTTTTCACTCCCTCAATCTTTTGGGGATCCACTCTAATCCCGTCACTAGATACAATATGCCCCAATAAGGCAATAACATTCAGCCAGAATTCATATTTGGAGAACTTAGCATATAACTGATGATCCTTAAGGGTCTGAAGGATAATTTGCAGGTGATTGGCATGGTCTTCCTCACTTTTAGAATAGATTAGAATATCGTCAATGAACACTATAACGAACAATCTAAAAACTGACAGAACACCCTATTCATAAGATCCATGAAGGCTGCAGGGGAATTAGTCAACCCAAAGGACATGACTAAGAACTCATAGTGACCATATTAGGTTTGGAAGGCTGTTTTGGGAATGTCTAACTCCCTAACCTTTAACTGATGATAGCCCGAACGAAGGTCTATTTTTGAAAAACACTTATCACCCTGAAGATGGTCAAAAAGATCATCGATCCTAGGAAGAGGATATTTATTTTTAATAGTGACCTTATTTAACTGGCGGTAGTCTATGTACATACGAAGGGACCCATCCTTCTTTCGCATGAAAAGTATGGGTGCACCCCATGGGGAAACACTAGGACGAATAAAGCCTTTGTCGAGGATGTCTGTGAGCTATACTTTTAACTCTTTCAGTTTCGTGGGAGCCATACTATATGGTGGAATGGAAATAGGATGAGTGTCTGGAAATATATCAATGCCAAAATCTATCTCCCCATCAAGTGGTATCCCTGGGAGATTTTTGGGAAAGACTTCTGAAAACTCATTCAATACAGGGACTAACTGAAGAGGAATACTTTTAACCCTGGAATATTTTACTCGGATTAGATGATCCATACAACCTCTGGAGATGAGCTTTCGGGCTCTAAGATAAGAGATAAAGTGACCTCTATGCGCCACAGAATTCCTTGCCCACTCAATTGATGACTCATTTAGGAAGGAAAAAGTAACCTTCCATGTTACGCAATCAAGTGTGGCATAACACGAATGGAGCCAGTCCATCCCAAGGATAACATCAAAGTCTACCATATCAAGTTCTATAAGGCCTGCCATAGTATCCCGCCTAAGAATAGACACAACACAATTTCTATACACTCTTCTAGCAATAACAAAATCACCTATAAGAGTGGAAACACTAAAGGGTTCTACAATAACTTCGGTCTCAAACCCAAAATCAATAGCCACATAAAGGGTCACATAAGATAAGGTAGACCCGGGATCAAGAAACACATAAACATTACGGGAAAAGATTCGTAATGTATCGGTGATAGTATCTGGTGAAGATTCCACCTCCTGGCAATTAGTCAAAGCATATAACCAGTTACGACCGCTCCCGGCAGCTGAAGGAGCACCCTTAGGAGGAGGAACTGTGAAGATGGCTTGGGGCTTAGTGCCCCCCTGCATTTCCTCTAGCAGAAGGGCAATCTCTCTAAAGGTGACCCACCTTGCCACAAGAATAACAATTTCTCCCCTCGAAATAACACCTTCCTGGGTGATTCTTTCCATATGTCTCACACCGAGTATAAGTACGACACTGTTGGGCCACACTGCCCTGCGCTTGAGTATCTGGGGCTCTGGATCCTTAATGAGTCTAGAAAGTATGAGATTGTCTGTCTGATGGAGGTCTGGGCGTTGGGGAGCTGCAGTAGACTGTGCATTACCCTAATTCTTCTTCTTCTTTTTCTGCCATTTATTTCCCCACTTACCGCTTTGAGGCTGACTGTGACCCTGGTCGGCAGATCTAGCTCTTTTTTCCTGTCTTTCTTTCTCTCTAGCTTTAGAAATCTTCTTCTTCTCCTCTACCTGTTGCATTTGAACTGTCAGCCTAGAATAGTCTAACTCCTTGTTCGGTATATCTCTCTGTCACTTAAGCACCAGATCATCTGACAGGCTGGATGATAACTTCCTCATTCGGGTCCTCATATTACTCGTCATCTCAGGAGCATAATGGGCCATCTGATTGAATTTTAGAGT
Source organism: Capsicum baccatum var. pendulum (assembly GCA_030864225.1). Classification (NCBI taxonomy): domain Eukaryota; kingdom Viridiplantae; phylum Streptophyta; class Magnoliopsida; order Solanales; family Solanaceae; genus Capsicum; species Capsicum baccatum. The sequence goes on along the minus strand of CM061561.1, from coordinate 262,807,466 downwards.
ATACTCTTGAACACTCATATTACCCTGCTTAAGGTTCATGAACTCCTCAGCCTTTGCCTTCCGCAACTCTAAAGGGAAGAACCGGTCAATAAAAGCATCTACAAACTCATTCCATATCGAGGGCTCAGCATTGTCACCCTTTGCATCTTCCCAATCATTGTACCACTGATTTTCCACCTCTTCTAGATGATATACAACTAATTCTACCCCTTCTACTACCAATTCTACCCCTTTTACTTCATCAACATGCATCACTTTGAAGATCTTTTCCATCTCATCTACAAAGTCCTGCGGATCCTCTTCTACTTTAGTACTTGTGAATTTGGTCATCCTCATAAATTGGCTCACCCGTGTAGCTTCAGAAATAATAGATGCAGACCCAGTATCTTCTGACAGCTGAGTCTGTGTAGCCACCAACTGTGTTAATATGTGAATAGATTGTCTGAACTTTGCATTTGATATGTTCCCCTATGAAGTCGGGGTATGGTTCATATTGGTATGTGGAGCCCAAGGTGGACTGGTTGGGACTTAAGAGACTCCCGAGTAGGGACAAGGTCTGGAGAGGGAGCGCTGTTACATGTCCTCATCCTATAAGAGGGACAAACTTCATCATTCTGAGCACTCTGATTAGTATTGCGACGAGGAGGCATGACTGTTATTTTTGTAAGACAAAAGATCACTGATTAGGAACAGACTTGACTCTGAAGCACAAACTAATTCACAAAGAAGGGAAACATTTCCTAAAAACCTGGTAGCCTTCTGCTTATAAGTGTGGTGCACTACACACTCATAAATAAGACTCTACCCGATGCAATTTCACAGATACCTGGGACCATGAACCATGCTTTGATACCAAGTTTGTCATGACCCAAACTGAGGCCCTGTCCGTGACAAGTATTCCGAACCATAAAGGCCCGAAACACCCCTATCTATCTGGTAATCATGCACATAATTCATATGATAATAAAATATGCGAAAGATACCCAACATTACAAAAACATGGTCATAAATCAAATGAAATCAACAAAGGGAAAATAATGTCCCACAACATCTATCGACATCTGAACAATCGTCTGCGAAATCTCTACTACATGGCTGAAGCAAATAACTATTCGAAAACTGGGACAATGCCCCCAGTAGACCCAAAACTACTAAATGATAAATAAAACTACCTGATAATCAGGCCTTTCAGAATATAGAAGGCTCACCAAGTGACTCTGCAAATTTGCTTAAGAATCTACTGATTTTCTAGACTCCTATACTGTGCCTCCGAACCTGGAGGAGGGGGGGAGGGGGTCAATACAAATGTACTAGTACGCAGAGAAATTCAAAACAAAAATACAATATTTTTATGAGAATGTAGGTGAGGGCCATTATAAAGCAATTTCGTATCAAATCATTTGAAAACACATGGGCATAATGTAATAATTTCCCAACAAAAATGCAATGCAAATGAGTTAGGTGGCATACCCTACAATATCATATTTGCACCAACTGTCAAACCTCAGTTGCCGCCGAGATTAGAGTATACAAGATCACAAAATAGGGCTCCTAACCATGGTCTCATATTGGGATAATATGTATCAGATACACAAGATCACAAAGCAGGGTACCAATTTTCCTTGTCGGCAAATAGGGTTTCCAGCGATGAGCCCTTTCACTCAAATGAATACATTCATGTAAAATCAATACATTCAAACTTCATTTAATTCAATCACATATCATATTCTGTAGCGTATCGTCATACCCGACTTGCATGTCATCAGTATCACATCATTCTTTCATTCAACCATTATGTTCAACATATTTTAACATAAACAAATCAAGAAAAAGGGAAACATTTCTGTAAGACAAAAGATCACTGATTAGGAGCAGACTTGACTATGAAGCACTAACTAAATCACAAAGAAGGGAAATATTTCCTTAACGCCTAGTAGCCTCCAGCTTATAAGTTTGGCGTGCTACACACCCATAAACAAGACTCTTCCTGACTTGATTTTGCAGACACCCTGGGACCATGAACCATGCTTTGATTCAAACTAGGGCCCTATTCGTGATGAGCATTTCAAACCATGAAGGCCTAAAGCACCCCTATCTATCTGATAATCATGCACATAATTCATATGATAAAAGAAATGCGGAAGATACATAATACTATGGAAACATGGTCATGAGTCTAATGAAATTAGTAATGGGAAATAATGTCCCATAATATCTATCAACATCTGAAAACCTTATGTGAAATCTCTACTATATGACTAAAACAAACAACTGTCTGAAAAACTAGGACAAGGCCCCCAGTAGACCCAAAACTATTAAATGATAAATAAACTGCCAGACATTAGGCCTTTCGGAATATAAAAGGCTCACCACTTGTCTCTGCAAATCTGTTTGAATAATCTACTGATTTTCTGGATCCCTAGACTGTGGCTCTAAACCTGGGAGGGAAGGGGGTCAATATAAAATACTGGTACGTAGAGTAATCCACAACAAAGTAGAGATTTTTATATAAAGTAAATGAGAGCTGTTGTAAATCACATTACTACAAAAAGATTTCAAAAATACATGGGCATAGTATAATGATTTTTCAACAATAATGCAACACATCTGAGTTAGGTGGTACACCCTACAATTTCATATTTTCACCAACCGTCAAATCTAGGTTGAGGGAAAGACACATAAGATCACACATCAGGGTGTCTCAACCCAATAAATTATGTAGTGCACAAGATAACAAAGTAGGGATCCTAACCATAGTCCCAATTTGGGATGACATAATATCAGGTACATAAGATCACACGGCAGGGTACCAAGTTCCCGAGTCGGCAAACATGATTTCCAGCGTAGAGTTATTTGACTCGTGCTTTCTTCGGGTAACCACCTATCTCATAAAATCAATGCATTAAACTCATTTTAATCAATCACATGTCATACTCTACAAGGTATCGTCATACCCGACTTGCAAGTCATTAATATCAAATCAAATTTCCAACTTCTCATACCATTTACAACAAGCACATATGTATGAATTTCACACCATTAAACACATACACCATGGTTCTCAACATGCAATCATTCAAGAAGTTTAATCATTTATGAGTAATGTCATACCAATTTCAAAACTCATGCTCTCAATGGTTTAACATAGGTATAATATGGTGTATAAACATTATCATAGTGAATTTAGAAAATTCACAACTCATGTACATCTCACCCTTTTGAAATTTTAGGTCACATGTTAACAATTCAACCATTTAAGTACATTCAAACAAACAACCCCATGATATCTCAATATTTCTTTCAAAATCATATACCAAACATGTCATTTGTATTAATTGAAAACCCCCATTTGTAAAACATATAGATACTTGTATAAATTTAAAGTCATATAAATTCCTTTTTGAAACATGCCCATGAAATTTAGGACAAACCCACATACCTCTATTTACAAAATTAGTGGGTGCTTCTTGAAGCCTGCGTTACGGGGATTTCGATTCTTCAATTTGTTTTGAAAACTCACGGTTGAATCTTGAGCTATATGGGTTTTTATTTTGAAACCCTTATACAAGTTCTTGACCAATTTTGATAAATGAGACTCTATCTTAGCTTTCTAGGGATTAAATCCCGTGTTGTTGATGATAAGGGGATAGAAAAATACCCAAAATGCCCTTAATAATTCAGGAAAACTAAAAAGATTGGCCTGGGGTGATCCACAAGGTGTCGCCCGCCCTAGAGCACCACCCTAGGCCAGGCTTCGCCCGCCCTATCATGAGCTCCTTCCCAGGCCAGGCGATCCAGGGGCAGCACAGGCTAATCACTCGATGCTATTGGAATTGACACCCAAACGTGCCCTTAATCTCATATAAAAATCCTGAAACTCACTCGAAACGTCCTATGACCTTGTCCCATCGCTACGCAATAAGAAAATCTAAAAATGGAGGTCGGGAAGGTCGAAAATAAAATCTCCAAAGATTACAAGCTAAAAAAAGAGTCTAAGTCTTTTGACACTTAGAATTATTTTAAAGTTTCTCATTCCATGCCTATGCTAATAAGAGACAATGTATTGCATGAATTTTTACAAGGTGTTAAACCATCCCCACCTCGGTGCCCGACAGTCGATGACGATTTGAATGATTACGAGAGCGATGGCGATCATCCCATGAATATGGAAGATGACTGTGTGCATATGGAAGATGTTTCATCAGATTCTCAAGATACAAAAGAAGACTGTGGAATGGGATCCTAACTAGTACATTCTTTCTCTGATGGAACTAATTTCTATCGTGATCAAATATTTGTCGACAAGAAACAGGTCAAAATTCTACAAAACGAAGCAGTAGTGAGGCAGTCTTTTGATTATCATATGGAGAAGAGTTGCACCAAATTATTGAAGGTGAAATGCATATCTTCTGGTTGTGGTTGGTTGTTGCAAGAAAGGAAGTACAAAACCTCAAACAGATTTCACATATATAAGTATGTCGAGGTGCACACATGCGGTATTGAACACGCCACCCACAAGCATAATAAAATGTCATCCAATTTGATTGCTTCACTATTCGTAAATCATTTTTGGGATGGTAAGGGTCCAAGCATAAGTGAAATTCAAATGATTGTGTTCAAGGAGTTGCATTGCAGCGCAAACTGCTGGATATATTGGAAAGGAAGTGTAATTATGAAAAACATCATTCGTGGGACACTGGAGAACGGATATGCTTGCTTACCGAGGTTTTCTCACATGTGGAGTTGTTAAATCCAGGGCCTTCCTACTCGATCATGGTAAACCAGATCGATGGGTCGTTCATTTACTACTTCTTAGCATTCAGAGCTTATGGGGATATGCGCACATGAGAAAGGTAATTATCATCGATGGCACACATTTGTATGGGAAGTATGGGGGCGTTTTGCTGAGTGCACTTGCACAGGACATCAAAAATCACATCTTTCCAATTGCTTTTTGAGTCGTCGATAAGGAGAACGATGCTTCTTGTACCTTCTTCTTTCAGAAGTTGAAGTCTATCATAAAAGATAATCTAGATCTATGTGTCATCTCCGACAAGCAAATTAGCATCGCCAATGCCTCCTCCCGTGTATACAATCATGCACATCATGGACTTTGCATTAGGCACCTCGCTGAAAATCTCCGTATAAATCACCACTAAGGAGAACATCTTTATCTATTCTACGCTGTGGTAAATGTGTATTCCTTTGATGAGTTTAGAGAGAATTTTGAGGAATTAAAGTATAGTTGCCCCGAGGGAGCACATGTCCTTGAAAAAGTGCTTGGTTTTGAAAAATAGAGTAGATCACACTTCCCGGATAATAGGTACGATGTGATGACCACGAACATCGCTGAGTCGCTCAACTCAGTTTTGATGGATGAACGAGAGTACCCTGTTGTGCATATTCAATTCAACTGCTAAAAAATTTGGTGAAAAGTTTAGAGAGCGGTATGCCTATGTTGATGGTAAAAAGAACATATTTGTGCCGTGTGCAGAAAAGATCCTAAGGAATAACAAGAGTGCAAGTGATTTCTTGTATGTGACTAATCCAAATGGGGTTCTCGACCAGTATATGATTTTCGACAATGGTGTTACTGCCAAGGTCAATCTCTTGGAGAGGAGTTATTTTTGTTGGAAATTTGACTTGGTGAAAATACCGTGCAAACATGCGATGACAGCTTTGCGAGCAAAGTATAGCGATGACATAGGTTCTGGAAACTCCATCTACAAGTACTCTTCGCCAATTTATAAAGCTGCAACTTACCTCCTCGTATACTTGGAACCAATTAACATTGTCCCTCTAGAGGCCGAATAGAATGTGCCACAAGAATTGCTAGACACTAAAATTTCTCCACCCCCCATGATCCCAAACTCAGAAGGAAGAAAGTCAAACACACTAAGGGCGTCGGTGAGACGTTCAAGTCTAAAAGAAGGAATAGGTGTTCAATATTCAAGAAATTTGGGCACCAAACAACCATGTGTAGCATGGCCAATAAATCATAGATAGCTTTATTTTGCTTCAGTTGTAAAGTTTTTGTTTTGGGGTATAAATGTACATTTCAGTATAATTTAACGTTCAGTTGATATCGACTTAAGGCTTTGTCTACGATAGACTACATGCATTCTATGGTATATCTTTAACACGGTCTATTAAATAATATATATTGGTTATATGATTAATCATCAAACACACTATGTAGGTATTTATACCGACACATCTCTCTAATAGATACATTGAATCATTATTTTCTATTTCCAATTAATTAAAAGTTATAAACATGTTTGTTCTCAAGAAAAACCGCTGGTATACGCAAACCAAGCATTTTCTATTCCCATACGTGCCGACTGACCATTGGTTGGATATATGAAAGGACGCCATCTATAGGTCTATAAGTACAGTCCCTATTTCTGCATAACCCTTTACTTGTCCCTAGACCCAAAATGTCAGAAACCCTCTTCTTCTTCCCCAAAACATCAGAAATCATGCCTGATCGCAGAATCCCCCTTCGACCAATCAGATGAGTTCCCCCTCGTCACTACGATTTACTTCTACTTCAAAATGATTTTGACAAGCTATTCTATAGCCTGTGAGAAGACCGTCGTTACTTGGAACGTGAGCTTCAACGTATTACTCATTTTCTCTGAGCAATTTTGGAGTGTCTTGGAATGGACGACAACGACTACATCACCTCCCATCATTCCCATAATTTAGATTATTTTTTTATTTTGTTTATATTGTTATTTTTTTTGGTTTGTTCATTATTGAAGAAGTTTTCTCAGTAGGACTTTGTTAGAAGAACGCTTCTTCCATTGTCCCTCTTTTGCTGTAAATTTTATTAAGTAATGCAACAACAACAACAACAACAACAAACCCAGTGTATTCCCACCTGGTGGGGTCTGGGGGGGTAAGATGTACGCAGTCCATACCTCTACCTCTAAAGAAGTAGAAATTTTATTAAGTAATGCAATGAACAAATTTAATGTAAGTTTCAGTCCTGTTTAATGAACAAGTTTCTGTTTGAACTTTATGTTTACCATTTTTTTTTTATGATCTTTTTTTTTCTTGTGGCGGTTATTCTTCTGTATAGACACAATTTTTAAATATGTATGCCTCGTTCAATTCACAGTACTGTAGTTTGACTTGATTAATTTCATATACTCTATCTTTTATCGACCTTTTATGGTAGTCGATTGTAGAGCTTGTGAGTTGATGAGTCATCGATTAAATTAAAACAGACAATAACATATTTTGGGGCTGGTGGGGCAAATTAATTAAATTAAAAATAATTTAAATAAAAAATAACATATTTTGAGATTGGTGGAACAAAATAATTAAAATAAAAATGATTTAAACAGACAATAACATATTTTGGGGCTGGTGGGACAAAATAATTAAATTAAAAATAATTTAAACAAATAATAACATATTTTGGGGTTGGTGGAACAAAATAATTAAAATAAAAATATTTTAAATAGATAATCTTGAGGGTCCATTCATTAGTCTGGTCTATAGACTGGTGGTGAGACTTAATAGACCGTAGTAGATCATGGATTAAGTCAGTCATCGATTAGACTGGTCTACCGTAGACTTACACCTTTCGATTTGCATCAATTAATATCGTAAGTATGCGTAGACCACGTTGATCGATGTACATTGTCATAGACCGTTACTTGGATGTAGTTAAAAATGAATAAATAAATTAAAAATAAATGTAGTGTTGATTTCTACACATGTGAGTAAGTGTAAACAAGACACACAATCATATTAGAGCTTGTACAAAGTGAATTAAGGAGTGTATGGATGGGTAGTGGTTGAATGTTCAATATGCTAAGAGTAATGTTTGTTAAAGCATAAGTATGTATTAAGGATATATATGTATTGAGGATGATGATTGTTCAACCACTTTCTATTCCATACACTATTTTGATTTAGGGGTGGTGGTGGAAGGAATATGTGGAATGTGTAGTCATCAAATACAATATATATCCTTAATACATACTTGTGCTTTGACAAACATTACTCTTAGTATATTGAACATTCAACAACTACCCCATCCACACACTCCTTAATACACTTTTTACAAGCTCTAATATGATTGTGTGTCTTGTCTACACTTACTCACATGTGTAGAAATCAACACTAAATTTATTTTTAATTTATTTATTTATTTTTTAACTACATCCAAGTGACGGTCTGTGGCAGTGTACATCGATCAACGTGGTCTACGCATACTCATGATATCAATCGATGCACATGTAAAGGTGTAAGTCTATGGTAGACCAGTCTAATCGATGGACCCTCACAGCATAAGTATATTTTTTATATGATTTTAACATGGGTCAACAACGATGGGAGTCTATAAATGTCACCAACATTTTAAGATTATCTATTTAAATCACTTTTAATTTAATTATTTTCTTTCATCATCCCCAAAACATATGATTATCTATATAATTATTTTCTTCCACCAGCGGTAAGCTTGCTTGCCGTGGTGTGCCTAGGTTAGGGGTTCGAAACGTCCCTTCAGCAAAGCTGGGGTGAGGACGTGTAGGTCAGGCCAAGTGGTCCCCCCCTCCCCGACACCTACGGAGTAGGTATGAACCGGGTCGTCCCTTTATTTTCTTCCACCAGCCAAGTAATGGTCTATAAATGAGTACATAGATCACCATATTCTACTCATAATCAGAAGATAAATCGATGCACTACTGAAGGTGTAAGTCTAGTAGACTAGACAAATCGATGGCTGACATAGGTCATGATCTATGATGGTCTATTAAGTGTCACCACCAGTTCAAAAAAAAAATTACTGCTCCAACGATAATAAATGGATACTTTTATAATCCATCAATGTCAACACTTTATTTTTACTTCATATATAAGGTCGATCATCCCTCATTATTTTATTTCATTCGCTTTGTCTTATTTTTAAAAATTCTACAATGTCTCAAGCCTCTCAAACATCCAATTATAAAAATACTCTAATTTTTCATTGTGGGAATGCGGTATTCTGAGGACGTCATGCACGAACTCAAATTCAGGTCACAAATTTTATAATTGTACAATTGTGAAGGTGAGCTCTATGTGTCTTTTTTATGAATTTAAGTTAGTCGTTATGTAATTATTTTTTTCTAGGATAATGGTGCATGTTATTTTTTAAATGGCTTAATGAGCTATCACCTCCAAGCAGTCCATCAATGTTGAGTCGGGGACCCGAGACATCAAATTTTGAAGGCTTGGAAAAATTTAATCAACTATAAAGGCTCCAACAATGCGAAGAAAATAAAGATTTTATTATGACTTTGTTCAAATAAGCCGAAGAACAGAGAGATCACTTTAAAGTGTTGCTACATGACACCAAAATAGAGAGGGATCAACTAAAATAAAAATTGATTTTGGCCAAAGGGAGAATGACCTAAAAATAATGTTATGTGCTACAATGCTAGTATTCGTTCTTTGGAAAGGTGTAACATGGATGTAGTGATATTGAATAAATAATAATAATTCTATTATTCTATAATATTAATACTATTTTTGATAGAATCATGGTCGATCAAACAACACGTCGGCTTAAAACTGACCAGCATGGTAATGATAGACTACGCATATAGTATACAAAAGATTAAGTATGCATTCTATGACATTAACCATACATTGTACCACCTATGACAACACCCTGCATATTCAAATGGCCATGCCACTAATCAGTGTGGTAGAGACAGATTCAGTGCAGAATCATAACAACTACCATAAAATAAAAGAATTCTTCTAATATCCTACCAATAGATCCATAAACTTTAATACTTTTAAATAAAAAAATATTTGTCCGATGCTAACTACTGATCATTCAACAACACATTAACAATATTAGGATTCAAATGTCTTTTTCCCTATCTTCCTCATCAACACAAATGTTACTATTGATTTCACCTACGATATCCATGACCACATCTTTTTGGTAAGCTTCAGCTCTTATTTTCTCAGTAGCTGCAACTGCTTCTTCATGCTCACCTTCTACTCCTTCTATTTCATTATCTGCAGCAGCTGGTGCTTCTTCGGCAGGTGCTTCTTCGGCTGGTGCTTCTTCGGCTGGTGCTTCTTCACCTTCTTCTCTTTTTTTCTCAATATCTACAGCTGCTTCTTTTGAACTTTCTTCTTGGCACATATCTTCTTCGATTTCTTCTTCTTCATCCTTCTTTTCTTCTTATTTTTCCTCTCCCACCACAACAGAGGCCAACTAATCCATTTTGCTCTTTTTTTCTCCTTCTTCATTCCTCTCCGATTCATGAAGGTCCACATGCACTGTATCATCATATTACAAAGTGTTACTGATAATTAAAGCTGAAAAAATAATTAACAACATCAATTATTGAATGAAGTTACCTCGCTCATGTTGTCGCTCATCTTGTTCCTTTTTCTTCAGTCTTTTCTCTTTAATATAGGTAGCAATATTCAACACCGCTTCCTTAAGCGCAGCAACACGCTTATGAATATCCCCAGGGGATGAGGTGCCCTTTGTATCTTTGGAGGTGCTCGTAGTATCATCATCACCAAAGCGTAATTCAATGGGGTTACCACCCAAATCTCAGTCATCATCTATGTCCTCATTTGAAATAAGTATAGTCACCCCTTCTAACTCTTTCTTTAAGCCATCGAGGACGCTATTTTTCACCTCATCCCTAGATGGCTCAAAGGAAATCATGTAATCCATCTTCATCTCACGAAGAGTAGGGATGATGTACGAGTTCACATTCTACAAAATATCGATTAACAATTACATAACATTTAATAAAACTGTAGTATTATTATTGCATAGTAAAAAATAAGTTCATACCTCGATAACTTTTCCTTTGTACTTGAATAGGTCGCCTTTGATTAGCTGGTCACTTTTTATAGTATGCCATCTGAGGATGCGGGGAATGGGAAAAGGCTCATCCATTGATTTTCCAGCAAATTTTTCAAGATGGGGAAAGGCCTCATAGATCCAAACCTGTAAGTAGTACATCAGTGAAAAAAGAACTCAGAGTCTATGACAGAGTATAACTAAATAAATACTCTATGATAAACTCACTAAAGGGTTTATGGTAGATACCATGAATGTCCAGTAAAATCCGAATAGAGCATAGGATGCCTTCTGCTTCTCATCAAATACTTCCCTCTACTTATTCAGGTCACTTTTCTTCTTGAGATAGTACAGGGTCAGTTGAAATGTCTTTTTCCCCATGGATAATTCTCGAAGAAACTCAAAGAATCGACCATTCGAATTAGTTTCGTGTCGACAACCTTCATCTAATTTTTTGCAAGCAACATGGTGTGCAAGAACCACAGTAAACAACACTTAAACTTCTGGTCCTCATTTAGCTTAATCCCTCTGATCAGGTGGCCACCGTAATATTTTTATTTTTTATCACCTTAAATAAAAAATTCTCCCCCTTTGCTAACACCTTCGTCATTTTTTATTCACTGGGGTATAACGAGCAGTTAAGCCTCGTGATCAAACAAAACTCTTTCAAGCCAAAACAGGAGACTTGTTATTAACGCAGAACCACATCTCGTGACATTTCTTATCATTCTTGATGGTTCGCAACAACAAATAATGGACCAATTGCCCATTGAACTTGAGGTGTTTTGGTAAGTTTCTCAGGTGTCCAAAACAGAACCCCTTGAATCTTTTCTTCAACTCTTGGTCGATAAGAACTTGCTGAAATTCTCGATAAGTAGCCATTCTTGATCTGACCAATATATTTGGCAAAAATGATCCAACCTCGTCCATTATCATATGAAGGTCATATCGCTCCATGAAAATGAACCTTGAAAGAGATGGCACGGACAAGAGATCATTATCCCCATCAACACTTTTTTTCCACTATCTTCGCTCTCTTCACTGTCATCATTAGCATTGTTCTTGGAAACATCTTCATTGGAATCAACGTAGTCACTTATCTCCTTTAACTCCAAATCTGATTCGGACATCGACTCTTTATTTTTCTTCCTTTTTGACATATTTTCAACTACCTCATCTTTTGTTTTTCTACTGCTACCGGCAGAATCAGAAGCGGTACTGACTTTGTGTTTAGAAAGGATGTTTTTTTTCCCATTTTCAACACAATCTACACCTGAAGAACAAATCTCCCATTTTCAGTTCATAGACCATAAGCCTATCAACAAAAATAAATCAATTTGAAATGAATTTCATATGTCTAAAAATTGATTTCAATCTAGGACATTTTCATTTCATAGACCACGGGTCTACGGATACAAACAGGTCACTGTTTGAATCAAAATGCTAAAATAACTTTTCCTCCATCAAACAGTTTACTAGACGCATCAATAACTAAACCAAAATCCAACATGCAGTATCAAAATACAATAATTTCTAAAATTCAAAATAGTGCACCTAATCAAACTAATTAGCTATTTATCTTTCAATTATCACTATTTCAGCAACCATATTTTAAAAGAATTTCATACGTCTAAAAAATGATTTTAATCTAGGGCATTTTGATTTCATATATCATGGATCAATTTCATAGACCACAGATCTACGGACAGAAACAGGTCACTGTTCGAATCAAAATGCCAAAATAATGACTATCACACCAATTCAATACTTCTTTGCAAAAAAAATTGAAACTAAACCAAAACTCCTTAATCAACCAAACTAGAAAAAAAAAATTCAATTTCCTACATCACTACGAATTGATTAGCAAAGAAACTCATTTAAATGGATCTATAAATAATCGCAACTAGATTTTAACTAACCTTACGAACCAATAACAACCCCTTAGCAGCTGAGAAGAAGAAGAAATGAAAATGACAATTTTGGGATGACGGTTTATTAAGCGGGAGTTGAGAGAATTGAAGAGGAAAGAGAGAGAGTTTTTTTTTATATTGGAATAAGTGGAGAGTGTTAGTGTATGTATTATATTAAATTTCCAAAGTTATAAAAATGATTAAATGGTCCCTTGGCCCACATGTGGGCCCCACTTTTTTAAAAATTTTCCAACTTTTTATACCCTAACCGAAAAAATTAAATAAAAAATAATTGTAGTGGGTAAATGGCAAAATAGTTTTGGAAGTGGGTAGTCTTGTCAATTTTTCCCAAGTTACAACTATGTAAACCTCAAACAAATAATTGTAGTGTTCGAGTAACTTACACACACACTAACAATATATTCAGTACAATTCTGTAAACAGGGTCTAGAAATTGATGGTGTGTTCACAACCTGTTAATATTAATACAATCACATCACTAATATCACTTAAGTGCCAGCTCACACAGTTAGTTACTAGTTTATCAGGAAGTTAGTTATATTGTTCAATTTAGTTGAGTTAGGTAACAACCTACTGGTTGATCATCGGCTAATATGCACCACTATATATTCACCTACTTAGTGTACTACTAGTCAGTTTTTTGATCAATGAGAATCATCTAATATTACACTAGTTAAGGCCTTCTTACTCTTCTTTATCTTCCTTCTTTTTCAATGCTTTTCATTTCTTCACTGTTACATTGATATCACTCTAATGTTACTCTGATTTACAATATGGTATCAGAGCCATCGATCTCTTCTTAGTCATTCTTTCTATCACTTCTCATAATCACTTGATATACTATTGAATTTCTTCTAGAATTCAATATCAATATAATTTTTGGTTTTCAAGCTTGCTATTCTTGCTTCCGCTAAATCTGTCACAAAAATTCAAGTTAAGAGGAGGATAGAGCATTCAGCTGATGCTATACCTACTCAGGTTCTACCATATATGAATGTTGATGGGTCACAAACCTTTACTGAAGTTCCACGTTGATCACAGATTCCTGGTATAGACTATAACCATCCCTTATTTTTGCATTCTTCTGATGTTAGTGGTGCTCAAATCATCTCTTTTCAACTCACTGGCAAAGAGAATTACTCAATTTGGGCTAGGTCCCTCTTAGGAAGAAATAAATTGGGATTGGTTGATGGTACTTGTGCTAAAGAAAAGTTCCTTGAAATTATGTGGAATCACTGGGAGAGGGTAAATACTATTGTTCTTTCTTGGATCATGAACTCCGTTTCTAAACACCTTCTTGGTGGTATTATGTATGCATCTAGTGCACAAGCCATTTGGAAAGATTTTCTTAAAAGATTTAATAAAGTAGATGGTTCAAGAATATATAATGTGCATAAGGAAATTGCTACATTGATGCAAGGTACCTTGTCTGTTTCTGTGTACTTCTCCAAGTTGAAGGACCTATGGGAAAAGTTTGAAGATCTGGTTCCTGCACCGGGGTGTGACTGTAATAAGTCCAAAGATTTTGTAGAACATTTTCAAAAGCTTAAGCTGTTTCAATTCTTGAAGGGGCTAAATGAAACCTATGGTCAAACTAGAAGCCAAATCCTTCTGATGTGTCCTTTACCCATAGTAAACAAGGCCTATGCCATGATTCTTGGTGATGAATGTCAAAAAACTGTGGCTGCCACAATAGGGGTTTTAGGACCAAGCCATGGTCATGTAAATTTTGATGTTGCCATGCATACAAGAAACTTTGGAAGAGGTAATACCTATAATCGTGGAGGCAGTAGTGGTGTGCATAGTCAAACACATAATGGTAACAATTTTGTTACTGGAGGAAATCATAAATACATAAAGAACTCTCATTTGATGTGTGACTACTGCAAGTCTAAAGGTCATACCAGAGAAGTGTGTTACAAACTTGTTAGATATCCAACTGATTTTAAGAATAAGAAGAAAGTGTTATCTTCCCATGGTCATATTGAATACAATGCGATTACAGATTCCATCCATGAAAGGTTCAACTCTGAACACATTCAACCTCCTGAACAAACTCAATATTTGGAAAACATCAGGTCATAATCTCAGACTTAGGGTTCTAATGTGGGTTCAGGACAAGTCAATTACAATGAACAAACTTAATTTGGAGGATATTCTATTCCCTTCACCAAAAGTCAATATGAACAGATAGTCCAGATGTTGAATCAAAATAGTCTTGGATCTACCTCTTCAGTGCTTGCAAATAATAATAATGCAAAAGTTAATGATAGAAATGCAGGTATGGACAAAGTTCTATCATTTGTAGTTCCAAATACTCCTAACTGGATCATTGATACAGGAGCCACAAATCATATGGATTCTGATCTTGATATACTCAATAGGAGTTATATCAAAGAAACAAATGCACCTAGAAGAGTGCACTTACCTAATAGTGATGTTTCTTTAGTTACACACACTGGTAATAGCTCAATAACCACCAAAATCACTATTTCATATGTTTTGTATGTCCCTTAATTCAAATATAACTTATTGTCTATTTCAAAACTAACAAAAGAAATGCAATGTATTATTTCTTTTTATCCTAACTTTTGCCTTTTTCAGGATCTCTTCACTGGGAAGGTGAAGAAGATTGGTAAGCTAGATGATGGACTATATATGCTTATGAATCAGCCTGGAAATAAAAAAAAAACAAGAAGATCAGATTACTAGTTGTGCCGCACCAGATAGAGAAGCTTTCAAAGTGGATTATAACACTTGGCATAAGAGATTTGGGCATAGTTTTTCTGTAGTATTACAAAAATTGTTTCCTAATAGATTAAAACTGATAAATGCATCTATTCATGATTGTACTGTGTGTCCTTGCGCTAAACAAGCTAGACTACCATTTTCTACTAGCAGTATTAAAACACAGGCTATATTGGACATGATCCATGTAGACTTGTGGGGACCTTATAAGAATCCTACCTTTGATAATAGTAAATACTTTCTTACTATTGTGGGTGACTTCTCTAGACTTACTTGGTTATTTCTCTTAAAACAAAAGTCTGATGTATATGTTATACTACAACAATTCTTTATCTATATTAAGAATCAATACAATAAAACTATTAAGATACTGAGATCAGAAAATGGGACAGAATTTACTAACTCTTTAAGTCAAGATATGTTCAACAACCTAGGTATAATTCATCAAAGAACATGTGTTTATACCCCTCAAAAAAATAGAGTTGCTGAGAGAAAACATAGACATGTTCTAGAGGTGACAAGAGCTATTAGAATGCAAGCTCATATACCTATTAAGTTCTGGGGTCATTGTGTGCAAGCTGCAGGCTACCTAATCAACAGGTTACCTAGTAGTGTTTTACATTATAAATCCCATTATGAAGTATTCTTTAACAAAAACCCTACTATTACTCATCTTAGAACTATACGGTGTTTATCTTTTGCTAAAGATATGACTCAATCAGATAAACTATTGTCTAGATCCAAAATTGCAGTGCACATGGGGTATTCAGAGGTACAGAAAGGATATATTTTATATTATTTGAATGCTAATTCTTTCTTTGTTAATAGGGATGTAATATTCAAAGAAGATGTCTTTCCTTTTCACACTCATACCTTTGAAGCCAATCATATTTTTCCAAGTGACACAATCATCTCTAAAGAATGGTCAGACAACATCTTTATACCTTTTCATCATGATATTGCTTCCTATACAACAGCCTATGCATGTTGTTCCAGAACATCAACCCATACAATAACCTGTTCAACCTCAAGTTGTTGATATGATACCACCTCCTACAGTTGCACAGATAAAAAAATCCATAAGATATACTCAACCACCTATTTGGTTGAAGGATTTTGTAGCACTTAACATCCACCAGGACTCACTTTACAGTATTGATAAGTACATCTCTTATTCTGGTTTATCTACTACATATCAATTTTATATTGCTTCTTTCTCTTCTGTTACAGAACCTAATAATTATCATGAAGTGACTAAAGATGCAAGGTGGATTCAAGCCATGAAAGAAGAGATTAGTGCCTTAGAATCCAACCAGACATGGGAAGTTGTTCCCTTACCAGAAGGAAAGACAACTATTGGTTGTAAATGGGTGTACAAAGTGAAGTATAAAGCAAATGGTGAAGTGAAAAGATTCAAGGCTAGGATTGTGGCTAAGGGTTATAATCAGAGGGAAGGTATTGATTTTCAAGAGACCTTTTCACCAGTAGTTAAAATGGTAACTGTCAGGACAATGTTATCTTTGGCAGTATCAAGGAGATGGCATATACATCAGATGGATGTATATAATGTGTTCCTACAAGGTGACTTATATGATGAAATTTACATGCATCTACCACAAAGATTCATTAGCCAGGGGGATAACATGGTATGTAGGTTAATGAAATCCTTGTATGGTCTAAAACAAGCACCAAGCCAATGGAATACTAAGCTAAGTGAGGCTTTAATCAAGTTTGGATTCGTACAAAGTCAGTATGACCACTCACTATTTGTCAAGAAATCAGCTCAAGGAATTACTTTAATCCTAATCTATGTTGATGATATACTAATCACTGGAGATAGCTTGAAACAGATTCAGGAAATCAAGGATGCTTTACAGAGTTCTTTCAAAATGATGGATCTTGGACAACTTAGATATTTTCTAGGTATTGAGTTTTCAAGATTAGACAAAGGGATCACTATGCATCAAAGGAAATATGCTCTACAGTTAATCTCAGAAACAGGTTTAGCAGGAGCCAAAACTGCAGTCAAACCAGTGGATACTAATTGCAAACTAATATCAAAACAAATTGATAAAGCTACAGATAAGTATGCTACAGGAAAGGATCCACCAATTGATCAAGCAACTTATCAAAGGTTAATTGGGAAGTTACTTTACCTTACAGTAACCGGACCTGATATATCATTAAGTGTACAAACTCTAAGTCAGTTTCTACAAGCTCCTAAGATATCACATACGGAGGCTGCTCTAAGAGTAGTGAGATACATCAAGAAGCAACCTGGACAGGGATTATTACTATCTAGCAATTACAAGGAAGAAATTACTGCATATTGTGATGCAGATTGGGCAGCCTACCCAAACACCAGAAGATCATTTACAGGATTCTTGATCAAATTTGGAGACTCTCTTATTTCTTGTAAGTCAAAAAAACAAGCAGTAGTGTCAAGGAGCTCTGCAAAGTCAGAATACATGAGTATGGCATCAACTATTTCAGAATTAACATGGTTGTTGGGCTTGATAAAAGAAATTGGTGTGGAAGTTACAACGCCAGTTAAGATATTCAGTGATAGTAAATCTGCACTACAGATAGCTGCAAATCCTATTTACCATGAAAGAACCAAGCACATTGAAATTGATTGTCATTTCATAAGGGAAAAAATTCAACAAGGTTTGGTGATAGCTCATTACATTGCAACTACAGATTAGCCAGCAGATATCTTAACTAAAGATCTCACCAAAGTTCAACATGAATACTTAAAATCCAAGCTAGGTCTACTGGACATCTTTCACCCTACCTAGCTTGAGGGAGAGTGTTAATATTAATACAATCACATCACTAATATCACTTAAGTGCCAGCTCACACAATTACTTACTAGTTTATCAGGAAGTTAGTTATATTGTTCAAGTTAGTTGAGTTAGTTAACAACCTACTGGCTGATCATCAGCTAATATGCACCACTATATATTCATCTACTAAGTGTACTACTAGTCAGTTTTTTGATCAATGAGAATCATCTAATATTACACTAGTCAAGGCCTTCTTACTCTTCTTCATCTTCCTTCTTTTTCAATGCTCTTCATTTATTCACTGTTACATTGATATCTCTCTGTTGTTACTCTGATTTACAACACAACCTTACTCCAAATTTAAGAAGGTAGAAAAGTTATTTTCATCCAAGATTCAAGCAAAGCAACTAATAGCAAAGTAAACAAATTATCTCTGCTTCAATGCATGCGCATCTTAAAGCAGTGTAGAAAATCCAAGTGAAGGAAACTAGGACAAATTCTAACAAAAGATAACAAAAAGGCCAACAAATGCAAGGAGTCAAGAACAGAAGCTGAATCTTGGCAAAAGCAACCCATCATCCAACGAAGAGGTTCACCAACTAGTGTTACGTCACTATTTATAAAATATTTGTTTATTGTAACTTTTTTACATGACCATAGTTGTTCTTAGACAACTTTATGGATTTATAAATTTTGGTGTGGAGTTTGAAGATTCTTATTAATTTGTACCTCAAAAGCGTGATTATTAAGCTTGGGATATTTTGTATCCTTCAACCGGTGTATTATGCAGCAAAACAGAAAGAATAAGAATTTAAAGCAAGTTCTACTGAGTGAACAGTAGAACAACAAAAACAACAATAACACATATACTCGGTATAATTCTACAAGCAAGGTTTCGGGGAGGAATGTTTTGTATTGTGGATGTGTTACTAATAATGATGCTATTGTTCGATTGTTCACTTAATATTTGAATATATAATAAATAAATACTCTTAAATAAATATAGAATTAACGGATTAAAAGGCAATGACGGAAACATATATAAAACTTGAAACTGCTAGTAATAAATCACGAAAATCCTACAACCTAAATATATCCTTCAACTTAATAACTAGGAGAGTAAACACTTTATTGATAACTAAAAGTAAAAATAATAAATAAATAGGTTATATCATTCTGCTAGGAACTCCTTTTTTCTCCAATTTATCTTCAAGCTTGTCTTCCAAAGTTAACAAAGATCTAAACCAAAATATTGAATCAAACATTATAAAAATAGATCTTTTCCTACGACGTTAAAATAACGCACTCTTTTAAAACCAAGCCAAAAAGAGAGTTAATTGTAAATTTACGTAGAAGAAAAGGTGAGGAATTAATTAACAAAGTAGAAGAGCAACATTATTATAAGTCTTAAGAAACAAATTAAAGAACTAATCAACTCAAAGTGAAAAGAAACTTACGTTAATATTCAAGAAGCCTAGCTAACTCAAGTTGCAATATGTGCATATAATAATTCTCCATTGTTTATATAGACACTAATTTCTTTGTTTTTTCCTTATTTTACTAGCGTCAATTAATGTAAAATTATATTAAAAATAAAAATTACCATATTTAGTGGGAAAAATTATAATAGGAAAGAAAAACACCTTTCGAAAACACTGAATTTTGGAAAATTCAACTTCTAGAAAAAAAGGAGCAAAAATAAGTTGAGAGTAAAAAAGGAAAATCTGAATTTATAATAGCACAAAAAGTGAAATAAATAACATACAAACTATTTATATCAATATATATAAAGGCCTAAAAATAAAATTAACGTTCCTTGCTCTCTCTTAACATATGTTATAAAGGCTTTCTCTAATCTCTAGTATTAAATATGGTAATTCTCATTTTTAGTAATATTTTCAACTTGACATGAGTAAACAAGAAAAGAAAAAATTAAAGGACAAATGTATTGGATACATATACATAATAATTAATATACGAATATATGACAAAGGGAATAATATTTATTAAACTTCAATCGTGAACACGTCTTTTCTTGTGTCCCTTCAGCGAAAGTTTTAACGTTAAAGCATATAAGAATTCAAAAAAAAGAAAATAACATTAAAATTATAGTAGCATTAAGATTTATGTTAAAGATCTTACAAAATACCTACTACCTTACAAAATACCTACTACCTCCTACCAGCACATTCAGTCCCCTCATATATTTAATATATTCTCATCATTGAGTTTGAGTCTATGAGTTCAGAATTTGTATTCATATGGAGTATTGTGTAAATTTATTGTCATTATGTTTCGATTGTAATTTTTAATTTTTGAGTGAGCTAGTAACGAGAGACAAACTTAGCAATCATTCCTTATAAGGTCCGAAATATGAAGGAAAAAAAACACATGAACAAGTCGTAGGAAGTAAAAATTCTTAAACTTCAAATCGTGAATTCACTATTATTTCTGCCCCTTCAAGGAATGTTTAATGTTGAAGCAAGTAAGAATTCAAGAAAAATATAATATGAAAATCAGTCGCATTATAGATTTATGTTATAGTTTCAATAGATTTAATTTAAGGTAAAAATTCTCAGAGTATATAGTAAATACAACCATAATAGTTGCGTTTTAAAATCTTGCAAAGTTACAACTATGTAAACCTCAAATTAATAATTGTTCAAGTAATTTGCGCGCACTTCAACTAATTCAATAAATATTTACTACCTTCAACCAACACAGGTGCTGAAATAACCGAGTCTCCTCATATATAGTTGAGTCTATGAGCTCTTAAATTTAATGCATATGTAGTAGTACTGTGTACGTACTTTTATCGTCATTGTGTTTTAAATTTGAATTTTTGTGTTAACTGATTTCCAACAACACGAACTCTAGCAAGTATATGTATCATGCAGCCAACCAGCAAGTTGTGCTAATGTTCAACAATATACCCGGTGTAAATTCATTTAATCCCGCAAGCGGGTTGTGGAAAGGGTGGTGTGTTTATAGTCTTATGCCTACCTTGAGAAGGTAGAAAAGTTATTTCCGATAGAATCAAATGTTTCCTATCAAGAAGTTCATTTATTAGAATCAAACCTCTATAGAATTCTTCATTACGCTTAAGGCATATTCTGACCTTTTATGGAAGACCAAAGAAAATTACACTTGTCTTTTCATAAGATTATATTAGAATTATTTGGTTCGGTTCGGTGAATTGATTTTCAAGAAACTACACCCTTAATGTGCACCACCATTATTAAAAAAAGAAGAAGTTATCCTTGAGTGAATAACTTACACGCACTTTAACTAATTCTACAAAATACCTTGAACACAGTGAATGAAACAGGTTCCACAACATGTTCCATGCAACATGTTCCACACAAGCGAATCTACAACTATCGATTGATTAGCATGAATATCCTACAAGGCGGACAGGATGTTGGAGCAAAGCTATTTACAAGTCAAGTTGATAAAGAAGAAACAAGTTCAAATCCTAAAGAGTGAAGGCAATCCAAGTCAAGATAGGAAGGAAATCAAGGCAGTCCAATTCAAACTAGGAAACAAGGAAAGGCGGCACAAATTAAAAGACGGAAAAGGCAATCCAATTCAAGTAAGGAAAGGAGATCAACTGAAGGTTTCAATTAGGGTTTCTATAAATACAAGGAAAAAAATCAAAGAAGTCTGCGCATAAAAGAGATAGTCAACAATCAAGCAATCAAGTTCGTCCAGTTGAAGAAGAAGAACCTAATCTATACGTCTTAAGTCGTAGATCAGTTGTAATAGGTTGGTTCTATTAATTGTAGAGAGTCATAGTTCTTGTACTCAGTGATCTATAAACTGAGATAGAAGTATTTGTCTTCAAGTTGGGGAACTCGAAGATTTGGGAACACTTTTCTTGGGTGAGATTGGTGTTTTTGTAGTGATAGGAATTAGAATTTTTAATTCCTAAGTTACAAGAAGACTTGCAATTGTTTGATTGTTGAGGCTCAAGAGTTTTTAGTGAATACTGTGGACTTCAAAGTAGTAACTATGTTGTTAACTTTTTTGTCTGCTATCCTTTCTGTTTCACTTCTGCAGCATTTGCTTCTCTACTTAATGATTAATTGTCATAAATGATCAGCCCTTTAATTTGTTCTTTTAATATATGTCAAAGATTCAATGGATAGAGTTACGTCCTTGTGTGAGGTTGCATGTACCTTGTAGAATTAGACGAGTACTTACAAGCTGGCCTTAACACCACGATTACGTGAAAAAAATATTCTTGTTTGAATGAGCTTCAAATTCACAAGATTTGGTGGCCTTTTGTTATCTTTTGCCACCTAAGAACAATCACTATTCACTACAAGAAATATCCACCTATTCCAAAACCCTATTTTAGCTACAGTAAACTATATACTTTCTAAACTTTATATAGTACTAAAACATATTAACAAAGGAGAAAACTTTCTAAACACTTTGCTCAACGGAACAATGCATCAAGATCTTGAGCCCCCTTATCCGAACCATATTGAAAGAGCGCTACGAGGTCTTCTCCCATAATAGACTCATCATCATTATTATTCTGAGTATTTTCTCCCCTGGCATTACCATTTCCCTCAGCATTATTGTTCTCATTGTCCTGTTCTCCTCCAACACATTAACCATGTCATTTGCCACAACATTGTCGTTGTTTTCATTAGTCTATTCTCCCTACAACACATTACCCATATCAAAATCATCGTTTGCCCAAATATTGTCGTTGTTCTTGTTAGCCCATTCTCCCCACAACACATTACCCATATCAAAATTGATATAATTTAATAATAATTGATCTTATTGATATTGAAGGGGTTACAGCTGTATATATAGAGAACTGAAGAATAACTAATTACAGAATAACCCAGATGTATTTAATAATTATATAGGTAGTCTATTATCCCCCCGCAAGCTGATCAGCGGTAACGAGGGGCAGCTTGGAGCAGAGATACTGAAAAGGCTGTAACGGAAGAGGCTTGGTGAGAATATCAGCAAGCTGGTCAGTAGATGAGACATAGTGCGTGGCCATCGTTCCTGCAAGTACCTCATCGCGAACAAAGTGACAGTCGGACCCAACATGCTTCATACGATCATGAAGGACTGGATTTTTGGTAACACAAATAGTGGACTGATTGTCACAATAAATCTGTGGTTTCATCGGGGGAATGCCAAGTGCATCCGTAAGGTATCGTAACCACATGGCTTCAGCAACACCAGCAGCCATGGCACGATATTCTGCTTCTGTGGAGGAACGGGACACTCGCGTTTGCTTCTTGGTGCACCAGGAAATCAGATTCGGTCCCATCATAACAATATATCCAGTAGTGGACTTCCGATCATCTTTGTCGTTAGCCCAATCCGAATCAGAAAAAACAGATATATCAAACGAGCCCTTTTGAAATAAAATTCCACAGTGAAGAGTACCTTGAAGATAGCGCAGAATGCGTTTCAAGGCCTGAAAGTGTTGTTGTGTGGGAGCATGCAGTGATTGGGAGACTCGATTGACTGCATATTGGATGTCCGGACGAGTAACAGCAAGATAATGAAGTCCACCGACGAGGCTCCGATATAGTGTAGGATCGGCAAAGGGAGTATTCGGCCCTGGGGATTGGCGGACTGCCATGGGAGTGACTGCGGGTTTGCAGTCTGTCATTCCAGCTCGATTTAGAAGTTCAAGGGTATATTTTGTCTGATGCATCAATATGGTTCCCGATTTGCGGATGAGTTCGAGGCCAAGAAAGAACTCCAGAAGACCGAGGTCCTTAAGTTTGAAGTCACGATGCATAGCCTCAGTAATTTCAGTGATGAGTGATGACGAGCTGCCTGTAATAACAATATCATCCACATAGATAAGAATGATGACAGTCCCTCGAGAACAGTGAAGGGTGAAGAGGCTGTTGTCATGATGGTAGGTGCGAAAACCAAGACCCTGCAGAAAAGTAGAGAGGCGTGTGTACCAGGCACGTGGGGCCTGTTTCAGGCCATACAGTGATTTGCAAAGCTTGCAAACATAATGAGGACGGTTGGGATTAACATATCCCGGTGGCTGAACCATATAGATTTCTTCCTCAAGATGACCATGAAGAAAGGCATTGCTGACGTCTAACTGATGAAGCGGCCAATCATAGTGAAGAGCAAGAGACAAGACCAGACGAATAGTCTGTTGCTTAACAACAGGGCTGAAGGTCTCCTTATAATCCATACCATACTCCTGATGATACCCTTTTGCAACCAGACGTGCTTTATAGCGAGAAAGAGATCCATCTGAATTTCATTTGATGCGAAACACCCATTTGCACCCAATAGACTTTCGGTTACTAGGCAGAGGCACCAAATCCCATGTACGTTGTTCAGTCAGAGCCTGAAATTCCTCATCCATAGCTTGGCACCAGAAACTATTTTTGGAGGCTTGGTTGTAGGTAGTAGGCTCAGTTATGGGATGTGCATCAAAGGGTATTTGAGTGTGGTAGGCTTTGGGTTTGAAGGTACCGGCCTTGGCTCGGGTTGTCATAGGGTGAGTGTTGATTGGAGGGTGATTAGGAAGGGGTGGTGGAGTTGTATGATGTGTGGACGGGGGTTGGGTGGGGCTGCCGTGGGAGCTGGGATGTGCAGCGGTGGATGGGGTGGCTGTATGTGTGTTAAGAGTATGATGTAGGGAAGTGGTGGGTTGTGTGGCAGTCGGCTGGGTGTTCGGGTGGGAGGTTTGGGGGTTCGGGTGGGTGGGTGGTTGGTTCGAGTGGCTAGGTGGTTGGTACGGGTGGGTAGTGGTGTAGTGGGGTACCGGGTTAGGTGCCGAGTGAGCCGGAGCATGAGCGGGTGAAAAGGACGGAAATAATGGCACAATGCCAAGTGGATTGGGGGAGTATGGAGTAGAGGAAAGACTTGTGTAAGGAAATTGTTCCTCCACAAAACGAACATGACGGGAAACATATGTTTTCTGAGATACAGGATCGAAACATTTGTAACCTTTGATAGTGGGATGATAGCCTAGAAAGACACAAGGGGTGGACCGAGGTTGAAGTTTATGTTGAGTGTGTGGACGCAACCAGGGATAAACTAGACACCCAAACGGGCGGAGATGGATGTAGTCGGGTGGATGATTGTAGAGACGGGCATATGGAGTGGAGTTGGAGAGAGTGTGAGTGGGCATGCGATTTATGAGGTAGTTGGCAGTAGCAAGGGCATCAACCCAAAAGGAAACAGGTAAGGTGGAATCATGGAGGAGCGCAACAACTGTTTCTATTAGGTGACGGTGTTTGCGCTCAGCAACGCCATTTTGTTCAGGGGTATATGGACATGAAGTGTGATGAAGAGCCCCTAGATTTTGAAGAAAAACACCAAATGCATTGTTGACAAATTCTTTGCCATTGTCACTTCGAAAAATTTTGATTTTGGCATTAAATTGATTTTGAACCATTCGGTCAAAGTTGACAAAAACAGTATAAGCTTCGGATTTAAATTTCAGAGGATAAAGCCAAGTGAATTTACTGTAATCATCAACAAAACAGATATAATAACGAAAACCTTGAACAGAAGGAACTGAGGTTGGACCCCAAACATCAGAATGAATTAATTGAAATGGCGCAGTGGCCTTGTGTTCAGACAGTGAAAAAGGTAAACGACAAGATTTAGACACTGAACAGGACTCGCAATGTAATTTTTCTGAAAAATTAAAACCTAAGGAAGATAAAATGGATTTGGTGATGGCGGATGATGGGTGCCCAAGCCGGCGATGCCAGGTGGACGAGAGAATGGCTTGACTCACAATAGACGGAGACCTGGATGGAAGAGTGTAAGCCTATGCTCACAGCGGCCCGTGTACCGCACCCGGTTCGTGGTATTGTCCACTATCTGGAAATTGGTGTCATTAAAAATGAGGGTGCAGTTATTTTCTTTAGTAAAGCAATAAACAGATAAAAGATTGGATGTGAGGGAAGGGACGTGGTGAAGGGTTGAGAGATGAAATTTACCATTTGGGGTATAGACATACCCAGAGCCGGTGTTTGTGATGGGAAGGGATTGACCATTGCCTACTGTAATAGCTTCTGAGCCATGATACGGATGAGGAGCTTGAAGTTGTGAATAATCCGACGTCACATGGGTGTTAGCACCTGTGTCTAGATACCAATCGCCAGATTGAGCGTTTGTGGATGCATGCATCGCCCTTGATCCTCCGGACTGGCTATTTACATTCTGCGAGTCATCATAACGATACCAACAATTAACCGCAGAATGGCCCCGCTTAGCACAAATTTGGCACGTCGGAAGATCTCGTATGGGTCCCCGCTGGTTTCCTCGTCCCTGTCCGCGGCCTGACTGGAAGCCGTCCCTCGGTGGAGGCCCGCCTCTGCCTTGCTGCCCGGCATTCCGACGGTCACCGCCGCCGCTGCCTCGCCCTTGGTTACGGCGATCGTCACCGCGACCCCTGGCCGAGCCCCCGCTGCCAGCCGAGTAAAGAGCCATGACGCCAGGGGTGGAACTGGCTTCTCCGAGCAGTAATTGGTGTTCCATGTCTAGATTCAATTCTTCTGCATTAAGCCATCCAGACAGTTGATTCAGAGTGATTTCGACAGGTGAGAGGCGAATATGCTGTTTGAGAGAGGAATAGCCAGCCGGAAGACCACGTATCATGGCATTCACCACGTCTCGTTCAGGAATAATCTCGTTTACAGCATCTAGGTCAGACAGAATAGAGGCCACATCATCAAGGTATTGAGTCATCGTCTTCGTTCCCTTCCGAAGAGTATGCAATCTGTCACGCAACTGAAAAATATGAGCCGTGGACACAGAGTTGTACCTTGTGGCTAGTGCGTCCCAAAGTAAAGCCGATGTGAGAAAACCCCGGGCGTGTTTGTGCACAGAGGGGCTAATAACTGCGAGAAGGCAGGCTCGGATCTGAGTGTCTACGATCATCCACGGAAGGTAGTCGGGATTTGGGAGCATGACGCCGTCCTTCTCGGCTGTCTCGGGCAGCGGCTTCTCCGCACCGTCAATCCATCCGAGCAGCAAGTTGGCTGCGAGGGCGGTGCGGACGTTAAGTGCCCAGGCCGGGTAGTTGTTGTCAGATAATTTTTCGGGGATGAGGTTGTGGAGATTCCTGAGCAGTAATTTTACTCCAGACGGTAAATTCGATAGAGGATCAACAACCTTGTCCATGGCGCCGACCTACGACGGAGGAGGGAGGCCGTGCGGCGTGGTGTAGACGGTGGCGGCGGCGCACACACGTCGGAAAAGAGGAGAGATTAGGGTTTGGGCGGAAGAAGAAACCCTAGCTTTGATACCATGATATAATTTAATAATAATTGATCTTATTGATATTGAAGGGGTTACAGCTGTATATATAGAGAACTGAAGAATAACTAATTACAGAATAACCCAGATGTATTTAATAATTATATAGGTAGTCTATTAAAAATCATCGTTTGCCCAAACATTGTTGTTGTTCTCGTTAGCCTGTTCTCCCGGCCACAACACATTATCCATGACAAAATCATCATTTGGCAAAGCATTGTTGTAGTTCTCATTAGCCTGTTCTCCCAGCCACAACACATTACCCAGATAAAAAATATCATCATTTGCCAAAACATTGTCGTTGTTCTCAATAGTATTTTCAACCCCCACATTGTTGTTGTTCACTTCATCAACATTACTTTGCAATAATTCATCTTCTGCCTGTAAAGATTCCTCCTTCCTTTTATTTTCAACCTCCTCTACTTCATCATCATCAGAAGAAATTTCAATGTACTCAACATCGTCCTTCTTCTTGAAAAAAGGTGACAATAAAAAGTTGCCTTTTGCACCCAAAGTAGAGAAATCAGAGCAAATGTATGGGCCTATAATCGACAACACTTGCCATTCTCTTTTACATTTCTCATTCGGACACCGCAAAGAACAACCTTTGTAATTCTTCAAAAACTCATACATATGGTAACAGTAAGGACACCTAGTCCAAAATGTATCCGAACAGGTATTCCTGGTCGGGTTTGAAGAGGTTGCACCTGATCCATCATCTAAACGGGTCCTCTTTGTCGGGTTAGAAGAGCTTGCACCTGATCCATCATCTAAACGGATCCTCTCCATCTGGTTCAAAAAGTTCCCACCTTTTTTCATGGCCACGATAGGAATCGTTTCACAAGTGCTCGCACCACCATCTCCTAAACTGCTCATCGGGGTCCTACTTGATAAGGTCCAACCCCTATCAGCCAAACGGATCACCCGAGTCGGGTTTGAAAAGTTCTCCAAATGGGTCTGGATCGGAGTTGGGTTAGAAGAGCTCCCAGCCCCATCATCCAAACGGGTCTGGATTGTTGTCGGGTTAGGAGACCTCCCATGACCATCATCCAAACGGGTCATTCCGCTCGAGTTCAAAATGCTCTGAAGCAACCTATCATTCAAACGGGTCGGGTTCAACAACAAATGGTGAGTTTGGATAGAAAGATCAGGCAGCTCAATCCAAAATACATGTCATACTCATTGGAGTTGGTTGTCGTATTCAGATAAGTTTTCTTTTTGAATATGGGACATTGCCCTTTTCTTTCATTTACATATTCATGCTTTTTGGTCTTTTTATGTCATTTATCAAAATAAAGTCACCAATATTTCTTTACATGTTAAGTTAAGTCTGGGTAAAACAAGCGAGAAAGGATTTCAAAATTTACTACCAGTCTTTCCAATTATACGAGGAGAAGCCAAGGAACAACCCAGGAAAGAAATATGATCGTAATTCAACATGAAGCAAAGGAAGTCTATCAACCGACAAACTATTGAATACATGGAAGCATTCAGATTTGGGAAAAGAGTGCACCTCAGGGGCATGGTAAAATGGAAATCCATTGTTTGAGTCAGAACTCATTTCCCTCAATCTGGATCCGGGTCAATGATACGGCAGGACATGGCAAGTGTTAGCGATTTAGAACAAAAATAAAAGGAACGAGTGCTGGGCAGATACCTGAGAAGACAAGATCTGCAAGCCACCACTAAGTTTTTAACTGACAAATTTTCTTTGTTGATATAGGGGCAAATTCGCTTCACTTAATTCAGCTTCTATTGGAAATGCACATCTATGAGATTTTACTTTATGTTCAGGACCCTCCGAAAAAATGAGATTTTACTTTCTGTTCAGGACCCTCCTGAAAAATGGGATTTTTCTTTCTGTTCAGGACCCTCCTGGAAAATCAGGACCCTCCTGGAAAATGGAATTTTAGTTTATGTTCAGGACCCTCCTGGAAAATGGGATTTTACTTTATGTTCAGGACCCTCCTGAAAAATGGGATTTTACTTTCTGTTCAGGACCCTCCTGAAAAATGAGATTTTACTTTATGTTCAGGACCCTCCTGAAAAATGGGATTTTGTTTTATGTTCAGGACCCTCCTGAAAAATGGGATTTTACTTTCTGTTCAGGACCCTCTTGAAAAATGGGATGTTACTTTATGTTCAGGACCCTCCTGAAAAATGAGATTTTACTTTATGATTAGGACCCCCTTGAAAAATGAGATTTTACTTTATGTTCAGCCACTATCGACCATACGCTCCCCCGAACAGCCTTGTTAGTAAACCACAACGTAGGGCAGCCTTTAGGTCATGCTTATGTACATCATACGGAGACCTAGAAGGACCCACATGACCCTTTGTAGGAGACTCCCATCTAAAGCATCCCTACGTGCTAACTGTTGCATTTTGTAAGGGTAACGTGGTCATTTGACGAACTGATTTTTGAAAAAAACAATTATCTGGAGTAAGGTGCGTAGGCAAAAATGAAAAAGAAAAAAAATAGAAAAAAAGTGAGTCGAAAAGAATGAAAAAAAGAGGAATGTCGTAATTTATTTTAGAATTCTTTATGGCTTTGGTTCTCCACAATCCAAAAACTCAAAAAGATTTTTTTTTTGTTTTGCGTTTTTCTTCTCAAAGTACCATAAATTCAAAAAAAAAAGGGAAAAGAAAAGTTTTGTTTGCCTCTTCTACTTATTTGTCAAAAACAAAAATACCAAAAAGATTTTTCCTTCATAATTGGTGGTGTCAGTCTTAGTTAAAGTGTTTAGCTGAAAATTCAAAAGTTTTTTTTTTCGTTTGTCTTTGGTAGTGTGTCCGAAGTTAGGGTCAATTTATTAGTTAATTGTTAATTGTTCAATATGGATGAACTACGCATACCTGGTTCCCTTCCCTTGGGTTGGGATACGTAGGCAACCCTCGGTGGGTCTGGTAATTCCTTGTGTTAGCCTTTGTCTTAGTATTAGCCTAGGTCTCTCGCCCCGTAATCTAGAGTCGTTTGCCAAGTCGACTGATTTCGCTCTGTACTTCTGTTCGGTGAATTGAAAGTCATAGATGTGGTCTGTCCCATCGACATATGTTTGCGTCAAAGAATCCCAAGGGTTGGGAATCTTCTACTCCTGTCGAATTTTGAGATAACGTCTTGTGTGTTATTATAGGATGAATTTTTCCACTAATTCTAGAGTTCTAATAGTTGTCAAGGTGCCCAAAAAGTTAATCAAATGGTGGGAAATGTTTAACTTTGTTGATCAGCAGAAGCTGGTTAAAATATTAGGTGATCTTACGGAACTTCTGCATGTTATCCCTCGTGCAGATTTAATTGAGGCTTTGTTGACATTTCGGGATTCGAGTAGTTTGGTCTTTAGGTTTGGGGAATGTGAAATGACTCCTACTTTGGCAAAAATATACGGTTTGTTACATTTGCCCTATATCGAGAAGGATATGATCCGAGCGCGAAATCATACTGGTGTAAGATTTTTACAATCTTGTCATTTAAAAAGTAAGGGTATCCATTTGGGTTGTTTAAGTGACTCGTGGGTTTCCCTAGATTTTTTGTTCGCTAGATTCGGGCCCTCGGAAAGTTTTGATTACTTTTGGAATGAATTTCATATGACTAAGGAGAAGTGGGAGAGAAAGCGTCTTGAAGTCTTCACACTCGCTTTATTAGGTATTTTAGTGTTTCCACTAGAAGAAAGACGTATTAATACCCGTTTGCAATCTGTGGTGATGGACCTATTACATAAGGATCAAAACGACAAGGGCATTAATCAAAAGGGCACGTTCACTCTCATACCCATGATCTTAACAGAAATATATAAGGCTTTAACCGAAGTGAAAGGGGGAAGGAGATTTTTTGAGGGAAGTAACCTGATATTGCAGTTATGGATGATGGAGTATTTGTATGCGCCTTCTTTAGTTAGACTAGATGTGTTAGATCGTCGTATTCCCAATCGAGTGAAAGCCATGGACTCCAGGTTGCGTTTGGATAAATTCTGGTTACCCATGGGAGTCGACGCTTGGATTGAATTTCTTGAGTCGAGAACCAGGGATAACATTTTGTGGACTTATCTGTGGCTTCGACCAAAGATAGTATTGTTGGGTTGTCAGACGCAGCTCCCTTTAGTTATGTTAGGGCTCAATTGCACCAGATCATACAGTCCTTCTAGGGTAATGCGCCAGTTGGGTAGGCTGCAGGACGTGCCACCAACAGTGGATCTTCTGAAGAATGTTGAGTACTTCAAGGACCAAGCCTTAGGTGAGAGCAAGTACGAGCAGTTTTGGAAGCATGCAACAAAGCTGGGTGTGGACACACTCAAAGAAAGTTTGGATAATCTGGACCACACTCAGGGATATGAGGTTCGGCTTCAATCTATCCCTCGGGGTATCACTCAACCCTTACTAGCACAGCTTAGAGGGAGAATATAGGAAGAATTCATAGTAGATGACCATCAGGATGAAAGTGTAGGGTCCAAAGTGGAAACACTGAGAGTTCAGTTAGCAGATTTGTTCAAGATGGTAGAAAGGTGTCAGGATAATCTTTCCAAGTGCACTCCTTATGAAGAAGGGATACGGGCCCGAAGCTTCATCCTTGGTATCAGGGTGTCTTTACAGGATATGCTACAAAGTTTAAATGGGAGAAAGAAAACTTCAGAGGCAGGTCCATATTATCCAGGGTCATCACGCAAAGCACCAGTCTGAAAAAGCACTTCTTATCTTTATTCATTTTGAGTTTTTTATGTGTCTGTCATTGCAGGGTGGTGTCTGTTTTAAGACGAAGTCAAGTTGTTTTTGGTATTAGAGTCTTTATTAGTAATTTCACTTATGTCGTCTTAGGGGTCTATAACGTTGTTTCGTATTTGTTGTTTAGTTTTAAAGTGGTCCCAAACTTTTGTACGTTTTTGTTGTTTTATTTCTTCAAAATGTTATGATGCTACGTCTATCCTTGGTTTGTTTATTTTCATTTTCATAAAGAAAAAAAGAGAGAGAGAAAAAAGAAAAAAAATGTTTATGCACATGCTGCCCGAACTACACAAGATCTGATTCATGGAACAGCTGGGATGATTTGGCTTCTGAATTTGTTCAACATTTTCAGTATAACATTGACCTGATTCTGGACGAAAAATCCTTGGTCAACATGAAGAAAAATAGCACTGAAGGTTTTAGGGAATACTCAATAAGGTGGCATGAACAGGCCGCCAGGGTAAAGCCTCTAATGAAAGAAAGTAAGTTGGTAGAAGTTTTCATTCAGGCGCAGGGTGAGACCTATTTTCAATATTTACTTCCGGCAATGGGAAAGTCTTTTATGGAAGTCCTCAAAATGGGGGAGATGATAGAGGACAGAATTAAGATCGGCCGAATAGTGAATTTTGCCGCATTAAAATCCACCACAAAAGCGATTCAAGGTGGATTTGGCACATTTGGAGGTAAAAAGAAGAAAGAGGATGTAGCGACTGTCGCAGCTGGAACCCATTCCTATCCCAAAAGACCACCTCGCCCCTATCCCCAATCCCAAGCCCAAGTCTATGCCCAAGCCCCATATATTTCTTCCCACCATTACTACCCTCCATAAAACCCTTTATATTCCATTCCACCACCCCCGTACCTAGTATATAGCGCGCAGCCATATGCCCAAACCCCTTCTTACTCACAATGGCACGCGCAAGCTCCACAAAATTGCCCCTTCGCTCCACCAAATTACCAAAACCCCTCCAGACCCAGTTTTCAGCCTAGGCCCGAGTATAAGAAGGACAAGGCGGTCAAAAATCAATTCACACTTAGAGAGTCATATGCTAGCCTGTTTGATAGGTTGAGAAAGTTAAAAGTTTTAAGCCCAATTCAAGGAAGGCTTTCAAATCCACCACCAAGGAATCTCAATTATTCATTAAGGTGTCCGTACTATTCTGATATGCCAGGCCATGATATTGAGAAATGCTGGCATTTAAAGAGAGTCATCCAAGATTTAATTGACACGAATCAGATGATGGTCCAGGCCCCGAAGGGTCCAAACATTAACCAAAATCCGCTGTCAACCCATGCTGAAGCCAATATATTAGAATTGATATATGATGGGAAAGAGTCTTCGATGGGTTATAAGAATATTGTCAAGATACAGACCATTGAGGAGAAATTGGTGAATGTAGCAGAGTCTTTGAAAGCAATATCATTGAATCGGGAAAGAATGAGAGAAGATAAAGCCCAAGAAAACACAAAGAAACCCCTGATCATAGTATAAGGCGCCAGAAGGTATGTTGATTCAAGTCAGGATAAACCTAAGTTGACAGTGGTGGGAGCTCTGAGTCAGCCCATTTTGACGGTGAAAGGAGCACTAACAGAGCCTATTGTCCTCAAACCGGTGACCCAACCTACGATAGTTGATACGAAAAAAGTTCCCTGGAATTATGGGCGGACTGTGATGACCTATCATGAGAAAGAAGTTGTGGAAGATGTAGATGAGGTAGGGGGTTTGACTAGGTCAGGAAAATGCTTCGTGCCTGAAAGCTTAAGAAATTCCAAGCCAACGATGAGCGGACCATCATTTATCAAAAGGCCTATCACCGAAGAAGAAGCCAAAGAGTTTTTGAAAAATATAAAATTTCCAGAGTATTCAATATTAGACCAGTTGAAGAAAACCCCTGCTCAAATTTGCCTTTTATCTTTGCTATTGCACTCCAAGGAGCATCGTAATATTTTACTGAAGGTATTAAATGAAGCATATATTCCAAGGGAGATTACAATCAACCAACTTGAGAAAATGGTTAGAAAAATCTTTGAATTCAACCGGATCAGCTTTTCTGACGATGAATTGTCTGTTGAAGGTACAGGGCATAACCGGGGCTTTTACATTACAGTGAAGTATGAAGATTTCTACGTCACTCATGTTATGATTGATGGAGGTTCAGATGCAAATATCTGCCCTATTTCTACTTTGCAAAAGTTGAATATTGGTTCTGACAGGATCAGGCCCAACAATGTATGTGTTAGGGCTTTCGATGGTGCAAAATCAAATTCCATTGGCATAATAGAACAAATGCTGACCATAGGGCCTGTTGAGTTTGCCATAGAGTTTCAAGTATTGAATGTAGACCCCTCTTACAATTTGTTGTTGGGAAGGCCGTGGATCTACAAGGCCAAGGCGGTTGCATCTATACTGCACCAAATGATTAAGTTTGAGCATGACAGGCAAGAAGTAGTTATTCATGGTGAAGGAGATTTGTCAGCCTAAAGAGATTCTCCCTTGTCTCTTATTGAAGTAAATAATGTAGAGGAGACATTTGTTTATCAGATTTTTGATATAGTGCCAGTGAATTGTATCCTTGAATGGCAGGCTATACCGGGACCGCAATTGTCTTCTGCTTCTATCATGAAGGTAAGTGAACTTTGGAAATATGGATTTAAGCCAAGAAAGATTTTGGGAGCGTCTCTGCACGGTATAGTTCATCCCATATGTTCGAGTGAGAACGTGGGCACATTTGGTCTGGGATTTGAGCATACAACTGAAGATCTAAAGAAAGCCAAGGGAAGGAAAAAGGAAATATGGTCGCTCCCTCGCCCAATGCCACTACTCAGTGAATCATTTGTTAATAGCGGTGTCACGAAGCATGTGGAATTTGAGGTTGAATTGGTTGATGACTTCCAGAACCTTTGTATTGAAGTTGATATGGTCAAATCAGGAGAAGGTACCAGTATGGCAGACGTGTAATTCATAGGTCCAGCTGTCCGGCTTGTTAATTGGGAAGTCACTCCTCTCCCTATCAGGAGGGAGTTTTGGTAGTTTATTTTGTTTTTCTTTCTGTTTATCCGAGTTATTTCAGGGTTGTAATTCGGATTTTAGTTTGTTTATGTTATGTTGGCATCTGCGTTTAAACCCTTCTATCTTTTTATTTAATGAAATGCAATGTCCCTTTTGTTTTATGTCTAATATATTTTGTTTTTCTTTTCTTACACAGTTCTCTTTATGCTGATTCTAATGACATGACATGCATGCAGAAATTTTAGCCTGATCTTAAAATCCAAACTAATCAAGATATAATGAAGCAGGATGTGGAATATGATGAATAAAAAGCACTAGAAGAAATAAGCAAAGAGTTGGAACAGTTTGACGACAAACTGAATCCTAATTTGAATGAGACTGAGCCAATAAATCTAGGGGATCAAGAAGATTTTAGGGAAACTAAAATCAGTGTACATGTTTTTCCACAGGTAAAAGATGAAATAATTCAAGCATTAATGGATTATAAGGATGTTTTTGCATGGTCTTATAATGATATGCTTGGTTTAAGCACTGAATTAGTGGCTCACAAATTTCCAACTGATCCCGCGTTCCCTCCTATCAAACAGAAGTTGAGGAAGTTTAAAACGGTTGTAAGTATTAAAATTAAAGAGGAAATCATGAAACAAATTAAATCCAAAGTCATTCGAGTGGCTCGCTATCCTATGTGGTTATCCAATGTTGTTCCCATACCAAAGAAAGATGGCAAAATTCGAGTGTGTGTTGATTACCGTGATTTAAACAAAGCAAGTCCAAAAGATGATTTTCCATTGCCCAACATCTACATTTTGCTAGACAACCGTGCTAACCACAAGGTTGTTTTTTTTGTGGATTGCTATGCCAGATATCACCGGATCATTATGGATGATGACGACGCAGAGAAGACGTCTTTTATCACAACATGTGGAACTTATTGTTATCGAGTGATGCCGTTCGGTTTGAAGAATGCTGGAGCAATATATATGAGAGCCATGACCACTATGTTTCATGACATGATGCATAATGAGATTGAGGTCTACGTGGATGATGTGATTATTAAGTCAAAAAGTCAGGCCGACCATGTTAAAGATTTAAGAAAGTTCTTCGAAAGGCTTCATAGGAATAATCTCAAACTCAACCCGGCAAAATGTGTATTTGGAGTTCCATCAGGAAAGCTGTTGGGGTTTGTAGTTAGCTGTTGGGGAATTGAATTAGATCCTTCAAAAATCAAAGCCATTCAGGATTTGCCCCCGCCCAGGAATAGAATAGAGGTGATGAGTTTTCTTGGTAGACTGAACTACATTATTAGGTTTATTGCTCAACTCACGACCACTTGGGAGCCCATATTCAAGTTGCTGAAAATGAGTACTGCGGTAAAATGGACTGAAGAATGTCAGGAAGCGTTCGATCGAATCAAAAGATATTTGTCAAATCCGCCCGTGTTGGTACCCCAGGAGCTTGGTAGGCCTTTGATCTTATATTTATCAGTCATGGACAATTCTTTCGGTGTTGTCCTGGGTCAACATGATGTCACAGGCAAAAAAGAGCAGGCTATTTATTATCTTAGCAAGAAGTTCACCGCATATGAGGCCAGGTATACTCTTTTTGAAAGGACGTGTTGTGCCCTAACTTGGGTGGCACAGAAGTTAGGGCATTATCTCTCATCCTATACTACTTATCTCATCTCCCATATGGATCCTTTAAAGTATATCTTTCAGAAGCCTATGCCGACAGGTCGATTGGGAAAGTGGCAAATACTGCTTACCGAGTTCGACATTGTATATGTGACTCGAACCACTATGAAATCCCAAGCCTTGGTAGATCATCTTGCTGAGAATCCCATCGATGAAGAGTACGAGCCGTTAAAGACGTATTTTCCTAATGAAGAAGTGTCGTGTGTCGATGAAGTCGTTATAGATGATGATCCAGGTTGGAGGTTATTCTTCGATGGAGCTGCCAATATGAAAAGAGTCGAAATAGGTAAGGTTCTTATCTCTAAATTGGGACAACATTTCCCGGTGACAATACAACTTCGATTCTACTGTACTAACAATATACCAGAGTATGAAGCCTGGATTCTTGGTTTGAGGTTAGCTGTTGATATGGGAGTCCAAGAATTATTGGAGTTGGAAGATTCGGATTTGCTCATCCATCAAATTCAAGGCGATTGGGAGACACAATATTTGAAGCTCATCCCGTATTGACAATGCTTGCAGGAGCTATGTCAATGGTTTGTGTTAGTAAAATTTAGGCATATTCCAAGGATTCATAATGAAATTGCTGATACTTTAGCTACTCTGTCTTCAATGCTCCAACATCTTGACAAAGCCTACATCTATCCAGTGCATATACAAAGTCGTGATCATCATGCTTACTGTAATGCGGTTGAAGAAGAGCTTGATGGAGAACCTTGGTTCTTCGATATCAAGCGGTACATTCAGTCAAGAGAATACCCAGCATACGCCACCAACGACCAAAAGAGGACGATTAAGCAATTGGCTAGTGGATTTTTCTTAAGTGGGGGAATCTTGTATAAGAGAACCCCAGATCTCAGACTTTTGAGGTGTGTAGATACAATAGAAGCCTCGACAATCATGGTTGTAATACACTTTAGAGTATGTGGGTCGTATATGAACGGTCATGTCTTGTCAAAGAAGATTCTTCGAGCAGGTTATTACTGGCTTACTATGGAAAGGGATTCTATTCAATTTGTTCGAAAGTGTCATCAATGTCAGGTACAAGGTGATATGATACGTTCTTATCCTGTTAAGTTGCATGCAATGGACGCTCCATGGCCGTTCGTGGCTTGGGCAATAGATGTGATTGGACCGATTGAGCCGAAGGTATCAAATGGGCATAGATTCATTTTGGTAGCCATTGACTACTTCACAAAGTGGGTAGAAGCAGTAACTTTCAAGTTAGTGACAAAGAAGGCTGTGGTAGATTTTGTTCATGCCAATATCATTTGTAGATTTGGAATTCCTAAGATGATCATTACAGACAATGCTACCAATCTCAATAGTCATTTGATGCAAGAAGTATGTCAACAGTTTAAGATCGCACATTGAAATTCTACTCCATATCGCCCAAAGGCCAATGGTGCTATAGAAGCCGACAATAAGAATATAAAAAAGATATTAGGAAAAATGGTACAAGGGTCTAGACAATGGCATGAAAAATTACCGTTTGCATTGCTAGGTTATCGCACCACTGTTGGCACTTCAACAGGGGCAACTCCATATTTATTAGTGTATGGGACATAAGCAGTCATCCCTGCAGAAGTTGAAATTCCCTCTCTTCGAGTCATTGTAGAAGCAAATATTTATGATGATGAATGGGTAAAAACCCGACTAGAACATTTGAGTTTGATTGAGAAAAAAAGGCTAACGTCTGTGTTTCATGGCCAGTTGTATCAAAGGAGGATGGCTCGAGCGTTTAACAAAAAGGTCCATCCCAAGAATTTTGAAGTTGGTCAGTTGGTATTGAGACGTATCCTTCCTCACCAGGTTGAAGCGAAAGGAAAGTTCTCCCCTAACTGGCAAAGTCCCTTTGTTGTGAAGAAAGTGTTGTCCAATGATGCCTTATATTTGATAGATACTGAAGGCAAAATGGCAGAAATGGCTATCAATGCTGATGTGGTCAAAAGATATTATGTATAATATTTGATCCTTTGTTGATTTTATTGCATGTTTAGTACTTGCATTTTTGAAGATTGATATGATGAAGGCATTTTATTCTTCTATCCAAACATTATGTCACCCTTTGTTTACCCATTTGAGCTTTGTGTTAATTTTCTTTTATATCCCTCTTTTGGAATCAAAATGGAGTCAAAGATAAATGTCGAGGAAATAAGAATAAAAGAAAGAGTTCGAAAAAAATCAAAATCAAATCAAAACAAAAAACAAGCTGATGGAACTACGTCTGAACTGATTCTCTTCTCTGGAAGTGAGATACGTAGGCTACCCTATTTTGGGCTCAGTCCAACCTAATAAAGATTTAAGATTCACCCAGTCAACAAAACTGGGGCATGAGTTAATATGTTGTTTGAGTTGATTCCAAAAGTTGTAAGTCCCACCCCCACTTCAAGTATCGTTTGAGCCCCTTACCATTTTTTTCTAACCTTAACCAAAAGTCAAGTTACAACCAAAGAAAGTCCTTCAGATCAATTTTTGATACTGTTAAGGCTATGCATGCAATGGATATGATGATACATGGTGAACT
Organism: Capsicum baccatum var. pendulum; assembly: GCA_030864225.1. Taxonomy (NCBI): domain Eukaryota; kingdom Viridiplantae; phylum Streptophyta; class Magnoliopsida; order Solanales; family Solanaceae; genus Capsicum; species Capsicum baccatum. Next base: position 262,767,928 of record CM061561.1, on the reverse strand, counting down.
ACCACTTGTCTCCCTCAGCATAAGAAATCAGGAAAGAAATACAAAAATGAGAGAGTCTTATTGGTGAAGACCCCGTGGGCATCATAAGGAGATGGTGAGTTGAGAGAAAATTAAAATGAGAGAGTCTTATTGGTGAAAACCTTTGCAGGCACCATAAGGCAATGGTGAGTTGACAGAAAATGAAAATGAGAGAGTCTTATTGGTGAAAACCTTTGCAGGCACCATAAGGCGATGGTGAGCGGAGAGAAATAAATATGAGAGAGTCTAATTGGTGAAAACCTTTACAGGCACCATAAGGCGATGGTGAGTGGAGAGAAATAAGAATGAGAGATTCTTATTGGTGAAAACCCTCACCGTCACCGTAAGGCGATAAAGAGTTTAAGAGAACAGCGAAAAGTGAAAAGAAAGAGATTTGTTGACGAAAGTCTTTTAAGACGACGTCAATCAAATGTGATGTATGAGTCCAATGGATTTGAAGAAGCAGCTCAACAACAAAAGGCATGAAATCAACAACAAATGAGGAGTTTGGATAGGAAGATCAGACAACTCAATTCAAAATACATGTCATACTCATTGGAGTTGGTTGTCGTATTCAGATAAGTTTTCTTTTTCAATATGGGGCATTGCCCTTTTATTTCATTTACATATTCATGATTTTGGGCCTTTTTATGTCATTTATCAAAATAAAAGTCACCAACATTTCTTTACATGTTAAGTCAAGTCTGGGTCAAAAAAAGCGAGAAAGAATTTCAAAATTTACTACCAGTCTTTCCAATTATATGAGGACAAGCCAAGGAACAGCCCAGGAAAGAAATATGATTGTAATTCAACATGTAGCAAAGAAAGTCTATCAACCGACAGGCTATTGGATACGTGAAAGCATTCAGATTTGGGAAAAGAGTGCACCTCAGGGGCATGGTAAAATGGAAACCCATTGTTTGAGTCAGAACTCATTTCCCTCAATCTGGATCCGGGTCAATGATGCGGCAGGACAGGGAAAGTGTTAGCGATTTGGAACAAAAATTAAAGGAACGAGTGCTGGGCAGATACCTGAGAAGCCATGATCTGCAAGCCACCACTAAGTTTTTAACTGACAAATTTTCTTTGTTGATATAGGGGCAAATTCGCTTCACATAATTCAGCTACCATTGGAAATGCACATCCGTGAGATTTTACTTTATGTTCAGGACCTTCCTGAAAAATGGGATTTTACTTTTTGTTCAAGACCCTCCTGGGAAATGGGATTTTACTTCCTGTTTAGGACCCTCCTGGAAAATAGGATTTCACTTTCTGTTCAAGACCCTTCTGAAAAATGGGAATTTACTTTCTGTTCAGGACCCTCCTGGAAAATGGGATTTTACTTTCTTTTTAGGACTCTCCTGAAAAATGGGATTTTACTTTCTGTTCAGGACCCTCCTGGAAAATGGGATTTTACTTTCAGTTCAGGACCCTTTTGAAAAATGGGATTTTGCTTTCTGTTCAGGACCCTCCTGAAAAATGGGATTTTACTCTATGTTCAAGACCCTCCTGGAAAATGAGATTTTAACTTTTTGTTCAGGAACCTCCTGAAGAAGGTATAATTTTCTTTTTAGTTTTGATGTGGATTTAGGATCCCGCCTGAAGAATAGGGTAATGAAATAGCAAGTCAGAGGCCCGCCTGGACAGCGGAGCAAAGAAATGAAAGTCAAGCAACAAAATGATGGAATTGCAAGTCAGGAGCCCGCCTGAAGAATAGGGTAAAGAAATGAAAAGTCAAGCAACAAAGCAAAATAATTGAAAGTAGAGCAACATGTTGAAAGAAATTGTAAGTCAAGAGCCCGCCTGAAGAATAGGATGATAAAAGTCGAGTCAAGAGCCAACAGAAGCTGTATAGATAGGATTTTGTAGTTTCATTTATGATTTAACTTGTAATTTTCATTTTGATGTAATGACAGAGCCGCGGACCAGAACCTCGATGGAACCTCACTCGACTCTCCAACTCGGTATAGTCCACTTCTCTTCCAATCCTTTGAAATACTCGTGACTTGGTTCCCTCATAACTTGGGTAGGTAGGTTGTCCTAATTCAAGACCCGGTGGTCCTTCTTTCTACTGTTTCTTTCTTTGAATAATTATCGGGACAAAATTCTGTCTCGTTGTCTACTTCTTTGTCTGAAAACACTGTGAGTTTACATTCGAAGGGGGCATGATGTAGACATGTAATTTTGTCCCCCTCAAAAGTTTGATTTTATTCATTTTTTACCTTATCATATCATTTACCCTCATCCACGTGATTACATCCCACAAAAATACAAAAAAGTAACTCTCAACAAAATCCCTAACAAACTTTTATTCTTTTAACGTCCTAAAAACCCTCTCCAATAAGAAAATGACAAATCACCCTCTACCTACCCACCCTATACCCTACCCCACCTACCCTACCCTATACCCTACCCGTACCCCACCCCATGTTTTTTTTTCTCTCAAATCAACAACTCTTAAACAGAATACACACTAAAAAGAAGGCAGGGATCAGGAACCAAAAAAAAAGCAGAGGAACCATCTTCTCCTTCAGGAACTCACACACAATTTCACAAGAAAACAAATACATACACCATCGAGAAACCACCATTAAAGAACAGACAGACCTCACGATTCATACACACACACTTGCTCTAGCTAGAAAACACTTGCACCCACACACTCGGTAAGGAGAAACGAAATAATGGAGGGCGTTTGACGGAATTCGGCGAAGGAATAGGGAAAGCGGCGAGAAATCAAGCTTCTGTTCAAGCTTTTTCTAGTGACGTAAGTGCCGAACTCAGTTTCAGTGCCAGTTGTTCGAATCAGTCTCATAATCGCCCAAATATCTTTATTTTCCTTCATTTTCTGGACGAGATCTAGCCGGAATCCGACCGTTTTAGTTGTTTTTGGTCACTGCCAGCTTACTGGAGCTCCATTTCTATAGAATTTTTCAGTTCTTTGCTGGATTTAGAGCGCTTCGGGTTTGTTTACCTTGTGATTTGTTCTTTGATATCGTGCTTCAGGGGTTTTTTCGCAATTGGTTGGGTTCAATATTCGTGAGTTGGAGCTCTATTCGTGGTGGGGGGTCCTTGTTTGAGAATTTCGGCTTTGGATTTCTTATTGACTAAAACAAGTTCTATTGAGGAGGAGTGATCGTTTGAACTTGGTTTCGGTGAAATCGCTTATGAGTTTTCGTTATTACAACATGTGGTCTGATGTGGGGATTAAACCGAGTTCGTTAATGAGGTGCGATTCGAGGTTCAAATCGAGAGTTTTTGGATCCGACTTTGTCTTTTGATCACATATTTTGGCGCAATAAAAGCCTCAATCAAGTTCCAATTCTACTCTTTTCCACTTCTATTTTATTGTTTACTACGCTTTTGGTGTTTGGATTAAGCTTCGGGTGTTGTTTGATACTTGTTGGTGATGCATGTATGTTGTCTGGTTTGGTGATAGTTTGTTATTTTGATATTGACTCGTTGTTTAATTTCGTTGAAAAGGGATTGTGGGTCGCTGAAATAGAAATGGTGAGTTGTGAAAATTTAGTATTAAAATGAAATTTGGGGACGGGAATCGAAAATTGATAAAAGTGAATATTATTATATTTTTGATACATTGTTGATGTTGAATGCGATATGTTGTCGAGCGGGTGGTCAAACAGTAAGCTCGGGTAGGCAAGTTTAGGATTGGTGTAGTGTTGGAATGATTGGAATATTTGTTGAATGTCTTGTTTATCGTATTTGGAAAGTGTTTTTATTTAACCGGGGAATGCCCCGAGGTAATTTGTATTTACTCATCGGGGAATGCCTCGAAGAATTTTGTACGCTAAGGATGTTCGTGATCAAGTCCCAAGGCATCGGGTAAAGCATGGTTTAGGACTAGTGTAGGTTATTTCAGTATTTTTATTTTGGGTTGTAATAATTGGACTGGACTTTACATTTTTGTTTTGTTTTGTTATTGTTTAATTATTTTGCGTGCTTTTGTGTGGTTTGTACACTTCGTAATGCCAAAATAGTTGATACCCTCTACCCAAGCGACCGTGGTTGAACCACAGGATCGAGGGGTGCCTAACACCTTCCCCTCGGTCAACAAAATTCCTTAGCCGGAATCTCTGTTCGCAAACCAGAAAGAGTCAAATGGTTTTGAAAAGGATTTTTCAAAGGTGACTTGGCACACCGGATTATGCCAAGTGGCAACTCTGAATAAAAATGCAAATAATCCTTTTCCGAAACAAATTTTCATTTCTTGTCAGTTAAATAATAAAGCTCTTTCGACCCTTAAAACATTAAATTTTTTTTGGAGTACGTTAAAAGTGGGTGTGACATCATCCAAACGGGTCATTCCGCTCGACTTCAAAATGCTCTGAAGCAACCCATCATTCAAACGGGTCGGGTTCAATATGCTCTCAAGCAACCCATCATTTGAACGGGTCGGGTTCAACATGCTCTGAAGCAACCCATCATTAGAACGGTCCATCTGCGTCTGGTTCAAAGAGTTCCCACCTGTTTCCAATCCATCACCAAACCCGGTCATCATCGTCAAGTCAAAATATCTTGCACTTTCCAACCCTCCCTCACCACCCATTGGGTTCATACTCATAGAACTCCCATGATTTACCGCATTGTCAACTCATCATCAAACCGAACCTTATCACTCGGATTCACTAGAACTCCGTAAGCTCTCATTACAAGCATAAAAGCCTCATTAGCCAAACGAGAATAATCTCTAGTATTCGATCTGAACAACTCCATCAAACTCTTAAAATTGTTCAACATAACTTGTTGATCATCACTGTAGTTTGGAACGTTAAGGATAGCATAGTAATTCGGCTGTCTGTTAATGCTCTCACGGAGCATTAATATATCAGTGATCGCGATTATTTCTAGTACCTCTGAGTGATTTGGATCAATTACTCTAGCTCTAATGGCGTATTGACGACTTTCTTGAAACTTTCGTAGAACAAGAAAGCTTTTAGATAAATTCAAATAATGTTGGAACTGCGGATTCATGATTATTGTTTGTTTGTTTTTGTTGTATAGAGTTTGTTTGTTGTTTTGCTGTAGTAAATAATGAAATGAAAATAATGAAAAAGGTGGCATATATAAAGGCGTTTGTTTGAAAAGGTGGGAAAAAGGACGCAATTGGAAATTTTGAATTTTTTTGTCATGGATGATTTTGGATATGGGCAAAATTTAAAAATAAATAGTTTTTTGTTTTATTTGTGATTTTGAATATGGATAAAATTGGAAATTTGTTGATTTCTGTAAAGGGTTTATTTTGTATTTCTATTGTTTTATTTTATTTGGTTCTATTAACCGAGCAGGTTCCGAAAATAATAATAATTAGAGGTGAAAAAGCGACAAAATTGGAAAAAAATATTGATTTTTTAGTTTTATGGATGATTTTGGATCGATATGGACAAAATTGGAAATTTTTAATCTTTATAAAGGGTTTATTTTGTATTTCTGTTGTTTCATTTTACTAGTTTATGTTAAAATAGCACGCCTCATAGGATATTGATAATTAGAGGTGTATTTTATTAAACTAACATTATTAATTATACTTTTACTCTAACCCATTTTATTTCTACTACTACTTCATGTAATTATTTAGTACTTATGACTCATTTGATTAGGAAACATGAAATAAAAATAATACTACAATATCCTTTGTCGGATATAGAAGTGCTTGCAGAGCTACGTGAATTCAACAATGTTTTTGTAAAGGGCAAAAAGAAAAGGTCTCGAGATAATCTATTATACATTTTGAAATAATTCTTTTTGAAATATATATATATATATATATATATATATATATATATATATATATATATATATATATATATATATATATTGGAAATTGAATAAATTTTTCAAGGGTCTATTTTGGAATACTCACAGCAACATTTTGAGATGGTCAATTTTGGACATTAAGTAATTGGGAAATGAGAATGGATTATTTAGATAAGGGCATATTTATTTGGTGTATAAATAAAATTAAATTGAAAATTCAATAAATCATTTATCAACTAATAAAAGATTAGTTTGATTATAAAAAGGAGATAAATTATAATACTCATTTTTATATTTTGAGATTGTTAATATTGGATATTAAGTAATGGGATATGAGACTGGATTATTTAGATAAGGATATGTTTATTTGGTGTATAAATAAAATTAAATTGAAAATTCAATAAATCATTTATTATTTATCAACTAATAAAAGATTAGTTTGACTATAAAAAGGAGATAAATTGGAATACTTATTTTTACATTTTGAGATGCTTCTAATTTGGACATTAAGTAATTGGGAATGAATTATTTAGATAAGAACATATTTATTTTGTGTAAGAACAAAATTAAATTCGAAATTCGATAAATCATTTATTATTTAACAACTAATGAAGAATTAGTTTGATTACTGTAAAAATGAAGATAAATTGGAGTACTTATTTTTACACTTTAGAATGTTCAAATTTGGACATTAAGTAATTGTAAATGGATTATTTAGTTTAGGAGATATATTTATTTTGTGTATGTATAAAATTAAATTGGAAATTCAGTAAATGACTTTTCATTTTTCATTTATCAATTAATAAAGGATTAGGTTGATAATTGTAAAAAAAAAAGAGATAAATTTAAGTACTTATTTTACATTTTGAGATGTTTCAAATTCGAACATTAAGTATTTGGGAATGGATTATTCAGATAAGAACATATTTATTTTGTGGATATCTAAAATTTAATTGGAAATTTGATAAATCATTTTTCATTTTTCATTGATCATTTATCAAATAATAAAGGAGTAGTTTGATTATCGTAAAAGGGAGATAAATTGAAGTACTTATTTTACATTTTGAGATGTTTCAAATTTGAACGTTAAGTAATTGGAAATGGATTGTTTTAGATAAGGACATCTATTTATTTTGTGTATATATAAAATTAAATAGGAATGGACAGTGTCACCTTGATAAAAGAGCTCTATTTTCAACATTTGGGAGTCTCCACCCATTCTTCCATGAAATCACCAGATATCATAATAAATCCTGCAATAGATATCCTAGAATTATGCTTTGGTGGATGGTCGGTTACGCTTATGGTCTAGATTGGAATATATGCACAGTTGATGACTGACGATGAGTAGTCGATGACTGGGCAGGTATTCGTACGAAAATCTTAAAATTGCAAATATTGCTTCAAATCAGCGGTCGTTGGGTTTATGGAATAGAGAAATGAACTTGGAGTTGCCTAAGCTGTTGTAATGTACTTTCTAAAGTGGTTTTGAGAAAGAAGAGTGATTTAAAACTTTTTAACAATGGTGAAAAGTGTGTTTGAGAAGATAACAAATAAATAGGGTAACAATGGATGCAACAGACAAGCTTATGATGTTTGTAGACTGATTTAGAGCTGATCGCTGAAAAATAACGTCGACAAAGTAGTCGGAATCGGAGGAAAATGGAAGCTTCTATTTTAAGATATTGGATATTTTTTAATTATTTTTGAAAACCAAATATATTTTATATATGATGGTGGATGATGGAGTGAGTTGAAGTGTATTATTAGAAACTTGTGAGTGAATTTATTAAGTTGGAAATATTGGGTTAAAGTGAATTATCATAAAACTTGTGGGCGAATTTGTTGAGTTGGTAAAATTAGTGATGATATGAATTAAAGTGGGTTTACGTGTCTATTTGGCAAAATAGTGTTCAAAATGGCCTTTTTGGTAGAAAATCCCCCAACTACATTGGATCTTTGCCAACAATTCCCACTACTATACCAAAATTGTCATGGCCTCCAATGCCTTCTATTCCAACAATCCCAAACATTCCCATTAGAATTTTCATTGAAGAAGAATCATCGTTTTTTATATATACATTTATCAAAATATTGAACCTTATATATTATAGATAGTATTAGATTTTCCCACGAAGGACTTCATCGCCAAGGGACTAGAGTTATATAACTATAGACACCTAATTTTGTCTCTCCCGAAGTCTAATTTTATTCATTTTTAGTTCACCTTACCATGTGGCAAACCCCATGTAATTATATCCCACAAAAATACAAAAATAAACAAAAACAATACCTCTAACTAATTTATCTTATCCTAACAACCTACCCAATCAAAAGCTTCCACCTTCCTACCCACTCACATTTTTATCCTCACATAATACATTAACGACAAAAGGGAGAGGGGCCCACGGATAAGGATCAAAGGAGAAGAAAAAACTTCTTCTTCTTGACCAAGGAATTCACTCACAAGAAGGAAAAAAAATCCTCCATCGCCATACCCAGGGGATATCACTCAAAAAGGGAGGACCCATTTTCTTCTTCTTCTTCTGCAAAAAAGGGACCCCTCTGTTATTCTCATTTTTACCAATAACACTCACACGCACACTCTCAGAAAACACACACGCGACACTCACTGTTCACTTCATTGAATTGGTAAACACATACAGAGAGAGAGTTGTGAGGGAGAGAGATGGGTAAGAGCAGCTGAACGAGAGAGAGGGAAAAGGAGAATAGGCCGGAGAACACGGTTTCGGCGACTGTTCGCTCACTAGAAACCCCATCTCAGGTTCTGTACTAGCCAAGTTGGCGAGATCTTTGCCGGTAGTCGATCATCATTCGTCGACTTAACTGACCAGTTTGAAATCACTAAAAATCTCATCATTTCTTTTGATTTTCAAGTAAATCCGGGTTGAATACGTTGAAATTCATCAGAATCCTCCCTTTCTCATTATTTTTCCGCTATCCGAGCTAACCGAAGCTCAGGCTACACTATTCTTTGGTTCTGTTATGTATTGGGGTTTCTGGGTTTGTTTGACTTTGTGTTCCTCGCCAGAATCGGGCTTCGGGGGATTCATCATTTTTTGTTCCTGTTTTGGGGTTTAGTATTTCGCGCGTCTCAACCAATTTTTGGTTTCGAATTCCTCAATATCAAAGTTGGAGTTTGTCACTGTTGAGGTTCGATTTGAGGTTTTCGGACGCGGATTCTATCCTTTCATTGAAGTATTATTCAATTACAAAATCTTTGAATTGAGGTCCAATCCTATTCCCTCTTTTTGTTAGTTCATTATTCATTATATTCGGATGTATCAAATTGCGTGTTATGTATTGCTTGATTTGTGTTGGTGGTGAATCTTTAGTTGTTTTGAATCGTGAATTGATTTGGGGTGGGTTGGGGTGAGAATTGAAATCTTGACAAAATTGGTGAATTTTGGTTAGTTTGATTCATTGGTTGTTTGACTTGAAATGAATGTTAATCGAACTTGGTAGTATCTTGATACGTCGATTGATTTAGGCAAACATAGTTTGGGTAGGAAAAGTTTAGAATTTGTGGCTTCGGTTGAATGTTGGAAATTCTGTGGAAGGTTTGAATTTTGTTGAATAGCTTTATTTTCCCGCACTAAAAATGTATTCATTTGACCGGGGGATGAATCGAGGGATTTGTATTGATTTATCCAGGGAATGCCCCGAAGTATCTTTTACTTGGAGGACATTCGCGATCAAGGTCCAGAACGTCGGGTGGAGTTTAGTTTAGGATTAGTTTAGAATAGAATAGGTTTTATATTTCAACATCTCTTTTATTTTGGATTGTATAATTTGAACTGAACATTATTTTGATTTGTTTTGAATTTTGTGTGATTTGTTTGTTTGCTTGTTTTGTGTGTTTATGTGGTTTGTACATTTGTAATGTCAAATTAGCCGATACGCTCCACCAAGAGACCGTGGTCGAACCACGGGATCGAGGGGTGCCTAACACCTTCCCCTCGGTCAACAGAATTTCTTAGCCGGAATCTCTATTCGCGGATCAGGTTTTAGAGTCAAGTGGCGACTCTGAATAAAAAAAAAAACTCTGAATAAAAAAAAATAATGTAAATAATCCTTTTTTTTTCTAATTTTTTTTTTCATATTTGTCACCTTAATAATAAAATTTCAAAACTAAAATATGATCATTTGGATGTTGAAAAAAGGGTGTGACAGCTCTGGCGACTCTGCTGGGGAACTTTTCAGAATTCGGGCTTTTTTCTGGAGTCGTATAGGCTTTGTTTGGCATTATGAGTGTATAAGCATTGTTTGTGATTTTGTTTGTGTTTTCGCTTTTGTGTATTCTTGTGCTCTTTGTTTACAGTATTTATCCTATGTGTTACCACTTTTATATCTAACATCATGTGCATAACCCGAGTCATTCTTTCCGCAACAAGTCTCGGAGCACATGTCGTGCGTACGAACTCTAGTTGAGTCACCTTTATTTTAGGGGGGAGCCGTTGGATGTATGAAGTAGGTGGAAAGCTAATCAGTCATTATCAATCATATGCTCCCCCGAACAGCCTTGTTAGTGAACCCAACGTAGGTTAGCCTTTAGGTCATGCTTATGTGCATCATATTGAAGACCTAGCAGGGCCCACTTGGCCCTTTGTAGAAGACTCACCTCTAAGGCATCCCTACGTGCTAAATGTTGCATATTTGACGGTAACGAGGTTATTTGACCGAATGGTTTGGGCAAAAACATGAGTTAGAAGCAAAGTGTGTAGGCAAGAAATTGTTGAAAAAAAAAAGAGAAGAAAAAAGAGTGAAAAAAAAATATTTTGGTAGTTTTTAGGGTTCTTTATGGCTTTTGTTTTTCACGATTCAAAAATTAAAATAATAATAATAATAATAAATAATAAAATGTTTTTTTTACTTTTTTACTTTTTTCACTCATTTCCCACAAAATAAAAAACGTTAAAAAATTTTCCTTTTATTTCTTTAGTAAGCATTCATAATTCGAAAACTCCAAAAATATTTTTCCTTTCAATAGGGTCTTTGTACATTCTTATATAGTGAAAATGCCAAAAAGATTTTCCTTCGTAATTGTTGGTGTCAGTATTAGTTGAAGTATCTAATTAAAAATACAAAAAAAGAGATTTTATTTGTTTGTCTTTGGTTGTGTCTCTTCAGTAGGGTCAATCTATTAGTTAATCATTAATTATACATTTTGGACGAACTATGCACCCCTGATTCTCCTCTTTCGGGAGTGAGATACGTAGGCAGCCTATTGTTGGTTCGAGGATCTTATTTAAAAATCCAAAAATATTTCTTCACTCTCCATTTAGAGTAGGCGTTTCATATACGTCTTTAAAAGAAAACTACAAAAAAGATTTTTCATTTAATAGGTTCAAGTTTCATTTTCGTATGAAATTCAAAATCAAAAACCCAAAAAGATTTTGTTTGGTAATCATAGGTTTCATTTTGTATAGGAATATTAAAGCCGAAGAATTCAAAAATATTTTCGTCATTCTTTTGACAATTTTTTATTTTTCTTTTCTTTTTAAAGTTTCAAGAAAAAGAAAAAAGAAAGAAAAAGAGTTTAATCGGCCACTTTGGCAAGACTTCACGAACTACGCACACCTGATTCTCCTCTTTCGGAAGTGAGATACGTAAGCACCCTTCTAGGGTTCAGTGATTTTTTTTTTCAAAAAAAAAAAGAAGAGGTTTTTAAAGATTGTTGAACTCTAACACATTTGCTATCTCTTGTCCAGTTAGTTTAAGGTGGTTGGTTTGTGGCATTTTGGCCAGTCCTCCATATTGCTCCAAGTCATAAAGGAAGTTATGGCCAACAAGGATACCGAGTTAGTTGTTAATAATCAGTAGGGAGTTCGGGGAATGAGAATGTAGGAGATAATGAAGAGATTCAGAAATTAAGGCGGCAAATAATAGAAATGCATCAAGCTTGGGCTAATGGGTTGCTGCCTCCTCCAATTCCCACTGATAATCTGGAATATCTTTCTAGCTTGCCTCCCGTGTCACATGCACAATTTCCCATTTTTGTTTATATGCCACAACATGCATTAGGATCGACTCCGGGGCAACAATATCCAACCAATTCCAATATTCATTTCCTCACTCCCCAATCCAAGACTACCACATACTCGGCTTCAGCTGCTGTTCATGCTTTTGCGGCGCCACCCCCACCTCCTACTTTTGATGTTCATCCACAAGTTGTGCCTCCCTACTCAACAAGAGAGCTTGCATTGAATATTTTTAGTGATCAGCATTATGCTCTCGAGCCTATATTTAAGTCGACTGGTCCTTACGATTGCCATCAACCGCCTAAATTTCCGCCTAACACTGAGAAACCTATTATGATAAAAGAACAAGAGGAAATAGCCAGAAAATTGAGAAGTTTGGAACTGACTATGAAAAACTTGCAAGGACTTGGGGGTACACAAGTGTCTCATATAAAGATATGTGCATGTTTCCTGGTGTATATCTTTCTCTTGGTTTTAAAATGCCGAAGTTTGAGAAGTATGATGGACATGGAGATCCTATAACACATTTGAGACGCTATTGCAACCAGCTAAGGGGCGCTGGAGGGAAGGAAGAATTACTCATGGCATATTTCGATGAGAGTCTTTCACGTCTAGTTTCAGAATGGTTTGTTGACCAAGACATTGACAAATGGATTAGTTGGGATAACCTAGCTAACGAATTTGTGCAACAATTTCAATCCAATGTGGAGTTGATCCCTGACGAAAAATCCTTAACTAGTATAACAAAGAAGAATACTGAGAGTTTCAGGGAGTATGCGACCAGAAGGCGCGAACAAGCTGCTAGAGTAAAACCACCAATGAAAGAGAGAAAAATAGTGGAGGTGTTTATTCAAGCGCAGGATGAAACATACTATCAACACTTGTTACCTGCATTAGGCAAGCTGTTCATTGAGGTCCTTAAAATGGGGGAGATGATAGAAAGGGAATTAAGACAGGTGGCATTGTGGGTTTTGCAACATTGAAAACAACTACTCAAGTAATTTAAAAGGGTTCAGGAAGTGTTGGGGAGAAAAAGAATGAGGAAGATGCATCTACAATTATAGTTGGACAGCAAGAAAGGTCAAGAAGACCACGTCATCGTCGATCTCAGGCTCAAGCTCAAGTTTATGCCCAGGCTCCACATAATCACTCCTAAAATCCATTATACTCTGTTCCTCCACATCCATATTAAGTGTATAATGCACAACCACTTGTTCAACCCTCATCTTACCCACAATGGCATACCCCAAGGCCCCAGAGTCTTCATCTAACTCCACAAACATACCAAAAACCTTCTAAGCCATATTTTCTATCCAAGCCAAATAATAAAATAAGGCAGAAGTCGAGGGATAGATTCACACCAATTGGAGAGTTATATGCCAGTTTATTTCAGAGATTGGTACAGGAAGGAATGATCACTCCTCTTCTTGGGCACTCCCTTAATTGGCGTTCAAGAAATTTTGATCCTAACGCATGATATGCGTATCATTTTGAGGCTCAGGGTCATAGTATTGAAGATTATCGAGATTTGACAAGATAAATTGAAAATATGATTCATGATGGATCAATTATGGTGCAGAACATTAATAGTAAGGGAAGCTCTAGTCAGCTGATATGCAAACTAGCAGCTAAGTTGTCAGGCTGAGCAATTGAGAATTCACCCATCTCCCTACTAGAAAGAGGTCTGGTAGTTTGTTTTGCCTTTTTTTTTTTTTCTATTTTTTGAATTATTTTAGGGTTGTAGTTCGGGATCTATCTTGTTTTGTCCCTTTTTCGTTTATGTTCAAATCCTTCTATCTTTCATTTTTATTAAATGGAGTGTCCCCTTTTTCTTTGTGTTTTAAATATGTGTTGTTTGTTTATTTTTTTTACATAGTACATTTTATGTTGACTCTAGTGATATGATATGCTATTGAAATTTACAGCTAGATCTTAACATCCAGTTTAAGAAAGAACATTGAATCAGAGGGTTAAAGTTAAAAAAAGAGAGCATCTGAGGAAATAGATAGAGTGATGGGGCATTTGGTGATCAAGTTGAAATCTTCTTTAAAAATTAAGGCTATTATTTTGAAAATCATGAGAATAAATTGGTCATCAATTGAAAGACATATCTCAATTAGGTCAAGTAGTGGCTGCGTGATCCTATATCAAGAGGAACAAAAAGAAAATCAGCTCCACGAAGTCATGGGTCCTTCAGCATGAGGAATGTACAACGAAAATGGAGTTTTATGTTTGACAAGTGTTGAAAAAGAAGTGACATACATGCTCAGTTGAAGTTAGTGTTGTTAAAGTTCCACAAATGATGTTCATCTTTCATTTTCATATTTCATGATATGTACTTGCATTTTCAAGAGTTGATATGGTGAAGGCATTTCATTCTGCTATCCAAACACTGTGTCATCCTTTGTTTACCCCCATTTGGGCCTTAGTATTATTTTCTTTCATACCCCTCTTTTGGAATCAAGATAAAAGTCAACAAAATTCAAAAAAATATGTCAAAAAAGAAAGAAAAGACGATTGTCAAGAAAAATAAAGTCAGAAAAGTCCCAAAGACAAAAAGTCAACAAAAGGAAAAAATAGAATCAAGTAAAAGAACAAGCTGCCAGAACTACGCATGACCTGATTCTCCTCTCTCGGAGGTGACATACGTAGGCTGCCCTACTAAGGGCTCGGTCCAACCAAATAAAAAATTTAGAGTCACCCAGTCAAAAGAAACTGGGGCATGAGTTAATCTTCATTGTTTGAGTCGATTCCAAAAGTTGTAAGTCCTACCCCACTTCAAGTGTCGTTTGGGCCCCATGCCATCCTTTATTTCTAACCTTATCCAAAATCCAAGTTACAACCAAAGAAAGACCTTCAGATCAATCTTTGAGGATGTTAAGGCGGAGCCTGCAAGGGATATCATGATGCATTTGGGAACTATTTGTCTTCCTCAGCATAGGAAATCAAGAGAGAAACAAAAATAAGAGAGTCTTATTGGTGAAAACATTTATGGGAACCATAAGGTGATGGAAAGTCGAGAGAAATAAAAATGAGAGAGTCTTATTGGTGAAAACCCTCAAGGGAACCATAAGGCGATAGTGAGCCGAGAGAAAATGAAAGAAGCTTGTTGGCGAAAACCCTTTAAGGTGCCACTAGCCGAATGGGGTCTTAAATGCAATTGACCTAAGAAAGTAACTCAGTGTCAAAGCCATTAACTCAACAATAATGGGTAGAAAGTTTGGATGAAAAGATCAATCTGCTTAATCCAAAATGCATGGCATAATCATTAGTGTTGACTGTCATTTTTAGATGAATTTTTCGTTTCTTTGTTTTAAAAGGGGACATTCATTGTCTTTTCTTTCTTCTCTTTATTTTAATTTTATCTTTCTTAAGTTAGTTATCAAAAAAAAATTTCATTCTTTTTTTTGTTTCTTGTCTTTGAGTCAAGTCCATGTCAACATAAGTGAGAAAAGATTTCAAAACTGGCTACCAGCTTCTTTAATTGCACAAAGCAAGACAAAATCTAGCACATGAAAGAGACATGATTGTGAGCCCAAAAAAAGCATGCAGGAAGTTTTGTCAACAGAGAAGTCGGGGAACTCATGGAAATACCAAGGTTCAAAGGGTTTATTTGAGAAACACGACAAAACAGAAATACTATGTTTGTTTCAGAGTCACTCTTAATAAGCTGAGTTTGAGTCAATGATACAGCAAGTCAATGACATATGATAATAGTTGGAAGCAAATCTAAATGTGACGAGGGCAGGAGAAATTGCCTCAACAGCCAAAGCCACAAACTAGCCACCATGTTTTTAAGTTGCATTCAGATCATGGATTTCAGAGCCTAAACATCAAAGGCTATAATTTATCAGCTCAACAAATGAAAGAGGCAAGGTTGTTGTACAAGTTTGGTAATAAAAACCATAGTAAAACTCATAATTCAAGATCTGTAAGAGATGCACTTCCTTGTTTTGGTAATTCAAGCAACTTTGGTAAGGAGACAAACTTTATTGTTTTGATAATTCAAACAACATTGATAAGGAAACACACTTCCTTGATTGGGTAATTCAAATTTTGCTTCTTAGGTAATGCACTTTCTAACTTAAGTATTGATTCCTAAAAGATGTACCTTTTAGTTGAGTCATTCACCTTGACTCCTAGAAGACGTACCTTTTAGTCGAGTCATCCCCTTTGGTTCCTATAAGACGTACCTTTTAGTCGAATCATCCACTTTAATTTCTATAACACGTACCTTTTAGTCGAGTCATTCACCTTGACTCCTAGAAGATGTACCTTTTAGTCGTGTCATCCCCTTTGATTCCTATAAGACGTACCTTTTAGTCGAGTCATCCCTATTGATTCCTATAAGACGTACCTTTTAGTCGAGTTATCCCGTTTGATTCCTATAAGACGTACCTTTTAGTTGAGTCATTTCTTTTGATTCCTATAAGACGTACCATTTTAGTAGAGTCATCCCCTTTGATTCCTAGAAGACGTACCTTTTAGTCGAGTTATCCCTTTTGATTCTTATAAGACATACCTTTTAGTCGAGTCATTCCTATTGATTCCTATAAGACGTACCTTTTTAGTTGAGTTGACCCCTTTGATTCCTATAAGACGTACCTTTTAGTCGAGTCATTCCGTTTGATTCCTATAAGACGTACCTTTTAAGTCCAATCATCCCTTTTGATTCCTATAAGATGTACCTTTTAGTCGAGTCATCCCCTTTGATTCCTATAAGACGTACCTTTTAGTCGAGTCATTCCTTTGATTCCTATAAGACGTACCTTTTAGTCGAGTCATTTCCCTTGACCCCTATAAGACGTACCTTTTTAGTCGAGTCTTTCCTATTGATTCCTATAAGACGTACCTTTTAGTCGAGTCATTTCCCTTGACCCCTATAAGACGTACCTTTTAGTCGAGTCATTCCCTTTGATTCCTATAAGACGTACCTTTTAGTCGAGTCATTCTAATTAACTCATAGAAAATACATTTCTTTGTTTGGGATCAAGTCAGGAGCCCGCCTACAGAACAAGGTGAAAAAAAAAATAAAAAAAATTGAAAGCATAGAAACAAGTTGATGAAATAGCAAGTCAGGAGCCTGCCTGCAGAACAGGGTGAAGAAATTGAAAGCATAGCAACAAGTTGATGAAATAGCAAGTCAGGAGCCCGTCTGCAGAACAGGGTGAAGAAATTGAAAGCATAGAAACAAGTTGATAAAATAGCATGTCAGGAACCCGCCTGGAGAACAGGGTGTAGAAATTGAAAAGCTAGGAACAAGTTGATAAAATAGTAAGTCAGGAACCCGCTTGGAGAACAGGGTGTGGAAATCAAAAGGCAAGCAACAAGTTGAAGAAATTGCAACTCAGGAGCCCGCCTGAAGAATAAGGTAATGAAACTCAAGTCAAGAGTCCAAAAGAAGCTGTATAGATAGGATTTTTGTAATTACATTTATGCTTTAACTTGTAATTTTCATTTTTATGTAATGACATTGCCGCGTACCGGAACCTCTATGGAACCTTACTCGACTCTCCAATTCGGTAAAGTCCACTTCTCTTCCAACCCTTTGAGATACTTGTGATTTCCTCATTACTTGGATAGATAGGGTGTCCGACAGGATTCGATTGCCTTTCTTGCTTCTGTTTCATTCTTTGAATAATGGTCAGGTCAAAATTAGTCTCGTTGTCTACTTCTTTGTCTGAAAACACTTCGTGTTTACATTAAAAGGGGGCATGATGTAGACACCTAATTTTGTCCCTCCCGAAGTCTAATTTTATTCATTTTTAGTTCACCTTACCATTTAGCCAACCCCATGTAATTATATCCCACAAAAATACAAAAATAAACAAAAACAATATCTCTAACTAATTTATCATATCATAACAACCTACCCAATCAAAAGCTTCCTCCTCCCTACCCACTCACATTTTTATCCTCACATAATATATTAACAACAAAAGGGACAGGGGCCCGCGGATAAGGATCAAAGGAGAAGAAAAAACTTCTTCTTCTTGACCAAGGAATTCACTCACAAGAAGGAAAAATATTCTCCATCGTCATACCTAGGGGATATCACTCAAAAAGGGAGGACCCATTTTCTTCTTCTTCTTCTTCAAAAAAGGGACCGCTCCGTTATTCTCATTCTCACCAATAACACGCACACGCATACACACATTCTCAGAAAACACACACGTGATACTCACTATGTTACCTCACTGAATTGGTAAACACACACAGAGAGAGTTACGAGGGAGAGAGATGGGAGAGAGCAGCTGAACGAGAGAGAGAAAGGAGAATAGGCCAGAGAACACTGTTCCGGCAACTATTCTCTCACCGGAAGCCCCATCTCAGGTTCTGTACTGGCCAAGTTCGGCGAGATCTTTGCCGGTAGTTGATAATCATTCGTCCACTTGACCAACCAGTTTGAAATCACCAAAAATCTCATCGTTTCTTTTGATTTTCAAGTAAATACAACTTGAATACGTTGAAACTCACTGGAATCCTCCCTTTCTCATCGTTTTGTCGCTGTCCGAGCTTATCGAATCTCAGGCTATACTATTCTTTGGTTCTGTTATGTATTGGGGTTTCTAGGTTCGTATGACTTTGTGTTTCGTCGCCAGAATTGGGCTTCGAGGAATTCATCATTTTTTGTTCCTGTTTTGGGGTTTAGTATTTCGCGCATCTCAACCAGTTTTTAGTTTCAAATTCATCAATATTAGAGTTGGAGTTCATCACTATTGAGGTTCGGTTCAAGGTTTTCGGACGCGGATTCTATCCTTCCATTGAAGTATTATTCAATTACAAAATCTTTGAATTGAGGTCCAATCCTATTCCCTCTTTTTGTTAGTTCATTATTCATTATATTCGGATGCATCAAATTGCGTGTTATGTATTGCTTGATTTGTGTTGGTGGTGAATCTTTAGTTGTTTTGAATCGTGAATTGATTTGGGGTGGGTTGGGGTGAGAATTGAAATCTTGACAAAATTGGTGAATTTTGGTTAGTTTGATTCATTGGTTGTTTGACTTGAAATGAACGTTAATCAAACTTGGTAGTATCTTGATACGTCGATTGGTTTAGGCAAACATAGTTTGGGTAGGCAAAGTTTAGAATTTGTGGATTCGGTTGAATGTTGGAAATTCTGTGGAATGTTTAAAATTTTGTTGAATAGTTTTATTTTTCCGCACTAAAAATGTATTCATTTGGCCGGGGGATGCCTCGAGGGATTTGTATTGATTTATCCGGGGAATGCCCCGAAGTATATTGTACTTTGAGGACGTTCGCGATCAAGGCCTGAAACGTCGGGTGGAGTTTAGTTTAGGATTATTTTAGAATAGAATAGGTTTTATATTTCAGCATCTCTTTTATTTTGGATTGTATAGTTCGGAATGAACATTATTTTGGTTTGTTTTGAATTTTGTGTGATTTGTTTGTTTGCTTGTTTTGTGTGTTTATGTGGTTTGTACATTTGTAATGTCAAATTAGCCGATACGCTCCATCAAGCGACCGTGGTCGAACCACGGGATCGAGGGGTGCCTAACACCTTCCCCTCGGTCAATAGAATTCCTTAGCCGGAATCTCTGTTCGTGGATCAGTTTTTAGAGTCAAACCGTTTCAAAAAGGATTTTCCAAAGGTGACTTGACACACCGGATTATGCCAAGTGGCAAATCTGAATAAGAAAAAATAATGTAAATAATCTTTTTTTTTTTCGAAATAAATTTTTTCATTTTTGTCACCTTAATAATAAAACCCTTTCAAAACTAAAATACGATCTTTTGAATGTTGAAAAAAGGATGTGACAATAACTATTAATAAATACATGACATGCTTGTTCTTAGAGAGCTTTATGGATTTTTTTTATACTGTAAGTCTTTAGAAAAAAAAAAGTAAATAACTAATCAACTCAAAGTGAAAGAGAACTCAGGTTAATACAGAAGAAGCCTAACTCAATTTGTTATATGCATATAATGTAATACTCCATTGCTTATATAGACACCAATTTCTTAGTTTTTTTCCTTATTTTACCGGTGCCTAATGTAAACATTATACTAAAAATAAGAATTACCATATTTTAATTATATCAATATAAAGGCTTTAAAATAAAATATACGATTACTTGATCTCTCGTAACATATGTTATTATTTTCTTATATTTCATTGTAAATTATCTTTTTCTTTGTCCACTCTTTTCTTAGATTTGATTTTTTCTAAAACTTCAAGTGTTTTTTTAATCTAAAAAATGGTAATTCTTATTTTTAGTAATATGTTCAACTAAGCACGAATAAAACAAGAACAGAAAAACAATATATATAATTTATGGATTCCATGCATATAATAAAGTGTCTTTTTACTTCTTTTTAAACATTTTTAACGTACAAAGCTAAGTTAGGATGATGATAATTATTGTGGGTCCAGTTATTGTTATTTTAATTGTCTTAAATTAGCTATCATGTTTTCCTTTTTTTAAAGTCGATTTAAATAATTCTCAAAGTAATGTTAAATTAGATTAACTCAATATTTTATATTTAAAATTTAGTGTTCAAAAAACTAAATGATAAATACTCCAAGTCCAAGCTGAAGCCTTTTGCATGTCAACTTGATGAGAGAATATATAATCTAAAATACTAGGCAATGTTCACCCAAATTGAATGTCGGAAAGCAAAATACAGTGATTAATATTTAAAAAAGGAAATATATATTAATTTAAGATTACCGAAGGAAGTAAAAATTCTTAAACTTCAAAACGTGAGTTCATCTTTGTGTCTGTCCCTTCAAGGAAAGTTTTAAAGTTAAAGCAAGTAAGAATTCATGAAAAGTATAATATGAAAATTTAAAGTTTTGATTGATTGAGGGATAAATTCTCAGATTATATACTATTATAAATTACAGTACTGGAGCTCGTAAATCTAAGACACAAGGAATCAACAAATTCTACAACTTCGATGTGGTTCGGTGAGTGTTGAGAAACAGTACCCAAGCTCAACAGTTCATAAATAGTTCAACACATGCCTTTTTGAAAGCTGCAGAACAAATAGTACCCAAACTTTCATAAATTTTAGTTTTTAGCCATTTTCAACACAATCTACATTTGCAGAACAAATATTTTATTTTCAGTTCATAGACCACAAGTCTGTCAACGGAAATAACTCAATGCTCAAATGAACCCCCCCCCCTCCCCCACACACAAAAAAAATATAAAATTAAGAAATAAACCACCATTAAATAGTTTACTACACAAACATACAATAACTGAGCTAAAATCCAACATGCAGTATCAAAACACAACAATTGCTAAAAATCAAATTAGTGCACCTAATTGTCACACCCCTTTTTTAACCATAAAAAGATTTGATTTTAAGTTTCGAAAGGATTTTTATTATTAAGTGACAAAATGAAGGTTTGTTTCGAAAAAGGATGATTTTTGCATTCAAATTCAGAGTCGCCACTTGGCATAATCTGGAGTGCCAAGTCACCTTCGGAAAATCCTTTTCAAAATAGTTTTGACTCTAGAAACTGATCCGTGAACAGAGATTCTAGATAAGGAATTCTGTTGACCGTGTGGAAGGTGTTAGGCACCCCTCGATCCCGTGGTTCGACCACGGTCGCTCGGTGGAGTATATCGACTAGTTTAACACTAAAAATGTATAAACCACATAAAACACCCAAACAATTAAACAAAACAAATACAAACCAAAAACAGTCCAAAATTATTGTCCAGTCCGGTTATACAGCCCAAAATAAAGTAAAAAAAAATGCAAAAATACAAACCTACGCTAACCTACACTAGTCTTAAACTACGCTCTACCCGATGCCTCGGACCTTCGTCACGATCGTCCTCCGCCAACATAGTGCGTTGGGGCATTCCTCGGTGAATAAATATAATGTGTCTCGGGGCATTCCCCGGCTAAATG
The DNA here is from genome assembly GCA_030864225.1 of Capsicum baccatum var. pendulum. NCBI lineage: Eukaryota > Viridiplantae > Streptophyta > Magnoliopsida > Solanales > Solanaceae > Capsicum > Capsicum baccatum. Next base: position 262,746,240 of record CM061561.1, on the reverse strand, counting down.
GATACATTTGAATTAAATACGATAAACTAGAAACAAACATTCACACACACATTAAATATTTTGCCAAAACAACAAGTTCTAAAATTTTCCTACCCAAGCCTATATTTGCATATTTGCTTTAACATGTCATAATTCTATCGCGCTCCATATCAATAATAAATCAATATTAACCTAAAATTATACTTTTCATCAATTTTCAATTCCAACCCCCCAAACTTCCTTGTAACAATCACCATTAAAACATGATCAAATTCATTCCTCAAACTACCAAATTCGAATCACCAAGAATCATGATCATAGCATTCAACAACATCAAACAATCATAAATCAAACAACACACACAATCATGGACATTTCAACGAATTTAAAATGAATAAGAGAGAGCGGGTTAAATAAATGGACCTTCCGATATCGACTTTCATTGATAATAACGAATTAAAGAAGACCCAAGTTTGGAATCCTCAATAGCACCTCAACAATGTATAAGCTACGAACTCGGTATCGGAATCCAAATTGAACTGAATCGACAACACAAAATCAAAGACTCAATCGTTCCATTAATTGAATCACAATAAAGAAGAAAAGAAAACCAGGTCCAAAAACTGATTTAAGCCAGAACCAACTCGAAACATAACCCGAACTTAAGGTCCGATTCAAATACCAAATCCACAAAGCAACTAGGAGTATTCAATAGAAACAATGAACAAATCAAAAGACTAACCTAAACAGATTGGAATCTAACCCAGACTACCGAAATCAACCCGATCAAGTCGATCTCCAGCTGATTAATTATCGAAATCTGGTCTCTAGGCAATGGCGATGGCTTAAATCAAAATTCTAGCTAGTTTTGGAGTTAAAACAAAGTGGGTGACGTGATTTTCGGTGAAGAACAACCGAAAAACTTGACCGTAGGTTAAGTTCTCACTTTTCTCTCTTTGTTCTACTCCATTTTTGGGGTGTGTGTGATATCGTGTGTGGTTCCAATAAGTGGGAAGGATGGTCATGCCCATTTTGTGGTATGCATGTGGTTGTTTGTATATGGAGAAGAAGTTGTGGGCTTGTTTTTTCTAAAATAAAAAAACCCTCGACCTTTGTATGTCTCCTCCTTTTTATGTCAGTAAGTGGCCTCCCTAGGTATTGTATTATGTGGTGTCCCTCACGTGAGCGGAGTATGCTTATCGGGAAATTTCCTAGAAGGTTCCTGCTAGTGTATTTCTTTGTGGATAAGAAAAAGAGAGCGGGGAGGGGAACTTAGGTATGGGGTGTTGGGGGTAGGGGTATGGGCAATGTGTCATATTCTAATTGAAAGGGTTGTTAGGATGTTACAAAGAATAAAAGTTTGTTAGAGATTTTGTTGAGAGTTATTTTTTTTGTATTTTTGTGGGATGTAATTACATGGGTAGGATAAGGTAAAAATGGGTAAAACGATATCATGGAGGGACGAAATTATATGTCTACATCATGCCCTTTTTGAATGTAAACACGCAATGTTTTCAGACAAAGAAGTAAACAAGGAAATCATTATTCAAAGAGAGGAGTAAAAGAAAGAAGGACATTCGAATCCTGTCAATGACCCTATCTACCCAAGTCATGAGGAATTCACAAGTATCTCAAACGGTTGGAAGAGAAGTGGACTATACCGAGTTGGAGAGTCGAGTGAGGTTCCATCGAGGTTCCGGTCCGCGGCTCTGTCATTACATCAAAAATAAAAATTACAAGTTAAAATATAAATGAAATTACAAAATCCTATCTATACAGCTTCTGTTGGCTCTTGACTCGACTTTTATCACCCTATTCTTCAGGCGGGCTCCTGACTTGCAATTTCTTTCAACTTTTTGCTTGGCTTTCAATTGCTTCACTTTGTTGCTTGACTTTTCATTTCTTCACCCTATTATCCAGGCGAGCTCCTGAATTGATATTTCATCACTTTGTTGCTTGAATTTTCATTTCTTCACTCTGTTCTCCAGGCAAGCTACTGACTTGCTATTTCATCACCCTGTTCTTCAGGCGGGCTCCTGAAACCTAAAATTAAAACTAGAATGAAAATTATCCCAAACCAAAATTATAGTACAGTAGTATTTCATTTTTGAAAGCATTGTCCCATTTTCCAGGAGGGTCCTGAACATAAAGTAAAATCCCATTTTTTAGGAGGGTCCTGAACAAAAAGTAAAATCTCATTTTTCAGGGGGGTCTTGAACAGAAGGTAAAGTCCCATTTTTCAGGAGGGTCCTGAACAGAAAGTAAAGTCCCATTTTTCAGGAGGGTCCTGAGCATAAAGTAGAATCCAATTTTTCAGGAGTGTCCTGAACATAAGGTAAAATCCTTTTTTAGGAGGGTCCTGAACATAAAGTAACATCCCATTTTCCAAGAGGGTCCTGAACATAAAGTAAAATTCTATTTTTCAGGAGGGTCCTGAACATAAAGTGAAGTCCCATTTTTCAGGAGGGTCTTGAACAGAAGGTAAAATCCCATTTTTCATGAGGGTCCTGAATAGAAAGTAAAGTCCCATTTTTCAGGAGGGTCCTAAACAAAAGTAAAATCTCATTTTTAGGAGGGTCTTGAACAAAAGTAAAGTCTCATTTTTCAGGAGGGTCCTAAATAGAAAGTAAAATCCCATTTTTTAGGAGGATCCTGAACAGAAAGTAAAATTCCTATTTTTAGGAGGGTCCTAAACAGAAAGTAAAGTCCCATTTTTCAGGAGGGTCCTGAACAGAAAGTAATGTCCCATTTTACAGGAGGATCCTGAACAGAAAGTAAAGTCCCATCTTTTAGGAGGGTCCTGGACAGAAATTAAAGTCCCATTTTCAGGAGGGTCCTGAACATAAAGTGAAATCCCATTTTTCAGGAGGGTCCTGAACATAAGGTAAAATTCCATTTTTAAGGATGGTACTGAACAGAAAGTAAAGTCCCATTTTTCAGGATAGTCCTGAACTGAAAGTAAAATATCATTTTTCAGGAGGGTCCTGAACAAAAGTAAAGTCCCATTTTTCAGGAAGGTCCTGAACAGAAAGTAAAATCCCATTTTTCAGGAGGGTCCTGAACAGAAAGTAAAATCCCACGAATGTGCATTTCCAATGGTAGCTAAATTAAGTGAAGCAAATTTGCCCCTATTTCAACAAGGAAAATTTTTCAGTTAAAAACTTAGTGGTGGCTTGCAGCTCTTGGTTTCTCAGGTATCTGCCCCGACACTCGTTCCTTTCATATTTGTTCCAAATCACTGAAACTTGCCCTGTCTTGCCACATTATTGACCCGGATCCAGATTGAGGGAAGTGAGTTCTGACTTGAATAATGGGTTTCCATTTACCATGAATCTGAGGTGCACCCTTTTCCCAAATCTGAATGAACCATGAATCCAACAGCCTGTCGGTTGTAGACTTCCTTTGCTTTGTGTTGAATTATGATCATATTTATTTCATGTGATGGTCCTTGGCTTTTCCTCATATAATTTGAAAGACTGTTAGTAAATTTTGAAATTCATTCTCGCTTGTTTTGACACAGACTTGACTTAAAATATAAAGAAATGATGGTGACATTTATTTTGATAAATGACATAAAAAGACAAAAAACATGAATATGCAAATGAAAGAAAAGGGCAATGTGCCATATTCAAATAGAAAACTTATCTGAATACGACAACCAACTCCAATGAGTATGACATGTATTTTGGATTAAGCTGCCTGATCTTCCTATCCAAACTCCCCATTTGTTGTTGAGTTCGTGCCTTTGCCGCTGAGCCGCTTCTTCAAATCCATTGGACTCATACATCACATTCAATTGACGACATCTTAAAAGACTTATGCCAACTAATCTCTTTCTTTTCACTTTTCACTTTTCTCTTGAACTCGCTATCGCCTTACGGTGCACGTGAGGGTTTTTCACCAATAAGACTCTCTCATTTTTATTTCTCTCCACTCACCATCGCCTTATGGTGCCTGCGAGGGTTTCACCAATAAGACTCTCTAATTTTCTTTTCTCTCAACTCACCATCGCCTTATGATGCCCGCGAGAGTTTTCACCAATAAGACTCTCTCATTTTTGTATTTCTTTCCTGATTTCTTATGCTGAGGGAGACAAGTGGTACATTACAATGTACCATCATATAAATTGCATGCTTAGCCTTATCATTATCAAAAATTGATCTGAAGGACTCTCTTTGGTTGTAACTTGGCTTTCAGATATGGTTAGAAAAGGATGGCAAAAAGTTCAAACGACACTTGAAGTGGGGTGGGACTTACAACTTTTGGAATCGACTCAAATAACACATTAACTCATGCCCAAATTTTTGTTGACTGAGTGACTCTAAAATCTGTATTTGGTTGGACTGAGCACGAAATAGGGCAGCCTATGTATCTCACTCCCGAGAGAGGAGAATTAGGTCGCACGTAGTTCCATAAGCTTGTTCTTTGTTTTGGTTTGATTTGATTTTTTTTCGAACTCATTCCTTTATTATTATTTTCTTGACATTTATCTTTGACTCTATTTTGATTCCAAAAGAGGGATATAAAAGAAAAAATAAAACGAAGCTCAAACGGGTAAACAAAGGATGACACAATGTTTGGATAGAAAAATAAAATTCCTTCATTATATCAATCTTAAAAAATGCAAGTACTAAACATACAATAAAATCAACAAAGGATAAAATATCATACATAATATCTTTTGACCGCATCAGCATTGATAGCCATTTCTGCCATTTTGCCTTCAATATCTGTCAAATATAAGGCTCCATTGGGTAACACTTTCTTCACAACGAAGGTACCTTGCCAGTTAGAGAAGAACTTGACTTTCACTTTAACCTTGTGAGGAAGGATACGTTTCAATACCAACTGACCAACTTCAAAATTCCTGGGATGGACTTTTTTTCTATACGCTCGAGCCATCCTCCTCTGATACAATTGGCCATGACATATAGACGTTAGCCTTTTTTCCTCAATCAAACTCAAATGTTCCATTCGGGTTTTGACCCATTCGTCATCATCAATCTCTATTTTTACAATGACTTGAAGAGAGGGAATTTCAACTTCTGCAGGGATAATTGCTTCTGTCCTATACACCAATAAATATGGAGTTTCCCCTGTTGAAGTGCGAGCAGTGGTGTGATAACCTAGCAATGCAAACGATAGCTTTTCATGCCACTGTCTAGACCCTTGTACTATTTTTCATAGTATCTTTTTTATATTCTTATTGGCGGCTTCTACAACACCATTGGCCTTTGGGAGACATGGAGTAGAATTTCGATGTGCGATCTTAAACTGTTGACACACTTCTTACATCAAATTACTATTGAGACTGGCAGCATTGTCTGTAATGATCATCTTAGGAATTCCAAACCTACAAATGATGTTGGCATGAACAAAATCTACCACACCCTTCTTTTTCACTGACTTGAAAGTTACTGCTTCTACCCATTTTGTGAAGTAATCAATGGCTACCAAAATGAATCTATGTCCATTTGACGCCTTTGGCTCAATCAGTCCAATCACATCCATTCCCCAAGCCACAAACGGCCATGGAGCGGCCATTGCATACGACTCAGCAGGAGGAGAATGTATCAGATCACCGTGTACCTAACATTGATGACACTTTCAAATAAATCGAATAGAATCCCTCTCCATAGTATGCCAGTAATAATCTGCTCGAAGAATCTTCTTTAATAATACATGACCGTTCATATGCGACCCGCATACTCTAGAGTGTATTTAAACCATGATTGCCGAGGCTTCTCTTGCATCTACACACCTTAAAAGTCCCAGATCTGGGGTTCTCATATATAAGATCCCCCCACTTAAGAAAACTCCACTATCCAAATGCCTAATAGTCCTCTTTTGATCGTTGGTGGCATATGTTGGCTATTCTCCTGACTGAATGTATCGCTTGATATCCAAGAACTAGGGTTCTCCATCGAGATCTTCTTTAACTGCATTACAGTAAACGTATTGATCATGACTCTGTATATGCATGGATCGATGTAGGCTTTATCAGGATGTTGGAGCATTGAAGACAGAGTGGCTAAAGTATTAGCAATTTCATTATGAATCCTTGGAATATGCCTAAATTTTACTAACACAAACCGTTGACATAGCTCCTGCAATCATTATCGATACGGGATTAAATTTGATGGAAGAGAAAATCTGAATCCCCCAACACCAATAACTCCTGGACTCTCATATCAACAGCTAACCTCAAACCAAGAATGCAAGCTTCATACTCTGCCATGTTGTTAGTACAGTAAAATCAAAGTTGTGCTATTACTGGGAAATACTATCCCGTTTCAGAGATAAGAAACATACCTATTCCGACTCCTTTCATATTGACAGCTCCATCGAAGTACAACTTCTAACCTAGATCAGTATCTATAACGACTGCATCGACACACGACACTTGTTCGTCAGGAAAATATGTCTTTAAAGGATCGTACTCTTCATCCATGGGATTCTAAGAAAGATGATTTGCCAAGGCTTGAGATTTCATGGCGGTTAGAGTCACATATACATTGTCGAACTCGGTAAGAAATATTTTCCACTTTGCCAATCGACTTGTCGGCATAGGCTTCTGAAAGATATACTTCAAAGGATCCATGCGGTAGATGAGATAAATAGTATAGGATAAGAGATAATGCTTCCACTTCTGTCCTACCCAAGTTAGGGCATAAAATTTCCTTTCAAGAAGGGTATACCTGGCCTCATATGCGGTGAACTTCTTGCTAAGATAATAAATAGCCTCCTCCTTTTTTCCTGTGACATCATGTTTACCCAGGACACAACCGAAAGAATTGTCCATAACTGATAAATATAAGATCAAAGGCCTACCAGGCTTCGGTGGTACCAGTACAGACGGATTTGACAAATATCTTTTGATTCTGTCGAACGCTTCCTGACATTCTTCAGTCCATTCTATCGCAGCACTCTTTTTCAGCAACTTGAATATGGGCTCACAAGTGGTTGTGAGTTGAGCAATAAACCTGTTAATATAGTTCAGTCTACCAAGCAAACTCATCACCTCTGTCCTATTCTTTGGTGGGGTCAAATCCTAAATGACTTTGATTTTCGAGAGATCCAATTCAATCCCCCGATGGCTGACCACAAACCCCAACAGCTTTTTAGACGAAACTCCAAATACACATTTTGCCAGATTGAGTATGAGATTATACCTGCGAAGCCTTTCAAGGAACTTTCTTAAATCTTTAACATGGTCGGCCTGACTTTTTGACTTAATAATCATATCATCCACATAGATCTCAATATCTTTATGCATCATATTATGAAACATAGTGGTCATGGCTCTCATGTATGTTGCTCCAGCATTCTTCAAACCGAACAACATCACTGGATAACAATAGGTCCCCCATGGTGTGATAAAAGGCATCTTCTCCGCGTCTTCATCATCCATAATGATCTGGTGATAACCGGCATAGCAATCCACAAAAGGGGCAACCTCGCATTTAGCACTATTGTCTAGCAAAATATGGATGTTGGGCAGTGGAAAATCATCTTTCAGACTTGGTTAGTTCAAATCATGGTAATCAACACACACTCGAATTTTGCCATCTTTCTTTGGTACGAGAACAACATTGGATAACCACATGGGATAACGAGCCACTCGAATTACTTTGGCTTCCAGTTGTTTCATGATTTCCTCTTTGATTTTAATACTTACATCAGTTTTAAACTTCCTCAACTTCTATTTGACAGGAGGGAATGCGGGATCAGTTGGCAATTTGTGAGCCACTAATTTAGTGCTTAAACCAGGCATATCATCATAAGACCATGCAAATATATCCTTATAATTAATTAATGCTTGAATCATTCCATCTTTTAGCTGTGGCAAAGCATATACACTAATTTTAGTTTCTTTAACATCACCTTGATTCCCTAGATTTATTAGCTCAGTCTCATTCAAATTAGGATTTGGTTCGTCTTCAAACTGTTCCAACTCTTTGCTTATTTATTCCAGTGCTTCTTCTTCATCATATTCCCCATCCTGCTTCATTACATATTGATTAGTTTGGATTTTAATAGCAAGATGAAAATTCCGCATGTATGTCATGTCATTAGAATCAGCATAAAGAGAACTGTATTAAAAAAAGAAAAACAAAATATATTAGACACAAAACAAAAGGGACATTGCATTTCATTAAATAAAAAGATAGAAGGGTTTAAACATAGATGTCAACATAATATACAAAAACTAAAATCCGAATTACAACCCTGAAATAACTCGGATAAACAGAAAGAAAAATAAAATAAACTACCAAAACTACCTCCTGACGGGGAGAGGAGTGACTTCCCAATTATTGAGCCGGACAGCTGTACCTATGAATTTCACGTTTGCCATACTGGTACCTTCTCCTGCTTCGACCATATCAACTTCAATAAAAAGGTCCTGACAGTCATCAACCAATTCAACTTTAAATTCCACATGCTTTGTGACACCGCTCTTCACAAATGATTCACTGAGTAGTGGCATTGGGTGAGGGAGTGGCCATATTTCCTTTTTCCTTCCCTTGGCTTTCTTCAGATCTTCAACCATGGGCTCAAAACCCAGACCAAATGTTCCCACATTCTCACTCGGACATATGGGATAAACTATACCGTGCAGAGACGCTCCCAAACCCTTTCCTGGCTCAAATTCATATTTCCAAAGTTCACTCACCATAATGATAGAAGCGGAAGACAATTGCGGTCCCGGTATAACCTGCCATTCAAGGATACGATTCACTGGTACTGTATCAAAAATTTGATAGACGAATGTCTCCTCTACGTTATTTGCTTTAATAAGAGACAAGGGAGAATCTTTAAAGGCAGGGAGAATCTTTAAAGGCAGACAAATCTCCTTCACCGTGAATAACCACTTCTTACCTGTCATGCTCAAACTTAATCATTTGGTGAAGTGTGGTTGCACAACAGATTGTAAGAGGAGTCTATATTCAATACTTGAAACTCTATGGCCAACTCAACAGGCCCTATGATCAACATGAGTTCAGTTTCACCAATGGAGTTTGATTTTGCACCATCTAAAGTCCTGACACATACATTGTTGGGCCTGATCCTCTCAGCACCAATATTCAACTTTTGCAAAGTAGAAATAGGGCAAATATTTGTACTTGAACCTCCATCAATCATAACAAGAGTGACGTAGAAATCTTCGTACTTTACTATAATGTAAAGGCCCCAGTTATGCCCTGTACCTTCAACAGGCAATTCTTCATCAGAAAAGCTGATTCGATTGACCTCAAAGATTTTTCCAACCATTTTCTCAAGCTGGTTTACTGTAATTTCCCTCGGAACATATGCTTCATTTAATACCTTCAGTAAAATATCACGATGCTCCTTGGAGTGCAACAACAAAGATAAGAGGGAAATTTGAGCAGGGGTTTTCTTCAACTTGTCTATTATTGAACACTCTGGCAATTTCATCTTTTTCAAAAAAAATTTGGCTTCTACGGTGATAGGCTTTTTGATAGATTACGGTCCACTCACAATTGGCTTGGACTTTCTTAAAATTCCAGGCACGAAGCATCTTCCTGACCGAGTCAAACCCCCTACCTCATCTACATATTCCACTACTTCTTTCCCGTGATAGGTCATCACAGTCCGGCCATAATTCCAAATAACCCTTTTCTTATCAACTATCAGAGGTTTGGTCACTCGGTTGAGGACAATAGGTGCTGCCAGTTCTCCTTTCACCGTTAAGATGGTCTTACTCAGAGCTCCTACCACTGTCAACTTAGGTTTATCCTAACATAAATCAACATATCTTCTGGCACCTTACACTATGATCAGGGGTTTCTTTGTGCTTTCTTGGGCTTTATCTTCTCTCATTTCTTCCTGGCTCAATGACATTGCTTTCAAAGACTCTGCTACATTCACCGATTTTTCCCCAATGGTCTGTATCTTGACGATAAGCTTATAACACCTTGACGACTCTTTCCCATCATATATCAATTCTAATATATTGGTTTTAGCATGGGTTGGCAGCAGATTCTGGTTAATGTTTGGACCCTCCGGGGCCTATACCAGCATCTGATTTGTGTCAATTAAATCTCGGATAGCTCTCTTTAAATGCCAGCATTTCTTGATATCATGGCCTGGTATGTTAGAATAGTACGCACACCTTAAAGAATAATCGAGATTCCTCGACAGTGGATTTGAAAGCCTTCCTTGAATTGGGCTTAAGACCTTCAACTTTCTCAACCTATCAAACAAGCTATCATATGACTCCCCAAGAGGTGTGAATTGATTTTTGATCACCTTTTTTTTCTTATACTCAGTACTAGGTTGAAAACTGGGTCTGGAGGGTTTTTGGTAATTTGGTGAAGCGGATGGGCAATTTTGTAGAGCTTGCGTGCGCCATTGCAGGTAAGAAAGGGTTTGGGCATATGGTTGCATGCTATATACTGGGTACGGGGGTGGTGGAATAGGCTTGGTATTGGGGATATAATGGAGCCTTGGTGTAGACTTGGGCTTGGGATTGGGGATAGGGGAGAGGTGGTCTTTTAGGATAGGAATGGGTTCCAGCTACGACAGTCACCATGTCCTCTTTCTGTTTTTTTACCTACGAATGTGCCAGATCCACCTTGAATCACTTATGTGGTGGCTTTCAATGCAGCAACAACAACAACAACAACAACAAACCCAGTGTATTCCCACCTAGTGGGGTCTGGGGGGGGGGTAAGATGTACGCAGTCCATACCTCTACCTCTGAAGAAGTAGAAAGGCTGTTTCCGATAGACCCCCGGCTCAAGACACGAGACACCACACAAATATAAAGTAACGCACAGAACAGGATTTCATAACGTAAATACGACACCCATTTTGACTGGTCTTAATTCCGTCCTCTATCATCTCCCGCATTTTTAGGACTTCAATAAAAGACTTTCCTATTGCCGAAAGTAAATATTGAAAATAGATCTAATCCTGTGCCTGAATGAAAACCTCTACCAACTTACTTTCTTTCATTGGAGGCTTTACCCTGGCGGCCTTTTCACGCCACTTTATCATGTATTCCCCAAAAACTTCAGTAATTTTCTTCTTCATGTTCACTAAGGATTTTTTGTTCGGAATCAGGTCGATGTTATACTAAAAATGTTGCACAAACTCAGAAGCTAATTCATCCCAGCTATTCCACTTGTCGATGTCTTGATCTATAAACCATTATGAATCCATATCAGAAAGACTCTCGCCAAAGAAAGCCATGAGCAACTCTTCCTTCCTCCTGCAGCTCTCAATTGGTTGCAATAACGTCTCAAGTGTGCCATGGGATCATCATGCCCTACATACTTCTCGAACTTGGAAATTTTAAAATTGAGGGGAAGGTTGATGTCTGGGAACATGCAAAGATCTTTATAGGAAACACTCTTATAACCTCTGATTCCCTGCAAATTCCTTATGGCCTGTTCTAAACTTTTCAACTTCCGCGCTCTGACTTCCTGTTCCTCTGTTGCGATAAGTTTCTCCATATTAAATGGAAATGTAGGTGGATGAGTGTACCCATACGGTTCATTCATTCTCAAAGTAGGCTCCGGGGCATAATACTGACTATCTGGAACCTTCAATACTAGCTCACTGGCAGACCGAGGAAGCCCCATTGTCGGACGCACAACATATGTTGGAGCTTCAGGTGGTTATGTAGCCATGAATACTATTGTGATTGGTGGCACTGGCTGAGCAGCAGGTCTTGATTGGGGAGCTGCCAAGGGCACACTAGAACTGCCAGGATAATAATGTTGCGGAGTGAATCCTGGTGCGTGCTCAGGTGACTCAGTAGGAGCAGAGAATTGCGCTTGAGAGAGTGGTGGGCAATTAGAAATATTCCCAAGACCTTCAGGGAGAGGAGAAGAAGGCATTCCGCTGGCCCATGCCTGGTGCAAATCTATCAATTGTTGCCTGAGCCTTACTACCTCATCATTGTGTTCTGAACTTTCTTCCCTGTGATCCTGATCCGGGTTAATGAGCGAATTTTCAATCTCCCTGCTAGCCATGGCGAGCTTTGATTTGGATCTAGTGAAGTATGGGTGACTAGCCAGAGTGCTGCAAACCTACCACTATTATTTGAAAGAACATGCTTGTCAAAGACGACATCCGTTTGGATTAGGGAACACAACAAACATGGGAATGACATTGGTAAAATTGTCCTAAATTCATGGTCATTTCTACCAGCTTTTGAGGGTAGCGAGGTCATTTTAACATCATCCCAATTTTTATCTGCACTTATTTTTTTTGGCCCTCCTTTCCCTTTTTTTTTCGTATCAGTCTCTGTTCTTTCCCGTTATTGTCTCATCATCCTTTCTTTCTTTTCTTCTCTCGCTATCTACCTTCATTTTATCATTCTTTATGGCTTTTGTTTTTTCTTTAAAAGAGGAAAAATAATGAAAAACAATGAAACAAAATGATTAGATCGAACCCAAAAGTAGGTTGCCTACGTATCATGTTGTACGTGAATCGGATCTTGCGTAGTTCGAGTTGCATATGCATAAACATCACATAATTGAAGTTTTTTTTTTCTTGTTTTTTTACAAAAAATGAAACAAAACAAAAAAAACAAAGATGTAACATCATAACATTTTGATGAAAGAAACAACAAAAACATACAAAGAATTTAAGACCACTTTAAAACTAAACAACAAATACAGAACAATATTCTAGACCCCTAAGATGACATACGTGAAATTCCTAATAAAGACCCTAATATCAAAAACAACTTGACTTCGACTTAAAATAGACACCACCCTACAATGACAGAAACATAAAACTCAAATTGAATAAAGATAAGAAATGCTCTTTCAGACTGGTGCTCTGCGTGATGACCCTGGCTGAGATGAATCTGACTGTGAAGTTCTCTTTCTCCCATTCAAACTTTGTAGCATATACTGTAAAGACACCTTGATATTAGGGAAGAAGCTTCGGGCCCATAATCCTGCCTCATGAGGAGTGCACTTGGAAATATTATTCGGACACCTTTCTACCGTCTTGAACAAATCTTCTAACTGAACTCTCAGTGTCTCCACTTTGGACCCCGTACTTTCATCCTGATGATCGTCAACTATGCATTCTTCCTATATTTTTTCCCTAAGCCGTGCTGGTAAGGGTTGGCTGATACCCCGAGGGATAGATTAAAGCCAGACCCCATATCCCTGAGTGTACCCCGAATTATCCAAACTTTCTTTGAAAGTGTCCACACCTAGCTTTGTTGCATGCTTCCAGAACTGCTCACATTTGATTTCACCTAAGGCTTGGTCCTTGAAGTACTCAACATCCTTTAGAAGATCCACTACTGGTGGCACGTCCTGCATCCTACCCAACTGGCGCATTACCCTAGAAGGACTATATGGTCTAGTACAATTGAGCCTTAACATAACTAGAAGGAGCTGCATTAGACTACCAAACAAGATTATCTTTGGTAAAAGCCACAGATAAGTCCATAAAATGTTATGCCCGGTTCTTGACTCAAGAAATTCAATCCAAGCGTCGACTCCCACGGGTAGCGAGAATTTATCCAAACGCAACCTGAGGTCCATGTCTTTCACTCGATTGGGAATACAACGATCAACCACGTCTGTTCTAACTAAAGAAGGCATATGAAAATGCTCCATCATCCATAACTGCAATATCAGGTTACTACCCTCAAAAAATCTCACCCCCCTTCACTTCGGTTAAAGCCTTATATATTTCTGTTAAGATCATGGGTATGAGAGTGAACCTGCCCTATTGATTAATGACCTTGCCCTTTTGATTATAGCCCTTGTCATTTTGATCCTTATGAAATAGAGCCATCACCAAAGATTGCAAATGTGTATTAATACATCTTTCTTCTAGAGGAAACACTAAAGTACCTAACAAAACGAGGGTGAAGACTTCAAGATGCTTTCTCTCCCACTTCTCCTTAGTCATATGAAATTCATGCCAAAAGCAATCAAAACCTTTCGAGGCCCGAATCTAGTGAACAAAAAATCTAAGGAAACTCACGAATCACTTAAACAACCCAAATGCATACCCTTACTTTTTAAACCACAAGACTGCAAAAACCTCAAGCCAGTATGATTTCGTGCTCGAATCATATCTTTCTCGATACAGGGCAAATGCAACAAACCGGATATTTCTTGTAAGTAGGAGTCATTTCACATTCCCTAAACCTGAACACCAAACTACTTGGATCCCAAAAGGTCAACACAGCCTCTATTAAATCTGGACGAGGGGTAACATGCACAAGTTCCGTAAGATCACCTAATATTTTAATCAGTTTCTGCTAATTAACATAGTTAAACATTTCCCACCACTTGATTAAATTTTTGGGCACCTTGACAAACATCATGACTCTAGACTTAGTGGAAAAATCCATCCTGTAATAACACATAAGACGTTATCTCAAAAATTTGATAGGAGTAGAAGATTCCCAACCCTTGGGATTTTTGACGAAGACATATGTCGATGAGACAGATCACTTCATGACTCCAATTTGCCGAACAGAAGTACTGAACAAAATCAGTCTACTTGGCTAACAACTCAAGATTACGGGGCGAGAGACCTATGCTGATAATAAGAGAAAGGCCAACACAAAGATTACCAGACCCACCGAGGGTTGCCTACGTATCCCAATCCGAGGGAAGGGAATCAGGTATGCATAGTTCATCCAGATTGGACAATTAATGATTAACTAATAAATTGATCCTAACTTAAGAGACACAACAAAAAACAAACGAATAAAAACTCTTTGGATTTTCAACTAGACACTTCAACTAAGACTGACACCACCAATTATGAAGAAAAATCTTTTTGGTATTTTTGCTTTTGACAAATAAGTAGAAAAGGCAAACAAAACCCTCTTTTTTTCCTTGTTTTTTTGTTGAACTACGGTACTTTGAGAAGATAAATGCAAAACGTAAAAAAAATCTTTTTTATTTTTTGGATCATGAAAAACAAAAGCTATAAAGAACTCTAAAATAAACTACGACACTCCTTTTGATTCATTCTTTTCGACTCACTTTTTCTATTTTTTTCTTTTTTTTCTTTTTTTTTCGTTTTTTGCCTACGCACCTTACTCTTAACAAATATTTTTTTTCAAATCAGTTCGTCAAATGATCACGTTACCCTTAAAGATGCAAAAGTTAGCACGTAGGGATGCGTTAGAGGTGAGTCTCCTACAAAGGGCCATGTGAATCCCGCTATGTCTCAGTATGATGCACATAATCATGACCTAAAGGCTGAACTACGTTGTGGTTCACTAACAAGGCTGTTTGGGGGATGTATGGTCGATAGTAGCTGCTTTGCTTTCCACCTACTCCATAACACCAACGGCTCCCCCCCTAAAATAAGGGTGACTCAACTAGAGGTCGTATACAACACGTGTACTACGAACTTGTTACAGAAAGAAGGCCTGGGGGTAGACACATGATGCCAGATATAAAAACGGTAACATATAGGATAAATACTATACACAAAGAGCACGAAAATGCGCAACAGTGATAAATAACACAAATAATAAGCACAAATAATGTTTATACACCCATAATGCCAAACAAAGCCGATAAGACTCCAAAAATAAGACCGAATTCTGAAAAGATCCCTAGCAGAGTCGCCAGAGCTATCACACCCCTTTTTTAACCAGAAAAAGATTTGATTTTAAGTTTCGAAAGGGTTTTTATTATTAAGTGACAACATGAAGGTTTGTTTTGAAAAAGGATGATTTTTATATTCAAATTCAGAGTCGTCACTTGGCATAATCCGGTGTGCCAAGTCACCATCGAAAAATCGTTTTCAAAACAGTTTTGACTCTAGAAACTGATCCGAGAATAAAGATTCCAGATAAGGAATTCTATTGATTGAGGGTAAGGTGTTAGGCACCCCACGATCCCGTGGTTCGACCACGGTCGCTCGGTGGAGTATATTGACTAGTTTAACACTTAAAATGTATAAACCACATAAAACACCCAAACAATTAAACAAAACAAATACAAACCAAAAACAATCCAAAATTAGTGTCTAGTCCGGTTATACAGTCCAAAATAAAGTAAAAAATGCAAAAATATAAACCTACTCTAACCTACACTAGTCTTAAACTACACTCTACGCGATGCCTCGTACCTTCATCACGATCGTCCTCTGCCAACATAGTGCGTCGGGGCATTTCCCGATGAATAAATACAATGTGTCTTGGGGCATTCCCCAGTTAAATGGATACATTTGAATTAAATACGATAAACTAGAAACAAACATTCACACACACATTAAATATTTCGCCAAAACAATAAGTTCTAAAATTTGCCTACCCAAGCCTATATTTGCATATTTGCTTTAACATGTCATAATTCTATCGCGCTCCATATCAATAATAAATCAAAATTAACCTAAAATTATACTTTTCATCAATTTTCAATTCCAAACCCCCAAGCTTCTTTTTAACAATCACCATTAAAACTTGATCAAATTCATTACTCAAACTACCAAATTCGAATCACCAAGCATCATGACCATAGCATTCAACAACATCAAACAATAGTAAATCAAACAACACACACAATCATGGATATTTCAATGAATTTAAAAATTAAGAAGAGAGAGCGGGTTAAAGAAATGGAACTTCCGATATCAACTTTCGTTGATAATAATGAATTAAAGAAGACCCGAGTTTGGAATCCTCAATAGCACCTCAACAATGAATAAGCTGCGAACTCGGTATCAGAATCCAAATCGAACTAACTCGACAACACGAAATCAAAGACTCAATCATTCCATTAACTGAATCACGATAAAGAAGAAAAGAAAACCAGGTCCAAAAACTGATTTCAGCCAGAACCAACTCAATACAAAACCCAAACTTAAGGTCCGATTCAAATACCAAATCCACGAAACAACTAGGAGTATTCAACGGAAACAATGAACAGATCAAAAGACTAACCTAAATAGATCATAATCTAACCCAGACCTACCGAAATCAAACCGAGCAAGTCGATCTCCAGCTGATTTAATTATCGAAATATGGTCTCTCGACAATGGCGATGGATTAACTCAAAATTCCAGCTGGTTTTGGAGTTAAAACGAAGTGGGTGAGGTGATTTCTGGTGAAGAACGGCCGGAAAACTCGACCTACAGTCAAGTTCTTCTCACTCGTCTCTCTTTGTTCTGCTCCATTTTTGGGGTATGTATGTGTGATATCGTGTGTGGTTCCGATGAGTGGGGAGGATGGTCACATCCATTTTGTGGTGTGCGTGTGGTTGTTTGTATATGGAGAATAAGCTGTGAGTTTTTTTTCTAAAAGAATAAAACCCTCGACCTCTGTATGTCTCCTCTTTTTTATATCATTGAGTGGCCTCCCTAGGTTTAGTATTGTGTGGTGTCCCTCACGTGAGCGGAGTGTGCCTATCGGGAAATTTCCTAGAAGGTTCCTGCTAGTGTATTTCTTTGTGGATAAGAAAAAGTGAGGGGGGAGGGGAACTTAGGTATGGGGTGTTCGGGGTAGGGGTATGGATAATGTGTCTTATTCTAATTGAGAGGGTTGTTAGGATGTTAAAAATAATAAAAGTTTGTTAGGAATTTTGTTGAGAGTTATTTTTTTTTGTATTTTTGGGGGATGTAATTACATTGGTAGGATATGGTAAAAATGGGTAAAACGATATCGGGGAGGGACGAAATTACGTGTCTACACTAATCAAACTAATTAACTATTAATCTTTCAATTTTTACTATTTCAGCAATCATATTTTAAAATATTTTCATCTGTCTAAAAGTTGATTTCAATCTAGGGCATTCTCATTTCATATACCACGGGTCTACGGATAGACCACGGGTTTACAGACAGAAACAGATCAATATTCGAATCAAAATGCCAAAATAACTCTTCAAATAACAATCATCCCACCATTCAACACTTCATTACTAAGAAAAAAACCAGAGCTAAACCAAAACTCCTAAACAAAAGTTTCAAAATTCAACACCGTGATCTATGAAAAAATTTGTCAAAAATGCCGCATAAAACCTCAACCATTGCTTCAAAATCAAACTCATTACCTATAAAATTCTCATTTTTTTACTACTTAATCAACCAAATTCGAAAAAAATTAAATTTTCTACATAACTACGAATCGATTCGCAAAGAAACCCGTTTAAATGGATCTAGAAATGATTGAAACTTGATTTTAACTAACCTTATGAAGAAACAACGAGACCTTAGCAGCTGGAGAAGAAGAAACGAAAATGACGTTTTTGGGAGCAGGGTTCTAGAAAGCGGGAGTTGGGAGAGAATTGAAGAGGAGAGAGAGAGTTTTTTTTTATATTGAAATAAGTAGAGGGTGTTATGTGTATTTTTTAAATTTGCAAAGTTGTAAAAATGATGAAATGGTGCCTTGGCCCACGTGTGAGCCTCACTTTTTCAACTTTTCTCCATTTTTACACCCTAACCCTAAAATTAAATTAAAAAACAAATTAATGGGTATATGACAAAATAGTTTTGGAAACGTATTCTTTTACCAATTTTCCCCTAGTTAGTCTGTATAAAACTTGTTATTTCTAGTATGAGAAAACGGATCTTGCATAATGGAATTAAATAAGTTAGCAAATAAAATTAATTAGGACAAACAAAATCTACTCTAATATGAATTAGGAAAAATAAATCCTAACTAGACGTGAATTAAATAAATACCAAATTCCTTTTGTTTCCTCATCCTACTTTGAAATGATAATCCAATAATTGGAAAAAAAAAAAACATTGTACGCCTCTTTCCCCTTTTTTCAATCCTTTCCACTTTAGGTTTTGCGTTCCATGTACACCTATAAATATTTCAACAAAGGCTTATAGCTAAATATTACTAGTACGTGTGAGTGAGTGAGGTCTAGGTTTTGGATCAATCAATTGTATGTTGTTAAGGCGAAAAATCAAATTAAAGCAGAGATAGATTTGAGAAGAATGGACGAGCAACTTGATAAGCATTTGGCTCGAATTTTCGGACAAAATAATAAAAAAGGGTTTGAAGAGTGCTCAAAGGCTGAAGTCGTTGAAGAATGGGAGTTGGATCCCAAGAAGCTTAAAATCAGCAAGTTTATTGCTAAAGGAGCGTACGGATCAGTTTACAAAGGTGTCTATGACGGAAAACAAGTTGTGGTTAAAATACTTGATCTGAGCGATGAAAAGAGAAGGGCAACTCTAACAAAGGCTTTCGCGCAAGAAGTTTCTATATGGAACAAGCTTGATCACCCAAACGTCGCAATGTTAGAAAAGAAAGTAGGCAAAGTGGAAAGAAAGACGTTGCTTTTTACTTCTTCATTCAACTGCAGAAAAAAACAAGAGATCTACTGCCCTTTTATAGGCTTACAACTCAACCAACTTAAGCTAAAATATAGGAACTAACAACTAGTGGTGTAACATGACATAAACACAACATTCCCACTACTGGAAAACAGAAAATTTAAAAACATTGACCAAGTAAAATACAACTCCACTAAGACTAAAAAACAGGACCTTAAAGAACAGATTTTTACGGTGACTGATTATTGAAGAACTAGTCAACACTCCCCCTTTCTTCAAAATCACATACTCCCATTTGTAGCCTGAAGAAGTCATGCTTGTTGCACGGAAGCGATTTCGTAAGAACATCAGCATCCTGATCATTTGTGCCACAAAATTTCAAGGAGATTATTCCACCAGCAACTAGATCGCGAATGAAGTGATAGCGGATGTCGATGTACTTCGTCCTACTGTGAAATGCAGGATTTTTTGTCATAGCAATCGCCGCCTTGTTGTCACACCATATTTCAGTTGGACCAATCTGCTCTTGTTGAAGATCCACTAACAATTTCCGTAACCAGATAGCTTGGCAACCGGCAGAAGTTGTAGCCATGTACTCTTCTTCCGTTGATGACAAGGCGATTGTATCTTTTTTCCTTGAACTCCATGAGATTGCTCCAGAACCGAGACTAAAGACATTCCTAGATGTGCTCCTGCGATTTTCCAAGCTACCTCGCTTCTTCACATAAAGTGTGGGTTCATTCTCGCTTTTTTTGAACTGCTGCTCTTGAAAAAAGGTATCAATTTTGTTATACCATGCCCGTGGAGCTTACTTTAGACCATACAATGCTTTCTTCAGTCTGTATACTTTGCTCTTTCCTTCACTAGAGATGAAGCCTTCAGGTTGAGAGACGTATACTTCTTCATGTAAGTCTCCATTTAGGAAGGCAGACTTAACATCAAATTGGTACACAGGCCAACCAAGTTGAGCAACCAAGGCTAGAGTAGTTCTAACCGTTTCAAAGCGAGCTACCGGTGAGAATGTCTCTTCAAAGTCGATGCCTTGTTTCTGGCAATATCCTTTTGCAACAAGTCTAGCTTTATGCCTATTCACACTTCCATCAGCATTGTACTTCACTTTGAAAATCCATTTTAGCCCGATAACATTCTTTCCTTCAGGAAAATCAACCAACTCCCAGGTTTGGTTTTTCTCAATGGACTGGATTTCTTCAATCATTGCATTCTGCCACTCAGGTTGCTTTGCAGCTTCTTCATAACGTGTTGGTTCAGCAGCTAACAAGGAAAAACTACAAGATGCATAAATATCTTCCAGCGATCGAAACTTTATTGGTGGCATTTCGCTAGATGAAGCCGAAGATGGAGAGTGGGAGCTCGTTGGAATTGAATTGTTATTGCTACTGCCATGAGAAGAATGATTAGTATCACTGTTGGAAGGAGAGGAAGAATCATAACCTGAAGTTTCAAGAATAGTAGTATGCTCTTATTCTAATTAGACCGGAATATGGACTCCTAAATCTTCTTTTTCATCATTCCACTCCCAAGCTGCTTCTTCGTTAAAAACAACATTCCTATTGATAATCACTTTGCCACTAGTAGGATTATATAGTCTATATGCTTTGGATTGAGGACTATAACCAATGAAAATGCATTTCTCTGATTTTTCATCTAGTTTAGAACGTATATTTACCAAGGAATAAGCTATACAACCAAACACTTTCAAGTGGCTTACTTGTGGTTTCCGTCCCTTCCATGCTTCATATGGAGTTTGATATAAAACGGCTTTTGTTGGAGATATATTCAGGAGGTACACAACTGCAGCCACTGTTTCTCCCAAAAAGTGAACTGGAAGTCCCCTTGCAATAAGTAGGCTTCTGGCCATCTCAACCACTGTGCAATTTTTTCGCTCACCGACTCCATTTTGCTGCGGCGAGTATGGTGTTGTAAGCTCCCTGTGAATTCCATTCTCATCACAAAATAAATTAAAATCATCTGATAAAAATTCACCACCACGATCTGTGCGAAGAGCTTTTATGTTGTAGCCTAATTGCTTCTCCACGTGGGCCTTGAATTTTCTGAAATTCTCAAAGGCTTCAGATTTTAACTTTAGAAAATAAGCCCAACTCATACGACTATAGTCATCGGTAAACAGAAGAAAATACCGACTCCCACCTAATGACTCAGTTTTCATCGGCCCACACAAGTCAGCATGTACAATCTCAAGACAACTACTAGCCCTCCAAGATTTTCCTATGAGGAAAGATTTTCTACTTTGTTTTCCAAATATGCACCCTTCACATAACTCAAGATCACCCACTTTTGGTAAACCAATCACCATGTTCTTTCTAGTCAACAATTTTAACCCATTAATGTTCAAATGACCGATTTTCCCACCTGATTCTAGAACTTTATAGATCAAAAAGGCGGCAGCCAACGGCTCTCTCTCTCTCTACCTCCTCTCTCTCTCTCCCCGGCCCTCCGTTGCCGGCCCTCCGTCGCCGATGCTGACCTGATCAGATCTCCGATCTCCGGCATCGATCTCCAGCCTCCGGCGCCGACCCCGTCGCCGCCCTTGGCCCTCGGCGCCGACCCCTGATCCGATCGCCAGCCCCGTTTCCGGCCTCGATCGCCGGCCCTCCACGCCGACTGCCGACTCCCAGCGCCTCCCGGCTCAGATCTCCGGCCTCACCCCGCCCCCCCCCTCGCCGGCTCCGACGAGCTCCGACCCCCCTCGGTCTCCAGCAGCCGCCGCCTGGGCCCCAGCAGACACCGGTCGGTATCAACCAGCAGTAGCTCCGTCGCCGGCCAGCCGCCGATTTCTGCAGCGACCAACTGGTCCCCGACAGCCGCAGCTCCATCTCACCACCGGAAATCCCCGGAACCCGGTCTACGCTGGGTTTTGGTTTTCCGGCTTCGCCGACAAGCAAAATCCGGTGACTTCTAACCTTTGTTATTTCATTTCAGTCTCTTATTTCGTTATTTCATCCTTCGTATTGTGCTAATATTATTCCCTGTAACTTGATTTGTGGTTGATTTATTCGATTTGTTTATATTGAGATTGTCTGTTGTCTGTTGTTGCTGTTGCGGTGGTCGCTTATTGCACTGCTGTTGTTGGGGTTATCTGCTTTTGCTTCCGTGACATTGTCTGTTGCCTGTTGTTGATATCCTATATTCCCTGTTGTCTGTTGTTGCGGTTGCTGTTGCCTGTTGTTGCTGTTGCTGTGGTCGTTTCTTGCCTTTAGTATATTCTCTTATATTCTATCGTAGTAGTGGCTGTGGGCGGTAATGGTTGGATAGGGTCATGTTCAAGGGGGTTGGGGCGTGGGGATGTTGTGGGGGCGGGGGATGTGGAAAGGGCGGGAGTGGGAAGGAGGCCAAGGTTTGGCAGCGGGGGTGGTAGAGGAGGGCGCCCGGGTAGCGGGGGTAGGCTGAGAGTTGGGTCTTGGAATATAGGGACCCTTCAGGGTAAGTCCATAGAACTTGTGAAGATTCTTAGGAAGAGGAGGATCAATATTGCGTGTGTCCAGGAGACCAAGTGGGTAGGATCTAAGGCTAGGAATGTGGATGGTTACAAGTTGTGGTACTCTGGGAGCGAGAGGCGTAGGAATGGAGTTGGCATCTTAGTAGATGAAGAGCTTAGAGGTCAGGTCGTGGAGGTGAAGAGGATCAACGATAGGTTGATGACTATTAAGTTGGTCATTTGGGGGTTTACCCTGAACGTGTGTAGTGTTTACGCGCCCCATGTGGGCTCGGAGGGGGAGGAGAAAATGCAGTTTTGGGAGGATTTGGAGGAGGTGGTGAGAGGCGTGCCTAACTCGGAGAAGATTGTTGTAGCAGGAGACTTCAACGGGCACATCGGGGCGTTACCGGGAGGCTTTGGTGATGTGCATGGTGGTTTTGGTTTTGGGGACAGAAATGAAGAGGGGACTACTCTTTTGGAGTTTGCGAGGTCCTTCGGGCTGGTGGTGGTGAACTCGAGCTTCCCGAAGAAGGACGATCACCTGATCACCTTTTGAAGCGCGGTAGCCAGGACCCAGATTGACTTTCTGTTGCTTCGGAAAGGGGATAGGGTGTTGTGTAGGGACTGTAAGGTTATCCCGAGTGAGAATCTTTCGACCCAACATAGGCTCTTGGTTGTGGACTTGGGTATTAAGAAGATTGGAAAGAGGAGGAGTAAGGAGGGTAGACCTAAAATTAAGTGGGGCGGCTTGACGCCAGTGAAGGCGTGGGAGATAGGGGAGAAGTTGGCGGGTATGGGGGTCTGGGAGTGTAGGGGGGACGTGGATAGTATGTGGGATAGGGCGGCGAGGTGCATCAGGGAGAATGCAAGTGAGGTGTTGGGTGTTTCTAGGGGCCGAGCCGGGCACCATCGGGGGGATTGGTGGTGGAATGAAGAGGTGGAGAAGAAAGTGGGGATCAAGAAAGGGGCGTATGCTAAGTTGGTTGAGAGTAAGGACGAAGAAGAGAAGCGGGTAAATAGGAAGGAGTACAAGCTTGCTAGGAAAGAGGCTAAGTCAGCTGTCACGACAGCTAAGACGACCGCCTTCGAGCGCTTGTATGCAGGGTTACAGGGGAAAGGAGGGGAGAAAATGTTGTTTAGACTTGCTAAGGCTAGGGAGAGGAAGGGGCGTGACCTCGACCAGGTGAGGTGCATTAAGGGGGAGGACGGTAGAGTGTTGGTGGAGGACGGCCACATTAAGGATAGATGGCAGTCGTACTTCCATAGGCTCTTGAATGACGAAGGGGATAGAGCTATTGAGTTAGGGGAACTGGAACACTCAGAGGAGTGTCGGGATTTTAGTTATTGTAGACGTTTTAGGGTAGAAGAGGTTAGAGAGGCTGTTCGCAGAATGCGAAGGGGTAGGGCGACGGGGCCGGACGATATACCAGTGGAGTTTTGGAAGTTCGTTGGAGAGGCTGGTGTAAGGTGGTTGACTGGATTGTTCAATGAAATCTTCAAGACGGCAAAGATGCCCGAGGCTTGGAGGTGGAGCACCATGATCCCTCTCTATAAGAATAAGGGGGACATCCAGAGTTGCAGTAACTATAGAGGGATTAAGTTATTGAGTCACTCTATGAAGATTTGGGAGAGAGTGGTCGAGGTGAGGCTGAGACGGATATTGTCTATCTCGGAAAACCAGTTTGGGTTTATGCCTGGCCGCTCGACGACGGAGGCAATCCACCTGGTGCGGAGGCTGGTGGAGCAGTATAGGGAAAGGAAGAAGGACCTGCACATGGTGTTTATCGACCTGGAGAAGGCATATGATAAAGTCCCCAGGGAGGTGCTTTGGAGGTGCTTGGAGGTGAGTGGAGTTCCGCAGGCTTATATCAGAGCAATTAAGGACATGTATGAGGGAGCAAAAACTCAGGTGAGGACGGCGGGAGGAGACTCAGAGCATTTCACCGTCTTGACAGGATTGCATCAGGGATCTACTCTTAGCCCCTTTTTGTTTGCCTTGGTAATGGATGTGTTGACGCGGCGGATTCAAGGGGAGGTGCCGTGGTGTATGCTATTTGCAGACGATATAGTTCTGATTGATGAGACTCGAGGGGGTGTGAATGATAAATTAGAGGTGTGGAGACAAACTCTTGAGTCTAAAGGGTTCAGGTTGAGCAGAAGCAAGACAGAGTATTTGGAATGCAAGTTTAATGACGTGAGGCTGGAGGATGAGGTGGTAGTGAAGTTGGAATCACAGGTGGTATGTAAGAGGGATAGTTTCAAGTATCTCGGGTCCGTGATCCAGGGAAACGGGGACATTGATGAGGATGTATCGCACCGTATTGGGGAGGGATGGATGAAGTGGAAGCTCGCGTCCGGGGTGCTGTGCGATAAGAAGGTGCCACCCAAGCTTAAAGGCAAATTCTACAGGGTGGTAGTCCGTCCGGCCATGTTGTATGGAGCGGAGTGTTGGCCAGTTAAGAAGTCCCACATCCAAAAAATGAAGGTGGCAGAGATGCGGATGTTGCGCTGGATGTGTGGGCTGACTAGAGGGGATAGAGTTCGGAACGAGACTATCAGGGAGAAGGCTGGTGTGACCCCGGTGGAGTGCAAGATGCGGGAAGTCCGATTGAGCTGGTTCGGTCACGTGAAGAGGAGGGGCATGGATGCCCCGGTTCGTAGGTGTGAGAGGCTGGCGATGGATGGTTTTAGGCGGGGTAGGGGTAGGCCGAAGAAGTACTGGGGTGAGGTGATTAGGCGGGATATGGAGCAGTTACAGCTCACCGACGACATGACCCTAGATAGGAAAGTCTGGAGGATGCGAATTAGGGCAGAGGACTAGAGGACTAGGGCCAGTATGGGTCGCTTGTGTAGGGAATTACTTGCTGGGGGTAGTATCCTGGTTATGTTTCCGCGTCCCTTGTTTTAGTACGAACCTGGGTGCTCTCCTTTGTTTTCTTTTACTTTTACTTTCACTTTCACTTTCACTTTCACTTTCACTTTTGGATGCCGTATTTATGTTATATATTTTTGTAACCTCGTTTGGTGTTTTGCTTTGTAATTGTGTGGTATCTTGTGTCTTGAGCCGGGGGTCTTTCGGAAACAGCCTTTCTACTTCTTTAGAGGTAGAGGTATGGACTGCGTACATCTTACCCCCCCAGACCCCACCAGGTGGGAATACACTGGGTTTGTTGTTGTTGTTGTTGAATGTTCAAATGACCATACCGAAGATGCCAAAGTTGAGTTTCATCAACACCTTTAGCAACTAACGTATTTTTAACAATATTTGAAACATTAAGGGGAAACATATTGTTCTGAGTCATAGGCACAATTGCAATAGTTTGGCCAAATTTCTTGTCACTAACAATGCATGAATCATTATCAAACAGAATAGAGTAACCATTAACCATCAATTGTCCAACACTTAGCAAATTGTAAGCCAAACTAGGAACAAATTGCACATCAAAGATAAGTTTAAAATTACCCTGCGTTGTTTTGATGGCTATGGTACCCCTGCCTTCTACTCGTACTTGCTTGTCATCTTCGAGTCGAACTTCACTTTTTGTCGACTCATCAAGATCCCTAAATAGAGACTTTGTACCAGACATATGATTCGAGCATCCACTGTCAATAATCCAAACACCATCAGAATTGTCAGTAATTGGAGAATGAGCCATGAACAACTTACTTTCATCCTCAACTTTCTC
Source organism: Capsicum baccatum var. pendulum (assembly GCA_030864225.1). NCBI lineage: Eukaryota > Viridiplantae > Streptophyta > Magnoliopsida > Solanales > Solanaceae > Capsicum > Capsicum baccatum. The sequence continues at coordinate 262,719,860 of CM061561.1, read as the reverse complement.
AGAGAGAATGGCATGCTTCTGTTCATCTCTTTGTTTGGTCCAACAATATGCTTCAGTGTGGCCGGACTTCTTGCAATACAAACATTGCAAGTCACTCTTGGGTTGACGTGGCTCATTAAATTGTCCTCTACCTCTGCCGCGGCCTCGACCTTGGCCATGAAATCCGCCTCTTCCTCTACCTCTACCAGAAAAATTTGAGGATTTTTCTTTGTAGAAGAAAGACTCCTCTTTCACCTGGAATGCTTTTTCTTCAACCTTCTCATAAGACCTGTTTAGCCTATCTTCATGAGCTAAAAAAGAACCCATTAATTCATCAAACGTATAGTCAGATAAGTTCTTGGATTCTTCGATAGCAGCAACCACATGCTCAAACTTACTGGTTAAAGACCTCAAAACCTTTGCCACAACAGTTTCATCAGTAATTTTTTCTCCATAAGACTTATCAGATTAACAATTGCAGAGACTCGAGACATATAATATTGCACAGATTCACTCTTTTTCATGCTTGAAGTTTCAAAATCACGACGTAAAGTTTGCAATTTAACTACAATTATCTTCTTATCTCCCATATACTCCTGCTGCAAAATTTCCCAAGCGTCATTGGATGTCTCTGCTGCTGAAATTCTGGGAAAGATATCATCATGAAGAGCTTGTTGAATCAAGAACAGCGCCTTCGAATCCTTCCTGCAGTTTTCCTGGAGCTGTTGTGCGTGGCCTTCATCAGGGTCTGGAAATCCATTCTCCACCAAGTCCCATAGCTCTTGAGACTTAAAAAGGGTCTTCATCTTAAGACTCCAAAACTGATAATTTACCCCTTTAAAAATTGGAAGAGGTTGAGAATTTAAATTGGTGTTCATTGCTATTTTTTCTTATTTGGAGATGATAGATTTCTCTCTTACGTTTTAAATCTCTCTTTCTCGCCCTCTCTCTGGCTCCGAGGTGAAGAAACCTGGCTGCTCTGATACCAAAAGTGTTAGAAAAGAAAGTAGGCAAAGTTGAAAGAAAGACGTTGCTTTTTACTTCTTCATTCAACTGCAGAAAAAAACAAGAGATCTACTGCCCTTTTATAGGCTTACAACTCAACCAACTTAAGCTAAAATATAGGAACGAACAACTAGTGGTGTAACATGACATAAACACAACATTCCCACTACTGGAAAACAGAAAATTTAAAAACATTGACCAAGTAAAATACAACTCCACTAAGACTAAAAAATAGGACCTTAAAGAACAGATTTTTACGGTGACTGATTATTGAAGAACTAGTCAACACGCAAGGTTAATCGGAGCTTCAAAGAGATTGCTCGAAGTATCTACGAGCGGTAGACGATGGAAGTGGAATTTTGCTACGAGAAATCATTCGTGGAAAAAATATCGAGTTGGATACTGTATAGTGGTTGGAGGCACGCTAAGATCACATCTCTTGAAAAACAGTATTCTCGGGAGAAGATTATCATTGAACTCCGTTACTAAACTAGCGTTGGATGTTGCAAGAGGATTGAGTTACCTTCATTCCAAGAAAGTTATTCCCAGAGATGTATAGACTACAAATCTAGTTCTCGACAAGGAAGGAAGGGTGAAAATAATAGATTTCGGAATTTCTCGAGTTGAGGCGTCATCTCCCATCAACATGATTGCAGAAACTGGCACCATAGGTTACATGGCTCCGGAGGTGCTTATTGGTCTACCATATGATCATAAATGTGATGTCTATAGTTTCGGAATTTGTTTGTGGGAGATATATTCTTGTTCAATTCCGTATAGTGGACTAAGTCCTCACGCATCTTCAGCTATGTACAAGAGTCGAAGGCCTGAAATACCAAACACTTGCCCAAGTGCTCTGGCCAATATAATGAAGCAATGTTGGGAGGACGACCCAAAAAAGAGCCCAGAGATGCAAGAGGTCGTACTCATGTTGGAAGTCATCGACACACAAAAGAAGTCTAAAGGTTGTTTTTGTTTCAAATGATTGTTATATACGATAGATTGATTAGTTTTGGCTATGAAGCCTCTTTATTAATCAAAATGCAAATGGTAGAGATTATATACATGGGCCTTTAATTTGTTTCATTACGTTACTTGTGGGATTACACTGTGTATATATGTTGTTGTTTTTATTGTTCCAAAGTTCACTAAGTAGAACTTGTTTCAAATTCGTGTTCTTTTTGCTTGGCTGCATGATACACCAGCTGAAGGATACAATCAAGAAGTATCTTCAAATCAATAAATCCATAAAGTTCTCTAAGAACAAATATGGTCATATAAAAAAGTTACAATAAAAATGTATTTATATATAGTGATGTAACACTATGTACTGAACCCCTTGGTTGGAAAATCTCATACTATTTATAATAAGGTCAAATATTTATTTAAATAAATATATATAATAAATGGTGAATCTCCTTCAATGAAAGTTAAATCTATTGAGGAAACAAGTAGTGGAAATTGTTGTTAAGTTAGATTGAGTTATCAATTGATGAGTATCTATAGGGAAAATTTATGTTGAAAGATTCAAATGTTTGGATGGAATGTGGCTGCAAAAGCATGGAATTTTGGAGTTGTTCATTCAAAGTTAATCAAAATGCATGGACTATTAGAATGTACTACTCATAAGCCTCTTTATTCAAAGTTAATAAAATCTCTCCAATGAGGATTCGAACCTACTATCAATTGATTTATTCTCAACCTCTCTAGTCCTTATAAAATTATCCTAAATAATAACATTTTCTATAACAACCATTTTTTTAAAACTGATTTTATGTTATCATGTTATACTATGTATTATTTATAACAATATCTTGTTATATATATAGAAGCAAAAAAGTATGCAGATAAACAACATCATTATAGAAAAAATTGATGTTAATCTTCTTTTGGAAAAAAAAAAAATGATGTTATCCTTCTTTTGGAGTTAAACTTTTAAGAATTATTTCCATAAGAATTTGACTTAATTAATAAGCTTAGGTAATATTTTTGATGTTCTTATAATTAGGTCTCTTCCAAGAAGTATTAAAATTGACTTTGCTATTTTTGTTTCATGAAGTTTGGACCAGATCATATTGTAGACTTTGCTATTTTTCTTTCATCATCTGTCAATATTCTCGTCGATCTAATGATGAATTAATCAGCGTAATAATTTGACTTAATTAATAATCTTAGATAATATTTTTGATGCTCTTATAATTAGGTCTCTTCCAAGAAGTATTAAAATTGAATAATTTGAGCTTAATTTTTCCCATCAATCTATAATAAATTTTTACATTATCAAATCATTTCATTATTATGATTACAAATATGTTAAAAAATTCTGCAAGAATGATGCTTACTCAGCCAACACAAATAGCAGATGAGGTTATTGGGTACTATAAAAGCTTATTAGGGTCCTGTGCAGAACAACTGTCAATGATCAATCCACAAGTAACGAGTGATGGGACGGTACTGAATAGAGATCAATAGCTGTAACTAGTAAATCCTGTTTCTAGAGCTTTAAAAGGGATACATGACATGAGAGCTTCTGGATGCAATGGATTTAATGCAATGTTCTTCAAAAAAGCATGGCCTATAATTGGAGAAGACATAGAAGCTGTGCAGGAGTTCTTTCATACAGGAGTCATGTACAAGGCTATCAATTGAACTACTGTCACTTTGATTCCAAAAATTCCAAATCTTGACAGAATTACTCAATATAGACCAATATCATGTTGTACACTACTCTATAAACTCATTTCAAAAGTGTTAACAAGTAGATTGCAACAAGTGATGGATTATTTAGTGGATAAGAACTAGTCAACTTTTGTCCCCAAGAGGTTGATAAATGACAACATTATTCTTAGCCACGAATTGGTTAAAGGATATGGTAGGAGAAGTATCTCCCCAAGGTGTATGTTGAAAGTTGACATGAGGAAAGCCTATTTGGAGCAGGTGCTTGAGTTTTTACAGTTTCCTGAGCAATTTAAGCACTGGATCATGCAGTGTGTGAAGACTGTGTCCTATTCCATTTTGATTAATGGGTACCCTAGTGAACCCTTTAATGTAAAAAAGGGTCTGAGGCAGGGTGACCCTCTGTCACCTTTCTTGTTTGTGTTGTCTATGGAGTATTTCGGCAGACTTATGAGGCAATTAAAAAAGAACCCAAATTTAAATTCCACCCAAGGTGTGAGAGAATGAATGTGGTCCAATTAAGCTTTGTTGTTGATTTGTTGCTATTTAGCAGAGGAGATACTAATTCAGTGAAATTGTTGTTTGAATAAGAGTGGATAAGAGTTCAGTTTATTGTGAGGAGTGCCTCCAGATATCCAGGATGAAATACTGGAAGAATTGGGCTTTGAAGAAGAAGCACTACCTATAAGATACCTGGGGGTGCCATTGAGTTCTAAAAAAACATCTATTGTTCAGTTTCAGGGCCTAATAGAGAAGATTATGGGGAGAGTTCAGAGTTGAACTTCAAGATTCCTCTCATATGCAGGTAGGGTCCAATTAATTAAAAGTATACTCTTTTCAATCCAAAATTTTTGGGCTCAAATATTTGTTATGCCAAGGAAGGTGATTAAATGTATAGAATCCATTTGTAGAAAATTTCTCTGGTCAGAGGGTGGTGATACTTCCAAGAAAGTATTGATTGCCTGTGAATCTTTGTGTTGGCATAAAGTTGTGGGGAGTTTGAATTTCCTAGATGTTGCAACATGGAAAAAAGCTGTTGTATGTAAATTGTTGTGGTGCTTGAGTAAGAAACAAGACACAATGTGGATTCCGTGGGTGTATATATATTATGAACAGTATGGAAATACATCTACAGCAGGCGTCCTGGGTGGTAAAGAAGATAATAAAATCACAAAGGTACTATGAGAAGGTAGGATGGACTGAATAGGATTTAATGAATTGGTCATCCTTCTCTATAAAGAAGATGTATATAAAGAGGCGAGGGTAGTTCCAAAAGGTAGAGTGGAGAAGATTAGTTTGTAATAATGTGTCACCACCTAAATGGATGTGTGGTGCAACTAAGGGACTGATAGTACTGACCACCTGTTCTTCAAATGTGCATACTCTACCTCATGATGGGAAAAGATTTTAAACTGGTTGCACATAGATCAACAAACTCTCTGTTGGAAGGATGAAGTAGCATGGGCATTACTGCATTTTACTGGGAAGTAGGCTCGTGCAGAGATTTTTCGAATGGCCCTTGCAACAAGTGTGTATGCAATATGGCAGGAGAGGAATACTCGAATGTTTCAACGAACATCAAGATCAATTGGTGTTCTTATACGCAACATCATCAAGGAGATCCATATTAGAGGGAGTTTGCAGCCTAAACTAGCTAGTGCTTTATAAACTTTAGATTATTACCCATAGCTAGGATTGAAATGAGACCTTGTTGGCTGTTAGTTTCTGGCAAGGCTGGGGCTGTCCAGACCTTATCTTTTTTTTGTACTTGCATGGTTCTTTGGTAATAAACACAATTTATTTACCAAAAAAAACAACAGTAAGAATTTTTAACACAATCAATATACCTGACTTATATCTCTTAATTCTTTTGAAGTCAATCTTGTGTAAATAAATCAAAAGAACTTGGTATATTCTTTCAAACAATAAAATTAGTTTAGGACTTTAGGTTAAGAAGATGACCAACACCACAATTATTCCATACACTTTTTCAAGCACATTCCATGCAAACATAAATACTCATCAATTAATAACTCAATCTAAATTAACAACAATATCCACTTCTTGTTTCCTCTAGAGAAAATACAAAAAAAAATTCAAATAAAAAAAATAACATATCCAATTTATTCGCAAAAAATGGAGCCTAAAGAGTATAAAGTATTTGCAGTTCATCATTTATTATACATTTGTAAAAATATTGGACCTTATATATTATACATACTATGAGATTTTCCGATGAAGGAGTTCGTCGCCAAAGGACTAGGGTTATGGATTTTTTGGATTTTGGTTTGGTATATTTCTCAATTTATACCTCAAGAGTGTGATTATTAAGCTAGGAGTGTTTTGTATTGTTTTGTGAATTTGTTACTAATAATGATACTATTGTCGAGTCCGATTAACTTTGTAATATTTGGGTGATGTACCTTGTCCCATACAGAAACTTTTTACGTGAATGGCTTAATTAATATAGCTCTCTCTTTAAGTATTTATAATGTATATAGGTGGGTATATGTAATGTATATTGAAAGAATTTTTTTTTTTTATATATATTTTTTACCAGGTTTGATCGGGTTGGGTTAAGTGGGCCGGGTTATGGTGGATTTTAATTTTTTTTACTGTTTGGCCCAGCCCGGTTAGCACCAAAACCGGCCCTCAACCCGGTTAAAATAGAAGGGCCGATTCCGGGTTGGCCTGACCCGGCCCGTTTTACACCCATAAGTTGGGATGATCATAATTATTGTGGATCTAGTTATTATTTCTTTAGTTGTTTCGAATTAGCTATCATGTTTTTCTTTTCAAAAGTCGATTTAAGTAATTCTCAAAGCAAAGTTAAATTAGATTAAGCTCAATATTTTACATGTAAAATTTTGCGTTCAAAAAATTAAATGATAAATACTCCAAGTTGAACCTTTTGCATGTCAATTTGATGAGAAAATATAATTTAAAATATTAGTCAAAGTTCGCCTAATTTGACTGTCGAAAAGCGAAATACGATGATTAATATTTAATAAAAAAATATATATTAATTTAAGATTGTCGTAGAAAGTAATAATCCTTAAAATTTAACAACAGTAAAGTAAAGTATACAACCCTATTAATAGTACTAAAACATATTCCAACAATTCCCACAATTCTTACTCTATTCTCCATAGAACTAATTAATCTTGAGTTGTTACATCTGATGGTGGATACAGAATTATTATAAAAGGTGATTCATCATTTACTATATATATAAATAAATATTTGACCTTATTATAGACAATATATAACGCCCCGAATCTGGTACTCGGAACTCTACACGATGCCTATGATTCTGAAGGACCACAAGCTAATTCATGACTGATATCCGTACATGTATACTACATAATATACTAAAATAAATGCGGAAATAAAGGATGAAAGGCTGTAAGGTTCAAATCTGATAAAAGCATAACATCTGGGTGGGGTATGAAATACCAAAATAATTGAAATAAACTGTCTAAAACATGATAGTCTGAAAAACCTCTAACTTTCTGAATAAGGAGCTGATGAGACAGGTCCCCAACTAACTCCAACTACTGAAACAAATTGAAAAAAACTGAAATAATAAAGTAATCATCCTTTCATCGAAGGATGAGGACTCACTACTGACTCTGACCGCTGAACTGGGTTGCTACTGGTGTTTTGGAGCTCGTGCTTCTAAACCTATGGCATAAATGACTACTGAGTCTACTGATATAAATGTCTAAATGATTATTTCTGATCGTTCTGACTTTGAAGATTGATTTGATTGACTGTATCTCACAGTCTTGAATCGGAATATTAATAACATGAGTATACATATACGGAAAGACAGTACATGACAGTCTAAGTTCTGATGGAACTAGATGAGTTTTGTACTGTACTGAGTGACTGTATCTGACAGTCTAAGTTCTGATAGAACTAGCTGAGTTTTGTACTATACTGAGTGACTGTATCTGAAAGTCTAAGTTCTGATAGAACTAGCTGAGTTCCGTACTGTACTGAATGACTATATCTGACAGTCCTGAAATCTGTAAAACTATTTGAGTTCCATTACCGAGATTGAGACTGAAACTATGGGAGGTAGTAATCTAACCGACATGCCCCATACTAAGCTAATTGGGGTCCAACCTGTAACCCTAGCTGGAAGGGTGTGCCACGGGTAAAGACAATTGTTGTGGGGTTAGTCCTAAACTAGCGAGTGACCCCTGAGATCAGTCCTATTCTAGCCGGTGATGCCTGAGTATGTCAGTCCTATCTAACTAGTGATGTCTCGTGACTACGCTAGCTACGTAGTTCTGAAACTTAGGGATTACTTCTAGGGATCTCAGTCCTATCTAGCGGGTGAGCCCCCATTCCTAGGCTCGCTTGATGTTGAATCCTACTCCCATCTGAAAGACAGTGAACTGATTAACTGAACTAAACTGAACTTATATTGATGGTATTATTTAGATGAAGTGGACTGAGTTCATTGAGTTTCATTTTCTAACGGAATACTATTGAGATCTGGTAATCGACTGAGATTATTGAGATTTCTAAGGACAACTGCGTACTGAGATTTCTGAGTTACAGAGATTGCTGAGTTTTTCCTGAGTCATGAGACTGACTGGATTCTATTGAGCATGGCTCGACTGAGAGTATCGTGAAAACATGACACTGGCTCTAGGCACACAGCTATATTTTTTGAGTACAAGTACCCCCAGGACTCGATAGAAGGAAACTGACAAGGCATGACATTCGTGAATACATGATCAACATCAACAACACATAATACAATAAGTTGAGGATTTCCTGAAGTACATGGTTATCATAATTTGGTACATCAATAGGAATGCATGTAAACATGGCATAATTACACAAGACTACATGAGCAATCCAACAACAATTTCAATACATAGGAATATCATCAAAGTCATGTAAACGTAAGGGTAATGCATAAGACGTTCAAGTCACAATTTAGTCATAAAGCATGATTTCTATTCTCTTAAACCTTTTATCAAACATCTTACATGCACAACTTAGGGCATAGGCTAAACCATCCAATTACACATCACAAATCACTAAATGCTTGGATTTCAACCCTATATTAACATGGTTTCATGAAAACATGATAAAGATTCAATCTTGGAAGTCATAGCACCATAACCACATGAACATAATCAATTCACAACATAAATATCATGATGTATAATTTAAAAGAGAATTCTTGGGCTTCATGGATGAAAGGAATCCATGAATGAACACTATGCATACCTTAGTTCGTGATTCTACGAAGATTGACGAAGAAACTTTCTTAAAATTGAATCCCCAATTGAAATCCTACCTTGTTCTTGAGAGAAAGCAATATACTTTGGGTATCAATGTGCTGAATCTCTCGTGTTTAAGGACTTATATAGGGGTGGAATTTGACTCTTTTTTCCCTTTGGAAAAACGGACAGAACTGCTGAAATTTGGCCTAAGGTGATCCGCAGGGTGTCACCTGGCCTAGCCCAAGGGAGTAACCAGGGCTACGCCTAGCCCAGGGTGGCGCCTCGCCTATAGCGGTGCTGAACCCTGGGCATTGCTGGCTAAACGTCTTTTGCTACTGTTTCTGAAATCCAAACACCCCCTTATGCTCTCCGAAAAATTCCGAAACTCATCTGGGATGTACTCTTGACTTGCCCCATCACAACGCAACAAGAAAATCAAGAATCGGAGGTCGGAAAGGTCATGAAATAATTCATCAAAGATTCGAAGGCTTATGGAATGGAAAAGTTCCAACACTTAGCCAAATTTTAAGTGCTAAGCTTCTCTTGGCAAACTTAAAAGAGCTTTAACGACAATGAAAATTTGTGGGGTCTTACATAATATGAGATTTTCCAACAAAGATGTTCACCACCTAGTGTCCTAGTGTTACATCACTATTTATAAATTGCATGTTTGTTGTAACGTTTTTATATGACTATAGTTGTTCTTAGAGAACCTTATGGATTTATTGCATTTTGCTGTGGAGTTTGAAGATATTTCTTAATTTGGGATGTTTTGTCTCCTTCAGCTGGTGTATCATGCAGCTAAGAAGAAAGAACAAGAATTTAAAAAAAGTTCTACTGAGTGAACAATAGAACAACAAAAACAACTATAACACATATATCAAGTATAATCCTACGAGCAAGGTTTGGTAAGGGATGTTTTGTATTGTTCTGTGGATTTTTTACAAATAATGATATTATTGTTCGATTGTTTACTATAGTGAATAATAGTAGCATATAATAGTTGAATATATAATAAATAAATCTCATTTTTAGTTAAATAAAGAATCCTTCTTTTCTTTTGAGTTGAATCTGCTAAATCTCCCTTTTTTCTCCAATTGTTCATTGAGCTTGTCTTTCTTGTCCTTTAACTTCCAAATATCACATGTCGCTTCGTACTTTCTTGTGCACTTTTTTGTTGCACATTAAAATTTCGAAGGTCGTTTTCTTGCTTGCATATTTCTTCTCTTATATCTATCAACTTCTCTCTACGGTCCTATCAAATTTTTTGCTTTCTGAGGATCACATTCTAGGGTATGGTATGATATCGAACTAGCTTCAATCACTATTGAATGGAAAAGTAATAAAGTTAATGAAAACCTAAATCAAAGTATCAAATTGAACATAGTAAAAGTAGTTCTTTCGCTACGACGTTAAAATAACACTATCTTTTGAAACTACATTTATGTAACAAATATTTGATGTAAGAGAATCAATAAGCCAAAAAAGAAAGAATTGTAATTATAAATTAACGTAGATGTAAAAGCGAGGAATTAATGATCAAATTAGAAGAGTAACGTTATTGAAAGTCTTAAGAAAAAAAACTTAACGAACTAATCAACTCAAAGTGAAAAGAAACTTACGTTAATATTTAGCTCAATTTGCTAGCATATAATACCTTTACATTTTTTATATAGACACTATTTTCATTAGCCTGTTCTCTCCATAATACATTACCCATATCAAAATCATTGTTTACCAAAACACTGTCGTTGTTCTTATTAGCTTGTTCTCCCCACAACACATTACCCATACCAAAATCATCATTTGCTAAAACATTGTCGTTGTTCTCATTAACTTGTTCTCCCCACAACACATTACTCATATCAAAATCATCATTTGCTAAAACACCGTCATTGTTCTCATTAGCCTTTCTTCCTACAACACATTACCTATATCAAAACCATCGTTTCCCAAAACATTGTCATTATTCTCATTATCCTGTTCTACCCACTATACATTACACATATCAAAACCATCGTTTTCCAAAATTGTAACGCCTCGAAATCGGGTCTCGAGACGTCACATGGTGCTTAGGGTCACAAGTGACCTCAAGCTAACCCTTCTACTGGCATAACTCATAAGCAACTGAATAAAATACTTAAATCTATATAAAATCAACGAAAACATAAAACTTTCTGAACATGATCAATACAAATCTGAACTTTACAAGATTACAACTCTGCTTTTACAAAATAAAACTGAAAACTGAATACATTAACTCTACTGACTGTCTATGAAGCCTCTACTAGTACTGACTATAGGTAGTGAGTCATGACTCCCAACTATCCTAACTCAATATGACTGATTAAAGAAAATAGAATACTTCTCGAAATAAGGTTTCTGTCTGATTTTTTAAATTTTATTTTTTAATTAAAAGAGACCTCATAAGGTCTCTATTTGATTTTATTTTTTTATTTTTTAATTAAAAGACACCTCATTAGGTGACTATCTAGAAAATGAAATTGAAAAAAAAGAGACCTCCTGTGGTCGCTTTTGTTCATTTGATGAAAAATTAAAATGCAAAATAGCGATCTCATGAGGTCTTTTTTCTGCAAAAATAAAATAAAATGATGGCAATAACAACTTTTATAGATACCTGCCATTTAATTCAATTCAATAATATGTACAATCTAATCAACTAAATCGAGCTACAAGAGTTCACACCAATCAAAACAATACCACAATCCAATGAACACTAAATGAAAATCAACTTAGAGTACTTTGAAATTGAACCGAAAAACATTGTAGTCAAGTTATTTATACAATAGTACTATTGATTAGACTAATTCAAAGCTCTCATGCATTAAAAATAATTAATAATTTAAATCAACTATCATAAGGTATATAGTTAAGATTATCTAACACAACACTCAACTTCAACAACACGGCGGTGTATTCTCCACATAGTAATCCTCATCATCTTCATCACTGTTGGGATCCTCAGTCATATCTCTGTATTGATCATATACGCTATGTGAATTAGGTAGAGACTGGGGCAGAGGAGGAGGGCGAGCTGCATCACCAGGACAAGAGGGAATCCCCCCGAAGAAAGTAATGCATCGAATTGGGCCTTCATTCCCGCATACTGAATATCCCTTTGCCTTTCCCTTACCTATGCGGCCTTAGCTTCATTAGATAACTTAGCTATCATCTTCTTCAAAGCCAAAATTATTTCCCTTGACTCATCAACCTGGAAGCTCCTGAGGCCTTCTAGTTCCGAATATAATTCACGAAAGGTTCATTGTGGCAAGCCATAAGCATACCCATACCTACTCGGACCACCAACCGCATCTAATCATATTCTCTAATTCTGCTCTTGGCTAAGTGGAAGGTCTTAACTATCATCTGACAGAGTCCGGCGGAAATCCTCAATGGATTGCAAATATCGATCCAGAATTTAATGATAATAACATTAGAGTATAAATTTAGATATAAAGTAATTATTACTAGAAATAGAGGCTTACATAGGTAAGTTGAGCTCGTGGCTCAACCCAAATATCAGGATCTACATTCCGCGTTGGTTGAATCCGTAGTAAATACACTGTATCTGTCACACCCCAAATCCCATTGGAGCGGACTGGCACCCGTAGCCGAGGAGGCCCGAGAGAACCCGATCATAACCTATACTTTCACATTTACATTACTTATGAAAATTAGAAATTTGGGCAGCACTTCGTTGTTAATAGAAGAAAACAGTACCTGTATCAGCCCAGCAGACACGCATAAATATATATATGAACAGTAATTGGCCATCAGAGCCATCACGTCTATCAACCAAACACTCCTATGGCTGTACAATATGTCTACAAAGGCCTCTACATAGATACACAACTGAGTTGGGGTCGGGACGAACTCCCGCCCACAAAAGACTTTTATACAAATACCAAAGGTACATATAGAGACGACTTGGGATGCCCCGAAACAAATGGAGCTCACCACTAACAATAGAATGTCCTGGCTCTTACTGAGGAGGTGTACGACCTGAAGTACCTGTTCCTGCAGGCATGAATGCAGGTCCCTCATGAGGGACGTCAGTACGGAAATATGTACTGAGTATGTAAGGCAGGGAGTATCAACATGAGATACAAAAGATCAACAGAACCCAGATACCAGTGAATAAACAGTATGAGTAGACCACACTTAAAAGAACTGATGGGATACCTGCACATTACTTTCATATCATTACTTCCCGTAATCCTTATCAATACATAACATATGTCATACAATGGCCAACTGATCAGTGGTACTAATACAATACATCAGGGACCACCCCTGGAATAGCATATATATACATAATCTTTATAATACAATGGCCAACTGATCAGTGGTACTAATACAATACATCATATCATCAATTTAAAATATAGACATTCCATTTCTTAATTCAATTAATCTTTGAGATTGGTTACTTTGTGGTCACACTTTATGGAACTTGAAACCATGATACCTCAATAGGAAAAACATGTAAATAGGTAATCAATATCATGAAAATGAAGTAGAGAATCATGGATACCTCATTAAACCATTTCGGAGTCAACAATAGTATATGGATATTTTTTTGACTAGCCGGACATCTTAAAAGTGAAAACAAGTTCAATTGGTAGTGTCGAAGATCATATGATGTTATTATGTGTCATGTGTCGTAGGACAATGTTGGAAGCTTACTTGAGAGTTCCATGGGTCATTATTCATGCCAAAGATTAGATAGAGTATGTCTTACATACCTTGATATAACCACTTCAATACAAGTGACTTCCCGTACTCTTCGAACACTTATGTACAATAAGTCATTTGTGACAAACTAGTATTAGCAACCAAACCTTACCATTTAGGTATTAACTTCACCAATTAATGTCTAGGAAGTAATCCTTTAGCTCATCAATAAGAGTACTACATACATCCTCTTATACTCTTATTACATTCACATATCATGCATTTTCATGAAATATCCCTCAACATCACTCTTAGCCTTTATTTCCCTTCTTAATCACCATCCAATACCAACATGATCACTAGGCATACATAACCACTAATATAATGATATATCACCACAATTCATCCTTCATAATCCAATACAACAACTTCCATAATTTACTACTAACAATTTATACACAACAATTCATAACTATGTTTCTAGTTATCTTCCTACATCAAGACAATACTCATAATCCTTTATCAATACTTATTCATGGATAAGAATCAAGAATAAACAATATTCATACCTTAACAATGGACTCTTGTATTTAGAATCCTCCTTACATAACCATGGGGTGCTTCTCGAAGCTTTCGAGATGGTGAACACAACTGCGGAACCAATTTGAATTTTCTACGGTTGAATCTTGAGTTATTTGGGATTTTTGTTTGGAACCTAAAAGGTGTTCTTGAGAGAATTTGAGAAAAAAGATTGTATTCTGCTGAATTTGGGATAAATCTGGTGTTTTAGACGGAATTGGGTGAAGTGAAATGACTAAAATGCCCCTAAGAAAACAAGAAAAGTCGAAACTATCCCTCAGTTGACAAACTGACAGGCTGAAGTAAAACGGATATAACTTCTTACTCAGATGTTGGATTTGGGTGAAACCAGTTGCAGTGGAAAGAGGACTCAAAGATCTTTCGTTTGATATATTATAGATCACACAGTTCAGTATATACAGGGAGTTATGGTCGTTTGAGGTTGACCCTAAAATGCTGAAAAAACCTGGGCAACAGGCTATGCGTTTTGCTACTGTTTTGAAATCCAAACGCAGCCTTATGCATTCCGAAAAATTACAAAACTTATCCGATAAGTACTATGAGATTGTCCGATCGTAACTCAACTTGAAAATCTAAAAATGAAGGTCGAGAAGGTCGAGAAGTTGTATCCCGAAGGTTGTCAGCTAAAATGACTCTAAGTTACACTTAGAAAAATTTTCAAGTTTTTAAGTCTAAGAGCACTCTATTAAAGGCTAATCCATGCACGACTTTTACGGGGTGTTACATTATCTCCCCCTTGGGATCATTCGTCCCCGAATGGTGGATTGGAAATGTTGAAGCATTAAAGGTATGGAATAACGCAGGCACGACATGTCTTCTAATAAAGAATACACTGATCTGAAACATGACCATATGGATGTAACTACTGATATTCTGAATTCTTATATCGGACATGCATATCTGATGCATGGAATACACGACTGGAGCCACTCATAAGCTGAGTTCTCATAATGAACATGCAAACCTAATGTATGGATTTGTTATTGAGTTGATCTCATGAACGCAGAACTGAATACATAGATAAGCTGAACTTTTTCTATTGAACGTGCATTTCTACTGCAGGCATATCTGACTGAGCTGACACAAGAACGTATGACTGAATACGCAATATCAATTGATGCGAAGCTTGTAATAAGAATCTATGCACGCAACCAAATGGGGTATCTCCCCCTTGGGATCCTATATCCCTCTATGAGTGTTCAATTCACTAAGATACTTGGAAAATGGAGGAAATGCACATGGCACCTACGATTTTGATTCATAACTGAACCTCTGGAATCTGAATCTAGTACATGACGCATGAACTGAATTTTACTCGCAACTACTAGTATACTCAATCTTGGAATAGTAACATATCTGAGAATTCGGGTAGCATGATTAATTGAAAAGACAAGCAAACAAATCATGAGAATTTGACATTCTGACTATTGAACTGATTTGCTGGCTGAACAGACTGAACTACACAGGAAACTTATACCCAATCTGGAGTATCTTATCAACACTCTTCGTAGAAAAAAAAAGTTCTAGTAGCATTAGGCAGCAAAAGATCTTGGGCATGAGTCACACAAGACATCCGACTATAGGATCCCAACATTGACATTACTCTGCAGCCTGGAATATAGACATATAACTCATAAATCATGATAGAATTGTCAGTCCTTAGTCAATGCGACTTCTTACTTCCAAGATCAGCACACTCCACGAATACTCCCTTAACTGTACTATTTCCCTTAGATACCACCTTCATTCGATTCAACTTATAATTCTCATATGGGCATTGATAGCTCTTTCTACAATGTCTATAGTAGCTTAAATCCTTTCACTGCGATCAAGCCTAACTCCAAGTCCCAAAAATACAACATGTCATACCATGATACTAGTCTAAACAATATGATTCAATCTTCCATATCCTTTTAAAGTTTACACCCTAAGCATATCATGCCTTTCTACATTAATGACTTAACTCTGAACTCTTACTATAGATTCACTAGCTCATATTGCGTCACTTCACTAAAATCCCAACATGTCATTCAAGCCTATCTTCATAACCTCATATGAACTTCAACCCAAACACCCATGAAGAAACACTTCACATATTCTCTAAACCACTCTTAATATAACTCCCACGTGCTACCCCAAGAACATGCACATAGAAATTTCCACTAAAACTCACATATATCAAAAGCTTGGCCCCAGATCTTACTTCACACTTATGGTCTTATCTAAAACAAGCATACTATAATGCGGGAGTACATGAGTCATGAGCTACATGACCTCAACTGGAGTTCATAACTTATGGAATAGGATTCCGACTACTGAATGAACTGAAACTTCTCATTTTAGAACTCGAAGAGTACACGGTTCTCTATCATAAGCATGAACATGAATTTTGATCATTGGACTGAAACGTAAGGCATGAGTAGATATTGGGATAACTGAAAAAAAATACTGAGATAAGAATGGGTTGTCTCACCCTCACTTTCTGACGTTCTATATCATCATGACATCACGACTAGAATTTGAAGGCCTGACTTGGTTATTCGCTCTATCATCTCCCCCTTAGCTTCAAACCATGATATTAAGTTTGGGAGATCCCTTACTAGACTTTAAACTGAAGTACACTCACTGCACTCTGGGGTCTGAAAAACTACTATACACGCATATCATGACACTTAACCCAAATGACCACACCTGAAAGTGGAAGACACACTGTTAATACTACCTTCTGAGATACACTTTATCATTCTATAGACCCAGTAGTCATCATATAATACTTGCACACTTACTAACTTCGGGTCTTCATGAGTATCCCCATAGTCGGAGTACACACCGTCTAGTGCTTTAACCCTTATTTCTGTTAGTTCAACCTTCAAAAACTCAAACTTAGAATCTAGCACTCAACATGGATGTCACCAAGCCTTCAATGAATCATACTACTTCCGACATAGTCTATCAATATCCTGACTCCAAACTTACATCTCTCTACTATGAGAATCAAGATCATATAAAAAGGCTCAACACTATCAATCAAAACTCCTTAACTTGACTATTTAGAACACCATATACCATCTAACTAGTCTTTCTCCACCTAGCAAATCAACGGTACCACTCATCACACAAAACGTGTAATAGTCTTAGAAAATACCGCAACCTCAGATCACCTTGGGCATACTTCTGCATTATATATGCAACATCATACTTCACTACGAATCAAATAAAATAAGGCTCTTGCATACACCATTCAAGCCTATTAGATTACTTCCATAAAACTAGTATCATCAACCAAGAAATCATCACATCCACCTTCATGGACATCAATTGTTCAAACTTAATGTCTAGTGCTTAACATGATTTACAACCCAACCTTATACATAATTCTTACAAAACATACATCATAATCTTAAGTCACTATTTTTACAACCACATTGTGATGCTCAACGTCACAACCCATTAAACTCCTCACGTTTTCGGCATGTTTCGGACTATTCGGGCGCATTTTCGAGCTTGGCGGGGCTTCGATAAATGCTCCGCATTGCTGCCAACGTTCCAACACCTTCTAGATGATCAAAATAGTCTGGCAGCACATTTATTAAACTTTAGGAAGTTCACACGGGATGGTATGAAACTGCAAATTTTCCACTTTAAAAGGTCCACAAAGGTTGGCAATCATGTGCAGAAATTTCAGCATGCATGTGCAGGATTTTCAGATTTTCAGCTTGCAGTTGATAATTGTATAGCTTGCATTTTTGTACCTTGTTGACTTAGGGACTTTTAGGTACTATAAATACATGGTGTAAGGCATCATAGGCATCAGCTCATACTTGTTTTATTCAGTAAATACCACCCATGAAGAATACAACATAATTTACTAGTCCATCAAATTGGGACATTCTACCCCAAATACTTGATTTTATCTAGATACTATCCACGACCAAAGCACCTTTATAACATTACTACTATACCTCAAAAATCTACTACATATCTTCTCACTAGTAGTACTAGTTTATAACTACCAAGGAAAAGAAGGTCAAGGGGTAAAGTCACATAATAGACATGATCGACATTAATCTTATACTGTAACCCCATACAATCTTATCAACTTATACGGCCTCTCACATCACGCTTACTTACTTAAGCATACATTTAGACTACCTTCAAGTTCCACAAACAACCATGAGTCTATACTTACAACTTACTGGCTAATATAGCCATTTTCACACTTCAAGCAACCTACAAATCATCCTAACTAACAACTCCTTCTCTACCATCTACTAAACAACACACAAGGATGAATCACCTCTTTACCAACTCAATCTCATGCAAACAAATTCAGCTATACATCTATTAAACCAACACAAGAACAACAAGTTGGACAACAAGTTGCTAGTGAATCGAAATAGGCCTCACACGGCTTCACTAGACTTTGATTTTTGTATTTTGAACAAGAAAATGAAATGAATGACAAGTCAACTATGCTAGTGAATCGAAAGAGCCCCACACGGCTTCACTAGACTTTATTATTTTTTTTTTTCAACAACACCTTGATGACAAGATTACATGAGATAGAAATTTAATACGCAATATCCAATGAACTATGACTACACATCTTACTCTGTATAAATAAAATCGGAGTCAAACACTTCCTCCACGGACTACCATACCATCCACATATGCTACTAGTTACCACATTAGTCTATCACCATAAGGGGGGTAAATCATTCTCGAACATTGGTTATTCAACTAAAATATTCATTTACACAAAAGTCACCCTCACTCTGACTTCTAACTTTGTGACTTCATATCACCAACTTCTTGGTCTAATTTCACTACCAATAGGTCATGACAACAACACTTTAACGCATACTACTATTCGGGTGGAAATACTGTTCCAACATTCTACTACACATCATCCTCCCTTAAGCAAGACATTTGTAACATAAATTTGAAAGGGACTAAATGAAATTAATACCTGAAGCTGAAAAGCACGATTCCATCAAGATCAATGTCTACATCGGAATCAATACACATTGAAGCACTAACGGACTCTTCTCAAGTCCTTGCACAATTTTAACTCTTATATGGTTCAATCAGAAAGGACCATACCATTAGATTCTAAACTTCTACACTTGAATCACCTCAATAATGAGACATATCGGAGGACATTAGAGTAAGGAAAGAATTTGGGATGACTTTTTACTTTCATATGGGCGACATCAAAGCACGAATAAGAGTATGAAAGAGGAACATTCTGACTCTATTGCACGAACTAAGAAATGGAGAGTGGAAATAATCCCTAAATGTCCAATAGCCTCCTGTTTATAGATGTGGTGCACAACACACCGATAAACGAGATTCTACGTAGACACGGCTTTGTAGACTCACTAGGACGAACTTCTCTGATACCACTTCTGTCACACCCCAAATCCCATTGGAGCGGACTGGCACCCGTAGCCAAGGAGGCCCGGGAGAACCCGATCATAACCTATACTTTCACATTTACTTTACTTATGAAAATTAGAAATTTGGGCAGCACTTCATTGTAAATAGAAGAAAACAGTACCTGTATCAGCCCAGCAGACAGGAATAAATATATATATGAACAGTAATTGGACGTCAGAGCCATCACGTCTATCAACAAAACACTCCTATGGCTGTACAATATGTCTACAAAAGCCTCTACATAGATACACAACTGAGTTGGGGTCGGGACGAACTCCCGCCCACAAAAGATTTTTATACAAATACCAAAGGTACATATAAAGACGACTTGGGATGCCCCGAAACAACTGGAGCTCACCACTAACAATAGAATGTCCTGGCTCTTACTGCGGAGGTGTACGACCTGAAGTACCTGTTCCTGCAGGCATGAATGCAGGTCCCTCGTGAGGGACGTCAGTACGGAAATATGTACTGAGTATGTAAGGCAGGGAGTATCAACATGAGATACAAAAGATCAACAGAACCCAGATACCAATGAATAAACAGTATGAGTAGACCACACTTAAAAAAACTGATGGGATACCTGCACATTACTTTCATATCATTACTTCCAGTAATCCTTATCAATACATAACATATGTCATACAATGGCCAACTGATCAGTGGTACTAATACAATACATCAGGGACCACCCCTGGAATAGCATATATATACATAATCTTTATAATACAATGGCCAACTGATCAGTGATACTAATACAATACATCATATCATCAATTTAAAATATAGACATTCCATTTCTTAATTCAATTAATCTTTGAGATTGGTTATTTTGTGGTCACACTTTATGGAACTTGAAACCATGATACCTCAATAGGAAAAACATGTAAATAGGTAATCAATATCATGAAAATGAAGTAGAGAATCATGGATACCTCATTAAACCATTTCGGAGTCAACAATAGTATATGGATATTTTTTTTGACTAGCCGGACATCTTAAAAGTGAAAACAAGTTCAATTGGTAGTGTCGAAGATCATATGATGTTATTATGTGTCATGTGTCGTAGGACAATGTTGGAAGCTTACTTGAGAGTTACATGGGTCATTATTCATGCTAAAGATTAGATAGAGTATGTCTTACATACCTTGATAATCCTTTATCAATACTTATTCATGGATAAGAATCAAGAATAAACAATATTCATACCTTAACAATGGACTCTTGTATTTAGAATCCTCCTTACATAACCATGGGGTGCTTCTCGAAGCTTTCGAGATGGTGAGCACAACTGCGGAACCAATTTGAATTTTCTACGGTTGAATCTTGAGTTATTTGGGATTTTTGTTTGGAACCTAAAAGGTGTTCTTGAGAGAATTTGAGAAAAAAGATTGTATTCTGCTGAATTTGGGCTAAATCTTGTGTTTTAGACGGAATTGGGTGAAGTGAAATGACTAAAATGCCCCTAAGAAAACAAGAAAAGTCGAAACTATCCCTCAGTCGACAAACTGACAGGCTGAAGTAAAACGGATATAACTTCTTACTCAGATGTTGGATTTGGGTGAAACCAGTTGCAGTGGAAAGAGGACTCAAAGATCTTTCGTTTTATATATTATAGATCACACAGTTCATTATATACAGGGAGTTATGATCGTTTGAAGGTGACCCTGAAATGCTGAAAAAACCTGGGCAACAGGCTATGCGTTTTGCTACTGTTTTGAAATCCAAACGCAGCCTTATGCATTCCGAAAAATTCCAAAACTTATCCGAGATGTACTATGAGATTGTCCGATCGTAACGCAACTTGAAAATATAAAAATGAAGGTCGAGAAGGTCGAGAAGTTGTATTCCGAAGGTTGTCAGCTAAAATGACTCTAAGTTACACTTAGAAAAATTTTCAAGTTTTTAAGTCTAAGAGCACTCTATTAAAGGCTAATCCATGCACGACTTTTACGGGGTGTTACAGTATCTGCCTCTGGCTGTTGCTCCCCCAATTACAACTGTCCTGGATCGCAAGAGTTAATAAGAATCGTCCAGATTGATAGAGGACAAATTTCCATTTCGAGGACAAAGAGGTGACGTTACATTTTAAATCATTATGAATGACAATTGTTTTCGTAGGCACCATCTCACCAAATCTTCCTTAAAACTATTGACACCATTACTCATTGAACATACTCATTGAATTTTCTACTGCAAATTTTCTATCCTCTTCAAGTTTTCTTTTGCATAAGCAAGCTTCATGCACCACTCCAGACGACAAAGAGAATGCAGAACAACAAATTCATCAAAGTCAAAACAGATAAAAACTGCAGCATGCCTCCATTATAAATGTAATAAGTTACTAAGTTTCAGTCAATATCAAGTAAGTATCGAATGTGTATCATTACAAAAATTCAGCCTTCATTCTTCCATTATAAATGTGGAAAACTTTTCCACGGTGGTCGTCGTCTTGTTGAGGGGTTTATCAAAAAAGTAGCTCACACTTTAGTTTTATCTTTGGTGTAGTTTTCTGTTTACAATATAGATGTTACTTGTCTCAAAAAACAAGTATATTTCAATTTTCAATCTTGATAAAATCAGATAAAAAATATAGAAAAACTAAATAAAACAAGATGTTGAGGAAGATCCCAGTTAAGTTTTTCAGAAAAAAAAATAGCACCATATACAAGCAAAAAGTATCAAATCTTAGAACAAAAAATGCAAAAACACAAAATACATAGAGGTACAAGACCGAATCTATAACTCAAATTAAGATGAAAGAAATCAACAAGGCATATAAAGCATAAACACAATTCTTAAATAAGGCAACAAAACCCCTAACGATTCATTCACATTTTGGAAAAAATGAAAGAGACCCAAAACTTTCATAGATTCAAATTCTATTATATACATAAACAAAAAAAAATTGAAGTTACTTGGAATGGAAGAACTGGGCGAGAGAGCTTGAGCGGGAGAGAATGAAAAAATTAAACAAGACTTCAAGAATTCACCCTTAATTTTGGGGTGATATCAAGAGTGCGGAGAGAATTCTGAGAGAGTTGCCTTTTACTTTTGGGCTTTGTTTTCTCTTAATTATAATAATAAATATAAGAAAATTAAATAAATATGTATATTTTGACTTCACATTTAATAAAATAATTACATACAGTTATTTTTAATAATAACTATTAATTTGTTAAAATTATAGCAACCTCATGAGGTCGCAATGTTTAAAATTTTATTCCCTGCTTTATATTTTATCATTTTTTTATTTATTATTTTGGCGCTAACTTTTCTCGCATTTATTTTTCGACCTCTTGAAGTCCCTAATATTGTGTAGCTAAATTTTTTAATTATTTACCGACTTCATGAGGTCTCTTCATTTAAAAATAATAATTAAAAATAAATTGAGGAAAAAAGCGACCTCATGAGGTCTCTTATTTTCGACCTATTTTTGAGGTCTGTTTTTTTTCTTGGTCTCTTTTTATTAGTGATCACTGTCTTAACCCACTTGGGGTGAATCAGAAACCTACGGGGGCACGTAGTTCTGGGGCATGAGACCTCGAAATCAAGCCCAACTCGGTGCTAAATACTACTCTCTTACTTAGCTCAAAACTTAAGAAAATCCACCTTAAAATATTTCAACAATATGTAATGGCAGCCAAAATGCATCCCCTTTATCTCAAAGTCAAGGATGTGGATTTCTTTCTTACTTAGGATCAAAACTCACTTCTTTTTTAAAATCTTGATAGACTTATCATAAATAAGTTTTAAAGTCTCAATAACATGAAAATATATGTACTCTTCTTTCACAATAAGGCTCAATTCACGACAACAAATCTTGGAAATTGTTGAAAATAGGATATCAATATAAGAATGTGCAATTTATATCATGAACTCGCAATTTAGATCATAATTAAATACGAAAATCATGCAATTCAAGACATGAACAATTCCATAATCTCATAAACTAGAAATATAGCAATATAATATGAATTCATCTTGGAAATATGAATTTCTTTAAGAAAAACTAAAACTTTCGGGCACAAGAACGAAAAGGAGTTCTTGTTCAAACCCCACATACCTTGAAATTGAAGCTTTGGATGAACTCTTAACTTTGGATTTCTATTCTTGAGATTAATGGGTGCTTCTCATAGCCCTTGGAATGGAGAATCCGAATCTTAAAAAATTATTGAAAACCTACGGTTGAATCTTGAGATATTTGAATTTTTAGGTTGAAACCCTAATGAATGTTCTTGGTGATTTTGAGAGAAAATAAACTTATTATGGTGTTATGGGAGTTTAATCCCGTGTTATAGCTGGATAGGGATTGAAAAATATCACTTTTGCCTTTAAAAATGTGGAAACAGAACCTGAAAATTATAAGCGTGCGATAGAGAGTGTGTCGCATACTTATTGCATGGTGCTACTGCCTCAGCCACAAAAATGGCCATAACTTTTCGTTCAGGTATCGGATTTTTGTGAAATAGGTATCGTTGGGAAGCTAATTAAATTATCTACAATTTGATAGATCTTGGGATATAAAATTCCATGTATATTAATACATTTACACATTTGAAGTAGAACCTTGTAGAATCGAATGTCAAACTTTGGACGAATCAATTTATCTTAGGTTAACTTTGTTCTAGGTCATTGCTATGAACATTTGTCATCTCTAAAATACTCCATAGGCTAGAATAATGATCATGAAACCTATATTCACATAGGAATCACTTGGATTAGAGCTTAGACGCGTAGAAACGACAGTTAGAATTCTATCACAAAAATACGGGGTATTACAAACATACTGTCGTTGTTCCCATTAGCCTGTTCTACTCAAAACACATTACCCACATCAAACCATCATTTCCCAAAATACAATCATTGTTCTCATTAGCCTGTTCTCCCCACAACACATTACCCATATCAAAATCATCATTTGCCGAAACATAGTCGTTGTTCTCATTATCCTGTTCTCCCCACAACACATTATCCATATCAAAACCAGAGTTTACTAAAACACTGTCATTGTTCTCATTAGCCTATTCTCCCATAACACATTACCTATATCAAACCATCGTTTTCCAAAACATTATCGTTATTCTCATTATCCTGTTCTCCCCACAATACATTACCCATATCAAATCCATCGTTTCCCAAAACACTGTTGTTGTTCTCATTATCCTGTTCTCCCCACAACACATTACCCATATCAAAACCATCATTTCCCAAAACACTTTTGTTGTTATCATTAGCCTGTTCTCTCCACAATACATTACCAATGTCAAAATCATTGTTTACCAAAACACTGTCGTTTTTCTCATTAACCTGTTCTCCCCACTACACATTACGCATATCAAAATCATTGTTTGCCAAAACATTGTCGTTGTTCTCATTAGCTTGTTCTCCCCACAACACATTACCCATATCAAAACCATCGATGCTAAAACACCGTCATTGTTCTCATTAGCATGTCCTCCCCACAACACATTACCTATATCAAAACCATCATTTGCCAAAACATTGTCGTTATTCTCATTAGCTTGCTCTCCCTACAATAAATTATCTCTATCAAAGTCAACATTTGCCAAAGCATTATCGTTGTTCTCTTTAGCTTGTTCTCCCCACAACACATTACCCATATAAAAAATATCATCATTTTCTAAAATATTGTCGTTGTTTTCAATAGTATTTTCACCCCCACATTGTTGTTGTTCATTTCATCTACATTAGTTGAAGCCTTTTGCATGTCAATTTGATAAGAAAATATATTTTAAAATATTAATCAAAGTTAATTTGACAGTCGAAAAGCGAAACATGATGATTAATTTTTAACAAAGGAAAATATATTAATTTAAGATTGTCGTAGGAAGTAAAATCCTTAAACTTCAAAACCATGAGTTCGAGTTTGTGTCTGCCCTTCAAGAAAAGTTGCGGTGTTCAAGCAAGTAAGAATTCATGAAAAATATAATATGAAAACTCATAGCGTTATAAATTTATGTTTTACTCAAAAAGAGAGGTGAATTGCCAAATTTTTGAATTTGTCTAGAGGTTCAATAAAATTTTACATTGTTCAAGCATTAATAGAAAAATATTATTTTCTATTGAACTAGCAAAGAACACGCAGATGCACCATGAGAGCTCCTTTTTTAAACAATGGATAGTTTCCGCCTTGTTTATTCGGAAATCCCTCAGTTTAGACAAAGGTGGAACTCCTTTTGCAAGGCGGTGTAGTACTACTTATAGTTGCTCAAAACACTATGTAAGCAGTAGTAATTATGTAAGTAGTAGTAGTAATTATGTAAGTAGTAGTAATTATGTAAGTAGTAGTAGTTCCAGTATGGATCAAGCTCCGCAACCTGGTGTTCTGTATAATGTACAACGCTAAGTAATATTACTATTATTAATGAATCATCTTTTAATCATCTTTAGTCATATTTACTATTTTCAACTTGATAAATTTCATAAGTATATAGAGTAAAATATTTACTAATTGAAACTAAAATTTTAGATTTCATAGATATGGCTGACATGAAAAATATATTTTGCCCATAAAATTGATTGCATATTTTTATATTTTAGGGTGAATATTATATTTATTATTTCTCTATTTCAGGTTAATAACAAACATATTTGTTATTTCCAATTAAAATATTTACTAATTTAAATTAAAATTCTAGATTTTATTGATGTGGTTTGATATGCAAAAATGTTTTGAGCATAAAATTGATGGCATTCCTATTTTGACTATGTTGAAAAGATTATTTTCCATTATCTATACGGATAGAAATTTAATTTGATGAAATTCTTCATGTATATAAATTGGTTATGATATCTCTTCTTGTGAGTACCATTTCTCATAAAATATTTCATTAGTGATCTTTTATCCTTTTTTTTCAAAAAATTATCCATGGAGAACAAGCAGGGTCAAAAGATACCAATGAAAAAGATTGAAAAGCAAGTTGATCTATATTCTATCTTTTCAAAGCGTTTTTCAGGTTTATACAAAAAGGCTAGCGAACTCGTTAGAGAATGTGGTGTTGAGCGGTAAGCTTTTCTCATTTTTTCATCCTACAATTGATGCAGTCATTTATCGTTTTCAGTAATCCTGATATGCAATTAAGTGAAACGATTCAATAGCAGGCTTGAAGAACTTGATACCATGAAAGATGCTGAATTTTTTCAAAACAATGTGTATGATGAACCGATGAAAACTATTGAGGAGCTCAACGCAGAGGAACTGACCCAACTTGAAGGTTGGTTGAATATGATTGGTTCTGATTTGCAGAATCGTTTGAATCAATTGGAAAAAGAATCTAAGCTTCATCCTCTAGTTTGAATCAATAGCTAAGCTAAGCTAAGTTTGGGATATGAAGTTCAAAACAAAATTCAAAATCATAGTTGAAGCATCCTAAGTTATTACTAATAGTTATATCGTTGAAAACTCTAGAACGTTCAAATTTATATTATTGAGATTGCTGTTATTTTGTTTTTCTATTTTTATTTCAATGATGCTACATCCTTGTAATCTACTATATGATTACCGTAATAATATTTGATAATGTGGCTGAAATTAATATCTCAGACGTATATTAGCTAGTAGGTATCATATACATGTAGATCTATAATTTAAGCTTTAGTTATGGGTCTAAGTTTTGAAATTTTATTGCAGTCCATTTGCTGTAAAAGTAAAACTACTATTACCTTTTCGCTAGGGTTCACTCGAACCCCTTTCAATGGAAAATTACACTATTTATATATGGTTAAAAATATTTTTTATATAGTATATATAATAGACAATGTGAAGGGGAGCCTTGGAGTAACTGGTAAAGTTGCTGTCATGTGACCAGGAGGTCATGGGTTCAAGCCTTGGAAACAGCCTCTGGCAGAAATGCAAGGTAAGGCTGTGTACGATACAACTTTGTGGTGGAGCCCTTCCCCGAACACCGCGCATAACGATAGCTTTTGTACACCGGACTACCCTTTTTATATAATAGATGGTGAATGCCCTTCGGCTAGTTCGCGTGTTTCCTTCTTTATATTTTGAAGTTTCGTATTGAAAATCTCTGCTCCGTGACAGTTAAGTTTCAAGATCTTATAAAGTTACTAGGGCAAGTTGGCCAAAGAGGATCTTTTGAAAACTATTTAGTGGTTTATTAAAAAGTTGTGAAAAAATTGCCAAATACCCCATCTAACCCACATCATCACAAACTTATCCAAATCAACAAATTCACCCACAAGGTTTTTAATACTACACTTTAACCCAATATTTTCAACTTAACAATTCATCCCCAAGTTTCTAATAATTCACTTCAACCAACTCCATCATCCACCATTATAAAATATCTAGGTTTCCAAAAATATAACAAAAAAAATTCAAAAGCTAAAAATAGAAGGTGTCTTTCCCTAAAAAAAGCTCTGATTCCAGAGTTATTTTCCGGCAATCAGCTCTAAATCAGTCCACAAACCTCATAAACTCGTCCACTACATCCATTTTACCCCATTAGTTTGTTATCTTCTCAAACACACTTTCCACTATTGTTAAAACGCTTTAAATTAGTCACATCAGTTAAAAACTCTTTAGAAGTACATTACAATAACTGAGGTGACTCCAAGTTCATTTCTTTATTCCATAAACCCAACTATCGTTGATTAGAAGCATTATTTACAATTTTAAGTTTCTGTACGAATATCTGCACAGTCATCAACCCTTCATCATCATTCATCGACCATGCATACATCCTGACATAGACCCTAAGCTTAATCTACCATCGACCAAAGGTTAATTCTAGGATGTCTGTTGCAGAATTTATTCTGGTTTCAGGTGATTTCATGAGAGAATGGGTGAATACTCCCAGATGTTGGAAATAGAGATCTTTTACCAAGGTGACACTGCCCATTGCAGTTCGCTGCAACAGTTCACATGGTGAATTAGTTGCAAGCGTAATACAGAGCAGGGATCTAGATTGTGCGTCGAGTAACGTGGTGATTAGTTATCTAATGCACTCGAGGGAAAAGGTGAATCCTACGATCATAAATAATGATGCACGTGTGTCCCTCTATATGATGGATGTTAATTTAGATGGCTTTAGGCCTATTTTAAGGATAAATATAGTCAACAGGTCCTTTGAAGGATCGATGAATTCATCACCATTGTCACGACCCGAACCAGGGCCCTGACCGTGATGAGCATTCCAAACCATGAAGGCCCGAAACATCCCTATCTATCTGGTAATCATGCACATAATTCATATGATAAAAGAAATGCAGAAGATGCACAATACTACGGAAACATGGTCATGAGTCTAATGAAATCAATAATGGAAAATAATGTCCCACAACATCTATCGACATCTGAAAACCGTCTGTGAAATCTCTACTACATGACTTTAACAACCAACTGTCTGAAAAACTGTGACAAGGAAACCAGTAGATCCAAAACTATTAAATGATAAATAAAATGCCAGACATCAGGCCTTACGGAATATAGAAGGCTCACCACTTTTCTTTGCAAATCTGTTTGAATAATCTACTGATTTTTTGGACCCCTAGACTATGCCTCCGAACCTGGGAGGGAAGGGGGTCAATACAAAGTACTGGTATGTAGAGTAATCCACAACAAAGTAGAGATTTCTATATAAAATAAATGAGAGTTGTTGTAAAGCACATTACTGAAAAATGATTTCGAAAATACATGGGCATAGTATAATGATTTTTCAACAATAATGCAACACATCTAAGCTAGGTGGTACACCCTACAATTTCATATTTTTACCAAATGTTAAATCTCGGTTGCCACCGATATTAGAGTATAAGTGAAGGAAAGACAAACAAGATCACACAGCAGGGTGTCTCGACCCAATCAATTATGGTAGTGCACAAGATCACAAAGCAGGGATCCTAACCATAGTCTCAATTTGGGATGACATAATATCTGGTAAACAAGATCACAAAGTAGGGTACCAAGTTCCCGAGTCAGCAAACACGATTTCCACCGTACAGTCATTTGACTCGTGTTTTATTCGGGTAAACACCTATCTCAAAAAATTAATGCATTAAACTCATTTTAATCAATCACATGTCATGCTCTGCAGGGTATCGTCAAACCCAACTTGCAAGTCATCAATATCACATTAACTTTCCAACTTCTCATACCATTTACAACATGCACATATGTATGACTTTCACACCATTAAACACATACACCATGGTTCTCAACATGCAACCATTCAAGAAGTTTAATCATTTATGAGTAATGTCATCAATTGCAAAACTCATGCTCTCAATGGTTTAACACAAGTATAATATGGGGTATAAACATTGTCATGGGGAAGTTAGAAAATTCACAACTCATGTACATCGCACCCTTTTGAAATTTTTGGTCACATGTTCGCAATTCAACCATTTATATACATTCAAACAAACAACCCCATGATATCTCAATATTTCTTTCAAATTCATATAACAAAACATGTTATTTGTATCAATTGAAAACCCCCATTTGTAAAAATATATATATACTTGTATAAATTTAAAGTCTGGCGTAAATTCCTTTTTGAAAACATGCCCATAAAATTTAGGATAACCCCACATACCTCTGTTTACGAAATTAACAGGTGCTTCTTAAAGCCTACATTGTCGGATTCTTCAATTTATTTTGAAAACTCACGGTTGAATCTTGAGCTATGTGGGTTTTTATTTTGTAACTCTTATACAAGTTCTTGACCAATTTTGATGAATGAGACTCTATTTTGGCTTTCTAGGGATTAAATCCCATGTTGTTGATGATAGGGGGATGAAAATAACCAAAATACCCTTAATAATTGGGAAAACTGAAAAGATTGGCCTGGGGCGATCCACCAGGTGTAACCCTCCCTAGAGCTCCTCCCTAGGCCAAGCGTTGCCTGACCTATCGTGGGCTCGTTACCAGGCCAGGCGATCCAGCGGGTGGCGCGGGCTAATCACCTGATGCTACAGAAATTAACTCCCAAACGTGCCCTTAAGCTCGTCTAAAAATCCTGAAACTCACCTGGGACGTCCTACGACCTTGCCCCATCGCAACGCAATAAGAAACTCTAAAAATGAAGGTCGGGAAGGTCAAAAATAAAATCCCCAAAGATTACGAGCTAAGAAAATGAGTCCAAGTCTTCTGACACTTAGAATTATTTTCAAGTTTCTCATTACATGCCCAAGTTAATAAGAGACAGTGTATTGCATGAATTTTTACGGGGATTTACATTATCCCCCCTTGGGATCATTCATCCCCGAATGATGATACAGAATATAGTCACGCACAATTTCAAGTATACTCGGACATAGAAAAGAAGACATAAAACAAGAATTGTACCTTCCATCTCATCATTTACCGGTACAAATAAGTTTGGGTATCTGACTGGCATGGCATCTTCGGATTCTCAAGTAGCTTCTTCAACTTTCTGATTCCTCCTCAACACTTTAACTGAGGCTATATCCTTGCTCCTCAATTTTCTCACTTGACGATCTAATATTACTTTAGGCTCTTCTTTGTAAGAAAAGGAGTCTGACACCTTGATTTTTTCAACAGGTAATACTAATGAATGGTTTCCTATGCACTTTTTCAATATGGATATGTGGAATACCGGGTGAACAGAACCCAACTAACTCATATGTAACTTCACCTATCCTTTTTACAATCTGGTATGGTCCTATATAGCAAGGACGCAACTTAACTTTCTTCCCGAATCACATAACTCCCTTCATGGGAGAAACTTTAAGAAATACCCAATCTCTAACCTCAAACTCTAAATCTCTTCTTCTAACGTCTGCATAAGATTTCTGACGACTCTGAGCTATTTTAAGTCATTCTCTTATAATTTTCACATCCTCCATTGCCTGATGAACAAGATCAGGCCCAAACAACCACATCTCACTAACTTCATACCACCCTATCGGAGACCTGCATCTCCTCCCATACAATGCTTCAAATGGTGCCATCTTAATACTGGAATGATAGCTATTATTGTAAGCGAACTCAATCAATGGCAAATGATCTACCCAACTACCTTTGAAATCTATTACTCAAGCACTCAATATATCCTCAAGGGTCTGAATGGTGCGTTTGACTTGCCCATCAGTTTGAGGATGGAATGCAGTGCTTAAGTTCACCTGGGTACCTAAACCCCTTTGAAAAGACTTCCAAAACTAAGAAAAAACTACGTACCTCGGTCAGATAAAATAGAGACAGGTGCTTCATGCAGACGGACTATTTTCTCAGTGTACAACTTCGCATAATTGTCTCCCGAATAATTATTCCTCGTAGGCAAAAAGTGGGCTGACGTTGTCAACCGATATACAATTACCCAAATGGAGTCATACTGGTTTCGAGACTTTGAAAGTCTTGTAATGAATTTCATATTTATTATCTTCCACTTTCATAAAGGCAGGGCTATCTCTTGGGAAGTACCTCCTGACCTCAAATGTTCTACCTTCACTTGTTGACAGTTCAAACACTTGGAAACAAAATCAGCTACATCATGTTTCATGTTATTCCACCAATACAAAGTTTTCAGATCATGGATCATCTTAGTAGATCCAGGGTGAACAACATACCTCGAAGTGTGAGCCTCATCAAGGATTCTTTCCGCAGTCTATCAATATTCGGAACACACAACCTACCCTGATATCTCAGAATACCATCACAACCAATTTCAAACGACATTACCTTTTGTTGACCCATATCTTTTATGATTTGCACCGAGATGGGTTCTTCAATCTGCTTCTCTTTAACTTAAGCACAAAGGGATGACTTAGCTATCTCATGAACAATCACCCTTCCATCTTCAGAATCTAAGAGTCGCACTCCCAGATTTGCAAGGCAGTGAATATCCTTCACTATCCCTCTCTTCCCCTCTTCAACATGAGAAAAACTGCCCATAGATAACCTACTGAGAGAGTTGGCTACAATATTTGCCTTGCCCGGTTGGTAATGCAGGCTCATATCATAGTTTTTCAAAAGCTCCATCTAACGCCTCTGCCTAAGGTTAAATTCTTTCTGCGAGAAAACATACTGCAAACTTTTATGGTCAGTATAAATATCAACATGCACTCCATAGAGATAATGCCTCCAGATTCTAAGTACAAACACCACGGCTACTAACGCTAAGTCATGAGTGGGGTAATTTCGCTTATGCACCTTTAACTACCTAGATGAATAAGATATCACCTCACCATGTTACATTAGTACACAACCAAGACCCACACGGGATGCATCACAGTAATCCACAAAACCATCTACACCCTCGGGAAGAGTCAAAACAGGAGCAGTAGTCATCTTGTCTTTCAACTTCTCAAAACTATTTTCACACAAATCAGACCACACAAACTTCACCTTTTTTGAGTCAATTTAGTGAGCGGAGCAGCTATGGAAGAGAAACTTTCTATGAACCTTCTGTAATAACCCGCCAGACCCAAGAAGCTCTGATTATTGGTTGGAATCGTCGGTCTGGGCCATTTTTTCACTGCCTCAATCTTTTAGGGATCCACTCTAATCCCGTCACTAGATACAATATGTCCCAAAAAGGCAATAACATATAATTGATGATCCTTAAAGGTCTGAAGGATAATTCAGAGGTGATTGGCATAGTCTTCCTCACTTTTAGAATAGATCATAATATCGTCAATGAACACTATGAAGAACAAATCTAGAAACTAATGGAACACCCTATTCATAAGATCCATGAAGGCTACAGAGGCATTAGTGAACCCGAAGGACATGACTAAGAACTCATAGTGACCATATCGGGTCGGAAGGCTATTTTTGGAATGTATGACTCCCTAACCTTCAAATGATGATAGCCCGAACGAAGGTCTATTTTTGAAAAAATACTTAGCACCCTGAAGCTGGTCAAAAAGATCATCGATCCTAGGAAGAGGGTATTAGTTTTTAATAGTGACCTTATTCAACTGGCGTGTAATTTTTGCACATATGAAGGGACCCATCTTTCTTTTGTATGAAAAGTACGGGTGCACCCCATGGAGAAACACTAGGACAAATAAAGCCTTTGTCTAGGAGGTCTGGGAGCTATTCTTTTAACTCTTTCAGTTCCATGGAAGCCATTATATATGGAGAATGGAAATAGAACGAGTGTCTGGCAACACATCAATGCCAAAATCTATCTCCCTATCAGGTGGTATCCCTGGGAGATTTTCGAGAAAGACTTCTGGAAACTCATTCACTACAGGGACTGACTGAAGAGGAAGACTTTCAACCCTAGAATCTTTTACTCAGATTAGATGGTATATAAAACCTCTGGAGATGAGCTTTTGGGCTCTAAGATAAGAGATAAAGTGATCTCTAGGTGCCACAGAATTCCTTACCCACTTAATTGATGACTCATTCAGGAAGGAAAAAGTAACCTTCCGGGTTCTACAATCAAGTGTGGCCTAACACTAATGGAGCCAGTCCATCCCAAGGATAGCATCAAAGTGTACCATATCAAGTTCTATAAGGTCTGCCATAGTATCCCAGCTAAGAATAGACACAACATAATTTCTATACACCTTTCTAGCAATAACAAAATCACCTATAGGAGTGGAAACAGTGAAGGGTTCTACAATAACTTCGGTCTCAAACCCAAAATCAACAGCCACATAACGGGTCACATAAGATAAGGTAGGCCCGGGATCAAGAAACACATTAACATTATGGGAAATGATTCGTAATGTATTGGTGACAACATCTAGTAAAGCTTCCACCTCCTGGTGGTTAGTCAAAGAATATAACCGGTTATGAACACTCTCGTCAGCTAAAGGGGTACCCTTAGGAGGAAGAGCTGTGAAGCGGCTTGGGGCTTAGCACATCCCCCTCCCCCTGTATTTCCTCCAATAAAAGGGAAATCTCTCTGAAGGTGACCTACCTTGCCACAAGAATAACAATTTCTCCCCTCAAAATAACACCTTCCTGGGTGATTCTTTCCATAATAATTACACCACGGATAAGTACGATGTTGCTGGGCCACACTGCCCTGCGATTTAGTATTTGGGGCCCTAGATCCATGATGAATCTGGAATCTCTGAGATTGTCTGTCTGCTGGTGGTCTGGGTGCTGGGGCGCTGGCAGCAGACTATGCATTACCCCAATTGTTATTCTTCTGCCATTTATTTCACCACTTACCACTTTGAGGCGGACTGTGACTCTGGTCGATAGATCTGGCTCTTTTTGCCTGTCTTTCTTTCTTCTTAGCTTTAGAAATCTTCTTCTTCTCCTCCTCTACCTATTGCATATGAACTTTCAGCCTAGCAAAGTCCAACTCTTGTTCAGCATAAATCCCTGTCACTCAAGCACCAGATCATCTGAAAGGCCAGATGAAAACTTCCTCATTCGGGCCCTTATACTACTCGTCATCTCAAGAGCATAATGGGTCAGTTGATTGAATTGTAGAGTATACTCCTGAACACTCATCTTACCCTGCTTAAGGTTTATGAACTCCTCAGCCTTTTCCTCCCGTAACTTTAAAGGGAAGAACCGGTCAAGAAAAGCATCTACAAACTCATTCGATACCGAGGGCTTAGCATTGTCGCCCTTTGCATCTTCCCAATCGTTGTACCAATGATTCACCATCTTTTTTAGCTGATACACGGCCAATTCTGCCCCTTCTACTTCATTAACATACATCACTTTAAAGATCTTTTCCATCTCATCTACAAATTCCTGCGGATCCTCTTCTACTTTAGTACCTATAAATTTGGTCATCCTTATGAATTGGTTCACCCGTGTAGCTTCAGAAGTAACAAATATAGACCTAGTATCTTTTGACCGCTGAGTCTGTGCATCCACCAACTGTGTTAACATGTGAATAGATTGTCTGAACTCTGTATTTGATATATTCCCCTACGAAGTCAGGGGATAGTTCATATAGGTCCGTAGAGCCCGAGGTGGACTGTTTGGGACTGGAGGGACTCTCAGAGTAGGGACAAGGTCTAGAGAGAGAGCTCTATTACGTGTTCTCATCCCATAAGAGGTACGGACTTTATCATTCTGATCACTCTGATTAGTATTGCGACGAGGAGGCATGACTGTTATTTCTGTAAGACAAAAGACCACTGATTAGGAACAGACTTGACTCTGAAGCATGAACTAATTCACAAAGAAGGGAAACATTTCCTAAATGCCAGGTAGCCTCCTGCTTATAAGTGTGGCGCACTACACACCCATAAATAAGACTATACCCGATGCGATGTTGCAGATACCCTGGGACCATGAACTATGCTTTGACACCAAGTTTGTCACGACCCGAACCGGGGCCCTGGCCGTGACGAGCATTTCAAACCATGAAGGCCTGAAACACCCCTATCTATTTGGTAATCATGCACATAATTTATATGATAATAAAATATGCGGAAGATACGCAACATTACGTAAATATGGTCATAAATCAAATGAAATCAAGAAAGGGGAAATAATGTCCCACAACATCTATCGACATCTGAACATGGCTGAAACAAATAACCGTTCGAAAACTGGGACAAGGCCCCCAGTAGACCCAAAACTACTAAATGATAAATAAAATTGCCTGATAATCAGGCCTTCCGGAATATAGAAGGCTCACCAAGTCACTCTGCAAATCTTCCTGAGAATCTACTAATTTTATGGACCCCTAGATTGTGCCTCCGAACCTGGGAGGGAAGGGGTCAATACAAATGTACTGGTACGCGGAGAAATTCAAATCATTTGAAAACACATGGGCATAATGTAATAATTTCCCAACGAAAATGCAATGCAACTGAGCTAGGTGGCATACCCTACAATATCACATTTTCAAAAACTGTCAAACCTCGGTTGCCACCGAGATTAGAGTATAAGTAAGGGGAAGATACACAAGATCACACAGCAGGGTGTCTCGACCTAATAAAGTATGGTAGTGCACAAGATCACAAAGCAGGGCTCCTAACCATAGTGTCAAATTGGGATAATATATATCAGGTACACAAGATCACAAAGCAGGGTACCAATTTCCCTTGTCGGCAAACACGGTTTTCAGAGATGAGCCCTTTCACTCAAATGTCTTCTTCGGGAATCCTCCTATCTCATGTAAAATCAATGCATTCAAACTTCATTTAATTCAATCACATATCATATTCTGTAGGGTATCGTCATGCCCGACTTGCAAGTCGTCAGTATCACATCATTCTTTCTTTCAACCATTATGTTCAACATATTTCAACATAAACAACCCTCTTCTTGCAAGTCAAAATCATATCTAATCATAACAATTTTCAAAATTTTTCATGTCATGATTTTCAAACAATTCACATCATATGAAAATTTAAAATAAAATCATATCAAGAGAGGGATTCCATATAATTCATGCTCTCAAGTTATCATCTTTTCGAAACGCCTGCATGTACATATGTAATATATCAAATCACTTCGGGGAGAGGCCTAAATACCAAATCAATATCATTGAAACTATTAAAACATGATTATATTCGTAATTTCAAAACCCCTATTATTAAAACATGAATTTTAAGCCCATGAATTTTTTTTAGGATAACCCCACGTACCTCTATATGTGAAAATAATAGGTGTTTCTTAAAGCCTACGTTGCGGGGATTTCAAATCTTCAATTTGTTTTGAAAACACACGGTTGAATCTCGAGCTATTAGGATTGTTATTTTGAAACCCTTGAGAGAGTTCTTGAGTAATTTTTGTGAATGAAACTTTATTTTGGTGTTTGAGGGATTAAATCCCCTGTTTAAGTTGATGGGGGATTGGACAATTACCAAAATTCCATTAATTTTCCGGATGGGCTGACCAGTTTGGCCTGGAGAGATCTAGCAGGCGACGCGGGCTCTAGAGCACCGCTTTTTAGCAGGCGTCGCCCGCTCTATCACGGGATACCTTCCAGGCCAGGCGATCCAATGGGCGGCGCGGGCTAATCGCGTGGTGCTACTGGAATGGAAATCCAAACTTGCCCTTAATATCGTCTAAAAATTTTGAAACTCTTCCGAGACGTACTACAACCTTGCCCCAT
Organism: Capsicum baccatum var. pendulum; assembly: GCA_030864225.1. Taxonomy (NCBI): domain Eukaryota; kingdom Viridiplantae; phylum Streptophyta; class Magnoliopsida; order Solanales; family Solanaceae; genus Capsicum; species Capsicum baccatum. Next base: position 262,682,224 of record CM061561.1, on the reverse strand, counting down.
CGCAACACAACAAGAAAATCTAAAAACAAACGTCGGGAAAGTTGGAAATAAAATCCCCAAAGGTTACTAGCTAAAAGTGAGTCTAAGTCTTTCAACACTTAGAATATTTTCAAGTTTTCAAGTTCAAACCCACACCACTTGGAGCTAGTATAAGCACGACTTTTATGGGGCGCTACACGAGGTATTACACAATATGAGATTTTCCAACAAAGAGGTTCACCACCTAGTGTCCTAGTGTTATATCACTATTTATAAATTACATGTTTGTTGTAACTTTTTTATATGACTATAGTTGTTCTTAGACAACCTTATGGATTTATTGCATTTTGCTGTGGAGTTTGAAGATATTTCTTAATTTGGGATGTTTTGTCTCCTTCTGCTGGTGTATCATGCAGCTAAGCAGAAAGAACAAGAATTTACAAAAAGTTCCACTGAGTGAACAATAGAACAACAAAAACATCTATAACACATATATCCAGTATAATCCTATGAGCAAGGTTTGGTGAGGGATGCTTTGTATTGTTCTGTGGATTTGTTACAAATAATGATATTCTTGTTCGATTGTTTACTTTAGTGAATAATAGTAGCATATAATAGTTGAATATATAATAAATAAATCTCATTTTTAGTTATATAAAGAATCCTTGTTTTCTTTTGAGTTGAATCTGCAAAATCTCCCTTTTTTTCTCCAATTGTTCATTGAGCTTGTCTTTCTTGTCCTTTAACTTCCAAAGATCACATGTCGCTTCGTACTTTTCTTGTGCACTTTTTTGTTGCACATTAAAATTTCGAAGGTCGTTTTCTTGCTTGCATATTTCTTCTCTTGTATCTACCAACTTCTCTCTACGGTCCTATCAAGTTTTTCTCTTTCTGAGGATGACATTCTAGGGTATGCTATGATATCGAACTAGCTTCAACCACTATTGAATGGAGAAGTAATAAAGTTAATGAAAACCTAAACCAAAATATCAAATTGAACATAGTAAAAGTAGCTCTTTCGCTACGACGTTAAAATAACACTCTCTTTTGAAACTACATTTATGTAACAAATATTTGATGTAAGAAAATCAATAAGCCAAAAAAGAAAGAAGTGTAATTATAAATTAACGTAGATGTAAAAGCGAGGAATTAATGATCAAATTAGAAGAGTAACATTATTGAAAGTCTTAAGAAAAAAAAAACTTAACGAACTAATCAAATCAAAGTGAAAAGAAACTTACGTTAATATTTAGCTCAATTTGCAAGCATATAATACTTTTACATTTTTTATATAGATACTATTTTCATTAGCCTGTTGTCTCCACAATACATTACCCATAACAAAATCATTGTTTATCAAAACACTGTCGTTGTTCTCATTAGTCTGTTCTCCCCACAACACATTACCCATATCAAAATCATCATTTGCCAAAACATTGTCGCTGTTCTCATTAACTTGTTCTCCCCACAACACATTACCCATATCAAAATCATCATTTGCTAAAACACTGTCATTGTTCTCATTAGCCTGTTCTCCCCACAAAACATTACCTATATCAAAACCATCATTTCCCAAAACATTGTCGTTATTCTCATTAGCCTCCGTATCAAAACCATCATTTTCCAAAATTGTAACGCCCATCCCGAGACGTCACACGATGCTTAGGGTGACAAGTGACCCCAAGCTAACCCTTCTACTGGCATAACTCATAATCAACTGAATAAAATGCTTAAATCTTTATAAAATCAGCGAAAACATAAAACTTTTCTGAACTTGATCCATACAAATCTGAACTTTACTAGATGACAACTCTTCTTTTAGAAAATAAAACTAAAAACTGAATACATTAACTCTACTGACTTAACTCTACTGACTGTCTATGAAGCCTCTAGTAGTACTGACTATAGGTAGTCGGGTCGTGACTCCCAACTATCCTAACTCAATACGACTGAATAAAGAAAATACAATACTTCTCAAAATGTATAACTAACTCAAGCCCTTGAATCATAAGGACTCATCACCTTCTGACTGGAAGCTGCAAACTGATTGAATATGGTTACATTATGAGGAAATGTAGCACACAGACGAGTATGTGAATCAGTACTTGGGAATGCACTGAGTATATAGGGGTGTATGCAATTAAATAATCAATATCATAAATCCTTATAGAAAACATGCATGCTAGTATAGATGAATCACATAGCTTGAATTAAAACCATCATAGTTATGAATAAGAAAACAGGTAATGTAAATCACGTGAGTCATTGCACTTTATTCTAAATCTACATTCTTTCTTGATTCTCAAACTTGTAAGATAGATAAAGTCTTAAAACAACATCTTTCATAACATACACTTTAATCTCATGAAAACTAGGAACTTTTTTGGAAACTTAAAGATTTTGACACTTGAAAATCTTAGAAATCTTGGACTCATAGCTTTCGAAATACATATACTTTTATCTTAGATAGAGTAGGGGACCACTTTGGGAGTTTCTTCTAACCGACATAAACCACGTGAGCTACATGGAGTCCAACGTCTTACCCACGTTGGGGAGAGCTGTTCTATCCTTTCCATTTGATAGAACCTTAACTTTAGTGATCACTGTCTTAACCCACTTGGGGTAAATCAGAAATGTACGGGGCACGTAGTTCTGGGAAATGAGACCTCGAAATCAAGCCCAACTCGGTGCTAATACTACTCCCTTACTTAGCTCAGAAATAAAAAAAAATCCACCTTAAAATATTTCAACAATATGTAATAGGAGCCAAAATACATCCCCTTTATATCAAAATCAAGGATGTGGATTTTTTTCTTAGGATGAAAAAATACTTCTTTCTTGAAATCTTGATAGACTTATCATAAATAAGCTTGAAAGTCTCAATAACATGGAAATATATGTACTCTTCTTGAAACACTTGAAAAAGTATTAATAAGTCATTCTCAAATACTTACAATTTCACAATAAGGCTCAACTCATAACAACAAATCTTGGAAATTCTTGAAAATAGGATATTAATATAAGAATGTGCAATTTATATCATGAACTTTCAATTTAGATCATAATTAAATAAGAAAATCATGCAATTCAAGACTTGAACAATTTCATAATCTAATAAACTTGAAATATAGAAAAATAATATGAATTCATCTTGGAAATACGAAATTCTTTAAGAAAAACTAAAACTTTTGGGCACAAGAACGAAAGGGTGTTCTTGTTCAAACCCCACATACCTTGAAATTGAAGCTTTGGATGAACTCTTAACTTTGGATTTCTATTCTTGAGATTAATGGGTGCTTCTCGTAGCCCTCGAAATGGGGAATTCAAATCTTGAAAAATTATTGAACACCTACGGTTGAATCTTGAGATATTTGAATTTTTAGGTTGAAACCCTAATGAATGTTCTTGGTGATTTTGAGAGAAAATAAACTTATTTTGATGTTAAGGGAGTTTAATCCTGTGTTATAGCTGGATAGGGGTTGAAAAATACCACTTTTGTCCTTAAAAATGTAGAAATAGAACCTGAAAATTATTAGCGTGCGATAAAGCGTGTGTCGCGTGCTTATTGTATGGTGCTACTGCCTCAGCCACAAAAATGGCCATAACTTTCCGCTCGGGTATCAAATTTTTACGAAATTGGTATCGTTGGAAAGCTAATTAAATTATATAAAATTTGATAGATCTTGGGATATAAAATTTCATGTATATTAATAGATATACACGTTTGAAGTAGACCCTTGTAGAATTGAATGTCAAACTTTGGACGAATCAATTTATCTTAGCTTAACTTTGTTCTAGGTGATTGCTATGAACATTTTTCGCCTCTAAACTACTCCATAGACTAGGATAATGATCATGAAACTTATATTCACATGAGAATCACTTGGATTAGAGCTTAGACGAGTATAAACGGGGGTTAGAATTCTAGCACGAAAATACAGGGTATTACAAAAATATTGTCGTTGTTCTCATTAGCCTGTTCTACTCACAACACATTACCCACATCAAAACCATCATTTCCCAAAACACAATCGTTGTTATCATTAGCCTGTTCTACCAACAACACATTACCCATATCAAAAAGCATCATTTGCCAAAACATAGTCATTGTTCTCATTATCCTGTTCTCCCCACAACACATTAGCCATATCAAATCCATCATTTACTAAAACACTGGCATTGTTCTCATTAGCCTGTTGTCCCACAACACATTACCTATATTAAAATCATCGTTTTCCAAAATATTATCGTTATTCTCATTAGCCTGTTCTCCCCATAACACATTACCCATATCAAATCCACCGTTTCCCAAAACACAGTTGTTGTTCTCATTAGCCTGTTCTCCCCACAACACATTACCCATATCAAAACCATCGTTTTTCAAAATACTGTTGTTGTTCTCATTAGCCCGTTCTCTATACAATACATTACCAATATCAAAATCATTGTTTACCAAAACACTGTCGTTTTTCTCATTAGCCTGTTCTCCCCACAACACATTACACATATCAAAATCATCATTTTCCAAAACATTGTCGTTGTTCTCATTAGCTTGTTCTCCCCACAACACATTACCCATATTAAAACAATCGTTTGCTAAAACACTTTTATTGTTCTCATTAGCCTGTCCTCCCCACAACACATTACCTATATCAAAACCATCGTTTGCCGAAACATTGTCGTTATTCTCATTAGCTTGCTCTCCCTACAATAAATTATCCATATCAAAGTCAACATTTGCCAAAACAGTATCGTTGTTCTCATTAACTTGTTCTCCCCACAACACATTACCCATATCAAAAATGTCATCATTTTCTAAAATATTGTCGTTGTTTTCAATAGTATTTTTACCCCCACGTTGCTGTTGTTCATTTCATCTACATTAGTTGAAGCCTTTTGCATGTCAATTTGATAAGAAAATATATTTTAAAATATTAATCAAAGTTAATTTGACTGTCGAAAAGCGAAACATGATGATTAAATTTTAACAAAGGAAAATATATTAATTTAAGATTGTCGTAGGAAGTAAAATCCTTAAACTTCAAAATCATGAGTTCGTGTTTGTGTCTTACCTTCAAGAAAAGTTGTGATGTTGAAGCAAGTAAGAATTGATGAAAAATATAATATGAAAATTCATCGCATTATAAATTTATGTTTTACTCAAAAGAGAGGTGAATTGCCAAATTTTTGAATTTGTCTAGATAGTTGGTCAAAACACTATGTAAGCACTAGTAATTTTGTAAGTAGTAGTAATTATGTAAGTAGTAGTAGTTCCAGTATGGATTCCAGTATGGAACAAGCTCCACAACCTGGTGTTCTGTATAATGTACAACGCTAAGCAATATTACTATTATTAATGAATCATCTTTTAATCAAAAAAAAAAAAGAAAAAAAAAACTTTTCGCCCTTTATATATTGACGTTAGAAAAATTATGTCAGGTAAAACTAGTGAATTGGGGATACATTTAAACAAGTATAAATAACATAAATTCTAATCCTTTTAGAAGTAATTGCACTCTCTCACCTTTTTAATTACTTTACTTTCTCTCCCTATTAATTTACATAACATAGCCGACATGCACATAGTATTTTGTGTATATGTTGGGATTTTTGTATATGTTTAGGGAGTTGGTGTCACACCCCAAATCCTATTAAGGCGGACTGGCACCCGTTGCCGGTAAGGCTCGGGAGAACCAACCTGTAGCAATACATTACCTATGAACATTATAAGTTACTTTTATACTAAACATGCCCTCAAAAGATAAATGGGACTAGCAAGCCAAAAGATGTTGTATGACTAGGCCGTTGGAGCCACAATGTCTACGATACGATACATGACCATAATATACTTTACATAGTCTACGAAGCCTCTAGACAAGAAACATTATCTTATAAGGGTCGGGACAGGCCCCGCCTCATGATAAGATACTATACAATGCAAAAAGATATGATAAGACTCAAAGCCCCGAAGCAACCTGGAGCTCAGTGACTGCAGTTGATATCCTGTACTCTTACTGGGGAGGTTTATTAGCTTCTGCACCTGCAGCATGGAATGCAGGTCCCCCAACAGGGACGTCAGTACGAAATAATGTACTGAATATGTAAGGCAACATGTACTATATATGAGATAAAAGCTCAAATGAAACCATATACTGCTGTAGGGTAAAAGGCCACCTTTATGAATATTGTGGAGTCATGCATCTTATAACAATTATGTTACTTTACTCTTATCACTTGTATAATCTATGCACATCATGTAATACAGATGACCAGCTGATCAGTGGTAAATCTATATCAGGATCGACCCATGCTAGGCTTTCCTTTCACCCCTGGGATACCCCCTGTAATACTGGGATTGACCCATGCTAGGTGATTCTTTCACCCCTGGGATACCACCCAACAGAAGCAACTGTATACATATATCTTCTTATTACTTTTGAGATGAATCTTTGGTGGTCGTAACATTTGAGCTATAAGACTATAAGCATGACAAATGACAAGTATGTGACCATGTAACATCATATCACGATGAAAAGAGTGGGTTATACAATTAGTGAAACATGTAGGACATAAACAACGTATGAACTTTATTTAGCTAAAAAGAAGACTCATATGTCATGGTATCCAATGTATGTATGCAGCAGTGACAATGCTCGAATCTGGACACACAAATACATGTGAAAGAGTGGAGTGGTTATATCGAAGTTTGTAAAGATCTCTATGTGCCAATAAAGACTTTGGATTCCATGCCAAATAATAAGAGATCGAATAGCCTTACATACCTCGACATATCAACTTGTTTTTACCTCGAAATGACTTCTTTTCTTCCAACTATTTATCTACAATATCATGTTTTAAAGCTAGTATTAGCAGCTAATCAATGCATCTGGACAGCCCAATCTCACAAGACACAACACTTTGGCAACAAACGTATAACCATCGACTCAATGGTGTTATTCCGACTTTCTCAATTCTAACTGTCTTCAACCAGTACACATTATCATATACATGATGTACACAGCCTATATCAGCTCTATAACATGCTGGCAACAGTCCATAACTACAACACAAAACCATTTTACAAAACGCTCAACTAAGAAGCACAACATCTCGTCGTCTCCCTACATTTCGTCGTTAACAATTCATACTTGTCCCAACTTTGAACCAGATGCTCCCAACATATATATACATCAAATAAACCTTAACATAATCACAAAATATCTCAAAACACAGGGGGGAAACGTGAAACATCAGCCCCCTCATCAAAACAGTCCAATACCATTTTGGAAGCACATAAGATCATATAAGGATACTTGTTTCCAAAGAACTAGCAAAACAGTCCAGCAACCTTGGCAACCATATACACACTATAACATATTAATAACCTCAACTTTATATCATATTAAAGTCAAAAATCAGGGTAAGAATCGTTCCAAAGCCAAGAAAATCAAACAACAACTTTCAGGACACAAGCTGTCCAGAAATTCCTGCACAGTACACCAGCCAACTTATCTTGTTTTCCATGGAAAATTCATATCAAGTATATGGTTATTTTTACATACCTTAACTCCCAAGGTGTAGGTCTAATTCAAGAACTCAAAAAGTAGCCTTTGGTTGCCTTCCAAGGTGAAGAAATGCCAAGAGAAACTTAGAGAGAAAAGCTGAAATTTTTGGTCTTCTACTAGTTAACCTAAGGAGCTCGGTTTTGGTCCCTTTTTAAGGAGGCCTTAGACCGACTTTCTCCTGATATATGCAACTGATTAAATCAAGTTGGTCAATGACTAATTTTCCCCTTTCACTTGGGCCTTTTGGATCTCTAAATCAATGGGCTTTAGTGGCCCATTTTCCTTAATCTTTCTTGCACTTTGTTTGGGCCCAATTTTGTTAGTAGTGAATGAATGTAGTTGGGAATATTATATAAAAATCTTGGGCTGAACATCTTGGCCCAATATAATGCTAAACCATTGGCTTTAATAGCCTCCCTAACTTGGGCTTCGTTTGTCACAAGACTTGGAAAGTTTCGGCGTTAAGCCTTGTCTTCGTTCCCCTTTCTTTTTACTAACGTCTAGACTTCAAGTGAGTTCACTTATGAATGAATTATTCTCCCTCATGTATATATACATTTTTTTTAAGCCAACCACACAGGTGACTCACCTGCTAGCTTCCTAAGTTCCATAAGCACGTCAATGATTTTCTCCGTTTAAGACCACAGTCTCTAAATAGACTTCCATATAGTGCCCCAATCTAACACTTGAACACTTGAAAAAAATTTTTGGTAGTAATTAAATCAAGTTGTATGTCATTTTATGTGAACATTACTAGTACATGTAAAATGTGGGGTGTTACATCCTCCCCCCCTTAGGAACATTCGTCCCGAATGTTAACATAACTGTATAGTCTAGGCAGGTTTGAATTTCTGGTCACACAACTGTTAATAACATAACTAGTATTCAAACACATACCTATTAATGTTCCTCCTCTGTATCTTTTGGTCCCTCCTTGTCTTCAAATAGATGAGGGTATTTGGATGTCATTACTTCCTCCGGTTCCCACGTTATTTCTTCTACTTGGTTGTTTCTCCAGAGTACCTTTACTGATGCCATTTCTTTGTTCCTTAACTTTTTAATTTGGCGATCTAGAATAGCAACCGGTACCTCTTCATAAGTAAGATCCTCTGTGACCTGTACATCTTCTATAGGAGTGATACGAGAGGGGTCACCTATGCATTTTCGAAGCATTGACACATGAAACACTGGATGAACCTTTGAAAGTTCCTGGGGTAACTCTAATTCATATGCAACTTGTCCGACCCTCTTAGTAATCTTATATGGCCCTATGTAACGTGGGCTTAGTTTCCCTTTCTTACCAAATCTCATAACCCCTTTCATTGGTGATACCTTTAAAAATACCCAATCTCCAATAGAGAATTCCACCCCTCTTCTCCGCATATCTGCATATGATTTATAACGACTTTGGGCTATTTTTAGCCGTTGTTGTATCACCTTAACTTTTTCCATGGCTTGTTGGACTAAATCTGGCCCGAGCAAGGTGGTTTCACCCACTTCGAACCAACCAATTGGTGACCTACATTTCCTCCCATACAAAGCTTCGTAAGGCGCCATCTTGAGGCTCGAATGGTAGCTGTTATTATAGGCAAATTCAATAAGGGGCAAGTGTTCTACCCAGCTACCTTTAAAATCTAATGCACAGGTTCGCAACATATCCTCAAGTGTTTGAATAGTACGCTCTGCTTGGCCGTCTGTTTGGGGATGGAAGGCTGTACTCAAATTCACTTGCGTCCCTAAACTCCTTTGAAAGGACTTCCAAAATTTTGCCGTGAATTGAGCTCCTCGATCAGATATAATAGAGAGTGGGACCCCATGTAGCCTAACTATCTCTTTGAGGTATAATTTGGCATATTCTTCAGCTGTATAATCACTTCTAACTGGCAGGAAATGCGCTGACTTCGTGAGTCTATCAACTATCACCCATATGGAGTCAAACTTATTAACTGAACGAGGCAAACCAGTTACAAAATCCATATTAGTCATATCCCACTTCCAAGTTGGAATCTCTATACATTGCATGTAACCACCTGGCTTTTGGTGCTCTACTTTGACTTGTTGACAAGTAGGACATTGAGCCACAAACTCTGCAAGGTCCTTTTTCATGCCTCCCCACCAAAACACTCCCTTTAGGTCATGATACATCTTAGTAGATCCTGGGTGGATGGAATATCTTGAATGATGGGCTTCTTCCATTATTCTCCTTCTGAGTCTGTTAACATCAGGAACACACAATCTATTTTGGCAATAAAGTACTCCATCTTGTGTAAGCCTAAACTCCTTCATTATACCTTGACTTACTTTCTCCTTAAGGCATTGTAGAATAGGATCATAATACTGTTTTTCTTTCACTTCCCTTATCAATGAAGGATCGGTAGCATTATGTACAATAATGTCCTTTCTTGGAGTTTCGAGTAGACGAACACCCAGATTGGCTAGTTGACGCAGATCCTTAGCCATGCCTTGCTTCACCCCTTTCTGATCACTGGTACCCATGAGTGTCTTACGACTTAGAGCATCAGCCACCACATTTGCTTTCTCTGGATGGTATAATATATCAATATCATAATCCTTTATTAACTCTAGCCACCTCCGCTGCCTCAAATTTAGATCTTTCTGCTTGAAAATATACTGTAAACTCTTATGATCTGTATATATGTCCACGTGCACCCCATACAAATAGTGGCGCCATATCTTTAAAGCAAATACAACCGCTGCTAGCTCAAGATCATGTGTTGGGTAGTTTTTCTCGTGTGGTCTCAATTGTCTCGAGGCATAAGCAATCACCTTACCATGTTGTGTTAGTACACACCCCAAACCAACTCCGGAAGCATCACAATACACTGCATATCCCTCTGAGCCTTCTGGAAGCACTAGCACAAGTGCTGAGGTTAGCCTGCTTTTCAACTCTTGAAAGCTCCTTTCACATGCATCATTCCATTGGAATTTGGTTTCCTTGTGAGTTAGCTTAGTAAGAGGTGCAGACATAGAAGAAAAACCTTCAACAAACCTTCTGTAATAACCTGCCAATCCAAGGAAGCTTCGAACTTCTGTAGGTGTCGTTGGCCTTGGCCAATCTTTCACAGCCTCTATCTTTTGTGAATCCACCCTTATTCCTTCATCCGATACAATATGGCCCAAAAATGCCACTGATTTTAACCAAAATTCACATTTGGAAAACTTAGCATACAACCGGCGATCACGGAGAACTTGTAGTACTAGTCGTAAATGATTTGCGTGGTCCTTTTCTGACCTTGAATACACCAGAATATCATCTATAAATACTATCACGAACACATCCAGGAAAGGCTTGAATACCCTATTCATCAAATCGATAAAAACTGCTGGTGCATTCGTTAGCCCAAACGACATAACAAGAAATTCAAAGTGACCATATCTAGTTCGGAAAGCTGTCTTAGGTATATCTTTTTCCTGCACTCTCACCTGATGATAACCTGATCTCAAATCGATCTTTGAAAAGTATTTGGCACCCTGTAACTGATCAAACAAGTCATCAATTCTGGGGAGGGGATATTTATTCTTAATTGTCACCCTATTCAGTTGTCGGTAGTCAATACACATCCTCAATGTGCCATCCTTTTTACGCACAAATAAAACTGGTGCACCCCAAGGGGACACACTAGGCCTTATAAAACCCTTTTCTAACAAGTCTTTCAGTTGCTCCTTTAATTCACGTAATTCTGCTGGGGCCATTCTATATGGAGGAATAGAGATAGGCTCGGTGCCTGGTAATAAGTCAATACCAAAATCTATTTCTCGTTCTGGAGGCAAACCAGGGAGTTCCTCAGGAAATACATCAATAAATTCATTCACTATTGGAACAGACTGGATAGTTGGTGATTCTGCCTCCATGTCTCTCACTCTAACGAGATGACATATATATCCCTTTGATATCATTTTTCTGGCTTTAAAATAAGAGATAAACCTCCCTTTTGGTGCCCCAATATTGCCTTCCCATTCAAGGACTGCTTCATTTGGAAAGTGAAAGTACACTCTTTTGGTTCGGCAGTCAACGGTGGCATAGCAAGAAGCCAACCAATCCATACCCATTATAACATCAAATTCTACCATTTCTAACTCGATAAGATCAGCTAATGTATCTCGATCGCAGACAGTCACTATGCAGTCACAATAGACACTTCTAGCTATAATTGACTCCCCAGTTGGTGTAGACACCGCAAGTGGTTTATTCAATAATTTAGGTGTTCTACCAAGCTTCCCAGCAACTAATGGAGTAATATATGACAATGTAGAACCAGGGTCAATTAATGCATACACTTTATGTGAGAAGATGGACAATGTACCTATAACCACATCGGATGAAGCTTCCAGGTTCTGTCGAGTCCCTAGAGCATATGTGCGATTTTGGGCCACGCTGGAACTAGCTGCCCCTCTAATACCTCTGCCGCGACCTATAGGAAATTGCTCACCTCTACCTGATGGAGGCACTGATGATGATGATACAACAACTGATCCAGTAGGTTGTGCCATATCACCCCTGCGTCTTCTTGGGCAATCTTTTATTACATGCCCTGGCATACCACACCAATAACAAACATCCGTTCCCCTGCGACACGCACCTATATGATATCTCCCACATTGTCTGCAAGGCTGCCTAGGAGGCATTTGCTGGCTTCCCGAATATCCTGTTGTCCGTGTACCTTGGCCCTCACTTCTCTGCCCAAATTGATCATTTCTAGACCCTTGAAGTGGTGGTGGAGCACTAGCTGTAGAGTAAGAGGATGATGGCCTGGGTGGCCTATGAGAAAATCGTGGCCTAAACTCACCCTGGGGTGGTGTAAACTGTCCTGTAGATCTGGCCCTCTTGAATTGCCCCCTTTCTATTTCTTGTGCCCTCCTTCTTTGTCTCTGATCCTCCAGTTTCTGTGCAAAAGCTTGCATCCTCGCTATATCCATGTCTTTATTCAAAGAAGCAATGGTACAATCTCTAACCAAATATGAATCCAACCTATCCACATACCGATGGACTCTATCTGCCATAGTAGCAACAACATTAGGAGCGTACCTGTCCAGAGAATTAAATTTAAGACTATATTCCCTCACGCTCATATTCCCCTGATGGAGGTTCAGGAACTGATCTGTACAGGCCTCTCGGATCTCTAATGGAAAGTAATGATCAAGAAAGGCCATTTTGAACTCCTCCCAAGTAGTTGGAGGTGTATCTATGCCTTTGGAATGCTTCCAGGCTTCGTACCACAGTATAGCCACACCCTTCAATCTATATATTGCCAACTCAGCAGCTTCCGAACCACTTACATGCATAACATCTAAGGTGCGTTGATCTGATCAATAAAATGCTGTGGATCTTCATTTGGATATATCCCAGTGAATGATAGAGGGTCTAAGTTGAGGAAATCACGTATTCTCGTACTGGCTGCCCTACCTGCACCAACTGCACCTGCAACTGGGCCTTCTTGTCTTTGACCTTGGCCAGTAACTATACAAGTCAACAGTTGAACTGCATTTCTCAAATCCTGCACAGAAGCATCAACAGGTGGTTCTCGGGGATTTTCACTACTTCCTGGTACATCAACAGATGGAGGGGTTGGAGATGTCTGTGATAGAGACTCATCTAGAGCCTCACTTTGTCGTCTCGCCCGATTGGGTATACCAACTACCACTTCTACTTCCTTTCCTTTACCTTTACTCTTCCTTGTCTCTGGCATACTTACTGTACAAAATAATTCAGGGATTAGACATGGTACACTTATAATATTTGGCTCTATGGCACGATCTAAAGAATGAAAAGAAGTGATAACTCCTAAATGCCACGTAGCCTCTTGTTTATAAATGTGGTGCACAACACATCGATAAACATGATTCTACATAGACACGGCTTTGTAGACTCCCTAGGACAACCCGCTTTGATACCACTTCTGTCACACCCCAAATCCTATTAAGGCGGACTGGGACCCGTTGCCGGTAAGGCTCGGGAGAACCAACCTGTAGCAATACATTACCTATGAACATTATAAGTTACTTTTATACTAAACATGCCCTCAAAAGATAAATGGGACTAGCAAGCCAAAAGATGTTGTATGACTAGGCCGTTGGAGCCACAATGTCTACGATACGATACATGACCATAATATACTTTACATAGTCTATGAAGCCTCTAGACAAGAAACATTATCTTATAAGGGTCGGGACAGGCCCCGCCTCATGATAAGATACTATACAATGCAAAAAGATATGATAAGACTCAAAGCCCCGAAGCAACCTGGAGCTCAGTGACTGCAGTTGATATCCTGTACTCTTACTGGGGAGGTTTATTAGCTTCTGCACCTGCAGCATGGAATGCAGGTCCCCCAACAGGGACGTCAGTACGAAATAATGTACTGAATATGTAAGGCAACATGTACTATATATGAGATAAAAGCTCAAATGAAACCATATACTGCTGTAGGGTAAAAGACCACCTTTATGCATATTGTGGAGTCATGCATCTTATAACAATTATGTTACTTTACTCTTATCACTTGTATAATCTGTGCACATCATGTAATACAGATGACCAGCTGATCAGTGGTAAATCTATATCAGGATCGACCCATGCTAGGCTTTCCTTTCACCCCTGGGATACCCCCTGTAATACTGGGATTGACCCATGCTAGGTGATTCTTTCACCCCTGGGATACCACCCAACAGAAGCAACTGTATACATATATCTTCTTATTACTTTTGAGATGAATCTTTGGTGGTCGTAACATTTGAGCTATAAGACTATAAGCATGACAAATGACAAGTATGTGACCATGTAACATCATATCACGATGAAAAGAGTGGGTTATAAAATTAGTGAAACATGTAGGACATAAACAACGTATGAACTTTATTTAGCTAAAAAGAAGACTCATATGTCATGGTATCCAATGTATGTATGCAGCAGTGACAATGCTCGAATCTGGACACACAAATACATGTGAAAGAGTGGAGTGGTTATATCGAAGTTTGTAAAGATCTCTATGTGCCAATTAAGACTTTGGATTCCATGCCAAATAATAAGAGATCGAATAGCCTTACATACCTCGACATATCAACTTGTTTTTACCTCGAAATGACTTCTTTTCTTCCAACTATTTATCTACAATATCATGTTTTAAAGCTAGTATTAGCAGCTAATCAATGCATCTGGACAGCCCAATCTCACAAGACACAACACTTTGGCAACAAACGTATAACCATCGACTCAATGGTGTTATTCCGACTTTCTCAATTCTAACTGTCTTCAACCAGTACACATTATCATATACATGATGTACACAGCCTATATCAGCTCTATAACATGCTGTCAACATTCCATAACTACAACACAGAACCATTTTACAAAACGCTCAACTAAGAAGCACAACATCTCGTCGTCTCCTTACATTTCGTCGTTAACAATTCATACTTGTCCCAACTTTGAACCAGATGCTCCCAACATATATATACATCAAATAAACCTTAACATAGTCACAAAATAGCTCAAAACACAGGGGGGAAACGTGAAACATCAGCCCCCTCATCAAAACAGTCCAATACCATTTTGGAAGCACATAAGATCATATAAGGATACTTGTTTCCAAAGAACTAGCAAAACAGTCCAGCAACCTTGGCAACCATATACACACTATAACATATTAATAACCTCAACTTTATATCATATTAAAGTCAAAAATCAGGGTAAGAATCGTTCCAAAGCCAAGAAAATCAAACAACAACTTTCAGGACACAAGCTGTCCAGAAATTCCTGCACAGTACACCAGCCAACTTATCTTGTTTTCCATGGAAAATTCATATCAAGTATATGGTTATTTTTACATACCTTAACTCCCAAGGTGTAGGTCTAATTCAAGAACTCAAAAAGTAGCCTTTGGTTGCCTTCCAAGGTGAAGAAATGCCAAGAGAAACTTAGAGAGAAAAGCTGAAATTTTTGGTCTTCTACTAGTTAACCTAAGGAGCTCGGTTTTGGTCCCTTTTTAAGGAGGCCTTAGACCGACTTTCTCCTGATATATGCAACTGATTAACTCAAGTTGGTCAATGACTAATTTTCCCCTTTCACTTGGGCCTTTTGGATCTCTAAATCAATGGGCTTTAGTGGCCCATTTTCCTTAATCTTTCTTGCACTTTGTTTGGGCCCAATTTTGTTAGTAGTGAATGAATGTAGTTGGGTATATTATATAAAAATCTTGGGCTGAACATCTTGGCCCAATATAATGCTAAACCATTGGCTTTAATAGCCTCCCTAACTTGGGCTTCATTTGTCACAAGACTTGGAAAGTTTCGGCGTTAAGCCTTGTCTTCGTTCCCCTTTCTTTTTACTAACGTCTAGACTTCAAGTGAGTTCACTTATGAATGAATTATTCTCCCTCATGTATATATACATTTTTTTTAAGCCAACCACACAAGTGACTCACCTGCTAGCTTCCTAAGTTCCATAAGCACGTCAATGATTTTCTCCGTTTAAGACCACAGTCTCTAAATAGACTTCCATATAGTGCCCAAATCTAACACTTGAACACTTGAAAAAAAAATTTGGTAGTAATTAAATCAAGTCGTATGTCATTTTATGTGAACATTACTAGTACATGTAAAATGTGGGGTGTTACATCCTCCCCCCCTTAGGAACATTCGTCCCGAATGTTAACATAACTGTATAGTCTAGGCAGGTTTGAATTTCTGGTCACACAACTGTTAATAACATAACTAGTATTCAAACACATACCTATTAATGTTCCTCCTCTGTATCTTTTGGTCCCTCCTTGTCTTCAAATAGATGAGGGTATTTGGATGTCATTACTTCCTCCGGTTCCCACGTTATTTCTTCTACTTGGTTGTTTCTCCAGAGTACCTTTACTGATGCCATTTCTTTGTTCCTTAACTTTTTAATTTGGCGATCTAGAATAGCAACCGGTACCTCTTCATAAGTAAGATCCTCTGTGACCTGTACATCTTCTATAGGAGTGATACGAGAGGGGTCACCTATGCATTTTCGAAGCATTGACACATGAAACACTGGATGAACCTTTGAAAGTTCCTGGGGTAACTCTAATTCATATGCAACTTGTCCGACCCTCTTAGTAATCTTATATGGCCCTATGTAACGTGGGCTTAGTTTCCCTTTCTTACCAAATCTCATAACCCCTTTCATTGGTGATACCTTTAAAAATACCCAATCTCCAATAGAGAATTCCACCCCTCTTCTCCGCATATCTGCATATGATTTATGACGACTTTGGGCTATTTTTAGCCGTTGTTGTATCACCTTAACTTTTTCCATGGCTTGTTGGACTAAATCTGGCCCGATCAAGGTGGTTTCACCCACTTCGAACCAACCAATTGGTGACCTACATTTCCTCCCATACAAAGCTTCGTAAGGCGCCATCTTGAGGCTCGAATGGTAGCTGTTATTATAGGCAAATTCAATAAGGGGCAAGTGTTCTACCCAGCTACCTTTAAAATCTAATGCACAGGTTCGCAACATATCCTCAAGTGTTTGAATAGTACGCTCTGCTTGGCCGTCTGTTTGGGGATGGAAGGCTGTACTCAAATTCACTTGCGTCCCTAAACTCCTTTGAAAGGACTTCCAAAATTTTGCCATGAATTGAGCTCCTCGATCAGATATAATAGAGAGTGGGACCCCATGTAGCCTAACTATCTCTTTGAGGTATAATTTGGCATATTCTTCAGCTGTATAATCACTTCTAACTGGCAGGAAATGCGCTGACTTCGTGAGTCTATCAACTATCACCCATATGGAGTCAAACTTATTAACTGAACGAGGCAAACCAGTTACAAAATCCATATTAGTCATATCCCACTTCCAAGTTGGAATCTCTATACATTGCATGTAACCACCTGGCTTTTGGTGCTCTACTTTGACTTGTTGACAAGTAGGACATTGAGCCACAAACTCTACAAGGTCCTTTTTCATGCCTCCCCACCAAAACACTCCCTTTAGGTCATGATACATCTTAGTAGATCCTGGGTGGATGGAATATCTTGAATGATGGGCTTCTTCCATTATTCTCCTTCTGAGTCTGTTAACATCAGGAACACACAATCTATTTTGGCAATAAAGTACTCCATCTTGTGTAAGCCTAAACTCCTTCATTATACCTTGACTTACTTTCTCCTTAAGGCATTGTAGAATAGGATCATAATAGTGTTTTTCTTTCACTTCCCTTATCAATGAAGGATCGGTAGCATTATGTACAATAATGTCCTTTCTTGGAGTTTCGAGTAGACGAACACCCAGATTGGCTAGTTGACGCAGATCCTTAGCCATGCCTTGCTTCACCCCTTTCTGATCACTGGTACCCATGAGTGTCTTACGACTTAGAGCATCAGCCACCACATTTGCTTTCTCTGGATGGTATAATATATCAATATCATAATCCTTTATTAACTCTAGCCACCTCCGCTGCCTCAAATTTAGATCTTTCTGCTTGAAAATATACTGTAAACTCTTATGATCTGTATATATGTCCACGTGCACCCCATACAAATAGTGGCGCCATATCTTTAAAGCAAATACAACCGCTGCTAGCTCAAGATCATGTGTTGGGTAGTTTTTCTCGTGTGGTCTCAATTGTCTCGAGGCATAAGCAATCACCTTACCATGTTGTGTTAGTACACACCCCAAACCAACTCCGGAAGCATCACAATACACTGCATATCCCTCTGAGCCTTCTGGAAGCACTAGCACAAGTGCTGAGGTTAGCCTGCTTTTCAACTCTTGAAAGCTCCTTTCACATGCATCATTCCATTGGAATTTGGTTTCCTTGTGAGTTAGCTTAGTAAGAGGTGCAGACATAGAAGAAAAACCTTCAACAAACCTTCTGTAATAACCTTCCAATCCAAGGAAGCTTCGAACTTCTGTAGGTGTCGTTGGCCTTGGCCAATCTTTCACAGCCTCTATCTTTTGTGAATCCACCCTTATTCCTTCATCCGATACAATATGGCCCAAAAATGCCACTGATTTTAACCAAAATTCACATTTGGAAAACTTAGCATACAACCGGCGATCACGGAGAACTTGTAGTACTAGTCGTAAATGATTTGCGTGGTCCTTTTCTGACCTTGAATACACCAGAATATCATCTATAAATACTATCACGAACACATCCAGGAAAGGCTTGAATACCCTATTCATCAAATCGATAAAAACTGCTGGTGTATTCGCTAGCCCAAACGACATAACAAGAAATTCAAAGTGACCATATCTGGTTCGGAAAGCTGTCTTAGGTATATCTTTTTCCTGCACTCTCACCTGATGATAACCTGATCTCAAATCGATCTTTGAAAAGTATTTGGCACCCTGTAACTGATCAAACAAGTCATCAATTCTGGGGAGGGGATATTTATTCTTAATTGTCACCCTATTCAGTTGTCGGTAGTCAATACACATCCTCAATGTGCCATCCTTTTTACGCACAAATAAAATTGGTGCACCCCAAGGGGACACACTAGGCCTTATAAAACCCTTTTCTAACAAGTCTTTCAGTTGCTCCTTTAATTCACGTAATTCTGCTGGGGCCATTCTATATGGAGGAATAGAGATAGGCTCGGTGCCTGGTAATAAGTCAATACCAAAATCTATTTCTTGTTCTGGAGGCAAACCAGGGAGTTCCTCAGGAAAGACATCAATAAATTCATTCACTATTGGAACAGACTGGATAGTTGGTGATTCTGCCTCCATGTCTCTCACTCTAACGAGATGACATATATATCCCTTTGATATCATTTTTCTGGCTTTAAAATAAGAGATAAACCTCCCTTTTTGTGCCCCAATATTGCCTTCCCATTCAAGGACTGCTTCATTTGGAAAGTGAAAGTACACTCTTTTGGTTCGGCAGTCAACGGTGGCATAGCAAGAAGCCAACCAATCCATACCCATTATAACATCAAATTCTACCATTTCTAACTCGATAAGATCAGCTAATGTATCTCGGTCGCAGACAGTCACTATGCAGTCACAATAGACTCTTCTAGCTATAATTGACTCCCCAGTTGGTGTAGACACCGCAAGTGGTTTATTCAATAATTTAGGTGTTCTACCAAGCTTCCCAGCAACTAATGGAGTAATATATGACAATGTAGAACCAGGGTCAATTAATGCATACACTTTATGTGAGAAGATGGACAATGTACCTATAACCACATCGGATGAAGCTTCCAGGTTCTGTCGAGTCCCTAGAGCATATGTGCGATTTTGGGCCACACTGGAACTAGCTGCCCCTCTAATACCTCTGCCGCGACCTATAGGAAATTGCTCACCTCTACCTGATGGAGGCACTGATGATGATGATACAACAACTGATCCAGTAGGTTGTGCCATATCACCCCTGCGTCTTCTTGGGCAATCTTTTATTACATGCCCTGGCATACCACACCAATAACAAACATCCGTTCCCCTGCGACACGCACCTATATGATATCTCCCACATTGTCTGCAAGGCTGCCTAGGAGGCATTTGCTGGCTTCCCGAATATCCTGTTGTTCGTGTACCTTGGCCCTCACTTCTCTGCCCAAATTGATCATTTCTAGACCCTTGAAGTGGTGGTGGAACACTAGCTGTAGAGTAAGAGGATGATGGCCTGGGTGGCCTATGAGAAAATCGTGGCCTAAACTTACCCTGGGTTGGTGTAAACTGTCCTGTAGATCTGGCCCTCTTGAATTTCCCCCTTTCTATTTCTTGTGCCCTCCTTCTTTGTCTCTGATCCTTCAGTTTCTGTGCAAAAGCTTGCATCCTCGCTATATCCATGTCTTTATTCAAAGAAGCAATGGTACAATCTCTAACCAAATATGAATCCAACCTATCCACATACCGATGGACTCTATCTGCCATAGTAGCAACAACATTAGGAGCGTACCTGGCCAGAGAATTAAATTTAAGACTATATTCCCTCACGCTCATATTCCCCTGATGGAGGTTCAGGAACTGATCTGTACGGGCCTCTCGTATCTCTAATGGAAAGTAATGATCAAGAAAGGCCATTTTGAACTCCTCCCAAGTAGTTGGAGGTGTATCTATGCCTTTGGAATGCTTCCAGGCTTCGTACCACAGTATAGCCACACCCTTCAATCTATATATTGCCAACTCAGCAGCTTCCGAACCACTTACATGCATAACATCTAAGGTGCATTGGATCTGATCAATAAAATCCTGTGGATCTTCATTTGGATATGTCCCAGTGAATGATGGAGGGTCTAAGTTGAGGAAATCATGTATTCTCGTACTGGCTGCCCTACCTGCACCAACTGCACCTGCAACTGGGCCTTCTTGTCTTTGACCTTGGCCAGTAACTATACAAGTCAACAGTTGAACTGCATTTCTCAAATCCTGCACAGAAGCATCAACAGGTGGTTCTCGGGGATTTTCACTACTTCCTGGTACATCAACAGATGGAGGGGTTGGAGATGTCTGTGATAGAGACTCATCTAGAGCCTCACTTTGTCGTCTCGCCCGATTGGGTATACCAACTACCACTTCTACTTCCTTTCCTTTACCTTTACTCTTCCTTGTCTCTGGCATACTTACTGTACAAAATAATTCAGGGATTAGACATGGTACACTTATAATATTTGGCTCTATGGCACGATCTAAAGAATGAAAAGAAGTGATAACTCCTAAATGCCACGTAGCCTCTTGTTTATAAATGTGGTGCACAACACATCGATAAACATGATTCTACATAGACACGGCTTTGTAGACTCCCTAGGACAACCCGCTTTGATACCACTTCTGTCACACCCCAAATCCTATTAAGGCGGACTGGCACCCGTTGCCGGTAAGGCTCGGGAGAACCAACCTGTAGCAATACATTACCTATGAACATTATAAGTTACTTTTATACTAAACATGCCCTCAAAAGATAAATGGGACTAGCAAGCCAAAAGATGTTGTATGACTAGGCCGTTGGAGCCACAATGTCTACGATACGATACATGACCATAATATACTTTACATAGTCTATGAAGCCTCTAGACAAGAAACATTATCTTATAAGGGTCGGGACAGGCCCCGCCTCATGATAAGATACTATACAATGCAAAAAGATATGATAAGACTCAAAGCCCCGAAGCAACCTGGAGCTCAGTGACTGCAGTTGATATCCTGTACTCTTACTGGGGAGGTTTATTAGCTTCTGCACCTGCAGCATGGAATGCAGGTCCCCCAACAGGGACGTCAGTACGAAATAATGTACTGAATATGTAAGGCAACATGTACTATATATGAGATAAAAGCTCAAATGAAACCATATACTGCTGTAGGGTAAAAGACCACCTTTATGCATATTGTGGAGTCATGCATCTTATAACAATTATGTTACTTTACTCTTATCACTTGTATAATCTGTGCACATCATGTAATACAGATGACCAGCTGATCAGTGGTAAATCTATATCAGGATCGACCCATGCTAGGCTTTCCTTTCACCCCTGGGATACCCCCTGTAATACTGGGATTGACCCATGCTAGGTGATTCTTTCACCCCTGGGATACCACCCAACAGAAGCAACTGTATACATATATCTTCTTATTACTTTTGAGATGAATCTTTGGTGGTCGTAACATTTGAGCTATAAGACTATAAGCATGACAAATGACAAGTATGTGACCATGTAACATCATATCACGATGAAAAGAGTGGGTTATAAAATTAGTGAAACATGTAGGACATAAACAACGTATGAACTTTATTTAGCTAAAAAGAAGACTCATATGTCATGGTATCCAATGTATGTATGCAGCAGTGACAATGCTCGAATCTGGACACACAAATACATGTGAAAGAGTGGAGTGGTTATATCGAAGTTTGTAAAGATCTCTATGTGCCAATAAAGACTTTGGATTCCATGCCAAATAATAAGAGATCGAATAGCCTTACATACCTCGACATATCAACTTGTTTTTACCTCGAAATGACTTCATTTCTTCCAACTATTTATCTACAATATCATGTTTTAAAGCTAGTATTAGCAGCTAATCAATGCATCTGGACAGCCCAATCTCACAAGACACAACACTTTGGCAACAAACGTATAACCATCGACTCAATGGTGTTATTCCGACTTTCTCAATTCTAACTGTCTTCAACCAGTACACATTATCATATACATGATGTACACAGCCTATATCAGCTCTATAACATGCTGGCAACAGTCCATAACTACAACACAGAACCATTTTACAAAACACTCAACTAAGAAGCACAACATCTCGTCGTCTCCCTACATTTCGTCGTTAACAATTCATACTTGTCCCAACTTTGAACCAGATGCTCCCAACATATATATACATCAAATAAACCTTAACATAGTCACAAAATAGCTCAAAACACAGGGGGGAAACGTGAAAAATCAGCCCCCTCATCAAAACAGTCCAATACCATTTTGGAAGCACATAAGATCATATAAGGATACTTGTTTCCAAAGAACTAGCAAAACAGTCCAGCAACCTTGGCAACCATATACACACTATAACATATTAATAACCTCAACTTTATAT
This sequence comes from Capsicum baccatum var. pendulum, assembly GCA_030864225.1. Lineage (NCBI taxonomy): Eukaryota > Viridiplantae > Streptophyta > Magnoliopsida > Solanales > Solanaceae > Capsicum > Capsicum baccatum. The sequence continues at coordinate 262,659,142 of CM061561.1, read as the reverse complement.
CATATTAAAGTCAAAAATCAGGGTAAGAATCGTTCCAAAGCCAAGAAAATCAAACAACAACTTTCAGGACACAAGCTGTCCAGAAATTCCTGCACAGTACACCAGCCAACTTATCTTGTTTTCCATGGAAAATTCATATCAAGTATATGGTTATTTTTACATACCTTAACTCCCAAGGTGTAGGTCTAATTCAAGAACTCAAAAAGTAGCCTTTGGTTGCCTTCCAAGGTGAAGAAATGCCAAGAGAAACTTAGAGAGAAAAGCTGAAATTTTTGGTCTTCTACTAGTTAACCTAAGGAGCTCGGTTTTGGTCCCTTTTTAAGGAGGCCTTAGACCGACTTTCTCCTGATATATGCAACTGATTAACTCAAGTTGGTCAATGACTAATTTTCCCCTTTCACTTGGGCCTTTTGGATCTCTAAATCAATGGGCTTTAGTGGCCCATTTTCCTTAATCTTTCTTGCACTTTGTTTGGGCCCAATTTTGTTAGTAGTGAATGAATGTAGTTGGGCATATTATATAAAAATCTTGGGCTGAACATCTTGGCCCAATATAATGCTAAACCATTGGCTTTAATAGCCTCCCTAACTTGGGCTTCGTTTGTCACAAGACTTGGAAAGTTTCGGCGTTAAGCCTTGTCTTCGTTCCCCTTTCTTTTTACTAACGTCTAGACTTCAAGTGAGTTCACTTATGAATGAATTATTCTCCCTCATGTATATATACATTTTTTTTTAAGCCAACCACACGGGTGACTCACCTGCTAGCTTCCTAAGTTCCATAAGCACGTCAATGATTTTCTCCGTTTAAGACCACAGTCTCTAAATAGACTTCCATATAGTGCCCCAATCTAACACTTGAACACTTGAAAAAAAATTTTGGTAGTAATTAAATCAAGTCGTATGTCATTTTATGTGAACATTACTAGTACATGTAAAATGTGGGGTGTTACAGTTGGGACTTTTTATAATATTGAAAACATAAGTTGTGTATTTGTGTAATTAATGACCTATTCAAGTTAACTTTTTATTTTCTCATTTTGTTAATGTATTTTTAATAATTTTCTCAAAAAATATTGTTTGCTTTTAAAATTAATCCACAGTTATTTCAACACGCATATTAAGCGTGTTCCAACAACAACGTACCCAGACTTGATAAATTTCAATAAGCACATTAAGATATATTTATATATATTTTAGGTTGCATATTATATTTATTATGTTTTTCTATATCAGGTTAATTATACTCATATTTACTATTTTCAACTTGACAAATTTCATGAGTATATATAGTAAAATATTTACTAATTTAAACTAAAATTTTAGATTTCATAGATATGGTTGACATGCAAAATATATTTTGCCCATAAAATTGATTGCATATTTTTATATTTTAGGGTGAATATTATATTTATTATTTCTCTATTTCAGGTTAATTATAGTCATATTTGTTATTTCCAACTCGATAAGTTTCATGAGTATATATAGTAAAATATTTACTAATTTAAATTAAAATTCTAGATTTCATTGATGTGGTTTGATATGCAAAGATGTTTTGAGCATAAAATTGATGGCATTTCCTATTTTGACTATGGTGAAAAGATTATTTTCCATTATCTATATGGATAGAAATTTAATTTGATTAAATTCTTCATGTATATAAATTGGTTATGATAGCTCTTCTTGTGAGTACCATTTCTCATAAAATATTTCATTAGTGATCTTTTATCCTTTTTTTTTTCAAAAAATTGTCCATGGAGAACAAGCAGGGTAAAGGGAATCAAAAGATACCAATGAAAAAGATGAAAAGCAAGTTGATCTATATTCTAACTTTTCAAAGCCTTTTTCAGGTTTATACAAAAAGGCTAGCGAACTCGTTAGAGAATGTGGTGTTGATATCGGAATGGTAAGCGTTTCTCATTTTTTCACCCCACAATTGATGAAGTCATTTCTCGTTTTCAGTAATCCTGATATGCAATTAATTGAAAGTACTCAACTTGTTGAAGCTCATGCTCAAGATAGAGTGAAACGACTCAATAGCAGGCTTGAAGAACTTGATACCATGAAAGATGCTGAATTTTTTCAAAACAATGTGTATGATGAACCGATGAAAACTATTGAGGAGCTCAACGCAGAGGAACTGACCCAACTTGAAGGTTGGTTGAATATGATTGGTTGTGATTTGCAGAATCGTTTGAATCAGTTGGAAAAAGAAGCTAAGCTCCATTCTCTAGTTTGAATCAATAGCTAATCTAAGCTAAGTTTGGGATATGAAGTTCAAAACAAAATTCAAAATCATAGTTGAGATTGCTGTTATTTTGTTTTTCTATGTTTATTTCAATGATGCTACATCCTTGTAATCTTCTATATGATTACAGTAATAATATTTGATAATGTTGCTGAAATTAATATCTCAGACGTATATTAGCTAGTGGGTATCATATACATGTAGATCTATAATTTAAGCTTTAGTTATGGGTCTATGTTTTGAAATTTTATTGCAGTCCATTTGCTGTAAAACTATTATTACCTTTTCGCTAGGGTTCACTCGAATCCCTTTCAATGGAAAATTACACAATTTATAATGGTTAAAATTATTTTTTTATATAGTATATATAATAGACGGTGTGAAGGGGAGCCTTGGAGTAAATGGTAAAGTTGCTGTCATGTGACCAGGAGAGGTCACGAGTTCAAGCCTTGAAAACAGCCTCTGGCAGAAATGCAAGGTAAGGTTGTGTACGAAACACCTTTGTGGTGGGGCCCTTCCCCGAATACCGCGCATCGGTAGCTTTTGTGCACCGGGCTGTCCTTTTTATATAATAGATGGTGAATGCCCTTCGACTAGTTTGCGTGTTTCCTTCTTTATATTTTGAATCTTTGTATTGAAAATCTCCGCTCCGTGATAGTTAAGTTTCAAGATCTTATAAAGTTACAAGGGCAAGTTGGCCAAAAAGGATCTTTTGAAAACTATTTAGTGGTTTATTAAAAAGTTGTGAAAAAATTGCTAAATACCCCATTTAATCCACATCACCACAAACTTAACCAACTCAACAAATTGACCCACAAGTTTTTTAATACTACACTTTAACTCAATATTTCCAACTTAACAAATTCATCCCCAAGTTTCTAATAATACACTTCAACCCACTCCATCATCCACCATTATAAAATATCTACGTTTCCAAAAATATAAAAAAATCCAAAAGCTAAAAATAGAAGGTGGTTCTTTCCCTCCAAAAAAAGCTCCGATTCCGACGTTATTTTCCGGCGATCAGCTCTAAATCAATCTACAAATCTCATAAACTCGTCCACTACATTCATTTTACCCCATTAGTTTGTTATCTTCTCAACACACTTTCCACCATTGTTAAAAAGCTTTAAATTAGTCACATCAGTTAAAAACTTTTTAGAAGTACATTACAATAAGTGAGGCGACTCCAAGTTCATTTCTCTATTCCATAAACCCAACAATCGTTGATTAGAAGCATTATTTGCAATTTTAAGTTTCTGTACGGATATCTGCGCAGTCATCGACCCTTCATCATCATTCATCGACCATGCATACATCCCGACATAGACCCTAATCTTAATCTACCATTGACCAAGGGTTAATTATAGGATATCTGTTGCAGAATTTGTTCTGGTTTCAGGTGATTTCATGGGAGAATGGGTGAATACTCCCAGATGTTGGAAATGGAGATCTTTTACCAAGGTGACACTTCCCATTGCGGTTCACCGCAATAGTTTACACGATGAATTGGTTGCAAGCGTAATGCAGAGTGGGGTTCTAGATTGTGCATCGAGTAACGTGGTGATTAGTTATCTAATGTATTCGAGGGAAAAGGTGAATCCTACGATCATAAATAATTATGCACGTGTGTCCCTATATATGATGGATGTTGATGCATATGGCTTTAGGCCTATTTTAAGGTTAAAGTAGTCAACAGGTCCTTTGAAGGACCAATGAATTCATCATCGTTGTCACGACCCGAACCAGTGTCCTGGCCATGACGAGCATTCCAAACCATGAAGGCCCGAAACACCCCTATCTATCTGGTAATCATGCACATAATTCATATGATAAAAGAAATGCAGAAGATACACAATACTACGGAAACATAGTCATGAGTCTAATGAAATCAATAATGGGAAATAATGTCCCATAACATCTATCGACATCTGAATACCGTCTGCGAAATCTCTACTACATGACTAAAACAAACAACTATTTGAAAAACTGGGATAAGGCCCCGAGTAGACCCAAAACTATTAAATAATAAATAAACTACCAGACATTAGGCCTTCTGAAACATAGAAGGATCACCACTAGTCTCTGCAAATCTGTCTGAATAATCTACTAATTTTCTGGACCCCTAGACTGTGCCTCCAAACCTAGGAGGGAAGGGGGTCAATACAAAGTACTGGTACGCAGATTAATCCACAACAAAGTAGAGATTTTTATATAAAATAAATGAGAGCTGTTGTAAAGCACATTACTGCAAAATGATTTCGAAAATACATGGGCATAGTATAATGATTTTTCAACAACAATGCAAAACATCTGAGCTAGGTGGTACATCCTACAATTTCACATTTTCACCAACTGTCAAATCTTGATTGTCGCCGAGATTAGAGTATAAGTGAGGGAAAGACACACAAGATCACACAACAGGGTGTCTCGACCCAATCAATTATGGTAGTGCACAAAATCACAAAGCAGGACTCCTAACCATAGTCCCAATTTGAGATGACATAATATCAGGTACAGAAGATAACACAGCAGGGTACTAAGTTCTCGAGTCGGCAAACATGGTTTCCAGCGTAGAGTCATTTGACTCGTGCTTTCTTCATGTAACCACCTATCTCACAAAATTAATGCATTACACCCATTTTAATCAATCACATCTCATACTCTGCAGGGTATTGATCTTGGGGGTATTTATACGCCTAAGCACCATAACTTATCCATATTTTAGCTAAGTTTAGAGAACAAAGTGCCTAGTTTTCTTGTGTTTTTACTCTACTTCTATGTAATTGAGCTAACCGATGTGATTAGCATGATTTCACGTATTAATGAAGTAGATGGAGACATAATGGGACTATGGAATGTGGATGGAATATGACACAAGAGAGAGTAGCAGTCTGGACCAAATGTGGTGCCTAGAAAATATATCCAAGACTAGTTTGTTATTTATAATTAGTTCAGGGACTAGGAAGGCAATTATGAGAGAAGATCTTATTAAAAGGCTTAATGCTAAATTTTTATCCATTATTGAATTATACTGTATTATTCTGAGCAAGGAGAACGGAGGCTTAGCTTGGGAGAGAGAGAAAAATGTTTTTTCTCTTGCTCTCAGTATTCGCACACCAAGATCGTTTTCTAGTTTTTGGTATGATGAATATATTTATGATCTTTTTTGTTTTATTCATGAGTAGCTAAGTTTATTAGTTAGGGTTATGGAAGCCTTGTAGCATACAATCTATCACTTTGGGCTTTGAATTTATTATGCATTAACTTGTTTATATCATACTCTCTTCGCTTATCTTGAATTCTCGTGGTTGCAAACATAGAGAATATGCCTTAAAATGCAACTTGTTAGAAAGAAAGGTTGTTGTTCGGAAAAGAGAGTAGTGACAAGAAAATAGAATTACCAACCCCTATGTCATAAGTTAATGCCTTAGCAGGATTAACTACTTGGAGATTTCGTATTATTTTTGGTAAACGTTTTTTATTCGAGAGAACTAAAGTGAACTTAGTCCTTGATGGTTGAGAAACACTTGGATTATGTTATTAAATACAATACATTTCTATGTAAACAGGATGGACATATGAATTCGTAAAGCTCATAGTTAGAAACTATTGAAAACTACAAGGTGAACATAACCCTAGCTTTCTATTTCTTTGAATTTGAATACTACTACACGTATTTCATCTTGTTAAACTAAAACCATTAATTTGTGAACTGAATCAAATCCCCCTTATTTATTTTACAGAAACGAATGATTAAAAGTCAACTAATCTACATACAACTTAATTAACACCATATTTCCTGTTCTCAACATGCAATCATTCAAGAAGCTTAATCATTTATGAGTAATGTCATATCAATTGCAAAAATCATGCTCTCAAAGGTTTAACACAAATATAATATAGGGTATAAACATTATCATGGGGAATTTAGAAAATTCACAACTCATGTACATCGTATCCTTTTGAAACTTCAGGTCACAAGTTCACAATTCAACCATTCAAATACATTCAAACAAACAACCCCATGATATCTCAATATTTCTTTCAAAAGAATATATCAAAACATGTTATTTGTATCAATTGAAAAACCCCATTTGTAAAAACATATAAATACTTGTATAAATTTAAAGTCTTGCGTAAATTCCTTTTTGAAAACATGCCCATGAAATTTAGGACAATCCCACGTACCTCTATTTACGAAATTAGCGGGTGCTTCGTGAAGCCTACGTTGAGGAGATTCCGATTCTTCAATTTGTTTTGAAAACTCACGGTTGAATCTTGATCTATGTGGGTTTTTATTTTGAAACCCGTATACAAGTTCTTGACCAATTTTGATGAATGAGACTCTATTTTGGCTTTCTAGGATTAAATTTTGTGTTCATGATAGGGGTATTAAAAATACCCAAAATGCCCTTAATAATTTGGGAAAACTAAAGAGATTGGCCTGGCACAATCCACCAGGTGTCGCCCGCCCTAGAGCACGACTCCTGGCCTACTGCGGGCTCCTTCCCAGGACAGGCGATCCAGCGGGCGGCAACGGCTAATCACCCAGTGCTACTGGAATTGACACCAAAACGTGCCCTTAAGCTCGTCTAAAAATTCCAAACTCACCCAAAAGTTCTACGACCTTGCCCCATCGCAACGCAATAAGAAAATCTAAAAATGGAGGTCGAAAAGGTCAAAAATAAAATCCCCAAAGATTACGAGCTAAGAAAATGAGTCCAAGTCTTTTGACACTTAGAATCATTTTCAAGTTTCTCATTCCATGCCCATGCTAATAAGAGACAATGTGAATTTTTACGGTGCGTTACATTATCCCACCCTTGGGATCATTCGTCCCCGAATGATGATACGGAATACAGTCACGCATGATTTCAAGAATACTCAATCATAGAAAAGAAGACATAAAACAAGAATTATACCTTCCATCTCATCATTTACCGGTACAAATAAGTTTGGGTATCTGACTCGTATGACATCTTTGGATTCCCAAGTAGCTTCTTCAACTTTCTAATTCCTCCACAACACTTTAACTGAGGCTATATCCTTGCTCTTCAATTTTCTCACTTGATGATCTAAGATTGCTACAGGCTCTTCTTCATAAGACAAGGAGTCTGACACCTTGATTTCTTGAACAGGCAATACTAATGAATGGTCTCCTATGCACTTTTTCAACATGGATATGTGGAATACCGGGTGAACAGAACCCAAATTTGCAGGTAACTCTAGCTCATATGCAACTCCACCTATCCTTTTTACAATCTGGTATGGTCCTATATAGCGAAGACTCAGCTTACCTTTCTTCCCGCATCGCATAACTCCCTTCATGGGTGAAACTTTAAAAAATACCCAATCTCCAACTTCAAACTCTAAATCTCTTCTTCTAACGTCGATAGGATTTCTGACGACTCTGAGCTGTCTTAAGTCATTCTCTAGTAATTTTCACATCCTCCATTTCCTGATGAACAAGATCAGGCCCAAACAACTGCGTCTCACCAACTTCATACCACCCTATCGGAGACCTGCATCTTCTCCCATACAACTCTTCAAGTGGTGCCATCTTAATACTAGCATGGTAGTTATTATTGTAAGTGTACTCAATCAATGGCAAATGATCTACCCAATTACCTTTGAAATCTATTACACAAGCCCTCAATATATCCTCAAGGGTCTGAATGGTGCGTTCGGCTTGCCCATCAGTTTGAGGATGGAATGCAGTGCTTAAGTTCACCTGGGTACCTAAACCCCTTTGAAAAGACTTCCAAAACTGAGAATAAAACTGCGTACCTCGGTCAGATATAATAGAGATAGGTGCTCCATGTAGATGGACTATTTCCTCAATGTACAGCTTCACATAATCATCTCCCGAATAATTATTCCTCACAGGCAAAAAGTGGGCTGACTTTGTCAACCGATCTACAATTACCCAAATGGAGTCATACTAGTTTCAGGACTTCGGAAGTCCTATAATTAAGTCCATATTTATCATCTCCCAGGTCCATAAAGTCAGAGCTATCGTTTGGGAAGTACCTCCTGGCCTTAAATGTTCTACCTTTACTTGTTGACAGTTCAAACACTTGGAAACAAAATCAGCTACATCACGTTTTATGTTATTCCACCAATACAAAGTTTTCAGATCATGGTACATCTTAGTATAGCCCGGGTGAATAATATACCTCGAAGTGTGAGCCTCATCAAGGATTGTTTCTTGTAGTCCATCAATATTTGGAACGCACAACCTACCCTAATATCTTAGAATACCATCACCACCAATTTCAAACGACATTACTTTTTGTTGACCAACATCTTTCTTGATTTGCATCAAGATAAGATCTTCAACCTTCTTCTCTTTAAATTCTGCACAAAGGGAAGACTTAGCTATCTCATGAACAATCACCCTTTCATCTTTGGAATCTAAGAGTCGCACTCCCAAATTTGTAAGGCGGTGAATATCCTTTACTATCCCTTTCTTCCCCTCTTCAACATGAGAAAAATTGCCCATAGACAACCTATTGAGAGCATCGGCTACAACATTTCCCTTGCCCGAATGGTAATGCAGGCTCATATCATAGTCTTTCAAATGCTCCATCCAATGCCTCTACCTGAGGTTAAATTCTTTCTGCGAGAAAACATACTGCAAAACTTTGTGGTCAGTATAAATATCAACATGCACTCCATAGAAATAATGCCTCCAGATTCTAGGTAAAAACACCACGGTTGCTAACTCCAAGTCATGAGTGGGGTAATTTCGCTCATGCACCTTTAACTGCCTAGATGCATAAGTTATCACCTTACCATATTGCATCAGTACATAACCAAGTCCCACATAGGATGCATCACAGTATACCATAAAACCATCTACACCCTCAGGAAGAGTCAAAACGGGAGCAGTAGTTAACTTGTCTTTTAAATGCTTAAAACTATTTTCACACAAATCATGCCACACAAACTTTACCTTTTTCTGAGTCAATTTAGTGAGCGGAGCAGCTATGGAAGAAAAACTCTCTACGAACCTTCTGTAATAACCCGCCAGACCCAAGAAGCTCCGATTATTGGTTGGATTCATGGGTCTGGGCCATTTTCTCACTGCCACAATCTTTTGGGGATCCACTCTTGTAACACCCCGTAAATTTTTTCGTACACTTATCGCGATTATATGGAGTCCTAAAGGCTTGCATATGGGTTAAATTAAGTTTATGGTGTTCGGAAGTATCCAGTCTATAGTTGTATGTGTAGGTATTTGAATAAGATTTCCAATGATATAAAGTTTTCCCAAAACAGAGGAGTATTTCATATAAGAGAGCACATTCGAAATTTCAACACGGTGGCCGGGAAACCGGTGAACAGTAAATCTGCAGGAAAATTACTGCAGCTAGGCAATTATTTTTTGGATCAAATTTAGACGATCATGACTCCTTGTACAAAAAGAAATGTGTGAGCTGCTATATATCGACGAAAATCTCCGAGAGTCTTCTTTCTGATGAAATTGTTTTCATCCAAATCCAATGTCTGAGAAAGGAGCTATACCCGTTTTACTACAGCCTATCAAAAAAAAAACAGAATTTTGGGACAGATTTTTGGGTCAACTTTAAACGACCATAACTCCTTGTACAGGAAGAAATGGGTGGTATAATTTATATGAAAATGAAATACCTTTGAATTATATTTCCAATTCAATTGGTTTCACCCAAATCCGATACCGGAGCAAAGAGTTATGATCGATTTACTTCATCCTGTCAAAACTGTCCACTGGGGACAGATTCGGATTTATTTAAATTTTTAGGGAAAAATGGTCATTTTCTATTACCTCTTGGACGAAAATTGGTCTTTATAAACCTACAGTTAGCCTCATATATATCATATATCATCCAATTATTAAGATAAGGTGAAACCCTAGCCTAATTTCAACTTCAAATATTTTGTGATTCAGCCGTAGAAAATTCGAATTGGTTCCGTAGTTGTGTTCACCATCTCGAAAGCTTCGAGAAGCACCCCATGTTTATGTAAGGAGGATTCTAAATACAAGAGTTCATTGTTAAGGTATGAATATTGTTTATTCTTGATTCTTATCCATGAATAAGTATTGATAAAGGATTATGAGTATTGTCTTGATGTTGGAAGATAACCAGAAACATAGTTATGAATTGTTTTATATAAATTGTTAGTAGTAAATTATGGAAGTTGTTGTATTGGATTATGGAGGATAAATTGTGGTGATATATCATTATATTAGTGGTTATGTGTAACTCCCCGCATTTCGGGCTACAATATTGACCATGACTCTGATGCGTTGATAATCCAGAATCCATAAATCCTATGCCAATTTGTCATGTTAATCAATGTTTTAGTATGTGAATCCATTTGAGCATGAATTTAGACCATAGAAGTCCTTCAACTCAAGGACGACTTAAAACCATTTCGATCGATTAAGTTTTAGTGGACATTGTAATCTGTGTCAAATTCTATTGACCCTAAATCATTGTATATGACAAAATGGGTGGACTACTATATACCAAATTGTAGATAATTGAATAAGCTTTCCAACGATACCAAATTTGCCTAAAACGGACACCCGGTGAAGAAGTTATGACCTTTCAAAGTTGAGTATGTCGCATACGCACATATAGGCGATGAATAGTGTGGCGCCTATGCAAATATATGAGATGCATAGGGCGGCGCATATGCAAAATTATGCGATGCATAGGGCGGCGCATATGCAAAATTAGGAGATACAAAGGGCGGCGCCTATCCTAGTCTATGCGATGCAAAGGGCGGCGCATACTTATGGTTTCAGGTGACAAAAACACTCCGTTTCTTTCAGATTTTCAAGGTCAACTTCAAACGATCATAACTCTTTGAATATAATGAACTGGGAGAGATGCGACCTATCAAATGAAAGCTCTTCGAGTGTTCTTTCCAATTCAACTGGTTTCATCTAAATTAAACATCTAAGTAAGGAGTTATATCCGTTTTACTTCAGCCTGTCAGTTTGTCAACTTAGGGATAGTTTTGACTTTTCTTGTTTTCTTAGGAGCATTTTAGTCATTTCACCTCACCCCTATTTCGTCTATAACATCTGATTCAGCTCCAAATTCAGCAAAATATAACCCTTTTCTCTAATTTTCTCTCAAGAACACCCTTTAGGGTTTCAAACAAAATCCCAAATAACTCAAGATTCAACCATTGGTTTTGGAAGATAATTTCAGATCTGGAATCCTCTCGACGTAGGCTTTGATAAACACCCAAAATTCGTGGAGAACAAGGTACGCGGGGTTTTTCCTAAATTCTCATGGGCATAGCAAAAATCATGTTTTAGAATGGGGTTTTTAAATTATGTATATATATTTATGTATAAGATGTTTTAACATCATTGTTTTGGTCTTTTGACCATCTCCAAAGCTATTTGACAGTTTTTATACATATATGAATTGAGAGCATGATTTACATGAAATTCCTCTCTTGATTTAATTTTCCCATGTTTCATATGATATAGATTGTTTCTTGAAAAATCATGATATGAAATGCTTTGGCTTTGCTATGTTTCGAATACAATTTTGAACATGAATGAGAGGGTTATAAATGTTGAATTTACATATAATGAAAGACTGTATAGTTTTGCCAAAAGCACATGACCACCATATGTTTGATGAAAGTTTTTGCATGGTTTTGACTTGAGTTTCGGAACATGAACTCTTTTATGCAAATTACATGTTTGGGTGGTCTGAAACTACACTTTTATGAAAGATCATGCTTAATGCATTATGGCTCAGAAATAGAACCTGCAGGTCTTGGTATGACGATAACAACTCAGATAAATGCCATATCAGACTCAGACTAACAGACTTTTCAGACTAGTTCAGAAATCAGACTTTTATCAGACTTTCATGATTTTAGACATTCAGAATGTTGCATGTACAGAAAAGGTTAAAATGGGCATACAAAGATGTTAGGTGGTCCCCCGAAGAGGGCTTGAGTTCAAAAAACTCTTTGCCTAAAACCGTGGTTTGCCGACCCGGGTAAATTATTATGCGCTGACTTAAATGTCCTATGGCGTATCAGACTCAGACACTCCAACCCTTGCGGCACACTCAGGTTGGGGGCTTCCACGCCGAGTCAATGGCGGATTCCATACAGCCCGTGGAATATTCAGACTTGTAGGGGAACACCACCTAACTCAGAAGTAAAACACAGATCATGATTTGAAATGAACAGACAGGTTGCATGTTTTCAGAAAGTGCCCATGTATTTTTCAGAAACAGTTTTATACATGATGTCTTGATGAAAAATTGCTTTCACTTATATATATGTATGTATGTTCCATTATACTATTTTTGGATTGCTTCGCATGCCAGTACTTTTGTGTTGACCCTCCCCCCCCTCCTTCCAGGTTTTGAGGCACAGTCTAGGGGTCCAGCTACTCAGTAGACATTCTCGGGCTTGCAAACTTGATCTCACAGTGGTGAGCCTTCTATTATTCGGAAGGCCTAATTATGTCAGACATTATCTTATTTATTATGTTTTGGTCTACTGGGGGCCTTGTCCCAGTTTCTTTTCAGACGAATGTTTGTGTTCTTAGTAGAGATTTTGCAGACTGATGTCAGATAGTATTATTCAGAAATGTTGCAGAACTTGACCATGTTTTCCGTACTCAGTTTCAATTCCGCATTTTATTATGATTATGAATGTTGTGCATGATAACCAGATAGAGAATGGGTGTTCCGGGCCTTCATGGTTTGGGATGCTCGTCATGGCTAGGGCCTAGGCTTGGGTCGTGAGAAACTTGGTATCAGAGCCCGGTTCATGGTCCCAGGGTGTCTGCGAAATCGCGTCGGGTAGAGTCTTGTTTATGGGTGTGTAGCGCGCCACACTTACAAGCAGGAGGCTACTAGGCATTTAGGAATGTCTCTCTTTCTTCATGTTCTAGTTCGTGCAATAGAGTCAGAATGTTCCTCTTTCATACTCTTATTCGTGCTATGATGTCGCCCTTATGAAAGTAAAAATTCATTCCAAATTCTTTCCTTACTCTAATGTCCTCCGATATGTCTCATTATTGAGATGATTCAAGTGTAGAAGTTTAGAATCTAAATGGTATGGTCCTTTCTGATTGAACCATATAAGAGTTAAAATTTGTGCAAGGACTTGAGAAGAGTCCGTTAGTGCTTCAATGTGTATTGATTCTGATGTAGACATTGATCTTGATGGAATCATGCTTTTCAGCTTCAGGTATTAATTGCATTTAGTCCCTTTCAAATTTATGTTACAAATGTCTTGCTTAAGGGAGGATGATGTGTAGTAGAATGTTGGAACTGTATTTCCACCCTAATAGTAGTATGCGTTAAAGTGTTGTTGTCATGACCTATTGGTAGTGAAATTAGATCAAGAAGTTGGTGATGTGAAGTCACAAAGTTAGAAATCAGAGTGAGGGTGACTTTTGTGTAAATGAATATTTTAGTTGAATAACCGATGTTCGAGAATGATTTACCCCCCCTTATGGTGATAGACTAATATGGTAACTAGTAGCATGTGTGGATGGTATGGTAGTCCGTGGAGGAAGTGTTTGACTCCGATTTTATTTGTACAGAGTAAGATGTGTATTCATAGTTCATTGGATATTGCGTATTAAATTTCTATCTCATGTAATCTTTTCATCAAGGTGTTGTTGAAAAAAAAAAAAAAGTCTAGTGAAGCCGTGTGGGGCTCTTTCGATTCACTAGCATAGTTGACTTGTCATTCATTTCATTTTCTTGTTCAAAATACAAAATCAAAGTCTAGTGAAGCCGTGTGAGGCCTATTTCGATTCACTAGCAACTTGTTGTTCAACTTGTTGTTCTTGTGTTGGTTTAATAGATGTATAGCTGAAATTGTTTGCATGAGACTGAGTTGGTAAAGAGGTGATTCATCCTTGTGTGTTGTTTAGTAGATGGTAGAGAAGGATTTGTTAGTTAGAGTGATTTGTAGGTTGCTTGAAGTGTGAAAATGGCTATATTAGCCAGTAAGTTGTAAGTATAGACTCATGGTTGATTGTGGAATTTGAAGGAAGTCTAAATGTATGCTTGAGTAGGTAAGCGTGATGTGAGAGGCCGTATAAGTAGATAAAATTGTATGGGGTTATAGTATAAGATTAATGTCGATCATGTCTATTATGTGACTTTACCCCTTGACCTTCTTTTCCTTGGTAGTTATAAACTGGTACTACTAGTGAGAAGATATGTAGTAGATTTTTGAGGTATAGTAGTAATGTTATAAAGGTGCTTTGGTCGTGGATAGTATCTAGATAAAATCAAGTATTTGGGGTAGAATGTCCCAATTTGATTTAATAGTAAATTATGTTGTATTCTTCATGGGTGGTATTTACTGAATAAAACAAGTATGAGCTGATGCCTATGATGCCTTACAGCATGTATTTATAGTACCTGAAAGTCCCTAAGTCAACAAGGTACAAAAAAATGCAAGCTATACAATCATCAACTACAAGCTGAAATTTCTGCACATGCTTCCCAACCTTTGTGGACCTTTTAAAGTGGAAAATTTGCCGTTTCATACCAGCCCGTGTGAACTTCCTAAAGTCTAATAAATGTGCTGCCAGACTATTTTGACCATCTAGAAGGTGCTGGAACGTTGGCAGCAATGCGGGGCATTTATCGAAGCCCCGCCAAGCTCGAAAATACGCCCGAATGGTCCGAAACATGCCGAAAACGTGAGGAGTTTAATGCGTTGTGATGTTGAGCGTCACAATGTGGTTGTAAAAATAGCGACTGAAGATTATGATGTATGTTTTGTAGAATTATGTATAAGGTTAGGTTGTAAATCATGTTAAGCACTAGACATTAAGTTTGAACAATTGATGTCCAAGAAGGTGGATGTGATAATTTCTTGGTTAATGATACTAGTTTTATGAAAGTAATCTAATAGGCTTGAATGGTGTATGCAAGATCCTAAGTTTATTTGATTCGTAGTGAAGTATGATGTTGCATATATAATGTAGAAGTATGCCCAAGGTGATCTGAGGTTGCGGTATTTCTCTAAGACTATTACACGTTTTGTGTGACGAGTGGTACCGTTGATTTGCCAGGTGAAGAAAGACTAGTTAGATGGTATATGGTGTTATAAATAGTCAAGTTAAGGAGTTTTGATTGATAGTGTTGAGCCCTTTTATATGATCTTGATTCTCATAGTAGAGAGATGTAAGTTTGGAGTCACGATATTGATAGGCTATGTCGGAAGTAGTATGATTCATTGAAGGCTTGGTGATATCCTTGTTGAGTGCTAGATTCTAAGTTTGAGTTTTTTAAGGTTGAACTAATAGAAATAAGGGTTAAAGCACTAGAGGGTGTGCACTCCAACTATGGGGATACTCATGAAGACCCGAAGTTAGTAAGTGTGCAAGTATTATATAATGACTGTTGGGTCTATAGAATGATAAAGTGTATCTCAGAAGGTAGTATTAACAGTGTGTTTTCCACTTTCAGGTGTAGTCATTTGGGTTAAGTGCCATGATATGCTTGTATAGTAATTTTTCAGACCCCAGAGTGCAGTGAGTGTACTTCAGTTTAAAGTCTAGTAAGGGATCTCCCAAACTTAATATCATGGCTTGAAGCTAAGGGGGAGATGATAGAGCGAATAACCAAGTCAGGCCTTCAGATTCTAGTCGTGATATCCTGATGATATAGAACGCCAGAAAGTGAGGGTGAGACTCAACCCATTCTTGTCTCAGTATATTTTTTTTCAGTTATCCCAATATCTACTCATGCCTTACGTTTCAGTCCAATGATCAAAATTCATGTTCATGTATATGATAGAGAATCACGTGCTCTTCCAGATTCCTAAATGAGAAACTTCAGTTTATTCAGCAGTTGGGATCACATTCCATATGTTATGAACCCTAAATTGAGGTCATGCAACTCATGATTCATGTATTCATGCTTTATAGTGTGCTCAGTTCCCATAATTCATGCTATACGCTTTATGATGGGCGAAATATAGTCCATAGCCATGTATGCCTCAATTCAGATTTTTCTTTGATAAATCCTGGACATTGATTTGCTATTCCTCAGGCCTCAGTTAAGTGTCAAGTTTCACATAATATCCTTCCATGCTTCAACATCTTATGTTCTAATCTTTAGCGACTTCTCTTTATGTGATGATAGTGGTGATGAGTAAATGTTTCTTGTTGATGGAAGATCAAAGTATTCATGTTTTAGATAAGGCCATAAGTGTGAAGTAAGGTTGGGGCCAAGTCTTTGATGCATGTGATGCTTAGATGAAAGGTGTGTGTATGTTCTTGAGGTAGCAGGTGGGAGCTATATTGATAGATGGTTAGTAGAATATGTGAAGTGTATCCTTACGGGGTTTTCCTTGAAGTCCATATGTGGTAATAAAGATAAGCTTGAATAACATGTTGGGATTTATGTGGAGGATCACAATATGCGCTAGTAAATCCTTAGTAAAGAGTTCAGAGTTAGTCATTGAAGTGGTAAGGCACTTTATGCTTAGGGTGTGATCTTTAAAAAGATATAGAAGGTTGAATCTTTTGGTCTAGACTTGTGTCGAAGAGTGTTGATAAGATACTCCAGATTGGGTATAAGTTTCCTGTATAGTTCAGTCTGTGCAGCCAGCAAATCAGTTCAATAGTCAGAAAGTCAAATTCACATGATTTGTTTTCTCATCTTTTCATTTATTCATGCTACCCGAAATCTCAGACATGATACTATTCCAAGATAGAGTATACTAGTAAATGCGAGTATAGCTCAATTCATGCGTCATGGGTTAGATTCAAATTCCAGAGGTTCAGTTATGAATTAAATAGTAAGTGTCGTGTGCATTGCCTCCGTTTTCCGAGTATCTTAGTGAATTGAACACTCATAGAGGGATATAGGATCCCAAGGGGGAGATACCCCATTCGGTTGCGTGCATAGATTCTTATTGCAAGCTTCACATCAATTGATATTGCGTAATCAGTCATACGTTCTTGTGTCAGTTCAGTTAGATATGCCTGCATTAGATATGCATGTTCAATAGAAAAAATTCAGCTTATCTGTGTATTCAGTTCTGCGTTCATAAGATCAACTCAATAACAAATCCATACATTAGGTTTGCATGTTCATTATGAGAACTCAACTTATGAGTAGCTCCAGTCGTGTATTCCATGCATCAGATATGCATGTCCGATATAAGAATTCAGAATATCAATAGTTCCATCCATATGGTCATGTTTCAGATCAGTGTATTCTTTATTAGAATACATGTCGTTCCTGCGTTATTCCATACCTTTAAGGCTTCAACAAGTTCCTATCCATCATTCGGGGACGAATGATCCCAAGGGGGAGATAATGTAACGCCCCACATTTCGGGCTAAAATATAGACCATGACTCTGATGCGTTGATAATCCAGAATCCATAAATCCTATGCCAATTTGTCATGTTAATCAATGTTGTAGTATGTGAATCCATTTGAGCATGAATTTAGACCATAGAAGTCCTTCAACTCAAGGACGACTTAAAACCATTTCGATCGATTAAGTTTTAGTGGACATTGTAATTTGTGTCAAATTCTATTGCCAATAACTCATTTTATATGACGAACTGGGTGGCCTACTATATACCAAATTGTAGATAATTGAATAATCTTTCCAACGATACCAAATTTACCTAAAACGGACACCCGGTGAAGAAGTTATGACCTTTCAAAGTTGAGTATGTCGCATACGCACATATAGGCGATGAATAGTGTGGCGCCTATGCAAATATATGCGATGCATAGGGCGGCGCATATGCAAAATTATGCGATGCATAGGGCGGCGCATATGCAAAATTAGGCGATGCAAATGGCGGCGCCTATCCTAGTCTATGCGATGCAAAGGGCGGCGCATACTTATGGTTTCAGGTGACGAAAACACTCCGTTTCTTTCAGATTTTCAAGGTCAACTTCAAACGATCATAACTCTCTGAATATAATGAACTGGGAGAGCTGCGACCTATCCAATGAAATCTCTTCGAGTTGTTTTTCCAATGCAACTGGTTGCATCCAAATCCAACATCTGAGTAAGGAGGTATATCTGTTTTACTTCAGCCTGTCAGTTTATCAACTGACGGATAGTTTCGACTTTTCTTGTTTTCTTAGGGGCATTTTAGTCATTTCACCTCACCCCTATTTCGTCTATAACATCTGATTCAGCTCCAAATTCAGCAAAATACAACCCTTTTCTCTAATTTTCTCTCAAGAACACCCTTTAGGGTTTCAAACAAAATCCCAAATAACTCAAGATTCAACCATTGGTTTTGGAAGATAATTTCAGATCTGGAATCCTCTCGACGTAGGCTTTGATAAACACCCAAAATTCGTGGAGAACAAGGTACGCGGGGTTTTTCCTAAATTCTCATGGGCATAGCAAAAATCATGTTTTAGAATGGGGGTTTTTAAATTATTTATATATATTTATGTATAAGATGTTTTAACATCATTGTTTTGGTCTTTTGACCATCTCCAAAGCGATTTGACAGTTTTTATACATATATGAATTGAGAGCATGATTTACATGAAATTCCTCTCTTGATGTAATTTTCCCATGTTTCATATGATATAGATTGTTTTGAAATAAGTCTTGAAAAATCATGATATGAAATGCTTTGGCTTTGCTATGTTTCGAATACGATTTTGAACATGAATGAGAGGGTTGTAAATGTTGAATTTACGTATAATGAAAGACTGCATAGTTTTGCCAAAAGCACATGACCACCATATGTTTGATGAAAGTTTTTGCATTGTTTTGACTTGAGTTTCGGAACATGAACTCTTTTATGCAAATTACATGTTTGGGTGGTCTGAAACTACACTTTTATGAAAGATCATGCTTAATGCATTATGGCTCAGAAATAGAACCTGCAGGTCTTGGTATGACGATACCAACTCAGATAAATGCCATATCAGACTCAGACTAACAGACTTTTCAGACTAGTTCAGAAATCAGACTTTTATCAGACTTTCATGATTTTAGACATTCAGAATGTTGCATGTACAGAAAAGGTTAAAAATGGGCATACAGAGATGTTAGGTGGTCCCACGAAGAGGGCTTGAGTTCAGACAACTCTTTGCCTAAAATCGTGGTTTGCCGACCCGGGTATATTATTATGCGCTGACTTAAATATCCTGTGGCGTATCAGACTCAGACACTCCAACCCTTGCGGCACACTCGGGTTGGGGGCTTCCACGCCGAGTCAATGGCGGATTCCATACAGCCCGTGGAATATTCAGACTTGTAGGGGAACACCACCTAACTCAGAAGTAAAACACAGATCATGATTTGAAATGAACAAACAGGTTGCATGTTTTCAGAAAGTGCCCATGTATTTTTCAGAAACAGTTTTATACAGGATGTCTTGATGAAAAATTGTTTTCACTTATATATATGTATGTATGTTCCATTATACTATTTTTGGATTGCTTCGCGTGCCAGTAGTTTTGTGTTGACGCCCCCTCCCCCCCCCCTCCTTCCAGGTTTTGAGGCACAGTCTAGGGGTCCAGCTATTCAGTAGACATTCTCGGTCTTGCAGACTTGATCTCACAGTGGTGAG
The DNA here is from genome assembly GCA_030864225.1 of Capsicum baccatum var. pendulum. Taxonomy (NCBI): domain Eukaryota; kingdom Viridiplantae; phylum Streptophyta; class Magnoliopsida; order Solanales; family Solanaceae; genus Capsicum; species Capsicum baccatum. Next base: position 262,639,324 of record CM061561.1, on the reverse strand, counting down.
CCTTCTATTATTCGGAAGGCCTAATTATGTCAGACATTATCTTATTTATTATGTTTTGGTCTACTAGGGGGCCTTGTCCCAGTTTCTTTTCAGACGAATGTTTATGTTCTTAGTAGAGATTTTGCAGACTGATGTCAGATAGTATTATTCAGAAATGTCGCAGAACTTGACCATGTTTTCCGTACTCAGTTTCAATTCCGCATTTTATTATGATTATGAATGTTGTGCATGATAACCAGAGAGAGAATGGGTGTTCCGGGCCTTCATGGTTTGGGATGCTCGTCATGGCTAGGGCCTAGGCTTGGGTCATGACATTATGTATGCCTAATGATCATGTTGGTATTGGATGGTGATTAAGAAAGGAAATAAAGGCTAACAGTGATGTTGAGGGATATTTCATGAAAATGCATGATATGTGAATGTAATAAGAGTATAAGAGGATGTATGTAGCACTCTTATTGACGAGTTAAAGGATTACTTTCTAGACATTATTTGGTGAAGTTAATACCTAAATGGTAAGGTTTGGTTGCTAATACTAGTTTGCCACAAATGACTTATTGTAGATAAGTGTTCGAAGAGTACGGGAAGTCAAGTTGGAGTATGTAAGACATACTCTATCTAATATTTGGCATGAATAATGACCCATGGCACTCTCAAGTAAGCTTCCAACATTGTCCTACGACACATGACACATAATAACATCATATGATCTTCGACACTACCAATTGAACTTGTTTTCACTTTTAAGATGTCCGGCTAGTCAAAAAAAAATGTCCATATACTATTGTTGACTCCGAAATGGTTTAATGAGGTATCCATGATTCTCTACTTCATTTTCATGATATTGATTACCTATTTAAATGTTTTTCCTATTGAGGTATCATGGTTTCAAGTTCCATAAGGTGTGACCACAAAGTAACCAATCTCAAAGATTAATTGAATTAAGAAATGGAATGTCTGTATTTTAAATTGATGATATGATGTATTGTATTAGTACCACTGATCAGTTGGCCATTGTATTATAAAGATTATGTATATATGCTATTACAGGGGTGGTCCCTGATGTATTGTATTAGTACCACTGATCAGTTGGCCATTGTATGACATATGTTATGTATTGATAAGGATTACGGGAAGTAATGATATGAAAGTAATGCGCAGGTATCCCATCAGCTCTTTTAAGTGTGGTCTACTCATACTGTTTATTCACTGGTATCTGGGTTCTGTTGATCTTTTGTATCTCATCTTGATACTCACTGCCTTACATACTCAGTACATATTTCCGTACTGACGTCCCTCACGGGGACCTGTATTCATGCCTGCAGGAATAGGTACTTCAGGTCGTACACCTCTGCAGTAAGAGCCAGGACATTCTGTTGTTAGTGGTGAGCTCCAGTTGTTTCGGGGCATCCCAAGTCGTTTCTATATGTATTTTTGGTATTTGTATAAAAGTTTTTTGTGGGCGGGAGTTTGTCCCGACCCTAACTCAATTGTGTATCTATGTAGAGGCTTTTGTAGACATATTGTACAGCCATAGGAGTGTTTAGTTGATAGACCTGATGGCTTTGACGGCCAATTACTGTTCATATATATATATTTATGTGTGTCTGTTGGGCTGATACAGGTACTGTTTTCTTCTATTTACAACGAAGTGCTACCCAATTTTCTAATTTTCATAAGTAGTGTAAATGTGAAAGTATAGGTTATGAACGGGTTCTCCCGAGCCTCCTCGGCTACGGGTGCCAGTCCGCTCCAATGGGATTTGAGTTATGACAACTCTAATCCCGTCACTAGATGCAATTTGCCCCAAGAAGGCAATAGCATCCAACCAGAATTCTCATTTGGAGAACTTAGCATATAACTGATGATCCTTAAGGTTCTAATAATTAGGAGGTGATTGGCATGGTCTTCCTCACTTTTGGAATAGATCAGAATACCGTCAGTGAACACTATGATGAACAAATATAGAAACTGATGGAACACCCTATTCATAAGATCCATAAAGGCTGCAGGGGAATTAGTCAACCCGAAAGACATGACTAAGAACTCATAGTGACCATATCGGGTTCGCAAGGCTATTTTGGGAATGCCTGACTCCCTAACCTTCAACTGATGATAGCCTGAACGAAGGTCTATTTTTGAAAAACATTAGCACCCTGAAGTTGGTCAAAAAGCTCATCAATCCTAGGAAGAGGATATTTGTTTCTAATAGTGACCTTATCCAACTGGCAGTAGTCTATGCACATACGAAGGGACCCATCCTTCTTTCGCATGAAAAGTACGGGTGCAACCCATGGGGAAATACTAGGATGAATAAAGCCTTTGTCTAAAAGGTCTACAAGATTTTCTTTTAACTCTTTTAGTTCCGTGGGAGCCATTCTATATGGCGGAATAGAAATAGTACGAGTGTATGGCAACACATCAATACAAAAATCTGTCTCCCCATCAGGTGGTATCCCTGGGAGATTTTCGAGAAAGACTTCTGGAAACTCATTCACTACAGGGACTGACTAAAGAGGAAGAATTTCAACCCTGAAATCTTTTACTCGGATTAGATGGTACTTACAACCTTTGTAGATGAGCTTTCGGGCTCTAAGATAAGAGATAAAGTGACCTTTAGGTGCCACAAAATTCGCTACCCACTCAATTGATGACTCATTCAGGAAGGAAAAACTAACCTTTTGTGTTTTGCAATCAAGTGTGACATAACACGAATGGAGTCAGTCCATCCCAAGGATAGCGTCAAAGTTTACCATATCAAGTTCTATAACGTCTGCCACAGTATCCCAGCTAAGAATAGACACAACACAATTTCTATACACCCTTCTAAATAATAGAATCACCTACAGGAGTGGAAATAGTAAAGGGTTCTACAATAACTTTGGTCTCAAACCCAAAACCAAAAGCCACATAAGGGGTCACATAAGTAAGGTAGACCTGAGATCAAGAAATACATAAACATTACGAGAAATGATTCGTAACGTACCAGTGACAACATCTGGTGAAGCTTCCGACTCCTGGCGATTAGTCAAAGTATATAACTGGTTACGACCTCTCCCAATAGTTGAAGAGGCACCCTTAGGAGGAGGAGCTTCCGAGGTGGCTTGGGGCTTAGCCCCCCTCCCCCCTCCCGCATTTTCTCTAGCAGAAGGGTAATCTCTCTAAAGGTGACCCACCTTTCCACAAGAATAACAATTTCTCCCCTCAAAATAACACCTCCTTGGGTGATTATTTCTGCAAGTCTCACACCGCGGATAAGTACAACGTTGTTGGGCCACACTGCCCTGTGATTAAGTATCTGGGGCTCTGGATCCATGATGAGTCTAGAAACTCTATGATCGTCTGTCTGCTGGTGGTTGGGCACTGGGTAGCTGGCAGCAGACTGTGAATTACCCCAATTCTTTTTTCTTCCATTTATTTCCCCACTTACCGCTTTGAGGCTGACTGTGACCCTGGTTGGCAGATATAGCTCTTTTTGCCTGTCTTTCTTTCTCCCTAGCTTTAAAAATCTTCTTCTTCTTCTCCTCTACCTGTTGCATATGAATGTTAGCCTAGAAAAGTCCAACTCCTTTTTTAGCATATATCCTTGACACTTAAGTAACAGATCATCTGAAAGTCCAGACGTAAACTTCCTCATCGAGACCTCATACTACTCGTCATCTCAGGAGTATAATGGGCCAGTTGATTAAACTTTATAGTATACTCCTGAACACTCATCTTACCCTGCTTAAGGTTTATGAACTCCTCAGCCTTTTCCTCCCACAACTCTAGAGGGAAGAATCGGTCAAGGAAAGCATCTACAAACTCATTCTATACCGAGGGCTCAGCATTGTCTCCCTTCGCATCTTCCCAATCTTTGTACCACTGATTCACCACATCTTTCAGCTAGTACGCTGCCAATTCTACCCCTTCTACTTCATCTACATGCATCACTTTGAAGATTTTTTCCATTTAGTCTACAAATTCCTATGGAACCTATTCTACTTTAGTACCTGTGAATTTAGGAGGATTTATCCTCATGAATTGGCTCACCTGTGTAGCTTTAGAAGTAACAGATGCAGACCCAGTATCTTCTGACCACTTAGTCTGCGCAGCCACCAACTGTGCTAGCATATGAATAGATTTCCTGAACTCTGCATTTGATATATTCCCCTGCGAAGTCAGGGGACAGTTCACATTGGTCCGTGGAGCCCGAGATGGACTGGTTGGGATGGAAGGGACTCCCGGAGTAGGAAAAGGGTATAAAACGGGAGCTCTATTATGTGTCCTCATCCCATGAGTAGGACGGACTTCATCATTATGAGCACTCTGATTAGTATTGTGAGGAGGAGGCATGACTGTTATTTCTGTAAGACAAAAGATCACCGATTAGGAACAGACTTGACTCTGAAGCACGAACTAAATCACAAAGAAGGGAAACATTTCCTTAATGCCTAGTAGCCTCCTGCTTATAAGTGTGGCACGCTACATACCCATAAACAAGAATCTACCCGACGTGATTTCACAGACACTAGGGGTGGGCATAAATACCAAAAAACCGAACTAAAATTTAATTTTGGTTTCGGTTTTTTGGTTTTCCAGATTGATTTAGGTTTTTGATTTTAAAATTTTGGTTAAACGGTTTGGTTTTCGATTTTCTTAAAAAAAAAAATTCGTTAAACCGAAAAATCGAAATTATATAAATAATATTATAATATATAAATATATATTTATTAATTTATATTATATATAAAATAATATATATTATCAATATTTTATATTAATTATATATACATTTTAGTAACCCTAATTCCAACTCCAAGTCACCTAAATCCCTAAACAGTAAACATATTACCATTCACACTCAAGTCTCAACACTAACGAACAGTAAATAGTAAATCCAAGGTGCCATTTTTGATTTATACCACCGGCGATTCGGCGAAATAGATGAAAGAACGGTGATCTACTCCCTTTCTTTAGAACGACACTGCGATCGATGACCCGCAACCGCAACTCGCGACCCACGAATTTGGTGTTTCGTGTTTGTGTCTGAAGAGGAGCATTCAGGTGACTTTATGGCATTTTCTTCTTAACATGGTATTTTATTGCATTTTCTTTATTTTACATTTGGAATGGAAACGAGTACTGCATCACCCAAGAAACTCCGTATGTTAGTCCCCACGATGACATTGCTTGTTACCATAAAGAACTTGATGACATTATTTCATTTCATTGAGTTCCTTATAGTTATTTATATTTGGGAATGAAAAATAGATTTGAAAAAAATATTTTTCTTAAAAAAATCATCAATTTTAAATGCTTAGTTATGAAAAAGAGAGACTCTCTACTTTAATATTTCAAACGGAAATAAAAATCCAAAATAACCGAACCAAATTTGTAGAAACCGAACCAAAGTAATTTTATTTCGGTTTGGTTATGGTTATCATTTTTGTCAATCCAAAAATTGATAAACCGAACCAATATTAAATAATCAGACTGAACCGACCAAACGCCCACCCCTAGCAGACACCCTGGGACCATGAATCGTGCTCTGATGCCAAGTTTGTAACGATCCGAACCGGGGCCCTGGCCGTGACGAGCATTCCAAATTATGAAGGGTCGAAACACCCCTATCTATCTGGTAATCATGCACATAATTCGTATGATAAAAAAATACGGAAGATACACAATACTACGTAAACATGGTCATGAGTCTAATGAAATCAATAATGGGAAATAATGTCCCACAACATCTATCGACATCTGAAAATCTTCTGCGAAATCTCCACTACATGACTAAAACAAGCAACTGTCTGAAAAACTGGGATAAGGCCCCTAGTAGACCCAAAACTATTAAATAATAAATAAAGTGTCATACATCAGGCCTTCCAGAATATAGAAGGCTCACCACTTGTCTCTGCAAATCAGTCTGAATAATCTACTGATTTTATGGACCCCTAGACTGTGCCTCCAAACCCTGGGAGGGAAGGGGGTCAATACAAAGTACTGGTATGCAGAGTAATCCACAACAAAGTAGAGATTTTTATATATAATAAATGAGAGTTGTTGTAAAGCACATTACTGCAAAATAATTTTGAAAATACATGGGCATAGTATAATAGTTTTTCAACAACAATGCAACACATATGGGCTAGGTGGTACACCCTACAATTTCACATTTTCACCAACTGTCAAATCTCGGTTGCCACTGAGATTAGAGTATAAGTGAGGGAAAGACACACAAGATCACACAGCAGGGTGTCTTGACCCAATCAATTATGGTAGTGCACAAGATCACAAAGCACGACTTCTAACCATAGTCCCAATTTGGGATGACATAATATCAGGTACACAAGATCACATAGCAGGGTACCAAGTTTCCGAGTTGGTAAACACAGTTTCCAATGAAGAGTCATTTGACTCGTGCTTTCTTCAGGTAACCACGTATCTCACAAAATCAATGCATTAAACTCATTTTAATCAATCATATGTCATACTCTGCAGGGTATCATCATACCCGACTTGCAAGTCATCAATATCACATTAACTTTCCAACTTCTCATGACATTTACAACATGCACATATGTATAACTTTCACACCATTAAACACATACACCATGGTTCTCGACATGCAATCATTCAAGAAGTTTAATCATTTATGAGTAATGTCATATCAATTGCAAAACTCATGTTCTCAATGGTTTAACACAAGTATAATATGGGATATAAACATTATCATGGGAAATTTAGAAAATTCACAACTCATGTACATTGCTCCCTTTTGAAATTTCAGGTCACTTGTTCAAAATCCAACCATTTAAATACATTCAAACGAACAACCCCGTGATATCTCAATATTTCTTTCAAAATCATATATCAAAACATGTTATTTATATCAATTGAAAACCTCCATTTGTAAAAATATATATATACTTGTATAAATTTAAAGTCTTGCGTAAATTCCTTTTTGAAAACATGCCCATGAAATTTAGCACAACCCCATGTACCTCTATTTACTAAATTAGCGGGTGCTTCTTGAAGCCTACATTGCAGGGATTCTGATTCTTCAATTTCTTTTGAAAACTCACGGTTGAATCTTAAGATATGTGGGTTTTTATTTTGAAACCCTTATATAAGTTCTTGACCAATTTTGATGAATGAGACTCTATTTTGGCTTTCTAGGGATTAAATCTCATGTTGTTGATGATAGGGGGTGAAAAATACCCAAAATGCCCTTAATAATTTGGGAAAATTGACGAGATTGGCCTGGGACGATCCACCAGGAGTCGCCTTCCCTAGAGACCACCCTAGGCCAGGCATCGCCTGCCCTATTGCGGGCTCTTTCCCAAGACAGGCAATCCAGCAGGTGGCGCGGGCTAATCGCCCGATGCTACTGGAATTGACACCCAAACATGCTAGTAAGCTCAAATCTAAAAACGGTGGTTGGAAAGGTCAAAAATAAAATCCCCAAAGATTACGAGCTAAGAAAATGAGTCCAAGTCTTTTGAGACTTAGAATTATTTTCAATTTTCGCATTCCATGCCCATGATAATAAGAGACAATATATTGCACGAATTTTTATGGGGTGTTACAACCATCCCTACCTCGGTGCCCGACAGTCTTTGATGATTTGAATGATTACGAGATCGATGGCAATCATCCCATGAATATGGAAGATGACTGTGTGCATATGGAAGATGTTTCATCAAATTCGCAAGATGTAGAAGAAGACTGTGGAACAGGATCCCAACCAGTACATTCCTTCTCGAACGGAACTAATTTTTATCCTGATCAAACATTTGTCGACAAGAAACAGCTCAAAATGCTACTAGACAAAGCAGCGGTGAGGCATTCTTTTGATTATCATATGGAGAAGAGTTGCACCAACTTATTGAAGGAGAAATGCGTATCTCCTGGTTGTGGCTGGTTATTGCGGGCAAGGAAGTATGAAACCTCAAACAGATTTCACATATACAAGTGTGTCGGGGTGCACACGTGCAATGTTGAACACGCCACCCGCAAGAACAAGAAAATGTCATCCGAATTGATTACTTCACTATGCATAAATTATTTTTGGGATGGTAAGGGTCCAAGCATAAGTAAAATTCAAAGGATTGTGTTCAAGGAGTTGCATTGCCGTGCAAGCTACTAGATGTATTGAAAAGGAAGTGCAATTGTGAAGAACATCATTCGCGGGATGCCAGAGCACAGATATGCTCTCTTTTTGAGTTTTTTCCACATGGTGGAGTTGTTGAATCCTACGTCTTCCTACTCGATCATGGTAAACCAGATCATTGAGTCGTTCTTTTACTACTTCTTAGCATCCAAAGCTTGCATACGGGGATATGCCCACATAAGAAAGGTAATTGTCGTCGATGACACACATTTTTATGGAAAGTACGGGGGCGTGTTGCTGAGTGCACTTGCACAGGACACCAAAAATCACATCTTTCCAATTGGCTTTTGTGTTGTCGATAAAGAGAACGATGCTTCTTGGATCTTCTTCTTCTAAAAGTTGAAGTATATTGTAAAAGATGACTCAGATCTATGTGTCATCTCCGACAAGCACATTAGCGTCGTCAATACCTTCTCTCATGTATACAGTCGTGCACATCACAGACTTTTAATGAGCCACCTCACTGAAAATCTCTATTTAAATAAACGCTAAGGAGAACATCTTTATCTATTCTACGCCGTTGCAAAGGCGTATCCCTTTGATGAGTTTAGAGAGAATTTTGAGGAATTGAAGGATAGTTGCCCCGAGGTAGCACATGTCCTTAAAAAAGTGCTTGGTTTTGAAAAATGGAGTAAAGCACACTTATCGGACAATAGGTACGATGTGATGACCACAAATATCACTGAGTCACTGAACTCAGTTTTGATGGATGAATGAGAGTACCCCATGTTGTACATATTCAATTGAATTGCTAAAAAATTTGATGAAAATTTTAGAGAGCAGTATGCCTATGTGGATGGTAAAAAGAACATATTTGTGCCGTGTGCGAAAAAGATCCTAAGGGATAACAAGAGTGCGAGCGATTCCTTGTATATGACTAATCCAAACGGGGTTCTAGACCAGTACACGATTTTCGACAATGGTGTTACTGCCAAGGTCAATCTATTGGAGAAGAGTTGTTCTTGTAGGAAATTTGACTTGGTGAAAATGTCGTGCGAACATGCGATGGAAGCTTTGCAAGAAAAGTATAGAGATGGCGTAGGTTCTGGAAAATCCATCTACAAGTACTCTTCGCCAATTTAAAAAGCTATAAGTTACCTCCTCGCATACTCGGAAGCAATTAACGTCTTCCCTCTAGAGGCCGAATGGAATGTGCCACAAGAATTGCTAGACATTAAAATTTCTCCACCCCCCTACGATCCTAAACTCGGAAGGAAGAAAGTCAAATGCACTAAGGGCGTCAGTGAGACGTTCAAGTCCAAAAGGAGGAATAGGTGTTCAATATGCAAGAAATCTGGGCACAAAAGAACCACGTGTTGCATGACCAACAAATCATAAATAGCATTATTTTGCTTCAGTTGTAAAGCTGTTGTTTTGGGGTAGAAATTTGCATTTCAATATAATTTAACGTTCAGTTGATATCGACTTAAGGCTTTGTCTACGATAGACTACATGCATTCTATGGTATATCTTTAACACGGTCAATTAAATAATATATATTGGTTATATGATTAATCATCAAACACGTTATGTAATTATTTATACCGTCATATCTCTCTAATAGATACATTGAATCATTGTTTCCTGTTTTCAATTAATTTAAAGGTGCAAACACGTCTGTTCTCAAGAAAAACTGCTGGTATACGCAAACCAAGCATTTTCTATTCCCTTATGCGTTGACTGACCATTGGTTGGATATATGAAAGGACGCCATCTATAGGTCTATAAGTACAGTCCCTATTTCTACGTAACCCTTCTCTTATCACTAAACCTAAAACGTCAGAAACCCTCTTATTCTTCCCCAAAACATCAAAAATCATGCTTGGTTGCAGAATCCCACTTCGCCCAATCAGACGAGTTCCCCCTTGTCACTACGATTTGCTTCTACTTAGAAATGATTTTCACAGGCTATTCTACAACCTGGGAGAAGACCGTCGTTACCTGGAGCGTGAGCTCTGACGCATTGCTCGTTTCCTCTGAGCAATTTTGGAGCGTCTTGGAATGGACGGCAACGACTACATCACCCCCCATCATTCCCATAATTTAGATTACTTGTTTATTTTGTTTATATTGTTAAGTTTTTTTTTATTTGTTCATTATTGAAGAAGTTTTATCAGTAGGACTTTGTTAGAAGAACGCTTCTTCCATTTTTTTCCTTTTGCTGTAAATTTTATTAAGAAATGCAATGAACAAATTTAATGTAAGTTTCAGTTCAGTTTAATGGACAAGTTTCTGTTTGAACATTATGTTTACCATTTTTGTTATGATCCTTTTTTTTTCTTGTGGCGGTTATTCTTCTGTACAGACACAACTTTCAAGTATGTATGTCTCGTTCAATTCACTGTAGTTTGACTTGATTAATTTCAAGTTGCTATAAAAAGTGATATATAGTCTATCATGAATCATATACTATGTCTCGCTCAATTCACAGTAGTTTCACTTGATTAATTTAAAGTTGTTATAAAAAGTGATATATAGTCTATCATGAATCATAAACAATATCATATTTTGGTTTTGGTGTAACAAAATAATTAAAATAAAAATGATTTAAACAGACAATAACATATTTTGGGGTTGGTGGAAAAAATAATTAAATTAAAAATAATTTAAACAAATAATAACATATTTTGGGGCTGGTGGAACAAAATAATTTAAATAAAAATATTTTAAATAGATAATCTTGAGGGTCCATCGATTAGTCTGGTCTATAGACTGGTGGTGACACTTTATAGACCATAGTAGATCGTGGCTTAAGTCAGCCATTGATTAGACTGGTCTACCGTAGACTTATAACTTTAGATGTGCATCGATTGATATCATAAGTATGTGTAGACCACGTTGATCGATGTACATTGTCATAGAACGTCACTTGGATGTAGTTAAAAATGAATAAAAAATTAAAAATAGAAGTAGTGTTGATTTCTACACATGTGAGTAAGTGTAAACAAGACACCCAATCATATTAGGCTTATACAAAGTGAATTAAGGAGTGTGTGGATTGGTAGTGGTTGAATGTTCAATATGCTAAGAGTAATATTTGTTAAAGCACAAGTATGTATTAAGGATATATATATATAGCTTAAAATTTTGGTCCTCGTTCAGCTTATTCCCTTTGATCAGGTATAGCAAGTTGGCCACCGTAATGTTTTTATTTTTCATCACATTAAAGCAAAAATTCTCCCTCTTTGCTAACACCTTCTTCATTTTTTATTCACTAGGGTATGATGAGAAGTTCAGCCCCGTGATCAAACAAAACTCTTTCAAGCCAAAACAGGCAGGCTTGTTGTTAATGCAGAACCACATCTCGTGACGTTTCTTATCGTTCTTGATGCATCGTAACAACAAATAATGGACCAACTGCCTATTGAACTTGAGATGTTCTGGCAAGTTTTTCAAGTGTCTAAAACAGGACCGCTTGAACCTTTTCTTCAACTCTTGGTCGATAAGAACTTGATGGAATTCTCGATAAGCAGCCATTCTTGATCTAACCGATATCTTTACTTGGAAAGATCCGACCGATATATTTGGGTGATGATTGGATGTTGTTTGCTTTTTATAATTGCTATCAATTGTAAGTGATGATAATATGAATGAGGGTTCTTATTGGAAAGGAATTTGGGGGTGGAATTGAGAAATTGATAAAAAACAAAAAGGTGAATTTAGATTAATTTTGGTTTATTATTGTTTTATTTAATTCAGAATTAGCATGAATATTGTTGAACGTGATAGAATCATAAGCCAAGTTGGGTAGGCAAATGTAAGAATTATGAAATCTTGAATGCTTGACATGTGTTGAATGACTTGGTTTTATTGCTTTTGGATCAAATGTACCATTTGGTCGGGGAATGCCCAGAGGTATTTGTGTTTATTCACTGGGGAATGCCCCGACGTATCATGTTTGCGGAGGATGATCGTGATGAAGACCCGAGGCGTCGGGTAAAGCATAGTCTAGGATTAGTTTAGAGTAGGATTTACATTTTTGCATCTTTTTTTATTTTTGGACTGTATTAAATCGGACTAACATTATTTTGGTCTTTGAATTTCATTTGATTTGTTGTTTGTTTGATTTGTGTGTCTTTTTTGATTTATACCTTCATAGTGTTCAAATTAGATGATATGCTTCACCAAGCGACCGTGGTCGAACCACGGGATCGAGGGGTGCCTAACACCTTCCCCTCGGTCAACAGAATTCCTTAGCTGGAATCTCTATTCGCGGATCAGTTTTAGAGTCAAATTGTTTTGAAAAAGGATTTCCAAAGGTCACTTGGCACACCTAATTTATGTCAAGTGGCGGCTCTGAATAAAAAATGTAAATAATTCTTTTTAGAAACAAAAATTCTTCATTTTGTCACTTAATAACAAAAACCCTTTCGAAACTTAATCCATAATCTTTTGGAGTCAAAAAAGGGGTGTGACACTTAAAATCCGAGCTAGATCTATTGGACATCTTTCACCTTACCTAGCTTGAGGGGGAGTGTTAATATTAATACAATCACATCACTAATCTCACTTAAGTGCCAGCTCACACAGTTAGTTACTAGTTTATCAGGAAGTTAGTTATATTGTTCGAGTTAGTTGAGTTAGTTAACAACCTATTGGCTGATCATCAGCTAATATGCACGCCTATATATTCATCTACTAAGTGTACTACTAGTTAGTTTTTGGATCAATGAGAATCATCTAATATTACACTAGTCAAGGCCTTCTTACTCTTCTTCATCTTCCTTCTTTTTCAATGCTCTTCATTTCTTCACTGTTACATTGATATCTCTCTGTTGTTACTCTGATTTACAACACAACCTTACTCCAAATTTAAGAAGGTAGAAAAATTTTCATCCAAAATTCAAGCAAAGCAAATAATAGCAAAGTAAACAGATTATCTCTGCTTCAATGCATGCGCATCTTAAAGCAGCGTAGAAAATCCAAGTGAAGGAAACTAGGACAACTTCTAACAAAAGATAACAAAAAGGCCAACAAATGCAAGGAGTCAAGAACAGAAGCTGAATCTTGGCAAAAGCTACCCATCATCCAACGAAGAGGTTCACCAACTAGTGTTACGTCACTATTTATAGAATATTTGTTTATTGTAACTTTTTTACATGACCATAGTTGTTTTTAGACAACTTTATGGATTTATTGAATTTTGGTGTAGAGTTTGAAGATTCTTATTAATTTGTACCTCAAAAGTGTGATTATTCAGCTTGGGATATTTTGTATCCTTCAACCGGTGTATTATGCAGCAAAATAGAAAGAATAAGAATTTAAAGCAAGTTCTACTGAGTGAACAGTAGAACAACAAAAACAACAATAATACATATACTCGGTATAATTCTACAAGCAAGGTTTCGGGGAGGAATGTTTTGTATTGTGGATGTGTTACTAATTAATAGACTACATATATAATTATTAAATACATCTGGGTTATTCTGTAATTAGTTATTCTTCAGTTCTCTATATATACAGCTATAACCCCTTCAATATCAATAAGATCAATTATTATTAAATTATATCATGGTATCAAAGCTAGGGTTTCTTCTACCGCCCAAACCCTAATCTCTCCTCTTTTCCGACGTGTGTGCGCCGCCGCCACCGTCTACACCACGCCGCACGGCCTCCCACCTCCGCCGTAGGTCGGCGCCATGGACAAGGTTGTTGATCCTCTGTCAAATTTACCGTCTGGAGTAAAATTACTGCTCAGGAATCTCCACAATCTCATCCCCGAAAAATTATCTGACAACAACTACCCGGCCTGGGCACATAACGTCCGCACCGCCCTCGCAGCCAACTTGCTGCTCGGATGGATTGACGGTGCGGAGAAGCCGCCGCCCGAGACAGCCGAGGAGGACGTCGTCATGCTCCCAAATCCCGACTACCTTCCGTGGATGATCGTAGACACTCAGATCCGAGCCTGTCTTCTCGCCGTTATTAGCCCCTCTGTGCACAAACACGTCCGGGGTTTTCTCACATCGGCTTCACTTTGGGACGCACTAGCCACAAGGTACAACTCTGTGTCCACGGCTCATATTTTTCAGTTGCGTGACAGATTGCATACTCTTCGGAAGGGAACGAAGACGATGACTCAATACCTTGATGATGTGGCCTCTATTCTGTCTGACCTAGATGTTGTGAACGAGATTATTCCTGAACGAGACGTGGTGAATGCCGTGATACGTGGTCTTCCGTCTGGCTATTCCTCTCTCAAACAGCATATTCGCCTCTCACCTGTCGAAATCACTCTGAATCAACTGTCTGGATGGCTTAATGCAGAAGAATTGAATCTAGACATGGAACACAAATTACTGCTCGGAGAAGCCAGTTCCACCCCTGGCGTCACGGCTCTTTACTCGGCTGGCAGCGGGGGCTCGGCCAGGGGTCGCGGTGACGATCGCCGTAACCAAGGGCGAGGCAGCGGCGGCGGTGACCGTCGGCATGCCGGGCAGCAAGGCAGAGGCGGGCCTCCACCGAGGGACGGCTTCCAGTCAGGCCGCGGACAGGGACGAGGAAACCAGCGGGGGCCCACACGAGATCTTCCGACGTGCCAAATTTGTGCTAAACGGGGCCATTCTGCGGCTAATTGCTGGTATCGTTATGATGACTCGCAGAATGTAAATCGCCAGTCCGGCGGATCAAGGGCGATGCATGCGTCCACAAACGCTCAATCTGGCGATTGGTATCTAGACACAGGTGCTAACACCCATGTGACGTCGGATTATTCACAACTTCAAGCTCCTCATCCGTATCATGGCTCAGAAACTATTACAGTAGGCAATGGTCAATCCCTTCCCATCACAAACACCGGCTCTGGGTATGTCTATACCACAAATGGTAAATTTCATCTCTCAACCCTTCACCACGTCCCTTCCCTCACATCCAATCTTTTATCTGTTTATCGCTTTACTAAAGAAAATAACTGCACCCTCATTTTTAATGACACTAATTTCCAGATAGTGGACACTACCACGAACCGGGTGCGGTACACGGGCCGCTGTGAGCATGGGCTATACACTCTTCCATCCAGGTCTCCGTCTGTTGTGAGTCAAGCCATTCTCTCATCCACCTGGCATCGCCGGCTTGGGCACCCATCATCCGCCATCACCAAATCCATTTTATCTTCCTTAGGTTTTAATTTTTCAGGGAAATTACATTGCGAGTCCTGTTCAGTGTCTAAATCTTGTCGTTTACCTTTTTCACTGTCTGAACACAAGGCCACTGCGCCATTTCAATTAATTCATTCTGATGTTTGGGGTCCAACCTCAGTTCCTTCTGTTCAAGGTTTTCGTTATTATATCTGTTTTGTTGATGATTACAGTAAATTCACTTGGCTTTATCCTCTGAAATTTAAATCCGAAGCTTATACTGTTTTTGTCAACTTTGACCGAATGGTTCAAAATCAATTTAATGCCAAAATCAAAATTTTTCGAAGTGACAATGGCAAAGAATTTGTCAACAATGCATTTGGTGTTTTTCTTCAAAGTCTAGGGGCTCTTCATCACACTTCATGTCCATATACCCCTGAACAAAATGGCGTTGCTGAGCGCAAACACCGTCACCTAATAGAAACAGTTGTTGCGCTCCTCCATGATTCCACCTTACCTGTTTCCTTTTGGGTTGATGCCCTTGCTACTGCCAACTACCTCATAAATCGCATGCCCACTCACACTCTCTCCAACTCCACTCCATATGCCCGTCTCTACAATCATCCACCCGACTACATCCATCTCCGCCCGTTTGGGTGTCTGGTTTATCCCTGGTTGCGTCTACACACTCAACATAAACTTCAACCTCGGTCCACCCCTTGTGTCTTTCTAGGCTATCATCCCACTATCAAAGGTTACAAATGTTTTGATCCTGTATCTCAGAAAACATATGTTTCCCGTCATGTTCGTTTTGTGGAGGAACAATTTCCTTACACAAGTCTTTCCTCTACTCCATACTCCCCCAATCCACTTGGCATTGTGCCATTATTTCCGTCCTTTTCACACGCTCATGCTCTGGCTCACTCGGCACCTAACCCGGTACCCCACTACACCACTACCCACCCGTACCAACCACCTAGCCACTCGAACCAACCAACCACCCACCCGAACCCCCAAACCTCCCACCCGAACACCCAGCCGACTGCCACACAACCCACCACTTCCCTACATCATACTCCTAACACACATACAGCCACCCCATCCACCGCGGCACATCCCAGCTCCCACGGCAGGCCCACCCAACCCCCGTCCACACATCATACAACTCCACCACCCCTTCCTAATCACCCTCCACTCAACACTCACCCTATGACAACCCGAGCCAAGGCCGGTACCTTCAAACCCAAAGTCTACCACACTCAAATACCCTTTGATGCACATTCCATAACTGAGCCTACTACCTACAACCAAGCCTCCAAAAATAGTTTCTGGTGCCAAGCTATGGATGAGGAATTTCAGGCTCTGAATGAACAACGTACATGGGATTTGGTACCTCTGCCTAGTAACCGAAAGTCTATTGGGTGCAAATGGGTGTTTCGCATCAAACGAAATTCAGATGGATCTCTTTCTCGCTATAAAGCACGTCTGGTTGCAAAAGGGTATCATCAGGAGTATGGTGTGGATTATAAGGAGACCTTCAGCCCTGTTGTTAAGCAACAGACTATTCATCTGGTCTTGTCTCTTGCTCTTCACTATGATTGGTCGCTTCATCAGTTAGACGTCAGCAATGCCTTTCTTCATGGTCATCTTGAGGAAGACATCTATATGGTTCAGCCACTGGGATATGTTAATCCCAACCGTCCTCACTATATTTGCAAGCTTCGCAAATCACTGTATGGCCTGAAACAGGCCCCACGTGCCTGGTACACACGCCTCTCTACTTTTCTGCAGGGTCTTGGTTTTCGCACCTACCATCATGACAACAGCCTCTTCACCCTTCACTGTTCTCGAGGTACAGTCATCATTCTTATCTATGTGGATGATATTGTTATTACAGGCAGCTCGTCATCACTCATCGCTGAAATTACTGAGGCTATGCATCGTGACTTCAAACTTAAGGACCTCGGTCCTCTGGAGTTCTTTCTTGGCCTCGAACTCATCCGCAAATCGGGAACCATATTGATGCATCAGACAAAATATACCCTTGAACTTCTAAATCGAGCTGGAATGACAGACTGCAAACCCGCGGTCACTCCCATGGCAGTCCGCCAATCCCCAGGGCCGAATACTCCCTTTGCCGATCCTACACTATATCGGAGCCTCGTCGGTGGACTTCATTATCTTGCTGTTACTCGTCCGGACATCCAATATGCAGTCAATCGAGTCTCCCAATCAATGCATGCTCCCACAGAACAACACTTTCAGGCCTTGAAACGCATTCTGCGCTATCTTAAAGGTACTCTTCAATGTGGAATTTTATTTCAAAAGGGCTCGTTTGATATATCTGTTTTTCTGATTCGGATTGGGCTAACGACAAAGATGATCGGAAGTCCACTACTGGATATATTGTTATGATGGGACCGAATCTGATTTCCTGGTGAACCAAGAAGCAAACGCGAGTGTCCCGTTCCTCCACAGAAGCAGAATATCGTGCCATGGCTGCGGGTGTTGCTGAAGCCATGTGGTTACGATACCTTACAGATGCACTTGGCATTCCCCCGACGAAACCACAGATTTATTGTGACAATCAGTCCACTATTTGTGTTACCAAAAATCCAGTCCTTCATGATCGTATGAAGCATGTTGGGTCCGACTATCACTTTGTTCGTGATGAGGTACTTGCAGGAACGATGGCCACGAACTATGTCCCATCTACTGACCAGCTTGCTGATATTCTCACCAAGCCTCTTCCGTTACTGCCTTTTCAGTATCTCTGCTCCAAGCTGCCCCTCGTTACCGCTGATCAGCTTGCGGGGGGATAATAGACTATATATATAATTATTAAATACATCTGGGTTATTCTGTAATTAGTTATTCTTCAGTTCTCTATATATACAGCTGTAACCCCTTCAATATCAATAAGATCAATTATTATTAAATTGTATCAATAACTAAAAGTAAAAATAATAAATAAATAGGTTATATCATTCTGCTAGGAACTCTTTTTTTCTCCAATTTATCTTCAAGCTTGTCTTCCTTGTCCTTTAACTTCCAAAGATCACACGTCGCTTCGTATTTTTCGTTTGCACTTTTTTGTTGCACATTAGGATTTCGAAGGTCGTTTTCTTGCTTGCTTAATTGTTCTCTTGTATCTACCAACTTCTTCATGTTCTTCTCAACTGTTTTGCTTTTTGAGGATGACATTCTCGCGTGTAGTACAGTATCGAACTAGCTTGAACCACTGTTGAATGGAGAAGTAACAAAGTTAACAAAAATCTAAACCAAAATATTGAATCAAACATTATAAAAATAGATTTTTTCCTAAGACGTTAAAATAACGCTCACTTTTAAAACTAAGCCAAAAAGAGAGTTATAATTGTAAATTTACGTAGAAGAAAAGGTGAGGAATTAATTAACAAAGTAGAAGAGCAACATTATTATAAGCCTTAAGAAACAAATTAAAGAAGTAATCAACTCAAAGTGAAAAGAAACTTACGTTAATATTCAAGAAGCCTAGCTAACTCAAGTTACAAATGTATTGGACACATATACATAATAATTAATATACCAATATATGACAAAGGGACTAATATTAATTAAACTTCAATCGTGAACACGTCTTTTCTTGTGTCCCTTCAGCGAAGAAGCATATAAGAATTCAAGAAAAGAAAATAACATTAAAATTATAGTGGCATTACAGATTTATGTAAAGTTTGAATAGATTGAGGGTTAAAATTCTAGTATACACTACTATAACAGTTAAGTTTCAAGATCTTATAAAATACCTACTACCTTCTACCAGCTCATTCAGTCCCCTCATATATTTAATATATTCTCATCATTGAGTTTTGAGTCTATGAGTTCAGAATTTGTATTCATATGGAGTATTGTGTAATTCTTAAACTTCAAATCGTGAATTCACTATTATGTCTGCCCCTTCAAGGAATGTTTAATGTGGAAGCAAGTACTAATTCAAGAAAAATATAACATGAAAATCAGTCGCATTATAGATTTATGTTATAGTTTCGATAGATTTAATTTAAGATTAAAATTCTCAGAGTATATAGTATATACAACCATAATAGTTGCGTTTCAAAATCTTGCAAAGTTACCACTATGTAAACCGCAAATTAATAATTGTTCAAGTAATTTGCGCGCACTTCAACTAATTCAACAAATACCTACTACCTTCAACCAACACAGGTGTAGAAATAACTGAGTCTCCTCATATATAGTTGAGTCTATGAGCTCTTAATTTTAATGCATATGTAGTAATACTGTGTACGTACTTTTATCGTCATTGTGTTTTTAATTTGAATTTTTGTGTTAACTGATTTCCAACAACACGAGCTCTAGCAAGTGTATGTATCATGCAGCCAAGGAGCAAGTTGTGCTAAGTGAACTTTAGAACAATAAAAATATACCCGGTGTAAATTCATTTAATCCCGTAAGCGGGTTATGGAAAGGATGGTGTGTTTATAGTCTTATGCCTACCTTGAGAAGGTAGAAAAGTTATTTCCGATAGATCCCGGACTCAAGTAAATCACATAGCAAAGTGGACAAATTATCTGCTTCAATGCATGCATCTTAAAGCAGTGTAGAAAATCCAAGTGAAGGAAACAAGGACTAGAACCTCAACATTGTTCTTAGGTGGCAAAAGATAACAAAAGGCCACCAGGTCTTGTGACTTTGATGCTCATTCAAACAAGAATATTTTTTTTGCGTAATCGTGGTGTTAAGGCCAGCTTGTAAGCACTCGTCTAATTCTACAAGGTACATGCAACCTCACACAAGGACGTAACTCTATCCATTGAGTCTTTGACATATATATTAAAAGAACAAATTAAAGGGCTGATCATTTATGACAATTAATCATTAAGTAGAGAAGCAAATGCTGTAGCAGTGAAACAGAAAGGATAGCAGACAAAAAAGGTAAACAACATAGTTACTACTTTGAAGTCCAAAGTATTCAACAGAAAGTGAACAATGTTGAATTGAAAAAATCGCAGAACCTATCATTGGTTTCAAGTCCTTTTCAACATACTTTAATGGAAGCGATGATAAGCAAGCTATCACACAACATATCCAGTTCCACACATAACCGATCGACGAAGGATGGAATGTACGGAAACCTTATCCTACCTCCATGGGGTAGAGAGATTATTTCCGAAAACCCCCGAACTCAGCACAAATATTACACAAAACAGTAGAGTAGAAAAGCTGATAAATATAAAGAGCAAAAATAGTAAAAATGACTAAAAAGCTGCTCATGTTACTCAACAATAAGGAAAATTAAGTTTTATGTACATTCTTTACAATTTTGAGTCATATTTACCTCTTCTGATCAATAAAGAATCCAATCACTATTCACTTGTAACACCCCGTAAATTTTTTCGTACACTTATCACGATTATATGGAGTCCTAAAGGCTTGCGTATGGGTTAAATTAAGTTTATGGTGTTCGGAAGTATCCCGCCAATAGTTGTATGTGTAGGTATTGGAATAAGATTTCCAACGATATAAAGTTTACCCAAAACAGAGGAGTATTTCATATAAGCGAGCACATTCGAAATTTCAAAACGGTGGCCGGGAAGCCTGTAAACAGTAAATCTGCAGGAAAATTACTGCAGCTAGGCAATTATTTTTGGATCAACTTTAGACGATAATAACTCCTTGTACAAAAAGAACTGTGTGAGCTGCTATATATCGACGAAAATCTACGAGAGTCTTCTTTCCGATGAAATTGGTTTCATCCCAATCCAATGTCTAAGTAAGGAGCTATACCCGTTTTACTGCAGCCTATAAAAAAAAACAGAATTGTGGGATAGATTTTTGGGTCAACTTTAAACGACCATAACTCCTTGTAAAGCAAGAATTGGGTGGTATACTTTATATGAAAATGAAATGCCTCTGAATTATCTTTCCAATGCAATTGGTTTCACCCAAATCCGATACCGGAGCAAAGAGTTATGTTCGATTTACTTAAGCCTGTCAGAACTGTCCACTGGGGACAGATTCGGGATTTATTTAAATTTTTAGGGCAAAATGGTCATTTTCTATTACCTCTTGGACGAAAATTGGTCTTTATAAACATACACTTAGCCTCATATATATCATATATCATCCAATTATTAAGAGAAGGTGAAACCCTAGCCTAATTTCAACTTCAAATATTTTGTGATTCAACCGTAGAAAATTCGAATTGGTTCCGTAGTTGTGTTCACCATCTCGAAAGCTTCGGGAAGCACCCCATGGTTATGTAAGGAGGATTCTAAATGCAAGAGTTCATTGTTAAGGTATGAATATTGTTTATTCTTGATTCTTATCCATGAATAAGTATTGATAAAGGATTATGAGTATTGTCGTGATGTTGGAAGATAACTAGAAACATAGTTATGACTGGTTGTGTATAAATTGTTAGTGGTAAATTATGGAAGTTGTTGTATTGGATTATGGAGGATGAATTGTGGTGATATATCATTATATTAGTGGTTATGTATGCCTAGTGATCATGTTGGTATTGGATGGTGACTAAGAAGGGTAATAAAGGCTAAGAGTGATGTTGAGGGATATTTCATGAAAATGCATGATATGTGAATGTAACAATAGTATAAGAGGATGTATGTAGCACTCTTATAAATGAGTTAAAGGATTACTTCCTAGACATTATTTGGTGAAGTTAATACCTAAATGGTAAGGTTTGGGTGCTAATACTAGTTTGCCACAAATGACTTATTGTAGATAAGTGTTCGAAGAGTACGGGAAGTCAAGTTGGACTTGTATTGAAGTGGTTATATCAAGGTATGTAAGACATACTCTATCTAATCTTTGGCATAAATAATGACCCATGGCACTCTCAAGTACGCTTCAAACATTGTCCTACGACACATGACACATAATAACATCATATGATCTTCGACACTACCAATTGAACTTGTTTTCACTTTTAAGATGTTCGGCTAGTAAAAAAAAAATGTCCATATACTATTGTTGACTCCGAAATGGTTTAATGAGGTATCCATGATTCTCTACCTCATTTTCTGATATTTATTACCTATTTACATGTTTTCCTATTGAGGTATCATGGTTTCAAGTTCCATAAGGTGTGACCACAAAGTAACCAATCGCAAAGATTAATTGAATTAAGGAAATGGAATGTCTTTATTTTAAATTGATGATATGATGTATTGTATTAGTACCACTGATCAGTTGGCCATTGTATTATAAAGATTATGTACATATGCTTTCCCAGGGGTGGTCCCTGTTGTATTGTATTAGTACCACTGATCAATTGGCCATTGTATGACATATGTTATGTATTGATAAGGATTACGGGAAGTAATGATATGAAAGTAATATGCAGGTATCCCATCAGCTCTTTTAAGTGTGGTCTACTCATACTGTTTATTCACTGGTATCTAGGTTCTGTTGATCTTTTGTATCTCATCTTGATACTCTCTGCCTTACATACTCAGTACATATTTTCGTACTGACGTCCCTCACGGGGGACCTGTATTCATGCCTGCAGGAACAGGTACTTCAGGTCGTACACCTCCGCAGTAAGAGATAGGACATTCTGTTGTTAGTGGTGAGCTCTAGTTGTTTCGGGGCATCCCAAGTCGTTTCTATATGTACTTTTTGGTATTTGTATAAAAGTCTTTTGTGGGCGGGAGTTTGTCCCAACCCGAACTCAGTTGTGTATCTATGTAGAGGCTTTTGTAGACATATTGTACAGCCATAGGAGTGTTTGGTTGATAGACGTGATGACTCTGACGGTCAATTACTATTCATATATATATTTATGCGTGTTTGCTGGGCTAATACAGGTACTATTTTCTTCTATTTACAACGAAGTGCTGCCCAAATTTCTAATTTTCATAAGTAATGTAAATGAGAAGGTATAGGTTATGAACGGGTTCTCCCAGGCCTCCTCGGCTACGGGTGTCAGTCCGCTCCAATGGGATTTGGGGTATGACACTAAAACTAGTAGTAATTTCTAGTAATTAGCCAATTAGGTTTCACATTTTATATTCCTTGAAGTCCGAATTATTTTACGACAGCTCTATTATTAAGACTTTCTTTTTGATGAGTTTACGAGTTATTACTCATAAATAAAATTATTTAATATGCTCATTTTTCTCATATTTTTGGTTCTTGATTAGACTGCTATAATTTTTGTTGTATAATACTCGTTATTTCGCATTGTTTTGTTGTTGTTATTATTCTCATATTGTATTCCGGTTTGCAAATTATTTGGTAGGCTTTATTTAAACTAAGGATGTATTGGAAATTGTTTTTCTATCTCTATGAAGTATGGGTAAGATCTATGCATACTATATCTTCACCATACTTCACTTGTGGAATTACACAAAGGTATTTTTAATCAATGGGTGACAATTGAATAACATGCTATTATTGACTCATAAATATTGAAAAATATAGTAACATCCACTACACACATAAAATCAAAGAAACAATGGCATGCACGATATGGTGAAGTTGAACTAGTGATTATTTTATCAACGTGTTAATTTATCAATTTGAATTATATCTCATCGACTATTTAAAGGTGTGAATGAAAAATCGATAGATATTTTTTTGAAAAAACACCAAGAAAAAAGTTGTAATTTGAATAGGCACATATGTTGACTTTGAATTGTTATGACCTTTCCGATAAATTATAACTTTTTCAAAAAGTTACACTTTTCTCGAAGGATTGTAACTTCACGAAGAGTTGTATCTTTTCGAAAAGGTGTGCCTTTTTGAACCAGAAGTTGAACTAATGAAACCACATGCACGATACAGTGAAGTTGAACTAATGATCTGTTTATTAAACGTGTTAATATAACAATTTGAACTATATCTCATCGGCCAATTAAATAATGCTTTGTAATTATGACAATCCAGATAGAAATGTTGGGTGTTTAAGAGGTTTGAATGGAAAATGAATAGGTATTTTTCCAAAAAGACACAAAGAGAAATAATGAAATTTGAATAGGCACTTGTTCACTTCGGATTATTGTGACCTTTTCAAAAGATTATAACTTTTCTAAGAATTGCATCTTTACAAAGAGTTGCATCTTTTCGAAGAGGTGCACCTTTCCAAATCATTGTTACTTTTCTGAAACAATAAATTGATGGCTATACATATATATATACTTTTTGGATGATTGTGACTTTTCCGAAAAGTTACACCTTTATGAAGAGTTGCATCGTTTCAAATAGGTGCACTTTTTTGAACAATCGCTTCTCTTCTGAAGCAACACCTTTGCTGGCTACATATACCTATTGAATCCTAAAATTTTCCATACAAATGTTCCAATCGGTTGTGTGATTTACTACCGTTGATTGAGTTCGTCGTTCATGGCCCTATTCTTCTAGCAATGTCCTAGTCTTCGTTTCTCTAAGAAAAGAAAGGAAAATGTTCTGTTTATAGGCCAAACTAGATATTTTACGTCCACGTAATTGTTTAAAAAATGGAAATTTATGTTGGCCAAAGTTTAGTATGAACAAATTGAGCAGTTGCATTCATATCATCACATTTTGAGTCGAGGGTCTATCGGAAACCTCATTACTAAAAGTGTAAAGGTAATCGTACATTTTACCCTCCTCGGAAATTCAACTTCTGGGATAACACTGGTTCTGTTGTTGTTGTTATTCATATAATCACTTTCTACAACAACAACAACAACAACAAACCCAATGTATTCCCACCTAGTGGGGTATGGGGGGTAAGATGTACACAGTCCATACCTCTAACTCTAAAGAAGTAGAAAGACTGTTTCCGATAGACCCTCGGCTCAATACACGAGATACCAAACAATTACATAGTAAAGCACAGAACAAGATTTGATACCATAAATACGGCACCCATAAGTAATAAAAACAGAGAAAAACACACAGATTCGTAGTAAAACATGGAGCAAGGTATCATAACAAGAATAATATCCCCACCAAGTAATTCCCTACACTAGCGGCCAAACTGGCCCTAGCCTTCTGCCCTAATTCGCGTCCTCCAGATCTTCCTATCTAGGGTCATGTCCTCGGTGAGCTGTAACTGCTCCATGTCCCGCCTAATCACTTTCTGTATTCCCAAATTGAGTATGAACAAATCTACATTATGTATCCAATCCAAGTTGAGAAGGCATGTTCGACAGATTTAAAACTGCCACATACATTATATTCAAGCGAAAATCGCAAGAAAATAGATTTGCACTAATAACTAAAAATCTACAGCTCAATGTTCTCGCTTTTCCCAGTCAACCATTTTGGCCGCTGAACAGAAAAAATTAATCATTTACTGTCAAAAATAGCTGACTATGTCTGTATGACTGCAACTTCTCTCGGTATATCAAGACCAGACAGATATAGAACATAGTCGCAGACACAATAGATACACCAAGGCAGACACAAACGGTTGTAGCACAAACATATAAGAACCTGAACAAAGAATGACACACTCATAATAAAGCAAAACATATACACATGTATCCTGATTCAACTTATTGGTGACACTTACTTGGGAGAAAATACGCTCCAAACGAATAAATGATTTCTCATTAGCAGCAACACAACTATGTAAGCTATCAAAGGAATGGAATTCAAACCCAATGGAATCAGACAAGGAAAACCAAGTGTCCTCTTGAGCAACGAGTCAATGTTGCCGTCCTGGTGAAACCACTTGTGTCCTTCACAGAATTGTACATCACCATGCTAAGTAGGTATAACAATTGGTGAAGCATATGTAATGATGAACATTAAGACGCCAGAAAGTACAGTTGAGTGGTTCAAGACACCCTGGCAATCAAATCAGCGGGGAACATCAGATTCTATATGGATATTTCCAGTATGAAGCATACAGAAACTTTAGCATGAAACACACTACTAGAGATTTTTGTGCAAGACTTACAATAAAAGCCCCAGCAACATCGATTGTAGCTAGGGTGTTGGTGTTGCCGAGACCAAAATGGCCTGCCATTCCCATATAATAAAGTGCAGCTACCTGACACGGGAAAAGGAGAAAAATAAGACTTGTGAAACTATGGAGTTGATGTTACCATCATCTGAGGAAAGGATATTTTTCCTGCGTTAGTACAAAAACAAACCGAGAATGAACGAGCACCCAAGGGTGTGGCCTAGTGGACTCGTGGGAGGTGGCAGGTATCTAGTGGATTTAGTCGAGGTGCACAAAAGCTGGTCCCGAAACCATGGATTTCAAAAAATAAATTGAGGATGAATGAAGATATTATTTGAATTTCGTAGTATGGAGACTACAAGCATCATCGTGGTCATTTTCATCAAATGAAATTTGCCGCCTTCTTTTCTCTCCTTTTTTTTCTTTTTGGGAAATATTTTATTTGGTAATATTGAGTGTTGCTTTGCTTTCTTTTCTTTTAGGCATATGGTCATTTTCATCAAATGAAGATGCTTATTTTAAGAACAAGTTAGGTCATCTAGGACATTACAACTTGCTCGTGTATTTCAAAGACAGAGATATGGTAAATTTTTAAAAAAAGAAACATAGAATCAAAAGAACTTGGATGAATACTTAAAAGATCCGACTGACCTCCACAAACTGCCTGAGATGCTGGTTGGAACCAGAAAAATACCAAACGCTAGCTAGTACTTGCAGGAAGAGAAATAGTACAGGCATTGAGTTCATGGGCTGCTGCAACAATAGCTGTAAAAGCGACCAATAATATACGTAACTCAAGCCAATCACATATGCAGAATCCTTAAAACATAAACCCCAAGCCTTTCTTTGCACATCATCCACAGAACGCGTACGATTTGGGAAAGGTATATACCGTGGCACAGCAACAAGAATAGCCGTTGAACAGAAACCTAGAACTGCATAAATTATTTGCGCCATTAAAGTAGCATCATAACTACCTGTACTGAACGCAACATCTTGATATTTAGTGATATAATGTAAAACCAACCACCCTGGGAACAAGTGCATCAAGGAAATCACGGTCATAAAGTTCTTTTTTGACCGTCGGGACCACATAAGAGAAACTAAGCTAATGTTGATTAGGATGATCACTGAAACCAACTGGAACAACTTTATGTAAGTGATTCCCATTTGCTCTAACCATTTTGAAATGTCGGGAAGATTAGTCCAATTAACACCACCTTGATGCCATCCTCTCAAAATTCTCCCAGAAATGAGAATCACAAGAATTGAGCAAATCTGGATATAGTTATTCGTCTTTGAACCCACAGTAGCACTTGTATTTTTCTCTGTCCTCGTTACAATATGCTGCATTAGTTTTCGGAAAGATAGCAAATGTCATGAAATGCCATATGTACTGCTCTTCCTCCACCAGAGAACTGGATCCCATGCTTATGACGACAACAACTATTACCACAAGAATAAAAATATCATCCAAATGCCACCTGCTCAGGTCATTATTGACACTTGAAAACTGGTTATTCTGCTCAGAGAAAACTTGCTTTCCTAGAAGAAACAGAAGTCTCAGCAGTATCAAACATGAAACGATCATAGCTGCTACTCCAAATATAAGTCGGCCAATAGGTTTCTGAAAAACGTTGAATAAAAATTATTAAAATATTGCAAAAAGGTAATAATATTGGAGAATTTAAAATCATGGGACGTTCTGCTCTATTACTTTCTAGAAATGCAAAAGAAAACTTTTATAAGATTTACTCACGTCCGTTGCTCTATGAGATGGCCACTCACTCGCAGTTCTTAAGAAATCATGATACGCCACAACAGTGCTATGACAATTGTCCTCACAAGCAGATCTACACAAAATATGAGGAGAAAGCAACACAAGAATTAGCATTTCTCCGAATAAAAGTTCTGAGGAAAAATTTGTCAAATTGGTGATTACATACCGTCAACCACCTTTTCTCTTCCCTAGATTTCCAAGATCTGTGAAGCTCTGCAGCCCTCATAAAAAAACAACAAAAGTTCTCTTCCATACTACTGTAACCTCTTGTCCTTTCGGATTTATCATCCCAGAAGCTATCGCATAAGAAGTTTTCACATACTAAACTAGGTAATTGCGCTTGAAGTAGCCTAAGCAATTGCCAGGAATTCAACTCCAACAACCTGAGTTGTTGGTCAACTGAAATACTTGAAGAAATGAAAGAGGAACATGACTAACTTTATAACGGCATATATAGTTCAAAAAGACTAAATACATGATTTGACAAGATGGTCACAAAAAAATGACAGGACCAAAACTAATATATCTAGATTACTCTGTATGCTGCTAGTTATGTATTCCAATTCACAGAAAGCGCGCTGTCACAACATAACCGAATCAGGATATTCATTTGAGCCTAATTCTAACTTGTCAGACTTGAGCTCCAAGACTAGTGAGAATTCCAACCATTCCCATTTGCCTGAGCCTAGCCAAGGTGCTCCAACGACAAGTTGTCAAGAGTCAAAGTACAACATCAATATTTAGACTTCATAATACTGGAAATGCATATTTCAGTTTGTTCCGTGGTGAAGCCCATTTTACTCTGAAGAACATTACTCCCAAATGAACTGGCAGCCACTCTCATGAGCCATCAAGGACAAATCTCAATCTAGACTTAATTAAGACCCCAAAAATTGTCCATTCTAGTTCCAGCGTTAAATAAAAGAGTTGGCAAACTCTAAAAGTGACGTTTTTTTTTTCGTGGGAAACTGCATAGAGCAGTCCTCAGTTCCCTTTTCTAGTCAAAAATCAAGATAACAGCCATTGATAATTCCCGGAACCACAAGGCATATGTATAAACTGGAATTCTTTGAAAACCTTCAAAAATTGTGAAGAACATAGGAGAAGCAACCCATGTGAAATTGAATTACATCATTATCAATCAAACTCGATTAAGTTGCCTTTTAACTCCCATGATTAAACACTATAGATTTGTGCCATCTCAACATCACAACTCAATCAACAACAGCTAAGAAAAATGCAGTTGGAGTATATTAAATAAGCATAGAACCAATATAGTAAAGTGGAAACCTTTCAGAAATCTTGACTAGTAATTGGATGAATTACAGGTGACTTGAACAACTGTGCTTGCTCTGTGCAAGTAACTTTCTTATTTATTGTTCTCATACACAGAAAAACCAAGATGAAGAAAAACACAGAATTCAATTCCTAGCCCATGTCTCACTTGTGGATGCAGGCTCCACAGATTCTCCTATCCATGTCGTCAAAGGCGCGCTTAGGCCCTGAAGCGAGGCACAAAACGTTTTGAGCGCTTCGCCTTGCTTAATGTGTGGTTCAGTGTCGTCATCAAGGTCTAAGACATACTTTCCCCAGCCAATGAGCCTCTTCTGAAGAGGCAACGCTAAACAATTGATATTTCAATTTATCATAATTTTTTTCAATATCTTGGTTCATACATTTGGCATTCATGCCTATAATTATTAGCCTTGGACTAAAATGTATGTTTGTACTTCTTCTTCCTTTGCTTCTTTTTTCACTAAAGCCCACGCTTTATTTGCGCTTTCCACTTAAAGCCCAAGGGACCTTAGAGAATATTTGGTGCTTTTTGCTTTTGATAACAGTCTCCTACTTAGATAGTCACATCACTATGTAATACATATTCTGACAATTGTCCTTCACAATTATCACCAGAATATCAACATTCTATATAGCTCAGAATTAACAATATAAGCTACCAAATCAGACCTGTGAATGATTTGAAAGTTTCTGGCATCAACATTGTTCTTTGGTATCGGACCACCAAAAAGAAGAGCTAATGTTGAAGCAAGGTCTACCTGAAACACCAGATTTATGAATAATTAATGAATAAATGAATAAGCTGATGATTGAACCAATCTTATCAGTGTGGCAACTACTATGAAAGATACTTTTAAAAAATAAAATAAAAACCTCCTACAACATTCAATTAAGGCTATGGCAAAAAGCCACTAGTTATGAACTTACTTTTAGTGACACTCATATTTCAAGTTTTATTTCGAAAGAACTTCAGACCAAACTTATTCTAGAAACTCTTTATTCCGATTTTTATTTTGAAAAGCCAATATTGCATGGTTATGTATTAACTCCCATGCAGAACATGAGAGAAACACTAGCTATATGTAGAGACTTTCAGCCAATTTGGCTGTTTCTTTTTAAAGCACACTAATCAGAATGGAGGTACTGCGCAAGATCTGATTCATGTACAACATGATACGTAGGCAACCTACTGTTGGGTTCGATCTAATCATTTTGTTTCGTTGTTTTTCATTATTTTTTCCTCTTTTAAAGAAAAACAAAAGCCATAAAGAATCATAAAATAAAGGCAGATAACGAGAGAAAGGAAAAGAACAGAGATAGATAAAATAATAATAATAATAATAATAAGTGTAGACAAAAATCAGGATGATGTTAAAATGACCTCGCTACCCTCAAAAGCTGGTAGAAATGAACATGAATTTAGGACAATTTTACCAATGTGATTCCCATGCTTGTTGTGTGCCTCATTCCTAACGGATGTCGTCTTTGATGAGAATGTTCTTTCAGATAACAGTGGTAGGTTTGCAGCACTCTGGCTAGTCACCCATACTTCACTAGATCCAAAGCAAAGCTCGCCATGACTAGCAGGAAGATTGAAAATTCGCTCATTGACCCAGATCAGGATCATAGGGAAGAATGTTCAGAACACAATGATGAGGTAGTAAGGCTCAGGCAACAATTGATAGATTTACACCGGGCATGGGCCAGCAGAATGCCTCCTCCTCCGCTCCATGAAGGTCTTGGGAATATCTCTAACTGCCCACCGCTCTCTCAGGCGCAATTCTCTAATGATCTGTTTATTCAACGTGTTAATATAACAATTTGAACTATATCTCATCGGCCAATTAAATAATGCTTTGTAATTATGACAATCCAAGATAGAAATGTTGGGTGTTTAAGAGGTTTGAATGGAGAATGAATAGGTATTTTTCCAAAAAGACACAGAGAAATAATGAAATTTGAATAGGTACTTGTTCACTTTGGATTATTGTGACCTTTTCAAAAGATTGTAACTTTTCTGAAGAATTGCATCTTTACAAAGAGTTGCATCTTTTCAAAGAGGTGCACCTTTCCGAATCATTGTTACTTTTCTGAAATAACAAATTGATGGCTATACATATATATACACTTTTTGGATGATTGTGACTTTTTCGAAAAGTTACACCATTATGAAGAGTTGCATCGTTTCAAAGAGGTGAACTTTTTTGAACAATCGCATTTCTTCTGAAGCAACACCTTTGCTGGCTACATATACCTATTGAATCCTCAAATTTTCCATACAAATGTTCCAATCGTGTTGTGTGATTTACTACCGTTGATTGAGTTCGTCGTTCATGGCCCTATTCTTCTAGCAATGTCCTAGTCTTCGTTTCTCTAAGAAAAGAAAGGAAAATGTTCTGTTTATAGGCCAAACTAGATATATGACGTCCACGTAATTGTTAAAAAAAAATGGAAATTTATGTTTGCCAAAGTTTAGTATGAACAAATTGAGCAGTTGCATTCATATCATCACATTTGGAGTCGAACGTCTATCGGAAACCTCATTACTAAAATTGTAAAGGTAATCGTACATTTTACCCTCCCCGGAAGTTCAACTTCTGGGAAAACACTGGTTCTGTTGTTGTTGTTGTTATTCATATAATCACTTTCTGTATTCCCAAATTGAGTATGAACAAATCTACATTATGTATCCAATCCAAGTTGATAAAAAGGACAAAAGAACAAAAGGAACACAACATTTTACAAGAGCCTCTAGAAGTTAGAAGGGATGTTGGACAGATTTAAACTGCCACATACATTATATTCAAGCGAAAATTGCAAGAAAATAGATTTGAACTAATAACTAAAAATCTACAGATCAATGTTCTCACTTTTCCCAGTCATCCATTTTGGCCGCTGAACAGAAAAAATTAATCGTTTACTGTCAAAAATGTTTTGCTTGAAGTGTGGAAGACTACATTGAAAGCGAGCTTTTGGCGTAGCATGCTTTATTCTGATCCACAACTTCCTCAGACTGTATAAATCACCTTGAAGGCTAAAGCAACTACCATACCTCGCGATGGAGAAATTGTCATACCCCAAATCCCATTGGAGCGGACTGGCACCCGTAACCGAGGAGGCCCGGGAGAACCCGTTCATAACCTATACTTTCACATTTACATTACTTATGAAAATTAGAAATTTGGGCAGCACTTCGTTGTAAATAGAAGAAAACAGTACCTGTATCAGCCCAGACACGCATAAATATATATATGAACAGTAATTGGCTGTCAGAGCCATCACGTCTATCAACCAAACACTCCTATGGCTGTACAATATGTCTACAAAAGCCTCTACATAGATACACAACTGAGTTGGGGTCGGGACAAACTCCCGCCCACAAAAGACTTTTATACAAATATCAAAAGTACATATAGAGACGACTTGGGATGCCCCGAAACAACTGGAGCTCACCACTAACAACAGAATGTCCTGGCTCTTACTGCGGAGGTGTACGACATGAAGTACCTGTTCCTGCAGGCATGAATACAGGTCCCCCGTGAGGGGCGTCAGTACGGAAATATGTACTGAGTATGTAAGGCAGTGAGTATCAAGATGAGATACAAAAGATCAACAGAACCCAGATACCAGTGAATAAACAGTATGAGTAGACCACAGTTAAAAGAACTGATGGGATACCTGCACATTACTTTCATATCATTACTTCCCGTAATCCTTATCAATACATAACATATGTCATACAAAGGCCAACTGATCAGTGGTACTAATACAATACATCAAGGACCACCCCTGGAATAGCATATATACATAATCTTTATAATACAATGGCCAACTAATCAGTGGTACTAATACAATACATCATATCATCAATTTAAAATACAGACATTCCATTTCTTAATTCAATTAATCTTTGAGATTGGTTACTTTGTGGTCACACTTTATGGAACTTGAAACCATGATACCTCAATAGGAAAAACATGTAAATAGGTAATCAATATCATGAAAATGAAGTAGAGAATCATGGATACCTCATTAAACCATTTCGGAGTCAACAATAGTATATGGACATTTTTTTGACTAGCCGGACATCTTAAAAGTGAAAACAAGTTCAATTGGTAGTGTCGAAGATCATATGATGTTATTATGTGTCATGTGTCGTAGGACAATGTTGGAAGCTTACTTGAGAGTGCCATGGGTCATTATTCATGCCAAAGATTAGATAGAGTATGTCTTACATACCTTGATATAACCACTTCAATACAAGTGACTTCCCGTATTATTCGAACACTTATCTACAATAAGTCATTTGTGGCAAACTAGTATTAGCAACCAAACCTTACCATTTAGGTATTAACTTCACCAAATAATGTCTAGGAAGTAATCCTTTAGCTTATCAATAAGAGTACTACATACATCCTCTTACACTCTTATTACATTCACATATCATGCATTTTCATGAAATTTCCCTCAACATCACTCTTAGCCTTTATTTCCCTTCTTAATCACCATCCAATACCAACATGATCACTAGGCATACATAACCACTAATATAATGATATATCACCACAATTCATCCTCCATAATCCAATACAACAACTTCCATAATTTACTACTAACAATTTATACACAACAATTCATAACTATGTTTCTAGTTATCTTCCAACATCAAGACAATACTCATAATCCTTTATCAATACTTATTCATGGATAAGAATCAAGAATAAACAATATTCATACCTTAACAATGAACTCTTGTATTTAGAATCCTCCTTACATAACCATGGGGTGCTTCTCGAAGCTTTCGAGATGGTGAACACAACTACGGAACCAATTCGAATTTTCTACGTTTGAATCACAAAATATTTGAAGTTGAAATTGGCTAGGTTTTCACCTCTCTTAATAATAGGATAATATCTGATATAAATGAGGCTAATTGCAGATTTATAAAGACCAATTTTCGTCCAAGAGGTAATAGAAAATGACCATTTTGCCCTAAAAATTTAAATAAATCCCGAATCTGTCTCCAGTGGACAGTTTTGACAGGTTCAAGTAAATCGATCATAACTCTTTTCTCCGATATCGGATTTGGGTGAAACCAATTGCATTGGAAAGATAATTCAAAGGACTTTCATTTTTATATAAAGTATACCACCCATTCTTCCTTTACAAGGAGTTATGGTCGTTTAAAGTTGACCCAAAAATCTGTCCCACAATTCTGTTTTTTTTTTGATAGGCTGAAGTAAAACGGGTATAGCTCCTTACTCAGACATTGGATTTGGATGAAACCAATTTCATCGGAAATAAGACTCTCGGAGGTTTTCGTTGATATATAGCAGATCACACAGTTCTTTTTGTACAAGAAGTTATGATCGTCTAAAGTTGGATTGCCTAGCTGCAGTAATTTTCCTGCAGAATTACTGTTCACAGGCTTCTCGGCCACCGTTTTGAAATTTCCAATGTGCTCGCTTATATGAAATACTCCTCTGTTTTGGGCAAACTTTATAGCGTTGGAAAGCTTATTCCAATACCTACACATAAAACTATTTACGGGATACTTCCGAACACCATAAACTTAATTTAACCCATACGCAAGTCTTTAGGACTCCATATAATCGCGACAAGTGTACGAAAAAATTTACGGGGTGTTAAAGAAATACTTGGATCGGGTTAGCTGACTATGTCTGTATGACTCTGTAACTTCTCTCGGTATACCAAGACCAGACAGATATAGAACATAGTCGCAGACACAATAGATACACCAAGGCAGACACAAACGGTTGTAGCACAAACGTATAAGAACCTGAACAAAGAATGACACACTCTTAATAAAGCAAAACATATACACATGTATCCTGATTCAACTTTTTGGTGACACTTACTTGGGAGAAAATACGCTCCAAACGAATAAATGATTTCTCATTAGCAGCAACACAATTGTGTAAGCTACCAAAAGAATGGAATTCAAACCCAACGGAACCAGACAAGGAAAACCAAGTGTCCTCTTGAGCAACGAGTCAATGTTGCCATCCTGGGAAATTATGAAACCGCTTGTGTCCTTCACAGAATTGTACATCACCATGCTAAGGAGGTATAACATTGGTGAAGCATATGTAATGATGAACATTAAGACGCCAGAAAGTACAGTTGAGTGGTCCAAGACACCCTGGCAATCAAATAAACGGGGAACATCAGATTCTATATGGATATTTCCAGTATGAAGCATACAGAAACTTTAGCATGAAACACACTACTAGTGATTTTTGTGCAAGAGACTTACAATGAAAGCCCCAGCAACATCGATTGTAGC
This sequence comes from Capsicum baccatum var. pendulum, assembly GCA_030864225.1. Classification (NCBI taxonomy): domain Eukaryota; kingdom Viridiplantae; phylum Streptophyta; class Magnoliopsida; order Solanales; family Solanaceae; genus Capsicum; species Capsicum baccatum. Next base: position 262,603,795 of record CM061561.1, on the reverse strand, counting down.
TAGGGTGTTGGTGTTGCCGAGACCAAAATGGCCTGCCATTCCCATATAATAAAGTGCAGCTACCTGACACGGGAAAAGGAGAAAAATAAGACTTGTGAAACTATGGAGTTGATGTTACCATCAACTGAGGAAAGGATATCTTTCCTGCATTAGTACAAAAACAAACCGAGAATGAACGAGCACCCAAGGGTGTGGCCTAGTGGACTCGTGGGAGGTAGCAGGTATCTAGTGGATTTAGTCGAGGTGCACAAAAGCTGGTCCGGAAACCATGGATTTCAAAAAACAAATTGAGGATGAATGAAGATATTAGTTGAATTTCGTAGTATGGAGACTACAAGCATCATCGTGGTCATTTTCATCAAATGAAATTTGCTGCCTTCTTTTCTCTCCTTTTTTTTCTTGTTGGGAAATATTTTATTTGGTAATATTGAGTGTTGCTTTGCTTTCTTTTCTTTTAGGCATATGGTCATTTTCATCAAATGAAGATGCTTATTTTAAGAACAAGTTAGGTCATCTAGGACATTACAACTTGCTCGTGTATTTCAAAGACATGGACATGGTAAATTTTTAAAAAAAGAAACATAGAATCAAAAGAACTTGGATAAATACTTAAAAGATCCGACTGACCTCAACAAACTGCCTGAGATGCTGGTTGGAACCAGAAAAATACCAAACGCTAGCTAGTACTTGCAGGAAGAGAAATAGTACAGGCATTGAGTTCACGGACTGCTGCAACAATAGCTGTAAAAGCGACCAATAATATACGTAACACAAGCCAATCACATATGCAGAATCCTTAAAACATAAACCCCAAGCCTTTCTTTGCACATCATCCACAGAACGCGTACGATTTGGGAAAGGTATATACCGTGGCACAGCAACAAGAATAGCCGTTGAACAGAAACCTAGAACTGCATAAATTATTTGCGCCATTAAAGTAGCATCATAACTACCTGTACTGAACGCAACATCTTGATATTTAGTGATATAATGTAAAACCAACCACCCTGGGAACAAGTGCATCAAGGAAATCACGGTCATAAAATTCTTTTTTGACCGTCGGGACCACATAAGAGAAACTAAGCTAATGTTGATTAGGATGATCACTGAAACCAACTGGAACAACTTTATGTAAGTGATTCCCATTTGCTCTAACCATTTTGAAATGTCGGGAAGATTAGTCCAATTAACACCACCTTGATGCCATCCTCTCAAAATTCTCCCAGAAATGAGAATCACAAGAATTGAGCAAATCTGGATATAGTTATTCGTCTTTGAACCCACAGTAGCACTTGTATTTTTCTCTGTCCTCGTTACAATATGCTGCATTAGTTTTCGGAAAGATAGCAAATGTCATGAAATGCCATATGTACTGCTCTTCCTCCACCAGAGAACTGGATCCCATGCTTATGACGACAACAACTATTACCACAAGAATAAAAATATCATCCAAATGCCACCTGCTCAGGTCATTATTGACACTTGAAAACTGGTTATTCTGCTCAGAGAAAACTTGCTTTCCTAGAAGAAACAGAAGTCTCAGCAGTATCAAACATGAAACGATCATAGCTGCTACTCCAAATATAAGTCGGCCAATAGGTTTCTGAAAAACGTTGAATAAAAATTATTAAAATATTGCAAAAAGGTAATAATATTGGAGAATTTAAAATCATGGGACGTTCTGCTCTATTACTTTCTAGAAATGCAAAAGAAAACTTTTATAAGATTTACTCACGTCCGTTGCTCTATGAGATGGCCACTCACTCGCAGTTCTTAAGAAATCATGATACGCCACAACAGTGCTATGACAATTGTCCTCACAAGCAGATCTACACAAAATATGAGGAGAAAGCAACACAAGAATTAGCATTTCTCCGAATAAAAGTTCTGAGGAAAAATTTGTCAAATTGGTGATTACATACCGTCAACCACCTTTTCTCTTCCCTAGATTTCCAAGATCTGTGAAGCTCTGCAGCCCTCATAAACAAACAACAAAAGTTCTCTTCCATACTACTGTAACCTCTTGTCCTTTCGGATTTATCATCCCAGAAGCTATCGCATAAGAAGTTTTCACATACTAAACTAGGTAATTGCGCTTGAAGTAGCCTAAGCAATTGCCAGGAATTCAACTCCAACAACCTGAGTTGTTGGTCAACTGAAATACTTGAAGAAATGAAAGAGGAACATGACTAACTTTATAACGGCATATATAGTTCAAAAAGACTAAATACATGATTTGACAAGATGGTCACAAAAAAATGACAGGACCAAAACTAATATATCTAGATTACTCTGTATGCTGCTAGTTATGTATTCCAATTCACAGAAAGCGCGCTGTCACAACATAACCGAATCAGGATATTCATTTGAGCCTAATTCTAACTTGTCAGACTTGAGCTCCAAGACTAGTGAGAATTCCAACCATTCCCATTTGCCTGAGCCTAGCCAAGGTGCTCCAACGACAAGTTGTCAAGAGTCAAAGTACAACATCAATATTTAGACTTCATAATACTGGAAATGCATATTTCAGTTTGTTCCGTGGTGAAGCCCATTTTACTCTGAAGAACATTACTCCCAAATGAACTGGCAGCCACTCTCATGAGCCATCAAGGACAAATCTCAATCTAGACTTAATTAAGACCCCAAAAATTGTCCATTCTAGTTCCAGCGTTAAATAAAAGAGTTGGCAAACTCTAAAAGTGACGTTTTTTTTTCGTGGGAAACTGCATAGAGCAGTCCTCAGTTCCCTTTTCTAGTCAAAAATCAAGATAACAGCCATTGATAATTCCCGGAACCACAAGGCATATGTATAAACTGGAATTCTTTGAAAACCTTCAAAAATTGTGAAGAACATAGGAGAAGCAACCCATGTGAAATTGAATTACATCATTATCAATCAAACTCGATTAAGTTGCCTTTTAACTCCCATGATTAAACACTATAGATTTGTGCCATCTCAACATCACAACTCAATCAACAACAGCTAAGAAAAATGCAGTTGGAGTATATTAAATAAGCATAGAACCAATATAGTAAAGTGGAAACCTTTCAGAAATCTTGACTAGTAATTGGATGAATTACAGGTGACTTGAACAACTGTGCTTGCTCTGTGCAAGTAACTTTCTTATTTATTGTTCTCATACACAGAAAAACCAAGATGAAGAAAAACACAGAATTCAATTCCTAGCCCATGTCTCACTTGTGGATGCAGGCTCCACAGATTCTCCTATCCATGTCGTCAAAGGCGCGCTTAGGCCCTGAAGCGAGGCACAAAACGTTTTGAGCGCTTCGCCTTGCTTAATGTGTGGTTCAGTGTCGTCATCAAGGTCTAAGACATACTTTCCCCAGCCAATGAGCCTCTTCTGAAGAGGCAACGCTAAACAATTGATATTTCAATTTATCATAATTTTTTTCAATATCTTGGTTCATACATTTGGCATTCATGCCTATAATTATTAGCCTTGGACTAAAATGTATGTTTGTACTTCTTCTTCCTTTGCTTCTTTTTTCACTAAAGCCCACGCTTTATTTGCGCTTTCCACTTAAAGCCCAAGGGACCTTAGAGAATATTTGGTGCTTTTTGCTTTTGATAACAGTCTCCTACTTAGATAGTCACATCACTATGTAATACATATTCTGACAATTGTCCTTCACAATTATCACCAGAATATCAACATTCTATATAGCTCAGAATTAACAATATAAGCTACCAAATCAGACCTGTGAATGATTTGAAAGTTTCTGGCATCAACATTGTTCTTTGGTATCGGACCACCAAAAAGAAGAGCTAATGTTGAAGCAAGGTCTACCTGAAACACCAGATTTATGAATAATTAATGAATAAATGAATAAGCTGATGATTGAACCAATCTTATCAGTGTGGCAACTACTATGAAAGATACTTTTAAAAAATAAAATAAAAACCTCCTACAACATTCAATTAAGGCTATGGCAAAAAGCCACTAGTTATGAACTTACTTTTAGTGACACTCATATTTCAAGTTTTATTTCGAAAGAACTTCAGACCAAACTTATTCTAGAAACTCTTTATTCCGATTTTTATTTTGAAAAGCCAATATTGCATGGTTATGTATTAACTCCCATGCAGAACATGGGTGAAACACTAGCTATATGTAGAGACTTTCAGCCAATTTGGCTGTTTCTTTTTAAAGCACACTAATTAGAATGGAGGTACTGCGCAAGATCTGATTCATGTACAACATGATACGTAGGCAACCTACTGTTGGGTTCGATCTAATCATTTTGTTTCGTTGTTTTTCATTATTTTTTCCTCTTTTAAAGAAAAACAAAAGCCATAAAGAATCATAAAATAAAGGTAGATAACGAGAGAAAGGAAAAGAACAGAGATGGATAAAATAATAATAATAATAATTATAATTATAATTATTATTATTATTATTATTATAATAATAATAATAAGTGTAGACAAAAATCAGGATGATGTTAAAATGGTCTCGCTACCCTCAAAAGCTGGTAGAAATGAACATGAATTTAGGACAATTTTACCAATGTGATTCCCATGCTTGTTGTGTGCCTCATACCTAATGGATGTCGTCTTTGATGAGAATGTTCTTTCAGATAACAGTGGTAGGTTTGCAGAACTCTGGCTAGTCACCCATACTTCACTAGATCCAAAGCAAAGTTCGCCATGACTAGCAGGAAGATTGAAAATTCGCTCATTGACCCAGATCAGGATCATAGGGAAGAAAGTTCAGAACACAATGATGAGGTAGTAAGGCTCAGGCAACAATTGATAGATTTACAGCTGGCATGGGCCAGCGGAATGCCTCCTCCTCCGCTCCATGAAGGTCTTGGGAATATCTCTAACTGCCCACCGCTCTCTCAGGCGCAATTCTCTGCTCCTACTGAGTCACCTGAGCATGCGCCAGGATTCACTCCACGACATTATTATCCTGGCAGTTCTGGTGTGCCCTTGGCAGCTCCCCAATCAAGCCCAGCTGCTCAGCCAGAGCCACCACTCACACCGGTATTCGTGGATCCGCCACCACAAGAAACTCCCATATATGTTGTGTGTCCCACAATGAGGCTTCCTAGGTCTGCCAGTGAGCCAGTACTGAAGGTTTCAGATAGTCAGTATTATGCCCCGGAGCCTACTTTGCAAATGAATGAAACGTATGGGTACACTCAGCCACTTGCATTTCCATTTGATACGGATAAACCTGTCGCAGCAGAGGAACAGGATATCATAGCCCGGAAATTGAAAAGTTTAGAACAGGCTATGAGGAATTTGCAAGGAATCGGAGATTATAGGAGTGTTTCCTATAAATATCTTTGCATGTTCCCAGACATCAACCTTTCCCTCGGTTTTAAGATGCCTAAGTTTGAGAAGTATGCAGGACACGGTGATCCCGTGGCACACTTAAGACGTTATTACAACCAGTTGAGGGCTACAGGAGGAAGGGAAGAGTTGCTCATGACCTTCTTTGGCGAGAGTCTTTCTGATCTGGCCTCAGAATGGTTTATCGATCGAGATATCGATAAATGGAATAGCTGGGATGACTTAGCTTCTGAATTTGTTCAATATTTTCAGTATAACATCAACCTGATTCCAGATGAAAAATCCTTGGTCAACATGAAGAAAAATAGCACTGAAGGTTTTAGGGAATACGCGATAAGGTGGCGTGAACAGGACGGCAAGGTAAAGCCTCCAATGAAAGAAAGTAAGTTGGTAGAAGTTTTCATTCAGGCACAGGATGAGACCTATTTTCAACATTTACTTTCGTCAATGGGAAAATCTTTTATGGAAGTACTCAAAATGGGGAAGATAATAGAGGACGGAATTAAGACCGGCCGAATAGTGAGTTTTGCCACATTAAAAGCCACTACACAAGCGATTCAAGGTGGATCTGGCGCATTTAGAGGTAAAAAGAAGAAAGAGGATGTGGTGACTGTCGTAGCTGGAACCCATTTCTATCCCAAAAGACCACCTCGCCCCTATCCCCAATCCCAAGACCAAGTCTACGCCCAAGCTCTATATATTCCTCCCCACCATTACTACCCTCCACAAAACCCTTTATATTCTATTCTACCACCCCCGTACCCAGTATATAGCGCACAACCATATGCCTAAACCCCTTCTTACCTTCTGTGGCACGCGCAAGCTCCACAAAATCACTCATTCGCTCCACCAAATTACCAAAACCCCTCCAGACCCAGTTTTTAGCCTAGGCCTGAGTATAAGAATGAGAAGGCAGTCAAAAATCAATTCATACCTCTTGGGGAGTCATATGCTAGCTTGTTTGATAGGTTGAGAAAGTTGAAGGTTTTAAGCCCAATTCAAGGAAGGCTTTCAAATCCACCGCCGAGGAATCTCGATTATTCTTTAAGGTGTGCGTACTGTTCTGATATGCCAGGCCATGATATCGAGAAATGCTGGCATTTAAAGAGAGCTGTCCAAGATTTAATTGACACAAATCAGATGTTGGTCCAGGCCCCGAAGGGTCCAAACATTAACCAGAATCCACTGCCAACCCATGCTGAAGCCAATATGTTAGAATTGACATATGATGGGAAGGAGTCTTCGAGGGGTTATAAGCCTATTGTCAAGATACAGACCATTGAGGAGAAATCGGTGAATGTAGAAGAGTCTTTGAAAGCAATGTCATTGAAATGGGAAGGAATAAGAGGAGATAAAGCCCAAGAAATCACAAAGAAACCCCTGGTCACAGTACAAGGCGCCAAAAGGTATGTTTATTTAAGCCAGGATAAACCTAAGTTAACAGTGGTGGGAGCTCTGAGTCATCCTATCTTGACAGTGAAAGGAGCACTGGCAGCTCCTATTATCCTCAAACTGGTGACCCAATCTCTGATAGTTGATATGAAAAGGGTTCCCTAGAATTATGGGCGGACTATGATGACCTATCACGGGAAAGAAGTAGTGGAAGATGTAGATGAGGTAGGGGGTTTGACTAGGTCAGGAAGATGCTTCGTGCCTGAAAGCTTAAGAAAGTCCAAGCCAACGGTGAGTTGACCGTCATTTATCAAAAAGCCTATCACCGAAGAAAAAGCCGAAGAATTTTTGAAAAAGATGAAATTGCTAGAGTATTCAATATTAGACCAGTTGAAGAAAACCCCTGCGCAAATTTCCCTTTTATCTTTGTTGTTGCACTCCAAGGAGCATCGTGATGTTTTACTGAAGGTATTAAATGAAGCATATGTTCCTAGGGAGATTACAATCAACCAACTTGAGAAAATGGTTGGAAAAATCTTTGAGGCCAATCGGATCAGCTTTTCTGACGATTAATTGCCTGTTGAAGGTACAGGGCATAACAAAGGCCTTTACATTACAGTGAAGTATGAAGATTTCTACGTCACTCATGTTATGATTGATGGAGGTTCAGGTGCAAATATTTGCCCTATTTCTACTTTTCAAAAGTTGAATATTGGTGCTGACAGGATCAGGCCCAACAATGTATGTGTTAGGGATTTCGATGGTGCAAAATCAAATTCCATTGGCGAAATAGAACTAATGTTGACCATAGGGCCTATTGAGTTCGCCATAGAGTTTCAAGTATTGAATGTAGACTCCTCTTACAATCTGTTGTTGGGAAGGCCGTCGATCCACAAGGCCAAGGCGGTTGCATCTACACTGCACCAAATGATTAAGTTTGAGCATGACAGGCAAGAAGTGGTTATTCACGGTGAAGGAGATTTGCCCCCCGGCGAAGATTCTCCCTTGTCTCTTATTAAAGCAAATAACATAGAGGAGACGTTCGTCTATCAAATTTTTGATATAGTGCCAGTGAATCGTATCCTTGAATAGCAGGCTATACCGGGACCACAATTGTCTTCTGCTTCTATAATGATGGTGAGTGAACTTTGGAAATACGGATTTGAGCCAGGAAAGGGTTTGGGAGCATCTCTGCACGGTATAGCTTGTCCTATATGTCCGAGTGAGAACATGGGCATGTTTGGTCTGGGATTTAAGCCTACAGCTGAAGATCTAAAGAAATCCAAGGGAAAGAAAAAGGAAATATGGTCACTCCCTTGCCCAATGCCACTACTCAGTGAATCATTTGTTAAGAGCGGTGTCCCGAAGCATGTAGAATTTGAAGTTAAATTGGTTGATGACTGCTAGAACCCTTTTATTAATGTTGATATGGTTGAATCAGGAGAAGGTACCAATATGGAAGACGTGTAATTCATAGGTCCAGCTGTCCGGCTCAATAATTGGGAAGTCACTCCTCTCCCCGCCAAGAGGGAGTTTTGGTAGTTTATTTTGTTTTTCTTTCTGTTTATCATAACTCCTTGTACAAAAAACACTGTGTGAGCTGCTATATATCAACGAAAATCTCCGAGAGTCTTTTTTCCTATGAAATTGGTTTCATCCAAATCCAATGTCTGAGTAAGGAGCTATACCCGTTTTACTACAGCCTATCAAAAAAAAAACAGAATTGTGGGATAGATTTTTGGGTCAACTTGGAAGAACTGGGTGGTATAATTTATATGAAAATGAAAGCCCTTTGAATTATATTTCCAATGCAATTGGTTTCACCCAAATCCGATACCGGAGCAAAGAGTTATGATCGATTTACTCCAGCCTGTCAAAACTGTCCACTGGGGACAGATTTGGATTTCTTTAAATTTTTAGGGCAAAATGGTCATTTCCTATTACATCTTGGACGAAAATTGGTCTTTATAAACATACACTTAGCCTCATATATATCATATATCATCCAATTATTAAGAGAAGGTGAAACCTTAGCCTAATTTCAACTTCAAATATTTTGTGATTCAACCGTAGAAAATTCGAATTGGTTCCGTAGTTGTGTTCACCATCTCGAAAGCTTCGAGAAGCACCCCATGGTTATGTAAGGAGGATTATAAATACAAGAGTTCATTGTTAAGGTATGAATATTGTTTATTCTTGATTCTTATCCATGAATAAGTATTGATAATGGATTATGAGTATTGTCTTGATGTTGGAAGATAACTAGAAACATAGTTATGAATTGTTTTGTATAAATTGTTAGTAGTAAATTATGGAAGTTGTTGTATTGGATTATGGAGGATGAATTGTGGTGATATATCATTATATTAGTGGTTATGTATGCCTAGTGATCATGTTGGTATTGGATGGTGATTAAGAAGGGAAATAAAGGCTAAGAGTGATGTTGAGGGATATTTCATGAAAATGCATGATATGTGAATGTAATAAGAGTATAAGAGGATGTATGCAGTACTCTTATTGATGAGTCAAAGGATTACTTCCTAGACATTATTTGGTGAAGTTAATACCTAAATGGTAAGGTTTGGTTGCTAATACTAGTTTGCCACAAATGACTTATTGTAGATATGTAACACCCCGTAAATTTTTTCGTACACTTATCGCGATTATATGGAGTCCTAAAGACTTGCGTATGGGTTAAATTAAGTTTATGGTGTTCGGAAGTATCCCGTCAATAGTTGTATGTATAGATATTGGAATAAGCTTTCCAACGATATAAAGTTTGCCCAAAATAGAGGAGTATTTCATATAAGCGAGCACATTCGAAATTTCAAAACGGTGGCCGGGAAGCCTGTGAACAGTAATTCTGCAGGAAAATTACTGCAGCTAGGCAATCCAACTTTAGACGATCATAACTCTTTGTACAAAAAGAACTGTGTGAGATGCTATATATAGACGAAAATATCCGAGAGTCTTCTTTCCGGTGAAATTCGTTTCATCCAAATCCAATGTCTAAGTAAGTAGCTATACCCGTTTTACTACAGCCTATAAAAAAAAAACAGAATTGTGGGACAGATTTTTGGGTCACCTTTAAACGACCATAACTCCTTGTAAAGCAAGAACTGGGTGGTATACTTTATAAGAAAATGAAATCCCTTTGAATTATATTTCCAATGCAATTGGTTTCACCCAAATACAATACCGGAGCAAAGAGTTATGATCGATTTACTCCAGCCTGTCAAAACTGTCCACTGGGGACAGATTCGGGATTTATTTCAATTTTTAGGGCACAATGGTCATTTTCTATTACCTTTGGACGAAAATTGGTTTTAAAAACCTGCACTTAGCCTCATATATCAGATATCATCCAATTATTAAGAGAAGTTGAAACCCTAGCCTAATTTCAACTTCAAATATTTTGTGATTCAACCGTAGAAAATTCGAATTGGTTCCGTAGTTGTGTTCACCATCTCGAAAGCTTCGAGAAGCACCCCATGATTATGTAAGAAGGATTCTAAATACAAGAGTTCATTGTTAAGGTATGAATATTGTTTATTCTTGATTCTTATCCATGAATAAGTATTGATAAAGGATTATGAGTATTGTCTTGATGTTGGAAGATAACTAGAAACATAGTTATGAATTGTTGTGTATAAATTGTTAGTAGTAAATTATGGAAGTTGTTGTATTGGATTATGGAGGATGAATTGTGGTGATATATCATTATATTAGTGGTTATGTATGCCTAGTGATCATGTTGGTATTGGATGGTGATTAAGAAGGCAAATAAAGTCTAAGAGTGATGTTGAGGGATATTTCATGAAAATGCATGATATGTGAATGTAATAAGAGTATAAGAGGATGTATGTAGTACTCTTATTGATGAGCTAAAGGATTACTTCCTAGACATTATTTGGTGAAGTTAATACCTAAATGGTAAGGTTTGGTTGCTAATACTATTTTGCCACAAATGACTTATTGTAGATAAGTGTTCGAAGAGTACGGGAAGTCACTTGTATTGAAGTGGTTATATCAAGGTATGTAAAACATACTCTATCTAATCTTTGGCATGAATAATGACCCATGGCACTCTCAAGTAAGCTTCCAACATTGTCCTACGACACATGACACGTAATAACATCATATGATCTTCGACACTACCAATTGAACTTGTTTTCACTTTTAAGATGTCCGGCTAGTCAAAAAATGTCCATATACTATTGTTGACTCCGAAATGGTTTAATGAGGTATCCATGATTCTCTACTTCATTTTCATGATATTGATTACCTATTTACATGTTTTTCCTATTAAGGTATCATGGTTTCAAGTTCCATAAAGTGTGACCACAAAGTAACCAATCTTAAAGATTAATTGAATTAATAAATGGAATGTCTTTATTTTAAATTGATGATATGATGTATTGTATTAGTACCACTGATCAGTTGGCCATTGTATTATAAAGATTATGTATATATGCTATTCCAGGAGTGGTCCCTTATGTATTGTATTAGTACCACTGATCAGTTGGCCATTGTATGACATAGGTTATGTATTGATAAGGATTATGGGAAGTAATGATATGAAAGTAATGTGCAGGTATCCCATCAGTTCTTTTAAGTGTGGTCTACTCATACTGTTTATTCATTGGTATCTGGGTTCTGTTGATCTTTTGTATCTCATCTTGATACTTACTGCCTTACATACTCAGTACATATTTCCGTATTGACGTCCCTCACGGGGGACCTGTATTCATGCCTGCAGGAACAGGTACTTCAGGTCGTACACCTCCGCAGTAAGAGCCAGGACATTCTGTTGTTAGTGGTGAGCTCCAGTTGTTTCGGGGCATCCCAAGTCGTCTCTATATGTACTTTTGGTATTTGTATAAAATTCTTTTGTGGGCGGGAGTTTGTCCCGACCCCAACTCAGTTGTGTATCTATGTAGAGGCTTTTATAGACATATTGTACAGCCATAGGAGTGTTTGGTTGATAGACGTGATGGCTCTGACGGCCAATTACTGTTCATATATATATTTATGCGTGTCTGCTGGGCTGATACAGGTACTGTTTTCTTCTATTTACAACGAAGTGCTGCCCAAATTTCTAATTTTCATAAGTAATGTAAATGTGAAAGTATAGGTTATGAACGGGTTCTCCCGGGCCTCCTCGGCTACGGGTGCCAGTCTGCTCCAATGGGATTTGGGGTATGACAAGATAAGTGTTCGAAGAGTACGGGAAGTCAAGTTGGACTTGTATTGAAGTGGTTATATCAAGGTATGTAAGACATACTCTATCTAATCTTTGGCATGAGTAATGACCCATGGCACTCTCAAGTAGGACTCCAACATTGTCCTACGACACATGCCACATAATAACATCATATGATCTTCGACACTACCAATTGAACTTGTTTTCACTTTTAAGATGTCCGGCTAGTCAAAAAAATGTCCATATACCATTGTTGACTCCGAAATGGTTTAATGAGGTATCCATGATTCTCTACTTCATTTTCATGATATTGATTACCTATTTACATGTTTTTCCTATTGAGGTATCATGGTTTCAAGTTCCATAAGGTGTGACCACAAAGTAACCAATCTCAAAGATTAATTGAATTAAGAAATGGAATGTCTTTATTTTAAATTGATGATATGATGTATTGTATTAGTACCACTGATCAGTTGGCCATTGTATTATAAAGATTATGTATATATGCTATTCCAGGGGTGGTCCCTGATGTATTGTATTAGTACCACTGATCAGTTGGCTATTGTATGACATATGTTATGTATTGATAAGGATTACGGGAAGTAATGATGTGAAAGTAATGTGCAGGTATCCCATCAGCTCTTTTAAGTGTGGTCTACTCATACTGTTTATTCACTGGTATCTGGGTTCTGTTGATCTTTTGTATCTCATCTTGATACTCACTACCTTACATACTCAGTACATATTTCCATACTGACGTCCCTCACAGGAGACCTGTATTCATGCTTGCAGGAACAGGTACTTCTGGTCGTACACCTCCGCAGTAAGAGATAGGACATTCTGTTGTTAGTGGTGAGCTCCAGTTATTTCGGGGCATCCCAAGTCGTATCTATATGTACTTTTGGTATTTGTATAAAAGTCTTTTGTGGGCGGGAGTTTGTCCCGACCCCAACTCAGTTGTGTATCTATGTAGAGGCTTTTGTAGACATATTGTACAGCCATAGGAGTGTTTGGTTGATAAACGTGATGGCTCTGATGGCCAATTACTGTTCATATATATATTTATGCGTGTCTGCTGGGCTGATACAGGTACTGTTTTCTTCTATTTACAACGAAGTGCTGCCCAAATTTCTAATTTTCATAAGTAATGCAAATGTGAAAGTATAGGTTATGAACGGGTTCTCCCGGGGCTCCTTGGATACGGGTGCCAGTCCGCTCCAATGGGATTTGGGGTATGACAGAAGTGGTATCAGAGAAGTTCGTCCTAGTGAGTCTACAAAGTCGTGTCTACGTAGAATCTTGTTTATCGGTGTGTTGTGCACCACATCTATAAACAGGAGGCTATTAGACATTTAGGGATTGTTTCCACTCTCTATTTCTTAGATCATGCAATAGAGCCCATATTGGAGAAAAAGTCATAATCGATCGCTTAATCCAATTATTTTTTTTTTATTTATTATAGTAACGATGCCGGTTACAAGGAGAAAGAATAAGTGGAAGCGAGTAAATGTAGTGGCCGGAGAAGGTACTAGTAAGTCACCACCGGCACAAGCTGAACAAAGTGAGTCTCAAGCTGAGCATATATCAGGAGCTTCTTCTCCTCCGGAAGGGCCATCTATTAATGTTGTTGATAGAGATTTGAGGGATGCAGTACAACTTCTGATGCGTATAGTTGCCGATCAAGTTCAAGGGCAAGTTGTTCCTACCACGGGTTCTAGTGGTACGGATAGAGCAGCTAGCCTTCGGACACAGGATTTTCTGAAATGGATCCTCCTACTTTTACCGAATCAGATATTAACGAAGACCCGCAAGACTTTGTCGATCAAACCCAAAGGACTCTAGTTGTTATGCACATATCCGGTAAAGAGATGGTTGAGCTAGCAGCATATAGACTGAAAGGAAAGGCTATATTGTGGTACGAGGATTGGAAATGATCTAGGGGTATTGATGCACCTCCAACTACGTAGGGAGAGTTCAAAGATGCATTTATTGATCATTATCTTCCATTTGAGACTCATCAGGCCCGTGCAGATCAATTCTTAAATCTTCGTTAGGGTAATATGAGTGTAAGGGAGTATAGTCTCCAATTTAACTCCTTGTCTCGATATGCTTCTAATGTGGTAGCTGCTATGGATGACAGAGTTCATCACTATGTGGATAGATTGGAACCATACTTGGTTAGAGATTGTACCATTGCTGCTTTCAACAAGGACATGGATATAGCGAGGATACAAGCTTTCGCTCAGAAGATGGAAGATCAGAGGCAAAGAAGAAGAACCCAGGAATCAGAAAAAGGATATTCTAAGCGAGCTAGAACTATAGGGCAGTTTATGGCATCTCAGGGAGGTTTTAGGCCTTCGTTCTCTCATAGATTGCCTAGCCCATTATCTTCTTATCCTGCAATTAGTGCTCCACCGCAATTTCAAAGGTTTAGAGGTAATCAGTTTGGGCAAAGCAGTGAAAATCAGAGTTCGCGAACAGTGGGGTATCAAGGGCAAGGGAGTATGAGTCAATTGAGGCCTCCACGACACCCGTGCCCCATATGTATAAGATTTCACTTTGGCGAATGTCGGCTTGGAACGAACAATTGCTTTTGGTGCGGTAAGCCGGGGCATATGGCTAGAGATTGCCCACGCAGGACCACAGGTGGTATAACACGACCTACCGGATCAGCTGTTGCGTCATCATCGGTGCCTCCTTTGAGTAGGGGTACACAACCTATGGGTCACGGTAGAGGTGATAGAGGGGCATCTAGTTCTATCGGAGCTCAGAACCGTGTGTATGCCCTAGCAGATCGGCAGAATTTAGAGGCTTCTCCAGACGTGGTTATAGGTACGTTGTCCATCTTTGCATTTGATGTGTATGCCTTAATTGATCCTGGTTCTACATTATCGTATGCTACTCCTTTGGTTGCGGGAAGGTTCGGAAGAACACCCGAATTATTAGCCAAGCCATTTGAAGTATCAACACTAGTGGGGGAATCTCTTATATCTAGGAATGTTTATCGAAATTGTGTTGTGAATATTTGTGGTCGTGATAGGATGGCCAATCTTGTTGAGTTAGAAATGGTAGATTTTGATGTTATTATGGGTATGGATTGGTTAGCGTCTTGTTATGCTACAGTAGATTGCCGTTCTAATAAAGTATATTTCCATTTCCCAAATGAGGCAGTCCTTGAATGGAAGGGTAATGTTAGCGCTCCGAGAGGTAGATTTATTTCTTACTTTAAGGCAAGGAAAATGATTTCCAAGGGGTACATATACCATTTGGTTAGAGTAAGGGATACAGAGGCAGAGCCGCCAACTTTTCAGACCGTTCCGGTTGTGAATGAATTTCCTGATGTATTTCCTGAAGAACTACCAGGTTTACCTCCTGAACAAGAAGTGGAGTTTGGTATTGATATGTTTCCAGACACACCGCCAATCTCAATTCCTCCTTATAGAATGGCACCAGCAGAGTTGCGAGAATTGAAAGAGCAACTGAAAGATTTGCTAGAGAAGGGATTCATCAGGCCTAGTATGTCCCCTTGACGAGCACCAGTATTGTTTGTGCATAAGAAAGATGGTTCGCTGAGGATGTGTATTGATTATCGGCAATTGAATAAGGTGACTATCAAGAATAAATACCCTCTTCCCCGAATTGATGATTTATTTGACCAGTTGCAGGGTGCCCAGTGTTTTTCCAAGATTGACTTGAGATCAGGCTATCATCAAGTGAGAGTCAAGGATAAAGATATACCCAAGACAGCTTTTCGAACACGGTATGGTCATTATGAATTCCTGGTTATGTCATTCGGGCTGACAAATGCACCCGCAGTTTTTATGGATCTGATGAATAGGCTGTTTAAGCCGTTTCTAGGTGTGTTCGTGATAGTTTTCATAGATGATATTCTGGTCTACTCTAGATCAGAAGAGGACCATGTTAATCACTTAAGGCAGGCATTGCAGATTCTTCGTGATCGTAAGATGTATGCGAAGTTTTCTAAATGTGAGTTTTGGCTCAAGTCAGTGGCATTTTTGGGCCATATTGTATCCAGTGAAGGCATAAAAGTTGACACTCAGAAGATTGAGGCTGTGAAGAATTGGCCAAGACCCACGACGCCTACGGAGATTCATACTTTCTTCGGGTTGGTAGGTTATTATAGAAGGTTTGTTCAAGGTTTTTCTTCTATTTCTACACCCTTGACTAAGTTGACGCATAAAGCATCCAAGTTTCAATGGAATGATGGCTGTGAAAAGAGTTTCCAAGATCTGAAGAGCAAGTTGACTTCTACACCGGTATTGGTACTTCCTGAAGGCACAGAAGGGTATGCAGTGTACTGTGATGCTTCAAGAATTGGCTTAGGATGCGAATTAATGCAACATGGTAGAGTAATAGCCTATGGCTCTAGACAGTTGCGACCACATGAGAGGAATTATCCCACACATGATCTTGAGCTAGCTGCAGTTGTATTTGCTTTGAAGATAGGGCGCCACTACTTATATGGGGTTCATGTTGACATATATACCGATCATAAGAGCCTGCAATATATCTTCAGTCAGAAAGATCTAAACATGAGGCAGTGGAGATGGCTTGAATTGTTGAAAGATTACGATGTTGATATCTTATATCATACAGGGAAATCGAATGTGGTACCGGATGCACTGAGTCGTAAGTGTAAAATGGCATATATAGAAAAGCAGGGGATGATTAAGGATCTTCACTAACTAGCTAATTTGGGAGTTTGACTTCTCGAAACTCCAGATGAAGAGGTTATTATACGTAATGCAGCGGAATCTTCATTGATAGCTGAAGTGAAAGAGAAGCAGTATGCAGATCCAATTTTATTGCAGCTTAAGGAGGATG
Source organism: Capsicum baccatum var. pendulum (assembly GCA_030864225.1). NCBI lineage: Eukaryota > Viridiplantae > Streptophyta > Magnoliopsida > Solanales > Solanaceae > Capsicum > Capsicum baccatum. The sequence continues at coordinate 262,587,035 of CM061561.1, read as the reverse complement.
TGCAGAGTGGCACGACAAAGGAATTTAAGCTTACGCGAGAAGGAGTGCTTCAGTGTCAGAATCGCTTATGTGTACCTGATGTAGCTGAGCTAAGAAAGAGAATTATGACAGAAGCACACTGTTCAAGGTATTCCAGCCATCCAGGGTCGACTAAGATGTATCAAGATTTGAAAGAAATATATTGGTGGAATGACATGAAGAAGAATATTGCTGAATTTGTAGCTGAATGTCCGAATTGTCAAAGAGTCAAAGTAGAACACCAGAAACCCGGTGGTTACATGCAATGTATAGATCTTCCAGTCTGGAAGTGGGACAAGATCAATAGGGATTTCATCACGGGTTTGCCTCGTACATATCGGAAGTTTGATTCCATATGGGTGATCATTGATAGTCTTACCAAATCTGCGCACTTCTTACCAGTTAAGACAACTTATACGGCGGAAGAGTATGCGAAGTTGTATATTAAGGAGATCGTTCGGTTACATGGAGTTCCAATTTCCATTATATCCGATCGAGGAGCCCAATTTACCGCGAATTTCTGGAAGTCTTTTCAAAGGAGTTTGGGGACACAAGTAAATCTAAGTACGGCTTTTCATCCTTAAACGGACGGACAAGCGGAACGTACCATCCAGACACTTGAAGATATGCTATGATCATGTGTATTAGATTTCAAAGGCAACTGGGATGATCACCTACCTCTTATCGAGTTTGCCTACAATAATAGCTATCATTCAAGTATCAAAATGGCACCATATGAAGCATTGTATGGAAGAAAGTGTAGATCGCCAATAGGATGGTTTGAAGCAGGTGATACGGTCTTGTTTGGACCGGATCTTGTTTATCAAGCAATGGAGAAGGTTAAAGTGATCCAACAACGGCTTGCAACAACTCAAAGTCGACACAAATCTTATGCGGATGTTGGAAGAAGAGGACTTGAGTTTTCTATTGACGATTGGGTATTCTTGAAAGTATCACCAATGAAAGAAGTGATGAGGTTTGGCAAGACAGGAAAGTTAAGTCCACTATACATAGGTCCGTACAAGATCATTCAAAGATTTGGACAAGTTGCCTATGAGTTAGAGCTACCTCAAGAGCTCTCAGCAGTTCATCCCGTATTTCATGTTTCGATGCTTCGCAAGTACATCAGAGATCCATCGCACATCACTACTACGGAAGATGTACAAGTTACAGAAGATCTCACTTTTGAAGAAATGCCTATTGCTATTCTTGATCGCCAAATTAAAAAGATAAGGAATAAAGAGATAGCATCGGTAAAAGTACTTTGGAGGAATCAACAAGTTGAGGATATCACATGGGAAGCCGAGGAAGCGATGCATATTAAGTACCCTTACCTATTCAACGATGAGGAGGAAGTTCATGAGACGGAAGAAGAACAATAACAAGTAAGTGTTTATTTTTATGCAAGTATGTTATGATGATGAATATGTTAATTGTAAGCTTGGACATGTCTTAATTGAGTAACTATTATAACATTCGAGGACAAATGTTCTTAAGGGGGGGAGAATGTAACACCCCGTAAATTTTTTCGTACACTTATCGCGATTATATGGAGTCCTAAAGGCTTGCGTATGGGTTAAATTAAGTTTATGGTGTTCGGAAGTATCCCATCAATATTTGTATGTGTAGGTATTGGAATAAGCTTTCCAACGATATAAAGTTTGCCCAAAATAGAGGAGTATTTCATATAAGCGAGCACATTCGAAATTTCAAAACGGTGGCCGGGAAGCCTGTGAACAGTAAATCTGCAGGAAAATTACTGCAGCTAGGCAATTATTTTTTTGGATCAACTTTAGACGATAATACCTCCTTGTACAAAAAGAACTGTGTGAGATGCTATATATAGACGAAAATCTACAAGAGTCTTCTTTCCGATGAAATTGGTTTCATCCATATCCAATGTCTGAGTAAGGAGCTATACCCGTTTTACAACAGCCTATCAAAAAAAAAACAGAATTGTGGGATAGATTTTTGGGTCAACTTTATACGATCATAACTCCTTGTACAGGAGGAACTGGGTGGTATACTTTATATGAAAATAAAATACCTTTGAATTATCTTTCAAATGCAATTGGTTTCACCCAAATCCGATACCGTAAAAAAGAGTTATGATCGATTTACTTCAGCCTGTCAAAACTGTCCACTGGGGACAGATTCGGATTTCTTTAAATTTTTAGGGCAAAATGGTCATTTCCTATTACATCTTGGACGAAAATTGGTCTTTATAAACATACAATTAGCCTCATATATATCATATATCATCCAATTATTAAGAGAAGGTGAAACCTTAGCCTAATTTCAACTTCAAATATTTTGTGATTCAACCGTAGAAAATTCGAATTGGTTCCGTAGTTGTGTTCACCATCTCGAAAGCTTCGAGAAACACCCCATGGTTATGTAAGGAGGATTATAAATACAAGAGTTCATTGTTAAGGTATGACTATTGTTTATTCTTGATTCTTATCCATGAATAAGTATTGATAAAGGATTATGAGTATTGTCTTGATGTTGGAAGATAACTAGAAACATAGTTATGAATTGTTTTGTATAAATTGTTAGTAGTAAATTATGGAAGTTGTTGTATTGGATTATGGAGGATGAATTGTGGTGATATATCATTATATTAGTGGTTATGTATGCCTAGTGATCATGTTGGTATTGGATGGTGATTAAGAAGGGAAATAAAGGCTAAGAGTGATGTTGAGGGATACTTCATGAAAATTCATGATATGTGAATGTAATAAGAGTATAAGAGGATGTATGTAGTACTCTTATTGTTGAGTCAAAGGATTACTTCCTAGACATTATTTGGTGAAGTTAATACCTAAATAGTAAGGTTTGGTGGCTAATACTAGTTGCCACAAATGACCTATTGTAGATAAGTGTTCGAATAATACGGGAAGTCACTTGTATTGAAGTGGTTATATCAAGGTATGTAAGACATACTCTATCTAATCTTTGGCATGAGTAATGACCCATGGTACTCTCAAGTAAGCTTCCAACATTGTCCTACGACACATGACACATAATAACATCATATGATCTTCGACACTACCAATTGAACTTGTTTTCACTTTTAAGATGTCCGGCTAGTCAAAAAAATGTCCATATACCATTGTTGACTCCGAAATGGTTTAATGAGGTATCCATGATTCTCTACTTCCTTTTCATGATATTGATTACCTATTTACATGTTTTTCCTATCGAGGTATCATGGTTTCACGTTCCATAAGGTGTGACCACAAAGTAACCAATCTCAAAGATTAATTGAATTAAGAAATGGAATGTCTTTATTTTAAATTGATGATATGATGTATTGTATTAGTACCACTGATCAGTTGGCCATTGTATTATAAAGATTATGTATATATGCTATTCCAGGAGTGGTCCCTGATGTATTGTATTAGTACCACTGATCAGTTGGTCATTGTATGACATATGTTATGTATTGATAAGGATTACGGGAAGTAATGATATGAAAGTAATGTGCAGGTATCCCATCAGTTCTTTTAAGTGTGGTCTACTCATACTGTTTATTCACTGGTATCTGGGTTCTGTTGATCTTTTGTATCTCATCTTGATACTCACTGCCTTACATACTCAGTACATATTTCTGTACTGACGTCCCTCACGGGGACCTGTATTCATGCCTGCAGGAACAGGTACTTCAGGTCGTACACCTCCGCAGTAAGAGCCAGGACATTCTGTTGTTAGTGGTGAGCTCCAGTTGTTTCGGGGCATCCCAAGTCGTTTCTATATGTATTTTTGGTATTTGTATAAAAGTCTTTTGTGGGCGGGAGTTTGTCCCGACCCTAACTCAGTTGTGTATCTATATAGAGGCTTTTATAGACATATTGTACAGCCATAGGAGTGTTTGGTTGATAGACGTAATGGCTCTGACGGCTAATTACTGTTCATATATATATTTATGCGTGTCTTCTGGGCTGATACAAGTACTGTTTTCTACTATTTACAACGAAGTGCTGCCCAAATTTCTAATTTTCATAAGTAATGGAAATGTGAAAGTATAGGTTATGAACGGGTTCTCCCGGGCCTCCTCGGCTACGGGTGCCAGTCCGCTCCAATGGGATTTGGGTGTATAACATGAATATAGGCTAGGTAGGTGAATTTAGGAATAAGTGTTTTCGTGGAATGTTTAGAATTGACAGCTTTGGTTGAATGTTGGAAATTCCTTGGAATGTTTGAAATTTTGTTGAATAATTTGATTTTCTCGCACTAAAAATGTATTCATTTGGTCGGGGAATACCACGAAGTATCTGTATATATTTATTTACCGGGGAATGCCCCGAGGTATCTTGTACCCGGAGGACGTTCGTGATGAAGGCCCGAGGCGTCGGGTAAAGCATAGGAGTAGTTTAGGATTAGATTAGAATAGAATAGGTTTACATTTTCGCATTTTTCATTTTTTTTCAGGACTGTATAATTGGACTAGACATTATATTTTGGATTTTTTTGTTTTGTTTGCTTGAGTGATTGTTTTTGTGTACTTTTGTGTGGTTTATGCATTTGTAATGTCAATTTAGCCGATACGCTCTGCCAAGCGACCGTGGTCAAACCACGGGATCAAGGGGGTGCCTAACACCTTCCCCTCGGTCAACAGAATTCCTTAGCCGGAATCTCTGTTCGCAAACCAGTATTAAAGAGTCAAAACAATTTTGAAAAAGGATATCCATGGGTGACTCGGCACACCCGATTTATGCTAAGTGGCGACTCTGAATTTTGATTGTTAAAAATAATCCTTTTCCAAAACTGTAACACCCCGTAAATTTTTTCGTACACTTATCGCGATTATATGGAGTCCTAAAGACTTGCGTATGGGTTAAATTAAGTTTATGGTGTTCGGAAGTATCCCGTCAATAGTTGTATGTGTAGGTATTGGAATAAGATTTCCAACGATATAAAGTTTGCCCAAAATAGAGGAGTATTTCATATAAGCGAGCACATTCGAAATTTCAAAACGGTGGCCGGGAAGCCTGTGAACAGTAATTTTGCAGGAAAATTTCTGCAGCTAGACACTCAAACTTTGAACGATCATAACTTACTCAATATAATGAACTGGGCGATATACCATATATCAAAAGAAAGATCTTTGAGTCCTCTTTCTAATGCAATTGGTTTCATCCAAATCCAACATCTGAGTAAGGAGTTATACTCGTTTTACTTCAGCCTCTCAAAACAGATTTTTGTGAACAGTAAATTAGCAGGAAAATACTGAGGCCTGCCAGTTTTTGGGTCAACTTTGAACAATCATAACTTCCTCAATATAATGAACTGGGCGAGCCACCATATATCAAAAGAAATATCTTTGAGTCTTATTTCTAATGCAATTGGTTTCATCCAAATCCAACATCTGCGTAAGGAGTTATATGTGTTTTACTTCAGCCTCTTAAAACAGATTTTTAGGGTCAATTTCAAACGATCATAACTCCTTGTACAGGACGAAATGGGTGGCCTAATTTATATTAAATGAAAGACCTTTTAATTATCTTTACAATGATACCAATTTCACCCAAATCCGATATCGGAGCAAAGAGTTATGATCGATTTACTTCAGCCTGTCATAACTGTCCACTGGGGACAGATTCGGGATTTATTTCAATTTTTAGGGCACAATGGTTATTTTCTATTACCTTTGGACGAAAATTGGTCTGAAAAACCTGCACTTAGCCTCAATTTTATCAGGTTTTATCCAAATTTTAGGAAAGGCGAAAACCCTAGCCAATTTCAACCTCAAATATTTTGTGATTCAACCGTAGAAAATTTAAATTGGTTCCGTAGTTGTGTTCACCATCTCGGAAGCTTCAAGAAGCACCCCATGGTTATGTAAGGAGGATCCTAAATACAAGAGTTCATTTTTAAGGTATGAATATTGTTTATTCTTGATTCTTATCCATGAATAAGTATTGATAAAGGATTATGAGTATTGTCTTGATGTTGGAAGATAACTAGAAACATAGTTATGAATTGTTGTGTATAAATTGTTAGTAGTAAATTATGGAAGTTGTTGTATTGGATTATGGAGGATGAATTGTGGTGATATATCATTATATTAGTGGTTATGTATGCCTAGTGATCATGTTGATATTGGATGGTGATTAAGAAAGGAAATAAAGGCTAAGAGTGATGTTGAGGGATATTTCATGAAAATGCATGATATGTGAATGTAATAAGAGTATAAGAGGATGTATGTAGTACTCTTATTGATGAGCTAAAGGATTACTTCCTAGACATTATTTGGTGAAGTTAATACCTAAATGGTAAGGTTTGGTTGCTAATACTAGTTTGCCACAAATGACTTATTGTAGATAAGTGTTCGAAGAGTACGGGAAGTCACTTGTATTGAAGTGGTTATATCAAGGTATGTAAGACATACTCTATCTAATCTTTGGCATGAATAATGACCCATGGCACTCTCAAGTAAGCTTCCAACATTGTCCTACGACACATGACACATAATAACATCATATGATCTTCGACACTACCAATTGAACTTGTTTTCACTTTTAAGATGTCCGGCTAGTCAAAAAATGTCCATATACTATTGTTGACTCCGAAATGGTTTAATGAGGTATCCATGATTCTTTACTTCATCTTCATGATATTTATTACCTATTTACATGTTTTTCCTATTGAGGTATTGTCACGACCCGAGCCTAGGCCCTAGCCGTGACGAGCATCCCAAACCATGAAGGCCCGGAACACCCATTCTCAATCTGGTTATCATGCACAACATTCATAATCATAATAAAATACGGAATTGAAACTGAGTACGGAAAACATGGTCAAGTTCTGCAACATTTCTGAATAATACTCTCTGACATCAGTCTGCGAAATCTCTACTAAGAACATAAACATTCGTCTGAAAAGAAACTGGGACAAGGCCCCCAGTAGACCAAAACATAATAAATAAGATAATGTCTGACATAATTAGGCCTTCCGAATAATAGAAGGCTCACCACTGTGAGATCAAGTCTGCAAGCCCGAGAATGTCTACTGAGTAGCTGGACCCCTAGACTGTGCCTCAAAACCTGGAAGAAGGGGGGTCAGCACAAAAGTACTGGCACGCGAAGCAATCCAAAAAAAATAGTATAATGGAACATACATACATATATATATATAAGTGAAAGTAATTTTTCATCAAGACATCTTGTATAAGACTGTTTCTGGAAAATACATGGGCACTTTCTGAAAACATGCAACCTGTCTGTTCATTTCAAATCATGATCTGTGTTTTACTTCTGAGTTAGGTGGTATTCCCCTACAAGTCTGAATATTCCACGGGCTGTATGGAATCCGCCATTAACTCGGCGTGGAAGCCCCCAACCCGAGTGTGCCGCAAGGGTTGGAGTGTCTGAGTCTGATACGCCACAGGACATTTAAGTCAGCGCATAATAATATACCCGGGTCGGCAAACCACGGTTTTAGGCAAAGAGTTGTCTGAACTCAAGCCCTCTTCGGGGGGACCATCTAACATCTCTGTATGCCCATTTTTAACCTTTTCTGTACATGCAACATTCTGAATATCTAAAATCATGAAAGTCTGCTAAAAGTCTGATTTCTGAACTAGTCTGAAAAGTCTGTTAATCTGAGTCTGATATGGCATTTATCTGAGTTGGTATCATCATACCAAGACCTGCAGGTTCTATTTCTGAGCCATAATGCATTAAGCATGATCTTTCATAAAAGTGTAGTTTTAGACCACCCAAACATGTAATTTGCATAAAAGATTTCATGTTCCGAAACTCAAGTCAAAACCATGCAAAAACTTTCATCAAACATATGGTGGTCATGTGCTTTTGGCAAAATTATGCAGTCTTTCATTATATGTATATTCAACATTTACAACCCTCTCTTTCATGTTCAAAATCATATTCGAAACATAGCAAAGCCAAAGCATTTCATATCATTATTTTTCAAGACTTATTTCAAAACAATTTATATCATGTGAAACATGGGAAAATTACATCAAGAGAGGAATTTCATGTAAATCATGCTCTCAATTCATATATGTATAAAAACTGTCAAATCGCTTTGGAGATGGTCAAAAGACAAAAACAATGATGTTAAAACATCTTATACATAAATATATATACATAATTTAAAAACCCCATTCTAAAACATGATTTTTGCTATGCCCATGAGAATTTAGGGAAAACCCCGCGTACCTTGTTCTCCACGAATTTTGGGTGTTTATCAAAGCCTACGTCGAGAGGATTCCAGATCTGAAATTATCTTCCAAAACCAATGGTTGAATCTTGAGTTATTTGGGATTTTGTTTGAAACCCTAAAGGGTGTTCTTGAGAGAAAATTAGAGAAAAGGGTTATATTTTGCTGAATTTGGAGCTGAATCAGATGTTATAGACGAAATAGGGGTGAGGTGAAATGACTAAAATGCCCCTAAGAAAACAAGAAAAGTCGAAACTATCCCTCAGTTGACAAACTGACAGGCTGAAGTAAATCGGATATAACTCCTTACTCAGATGTTGGATTTGGATGAAACCAGTTGCATTAGAAAGAGGACTAAAAGATCGTTCGTTTGATAGGATGCATCTCTCTCAGTTCATTATATTCTGAGAGTTATGATCATTTGAAGTTGACCCTGAAATGCTGGAAAAAAAACTGGGCAATAGGCTATGCGTTTTGCTACTGTTTTGAAATCAAAACGCAGCCTTATGCATTCCAAAAAATTCCAAAACTTATCCGAAATGTACTATGAGATTGACCGATCGTAACGCAACTTGAAAATCTAAAAATGAAGGTCAGGAAGGTCGAGAAGTTGTATCACGAAGGTTGCCAGCTAAGATGACTCTAAGTTACACTTAGAAAATTTTTCAAGTTTTTTTTTTTAAATCTAAGAGCACTCTATTAAAGGTTAATCCATGCACGACTTTTACGGGGTGTTAAATTATCTCCCCCTTGGGATCATTCGTCCCCGAATGATGGATTGGAAATGTTGAAGCTCAAAGGTATAGAATGACGCTGACATGATGTGTCTTCTAAGAAAGTATATAACTGATCCGAAACATTTAAAATTCTGTCACAAAACTGAATTCTGAGTTGACTTGCCCTTACTTGCTTCAAGACACTGATTCATGCTAAGAGTTTAGGATTCCCTTGAAGTGTTCATAATCCAATCATACATATTGAATTGAGAAGTGATAACTTATGCAATTACGAATCATGAGGCATCAAGACTTAGATCGTACCAGGGTATTGTACTAACTGGGCTAAAATACTTGGAAGTATTTGAGATTATGCACTGAACACTCATAAACTGAGTCACGACTAAATAGATGAATCTGAAACATGATGCTTTGACTGAACTGAATTCGCAACTTAGGATGAAATATATTGGGATGGTCATACGCATGAGACTTCGGATAGCAGGATTGGGTGAAAAGGTGGAAAACCACCGAAACTTGTCTGCCTGACTGCTAAACTGAAATACACCGGAAACTTATATTCAACGGGAGTATTTCTTCAACACTCTGTCTAAAGAAATTCTAGTGACATTATGGAGCAAAAGATCTTGGACAATGCAACTTCTTGTTTTTTTTTTTCAAGCTTAGCACACTTCTTTAATACTCCCTTAACTATACTATTTCCCTTAAATACCATATTCATTCCATTCAACTTATAATTCTCATATGGGCATTGATAGCTCTTTCTACAATGTCTATAGTAGCTTAAATCCTTTCACTGCGATCAAGCCTAACTCCAAGTCACAAAAATACAACATGTCATACCATGATACTAGTCTAAACAATATGATTCAATCTTCCATATCCTTTTAAAGTTCACACCCTAAGCATATCATGCCTTCCCACATTAATGACTAACTCTGAACTCTTACTATAGATTCACTAGCGCATATTGCGTCCCTTCACTAAAATCCCAACATGTCATTCAAGCTTATCTTTATTACCACATATGGACTTCAAGGAAAACACCCGTAAAGATACACTTCACATATTCTACTAACCATCTATCGATATTGCTCCCACATGCTACCCCAAGAACATACACACACCTTTCCTCTAAGCATCACATGCATCAAAGACTTGGCCCCAACCTTACTTCACACTTATGGCCTTATCTAAAACAAGAATACTTTGATCTTCCATCAACAAGAAACATTTACTCATCACCACTATCATCACATAAAGAGGAGTCGCTTAAGATTAGAACATAAGATGTTGAAGCATGGAAGGATATTCTAAGAAACTTGACACTTAACTGAGGCCTGAGGAATAGCAAATCAATATCAAGGATTTATCAAAGAAAAATCTGAATGGAGGCATACATGGCTATGGACTATATTTCGCCCATCATAAAGAGTATAGCATGAATTATGGGAACTGAGCACACTATAAAGCGTGAATACATGAATCATGAGTTGCATGACCTCAATTTAGGGTTCATAACATATGGAATGTGATCCCAACTGCTGAATGAACTGAAGTTCCTCATTTAGGAATCTGGAAGAGCACGCGATTCTCTATCTTATACATGAACATGATCTATGATCATGGAACTGAAACATGAGGTATGAGTAGGTATTGGGATAACAAAAAAATAGTGAGAAAGGAATGGGTTGAGTCTCACCCTTCCCTTCTGATGTTCTATATCATCATGACATCACGACTAGAATCTGAAGGCCTGACTTGGTTATTCGCTCTATCATCTCCCCTTTAGCTTCAAGCCATGATATTAAGTTTGGGAGATCCCTTACTAGACTTTAAACTGAAGTAAACTCACTGCACTCTGGGGTCTGAAAAACTACTATACACGCATATCATGGAACTTAACCCAAATGACTACACCTGAAAGTGGAAAACACACTGTTAATACTACCTTCTGAGATACACTTTATCATTCTATAGACCCAGCAGTCATCATATAATACTTGCACACTTACTAACTTCGAGTCTTCATGAGTATCCCCATAGTCGGAGTGCACACCCTCTAGTGCTTTAACCCTTATTTCTATTAGTTCAACCTTCAAAAACTCAAACTTAGAATCTAGCACTCAACATGGATGTCACCAAGCCTTCAATGAATCATACCACTTCCGACATAGCCTATCAATATCGTGACTCCAAACTTACATCTCTCTACTATGAGAATCAAGATCATATAAAAAGGCTCAACACTATTAATCAACACACCTTAACATGGCTATTTAGATCACCATGTACCATCTAACTAGTCTTTCTCCACTTAACAATTCAATGGTACCACTAGCCACGCACCACAAGTAATAGCCTTAGAAAAATACCGCAACCTCAAGTCACCTTAGGCATACTTCTACATTATATATGCAACATCATACTTCACTACGAATCAAATAAACTTAGGCTCTTGCATACACCATTCAATCCTATTAGATTACTTCCATAAAACTAGTATCATTAACCAAGAAATCATCACATCCACCTTCATGGACATCAATTGTTCAACTTAATGTCTAGTGCTTAACATGATTTACAACCCAACCTTATACATAATTCTTACAAAACATACATCATTAATCTTAGGTCACTATTTTTACAACCACATTGTGACGCTCAACGTCACAACCCATTAAACTCCTCACGTTTGGGCATGTTTCGAACTATTCGGGCGCGTTTTCGAGCTTGACGGGGCTTCGATAAATGCCCCGCATTGCTGCCAACGTTCCAGCACCTTCTAGATGGTCAAAATAGTCTGGCGGCACATTTATTAGACTTTAGGAAGTTCACACGGGCTGGTATGAAACTGCAAATTTTCCACTCTAAAAGGTCCACAAAGGTAGGCAAGCATGTGCAGAAATTTCAGCATGCATGTGCAGGATTTTCAGATTTTGTTGTAGTTGACAATTGTATAGCTTGCATTTTTGTACCTTGTTGACTTAGGGACTTTTAGGTACTATAAATACATGGTGTAAGGCATCATAGGCATCAGCTCATACTTGTTTTATTCAGTAAATACCACCCATGAAAAATACAACATAATTTACTAGTCCATCAAATTGGGACATTCTACCCCAAATACTTGATTTAATCTAGATACTATCCACGACCAAAGCACCTTTATAACATTACTACTATACCTCAAAAATCTACTACATATCTCCTCACTAGTAGTACTAGTTTATAACTACCAAGGAAAAGAAGGTAAAGGGGTAAAGTCACATAATAGACATGATCGACATTAATCTTATACTATAACCCCATACAATCTTATCTACTTATACGGCCTCTCACATCACGCTTACATACTCAAGCATACATTTAGACTACCTTCAAATTCCACAAACAACCATGAGTCTATACTTACAACTTACTGGCTAATATAGTCATTTTCACACTTCAAGCAACCTACAAATCATCCTAACTAACAACTCCTTCTCTACCATCTACTAAACAACACACAAGGACGGATCACCTCTTTACCAACTCAATCTCATGCAACAAATTCAGCTATACATATATTAAACCAACACAAGAATAACAAGTTGAACAACATGTTGCTAGTGAATCGAAATAGGCCTCACACGGCTTCACTAGACTTTGATTTTTGTAGTTTGAACAAGAAAATGAAATGAATGACAAGTCAACTATGCTAGTGAATCGAAAGAGCCCCACACGGCTTCACTAGACTTTATTATTTTTTGTTTCAACAACACCTTGATGACAAGATTACATGAGATAGAAATTTAATACGCAATATCCAATGAACTATGAATACACATCTTACTCTGTATAAATAAAATCGGAGTCAAACACTTCCTCCACGGACTACCATACCATCCACACATGCTACTAGTTACCACATTAGTCTATCACCATAAGGGGGGTAAATCATTCTCGAACATCGGTTATTCAACCAAAATATTCATTTACACAAAAGTCACCCTCACTCTGACTTCTAACTTTGTGACTTCACATCACCAACTTCTTGGTCTAATTTCACTACCAATAGGTCATGACAACAACACTTTAACGCATACTACTATTTGGGTGAAAATACAGTTCCAACATTCTACTATACATCATCCCCCTTAAGCAAGACATTTGTAAAATAAATTTGAAAGGGACTAAATGCAATTAATACCTGAAGCCGAAAAGCACGATTCCATCAAGATCAATGTCTACATCGGAATCAATACACATTGAAACACTAACGGACTCTTCTCAAGTCCTTGCATAAATTTAAACTCTTATATGGTTCAATCAGAAAGGACCATACCATTTAGATTCTAAACTTCTACACTTGCATCACCTCAATAATGAGACATATCTGAGGACATTAGAGTAAGGAAAGAATTTGGGATGACTTTTTACTTTCATATGGGCGACATCATAGCACGAATTAGAGTATGAAAGAGGAACATTCTGACTCTATTGCACGAACTAGAACATGAAGAAAGAGAGATATTCCTAAACGCCTAGTAGCCTCCTGCTTATAAGTGTGGCGCGCTACACACCTATAAATAAGACTCTACCCGACGCAATTTCGCAGACACCCTGGGACCATGAACCGTGCTTTGATACCAAGTTTGTCATGGCCCGAGCCTAGGCCCTTGCCGTGACGAGCATCCCAAACCATGAAGGCCCGGAACACCCATTCTCAATCTGGTTATCATGCACAACATTCATAATCATAATAAAATACGGAATTGAAACTGAGTACGGAAAACATGGTCAAGTTCTGCAACATTTCTGAATAATACTCTCTGACATCAGTCTGTGAAATCTCTACTAAGAACATAAACATTCGTCTGAAAAGAAACTGGGACAAGGCCCCCAGTAGACCAAAACATAATAAATAAGATAATGTCTGACATAATTAGGCCTTCCGAATAATAGAAGGCTCACCACTGTGAGATCAAGTCTGCAAGCCCGAGAATGTCTACTGAGTAGCTGGACCCCTAGACTGTGCCTCAAAACCTGGAAGGAGGGGGGTCAGCACAAAAGTACTGGCACGCGAAGCAATCCAAAAAAAATAGTATAATGGAACATACATATATATATATATATATAAGTGAAAGTAATTTTTCATCAAGACATCCTGTATAAGACTGTTTCTGAAAAATACATGGGCACTTTCTGAAAACAAGCAACCTGTCTGTTCATTTCAAATCATGATCTGTGTTTTACTTCTGAGTTAGGTGGTATTCCCCTACAAGTCTGAATATTCCACGGGCTGTATAGAATCCGCCATTGACTCGGCGTGGAAGCCCCCAACCCGAGTGTGCCGCAAGGGTTGGAGTGTTTGAGTCTGATACGCCACAGAACATTTAAGTCAGCGCATAATAATATACCCGGGTCGGCAAACCACGGTTTTAGGCAAAGAGTTGTCTGAACTCAAGCCCTCTTCGGGGGACCATCTAACATCTCTGTATGCCCATTTTTAACCTTTTCTGTACATGCAATATTCTGAATGTCTAAAATCATGAAAGTCTGCTAAAAGTCTGATTTCTGAACTAGTCTGAAAAGTCTGTTAGTCTGAGTCTGATATGGCATTTATCTGAGTTGGTATCGTCATACCAAGACCTGCAGGTTCTATTTCTGAGCCATAATGCATTAAGCATGATCTTTCATAAAAGTGTAGTTTCAGACCACCCAAACATGTAATTTGCATAAAAGATTTCATGTTCCGAAACTCAAGTCAAAACCATGCAAAAACTTTCATCAAACATATGGTGGTCATGTGCTTTTGGCAAAATTATGCAGTCTTTCATTATATGTATATTCAACATTTACAACCCTCTCTTTCATGTTCAAAATCATATTCGAAACATAGCAAAGCCAAAGCATTTCATATCATGATTTTTCAAGACTTATTTCAAAACAATTTATATCATGTGAAACATGGGAAAATTACATCAAGAGAGGAATTTCATGTAAATCATGCTCTCAATTCATATATGTATAAAAACTGTCAAATCGCTTTGGAGATGGTCAAAAGACAAAAACAATGATGTTAAAACATCTTATACATAAATATATATACATAATTTAAAAACCCCATTCTAAAACATGATTTTTGCTATGCCCATGAGAATTTAGGAAAAACCTCGCGTACCTTGTTCTCCACGAATTTTGGGTGTTTATCAAAGCCTACGTCGAGAGGATTCCAGATCTGAAATTATCTTCCAAAACCAATGGTTGAATCTTGAGTTATTTGGGATTTTGTTTGAAACCCTAAAGGGTGTTCTTGGGAGAAAATTAGAGAAAAGGGTTATATTTTGCTGAATTTAGAGCTGAATCAGATGTTATAGACGAAATAGGGGTGAGGTGAAATGACTAAAATGCCCCTAAGAAAACAAGAAAAGTCAAAATTATCCCTCAGTTGACAAACTGACAGGCTGAAGTAAACCGGATATAACTCCTTACTCAGATGTTGGATTTGGATGAAACCAGTTGAATTAGAAAGAGGACTAAAAGGTCTTTCGTTTGATAGGATGCATCTCTCTCAGTTCATTATATTCTGAGAGTTATGATCGTTTGAAGTTGACCCTGAAATGCTGAAAAAAAACTGGGCAATAGGCTATGCGTTTTGCTACTGTTTTGAAATCCAAACGCAGCCTTATGCATTCCGAAAAATTCCAAAACTTATCTGAAATGTACTATGAGATTGACCGATCGTAAAGCAACTTGAAAATCTAAAAATGAAGGTCGGTAAGGTCGAGAAGTTGTATCACGAAGGTTGCCAGCTAAGATGACTCTAAGTTACACTTAGAAAATTTTTCAAGTTTTTTTTTTAAGTCTAAGAGCACTCTATTAAAGGCTAATCAATGCACGACTTTTACGGGGTGTTACAGGTATCATGGTTTCAAGTTCCATAAAGTGTGGCCACAAAGTAACCAATCTCAAAGATTAATTTAATTAAGAAATGGAATGTCTGTATTTTAAATTGATGATATGATGTATTGTATTAGTACCACTGATCAGTTGGCCATTGTATTATATAGATTATGTATATATACTATTCCAGGGGTGGTCCCTGATGTATTGTATTAGTATCACTGATCAGTTGGCCATTGTATGACATATGTTATGTATTGATAAGGATTACGGGAAGTAATGATATGAAAGTAATGTGCAGGTGTCCCATCAGTTCTTTTAAGTGTGGTCTACTCATACTGTTTATTCACTGGTATCTGGGTTCTGTTGATCTTTTGTATCTCATCTTGATACTCACTGCCTTGCATACTCAGTACATATTTTCGTACTGACGTCCCTCACGGGGGACCTGCATTCATGCCTACAGGAACAGGTACTTCAGGTCGTACACCTCCGCAGTAAGAGCCAAGACATTCTGTTGTTAGTGGTGAGCTCCAGTTGTTTCGGGGCATCCCAAGTAGTCTCTATATGTACTTTTGGTATTTGCATAAAAGTCTTTTGTGGGTGGGAGTTTGTCCCGACCCCAACTCAGTTGTGTATCTGTGTAGAGGCTTTTGTAGACATATTGTACAGCCATAGGAGTGTTTGGTTGATAGACGTGATGGCTCTGACGGCCAATTACTGTTCATATATATATTTATGCGTGTCTGTTGGGCTGATACAGGTACTGTTTTCTTCTATTTACAACGAAGTGCTGTCCAAATTTCTAATTTTCATAAGTAATGTGAATGTGAAAGTATAGGTTGTGAACGGGTTCTCCCGGGCCTCCTCGGCTACGGGTGTCAGTCTGCTCCAATGGGATTTGGGGTACGACAGAAACAAATTTTCATCTTTTGTCACTTTAATAATTAAAACTCTTTGGACCCTTAAAACATAATTTTTTTGGAAAACATAATTTTTTTAGAGTGCGAAAAAAAAAAGGGGTGTGACAATCATCAAAACTTTAACTGGTTTTCCTAACAGTAGGTATTTTGTATAATTAGTTAAAGTGCGTGTAAGTTATAACTTCTTTTTTTAATAATGGTGGTGCACATTAAGGGTGTAGTTTCTTGAAAATCAATTCACCGAACGGAACCAAATAATTCTAATATAGTCTTATGAAAAGACAAGTGTAATTTTCTTTGGTCTTCCATAAAAGGTCATAATATGCCTTAAGCGTAATGAAGAATTCTATAGAGGTTTGATTCTAATAAATGAACTTCCTGATAGGAAACATTTTGATTCTATAGAGGTTTGATTCTGATAAAGGAACACAACGATTATTAGTTATCATGATTTATTCATGCTTTCTTTTTTAAAAGTCAATTCAAATTCTAATAATTTGAATGTCGTTGCTTCCGGGATTGCCCGAATCGAATAACACCTCCATCATGGACGATGAAAATTATATTCAACATGAATTGTAGAATTATTCCACTAAAGAAGCAGTTTTTTGTTGGGCCCATTAAGATGGAAACGCTTCAACAGTGTTTTCTCCATACCCAGGGTCGAACCCTCGACCTATGATTAAGGGTGGAGCAGCCCCATCCACGGCACCACAACCCATGTTGGTCATTGAGTTTGAGTCTATGAGTTCATAATTTGTATTCATATGGAGTATTGTGTAATTTTATTGTTTGTGTAATTTTATTGTCATGATGTTTCGATTGTAATTTTTAATTTTAGAGAGAGCTAGTAACGAGAGACAAACTTAGCAATCATTTCACTTACCATCATCGACGGACGGAATTTTTCCTTATAAGGTCCGAAATATGAAGGGAAAAAAACACATGAACGTGATAGGAAGTAAAAATTCTTAAAAATTCAAATCGTGAATTCACTATTATTTCTGCCCCTTCAAGGAATGTTTTATGTTGAAGCAAGTAAGAATTCAAGAAAAATATAACATGAAAATTAGTCGCATTATAGATTTATGTTATAGTTTCGATAGATTTAAGGTTGAAATTCTTGGAGAATATAGTATATACTACCATAATAACCACAAGGGTTGGTGTGGTGGTTCAGCACCTCACCCCTTAAGCAAGAGGTTGGGGGTTCGATCCCCACCTCTGGTGAATGGAGGAAACTCTGCGGTCAGTTCCTACCGCTTAGTGCGCTGATCGTGGAACTGAGAATTAGTCTCAACTCAGTCTCCTCATATATAGTTGAGTCTATGAGCTCTTAATTTAAATGCATATGTAGTACTTTGTACGTACTTTTCTCGTCATTGTGTTTTTTATTTGAATTTTTGTGTTAACTGATTTCCAACAACACGAGCTCTAGCAAGTGTATGTATCATGCAGCCAAGCAGCAAGTTGTGCTAAGTGAACATTAGAATAATAACAATATACCCAGTGTAAATTCATTTAATCCCACAAGCGGGTTCTGGAAAGGGTGGAGTGTTTACGGTCTTAAGCCTACCTTGAGAAGGTAGAAAAGTTATTTCTGATATATCTCGGGCTCAAGTAAATCACATAGCAAAGTGGACAAATTATCTGCTTCAATGCATGCATCTTAAAGCAGTGTAGAAAATCCAAGTGAAGGAAACAAGGACAAGAACCTCAACATTGTTCTTAGGTGGCAAAAGATAACAAAAGGCCACCAAATCTTGTGACTTTGAAGCTCATTCAAACAAGTACGTAATCGTGGTGTTAAGGCCAGCTTGTAAGCACTCGTCTAATTCTACAAGGTACATGCAACCTCACACAAGGACGTAACTCTATCCATTGAGTCTTTGACATATATATTAAAAGAACAAATTAAAGGGCTGATCATTTATGACAATTAATCATTAAGTAGAGAAGCAAATGCTGCAGCAGTGAAACAGAAAGGATAGCAGACAAAAAAGGTAAACAACATAGTTACTACTTTGAAGTCCACAGTGAAAGTGAACAATGTTGACTTGAAAAAATCGCAAAACCTATCATTGGTTTCAAGTCCTTTTCAACATACTTTAATGGAAGCGATGATAAGCAAGCTATCACACAACATATCCAGTTCCACACATAACCGATCGACGAAGGATGGAATGTACGGAAACCTTATCCTACCTCCATGGGGTAGAGAGATTATTTCCGAAAATCCCCGAACTCAGCACCAATATTACACAAAACAGGAGAGTAGAAAAGCTGAGAAATATAAAGAGCAAAAATAGTAAAAATAACTAAAAAGCTGCTCATGTGACTCAACAATAATGAAAATGAAGTTTCATGTACATTCTTTACAATTTTGAGTCATATTTACCTCTTCTGATCAATAAAGAATCCAATCACTATTCACTACAAGAAATATCCACCTATTCCAAAACCCTATTTTAGCTACAGTAAAGTATATACATTCTAAACTTTATATAGTACTAAAACATATTAACAAAGGAGAAAACTTTCTAAACTTTTTGCTCAACGGAACAATGCATCAAGATCTTGAGCCCCCTTATCCGAACCATCTTGAAAGAGTGCTACGAGGTCTTCTCCCATAACAGACTCATCATCATTATTATTCTGAGTATTTTCTCACCCGGCATTACCATTTCCCTCAGCGTTATTGTTCTCATTGGTCTGTTCTCCCCCCAACACATTACCCATGTCATTTGCCACAACATTGTCGCTGTTTTCATTAGTCTGTTCTCCCCACAACACATTACCCTTATCAAAATCATCGTTTGCCCAAATATTGTCGTTGTTCTCGTTAGCCTGTTCTCCCCACAACACATTACCCATATCAAAATCATCGTTTGCCCAAACATTGTTGTTGTTGTTCTCGTTAGCCGGTTCTCCCGGCCACAACACATTATCCATGTCAAAATCATCATTTGGCAAAGCATTGTTGTAGTTCTCATTAGCCTGTTCTCCCGGCCACAACACATTACCCAGATCAAAAATATCATCATTTGCCAAAACATTGTCGTTGTTCTCAGTAGTATTTTCAACCCCCACATTGTTGTTGTTCACTTCATCAACATTAGTTTGCACTAATTCATCTTCTGCCCGTAAAGATTCCTCCTTTCTTTCATTTCCAACCTCCTCTACTTCTTCTTCAGAAGAAGAAATTTTAATGTACTCAACATCGTCCTTCTTCTTGAAAAAAGGTGACAGTAAATAGTTGCCTTGTGTACCCAAAGTAGAGAAATCAGAGCAAATATACTCACCTTTATCCTCCACCTCGGGTGGCGGAGATGGGCCTATAATCGGCAGCGCTTGCCATTCTCTTTTACATTTCTCATTCGGACACCGCAAAGAACAACATTTGTAATCCTTCAAAAACTCATACATATGGTAACAGTAAGGACACCTAGTCCAAAATGTATCCGAACAGGTATTCCTGGTCGGGTTCGAAGAGGTTGCACCTGATCCATCATCTAAACGGGTCCTCTTTGTCGGGTTAGAAGAGCTTGCACCTGATCCATCATCTAAACGGATCTTCTCCATCTGGTTCAAAAAGTTCCCGCCTTTTTTCATGGCCACGATAGGAATAGTTTCACAAGTGCTGGCACCACCATCTCCCAAACTGCTCATCGGGGTCCTACTTGATAAGGTCCAACCCCCATCAGCCAAACGGATCACCCGGGTCGGGTTTGAAAAATTCTCCAAACGGGTCTGGATCGGAGTCGGGTTAGAAGAGCTCCCAGCCCCATCAACCAAACGGGTCTGGATCGTAGTCGGGTTAGGAGACCTCCCACGACCATCATCCAAACGGGTCATTCCGCTCGAGTTCAAAATGCTCTGAAGCAACCCATCATTCAAACGGGTCGGGTTCAACATGCTCTCAAGCAACCCATCATTCAAACGGGTCGGGTTCAACATGCTCTCAAGCAACCCATCATTCAAACGGGTCGGGTTCAACATGCTCTCAAGCAACCCATCATTCAAACGGTCCATCTGCGTCTGGTTCAAAGTGTTCCCGCCTGTTTCCAACCCATCACCGAACCCGGTCATCATCGTCAAGTCAAAAAAGCTCACACTTTCCAACCCACCCTCACCACCCATTGGGTTCATACGCACAGACCTCCCATCATTTACCGCATTCCTCAACTCATCATCAAACCGAACCTTATCACTCGGATTCGCAAGAACTCCGTAAGCTCTCATTACAAGCATAAAAGCCTCATTAGCCAAACGAGAATAATCTCTCGTATTCGATCTCAACAACTTCATCAAACACTTAAAATTGTTCAACATAACTTGTTGATCATCACTGTAGTTTGGAACGTTAAGGATAGCATAGTAATTCGGCTGTCCGTTAATGCTCTCAGGGAGCATTAATATATCAGTGATCGCGATTATTTCTAGTACCTCAGAGTGATTTGGATCGATTTCTCTGGCTCTAATGGCGTATTGACGACATTCTTGAAACTTTCGTAGAACAAGAAAGCTTTTAGATAAATTCAAATAATGTTGGAACTGCGAATTCATGATTATTGTTTGTTTGTTTTTGTTGTACAGAGTTTGTTTGTTGTTTTACTATGGTAAAGAATGAAATGAAAATAATGAAAAGGTGGCATATATAAAGGCCTTTGTTTGAAAAGGTGGGGAAAAGGACACAATTGGAAATTTTTGAATTTTTTTGTCACGGATGATTTTGCATATGGGCAAAATTGAAAATTTCTTAATTTTTTTTTTGTTTCATGGATGATTTTGGATATGGGCAAAATTTAAAAATAAATAGTTTTTTGTTTTATGAGTGATTTTGAATATGGATAAAATTGGAAATTTGTTGATTTCTGTAAAGGGTTTATTTTGTATTTCTATTATTTTATTTTATTTGGTTCTATTAACCTAGCACGTTCCGAAAAATAATACTAATAATTAGAGGTGAAAAAGCGACTAAATTGGAAAAATATTGCCTTTTTAGTTTTATGGATGATTGTGGATCGATATGGACAAAATTGGAATTTTTTTATCGTTATAAAGGATTTATTTTGTATTTCTGTTGTTTCATTTTACTAGTTTATGTTAACCTAGCACGCCTCATAAGATATTGATAATTAGAGGTGTATTTTATTAAACTAACATTATTAATTATGCTGTTACTCTAATTTTATTTCTACTACTACTTCATGCAATTATTTAGTACTAATAAAAATAACACTACAATTTCCTTTGTCGGATTTAGAAGTGCTTGCAGAGCTACGTGAATTCAACAGTGTTTTTGTAAAGGGCAAAAAGAAAAGGTCTCGAGATAATAAGGATCCTTGGAAGAAAAGATCAAACAACTAATCTCAGTATAAGCTATTCTACATTTTGAAATAATTCTTTTTGAAATATATGTACAAGCTTAAATTGGAAATTGAATAAATTTTTCAAGGGTCTATTTTGGAATACTCATATTAACATTTTGAGATGGTCAATTTTGGACACTAAGTAATTGGGAAATGAGAATGGATTATTTAGATAACGGCATATTTATTTGGTGTATAAATAAAATTAAATTAGAAATTCAATAAATCATTTATCAACTAATAAAAGATTAGTTTGACTATAAAAAAGAGATAAATTGGAATACTTATTTTTAAATTTTGAGATTGTTAACATTGGATATTAAGTAATGGGAAATGAGAATGGATTATTTAGATAAGGGCATGTTTATTTGGTGTATAAATAAAATTAAATTGGAAATTCAATAAATCATTTATTATTTATCAACTAATAAAAGATTAGTTTGACTATAAAAAGGAGATAAATTGGAATACTTATTTTTACATTTTGAAATGCTTCAAATTTGGACATTAAGTAATTGGGAATGAATTATTTAGATAAGGACATATTTATTTTGTGTATGAACAAAATTAAATTCGAAATTCGATAAATCATTTATTATTTATCAACTAATGAAGAATTAGTTTGATTACTGTAAAATGAAGATAAATTGGAGTACTTATTTTTACACTTTGGAATGTTCAAATTTGGACATTAAGTAACTGTAAATGGATTATTTAGTTAAGGAGATATATTTATTTTGTGTATATATAAAATTAAATTGGAAATTCAGTAAATCATTTTTCATTTATCACTTATCAATTAATAAAGGATTAGGCTGATTATTGTAAAAAAAAAAGAAGATAAATTAAAGTACTTATTTACATTTTGAGATGTTTCAAATTCGAACATTAAGTAGTAATTGGGAACGGATTATTCAGATAAGGACATATTTATTTTGTGGAAATATAAAATTTAATTGGAAATTTGATAAATCACTTTTCATTTATCATTTATCAACTAATAAAGGATTAGTTTGATTACTGTAAAGGGAGATAAATTGAAGTACTTATTTTACATTTTGAGATGTTTCAAATTTGAACATTAGTAATTGAAAATGGATTATTTTAAATAAGGACATATATTTATTTTGTGTATATATAAAATTAAATTGGAAATTCAATAAATATTTTTTTCCTTTATTATTTATCAACTAATAAAGGATTAGTTTGACTATTTTAAAAGGAGATTGAAAGAATTTTGACTCAAATTTTATTATGTATCTTCATCATATTAACGTAAAAAAAATTACAATCTATAAGAGAGGAAGAGAGAGAGTGAGTTTTTTGAGAGAGAGAGTCTTGAGAGATTTTTTTTTTGATTTCTTGTTCTTCTCCGTGTGTGTGTTTGATTTGGAGATAAGAAAAAGAGAGTGGGGGGTGGGGTAATGTGGGGTAGTGGGTAGTGGTGAGTATGATGATGATGTTGGGAGTGGGTAGTGGTGAGTATAATGATGATGTTGGGAGTGGGTAGTTGGGTAGATTGTTATATTTTATTGGGTAGGTGGTTGGAGGGAAAGGTAAAAATGAGTAAAAATTAATATTTGGGCGGACAAAATTACGTGTCTACATCATGCCCCCTTTGAATGTAAACACGCAGTGTTTTCAGACAAAGAAGTAGACAACGAGACCGAATTTTGTCCCGACCATTATTCAAAGAAGAAACAGAAGAAAGAAGGACTATCGGGTCTTGAATTAGGACAGCCTACCCAACCAAGTTATGAGGGAATCAAGTCACGGATATTTCAACTTTTGGAAGAGGAGTGGACTATACCGAGTTGGAGAGTCCAGTGAGGTTCCGTCGAGGTTCCGGTCCGCAGTTCTGTTATTACATCAAAAATGAAAATTAAAAGCTAAAACATAAAGGAAATTACAAAATCCTATCTAAACAGCTTTTGTTGGCTCTTGACTTGACTTTTATCACCCTATTCTTCAGGCGGGCTCCTGACTTGCAATTTCTTTATTATAAAGAGGTTTTATTTGCCATAAAAGTAAAGTTTCAAAAACAGAAATTGATTTTTTTTTATTTTTTTTTTTGCCCCAGTTTATCATCGGAAGACTTTTTGGAAAAGTCGCATCATACCTACTTGCATGTTGTAATGATGAATCAAGACTCTGACTAAGAAATGCATCTCTTAAAAGTAAAATTAACTAACCAAGACTAGGAAGTGCATCTCCTAAGAATTAAAGCGAGGTATTCTAACTAGAAAGTGCGTCTTCTAGAGATACAAGTTTAAGTTAGAAGTGTGTTACCTAAAAAATGAAAACTAGCAAGGAAATGTGTCTCCTAAGGATTAAGTGCAACAACTCAACTAGAAAGTGCATCTTCTAGGAATCAAGACTTACGTTAGAAAGTGCATCACCTAAAAAACAAAATTCGAATTACCCAATCAAGGAAGTGCATCTCCTTGCCAATGTTTCTTGAATTATCAAAACAAAGAAGTGTGTTTCCTTACCAATGTCGCTTGAATTACCAAAACAAGGAAGTGCGTCTCCTTACCAATGCTGCTTGAATTACTCAAATAAGGAAGTGCGTCTCCTTACAAATGTTGCTGGGATTACCCGAATAAGGAAATGCGTCTCCTTACAAATGTTGCTGGGATTGCCCGAATAAGGAAGTGCGTCTCCTTACAAATGTTGCAGGGATTACCCGAATAAGGAAGTGCGTCTCCTTACAAATGTTGTTGGGATTACCCGAACAAGGAAGTGCGTCTCCTTACAAATGTTGCAGGGATTACCCGAATAAGGGAGTGCGTCTCCTTACAAATGTTGCTGGGATTACTCGAATAAGGAAGTGCGTCTCCTTACAAATGCCGCTGGGATTACCCAAATAAGGAAGTGCGTCTCCTGATAAATGCTGCTGGGATTACCCAAATAAGGAAGTGCGTCTCCTTACAAATGTTGCTGGGATTATCCGAACAAGGAAGTGCGTCTCCTTACATTTGTTGCTGGAATTACCCGAATAAGAAAGTGCGTCTCCTTACAAATGTTGATGGATTTACCAAATAAGGAAGTGCGTCTCCTTACAAATGTTGCTGGATTTACCAAATAAGGAAGTGCGTCTCCTTACAAATGTTGCTGGGATTACCCGAATAAGGAAGTAAAATCACTGAACAGAAAGTAAAATCCCATTTTCCAGGAGGGTCCTGAACAGAAAGTAAAATCCCATTTTCCAGGAGGGTCCTGAACAGAAAGTAAAGTCCCATTTTCCAATAGGGTCCTGAACAGAAAGTAAAGTCCCATTTTCCAGGAGGGTCCTGAACAGAAAGTAAAGTCCCATTTTCCAGGAGGGTCCTGAACAGAAAGTAAAGTCCAATTTTCCAGGAGGGTCCCTCCTGAACAGAAAGTAAAATCCCATTTTCCAGGAGGGTCCTGAACAGAAAGTAAAGTCCCATTTTCCAGGAGGGTCCTGAGCAGAAAGTAAAGTCCCATTTTCCAGGAGGGTCCTGAACAGAAAGTAAAGTCCCATTTTCCAGGAGGGTCCTGAACAGAAAGTAAAGTCCAATTTTCCAGGAGGGTCCCTCCTGAACAGAAAGTAAAATCCCATTTTCCAGGAGGGTCCTGAACAGAAAGTAAAGTCCCATTTTCCAGGAGGGTCCTGAGCAGAAAGAATCCCATTTTCCAGGAGGGTCCTGAACAGAAAGTAAAGTCCCATTTTCCAGGAGGGTCCAAAACAGAAAGTAAAATCCCATTTTCCAGGAGGGTCCTGAACAGAAAAATAAAATCCCATTTTCCAGGAGGGTCCTGAACATAAAATAAAATCCCATTTTCCAGGAGGGTCCTGAATATAAAATAAAATCCCATTTTCCAGGAGGGTCCTGAACAAAAAGTAAAATCCCATTTTCCAGGAGGGTCCTGAACAGAAAATAAAATCCCATTTTCCAGGAGGGTCCTGAACAGAAAATAAAGTCCCATTTTCCAGGAGGGTCCTGAACATAAAATAAAATCCCATTTTCCGGGAGGGTCCTGAACAGAAAGTAAAATCCCATTTTCTAGGAGGGTCCTGAACAGAAAGTAAAATCCCATTTTCCAGGAGGGTCCTGAACAGAAAATAAAATCCCATTTTCCAGGAGGGTCCTGAACAGAAAATAAAGTCCCATTTTCCAGGAGGGTCCTGAACATAAAATAAAATCCCATTTTCCGGGAGGGTCCTGAACAGAAAGTAAAATCCCATTTTCCAGGAGGGTCCTGAACATAAAATAAAATCCCATTTTCCAGGAGGGTCCTGAACAGAAAAATAAAATCCCATTTTCCAGGAGGGTCCTGAACAGAAAATAAAGTCCCATTTTGCAGGAGGGTCCTGAACAGAAAATAAAGTCCCATTTTCCAGGAGGGTCCTGAACAGAAAATAAAGTCCCATTTTCCAGGAGGGTCCTGAACAGAAAGTAAAGTCCCATTTCCAGGAGGGTCCTGAACAGAAAATAAAGTCCCATTTTGCAGGAGAGTTCTGAACAGAAAGTAAAATCCCATTTTCCAGGAGGGTCCTGAACAGAAAGTAAAAATCCATGGATGTGCATTTCCAATGGTAGATGAATCAAGTGAATCGAATTTGCCCCTGTTTCAATAAAGAAAATTTGTCAGTTAAAACTTAGTGGTAGTTTGCAGCATTTGGCTTTCTAGGCATTTGCTCTAGTGTTCATTCCCTTCATTTTGTTTCAGGTTGCTGACACTTGCCCCTGCTTTGTCGTGTCATGGACCTAAACTCAGATCATTAGGAGTGACTCCAAAATAACCACAGTATCTCTGCTTTGTCATGCTTTCTCAGATAAATCCTTCAAACCTTGGTGTTACATAAGTTCACAATTACGTCTCTTTTATATGATGACTTTGTCTTGCATTGTGCAATTGAAAAAGTTGGTGGCCAGTTTTGAAATCTTTTCTCACTTGTTTTGATATGGGCTTGACTCAAAAACAAGAGAAAAAAAATGACAACGACTTTTATTTGGACCACTGATTCAAGAAAATAAAATAAAATAAATAGAAGAAAGAAAAGACAATGAGTGTCCCCATTTCAAACAAAGAAATGACAAATTTTTTAAAAAAATAACAGTCAACTCTAATGATTATGTCATGCCTTTTGGATTACACCACCTGATATTTCCATCCAACCTCTCTACCAATTATTGCTGAGTTAATGGCCTTAAAGATGAGTTGTTTCCTTAGACCAATTGCATTCAGACCTCATTCGGCTAGTGATGTTTTGAAGGGTCTTTCCCTCAGCTCACCCTTGTCTGATGGTGTCTGTGAGGGTTTTTACTAATGAGACTCTCTTATTCTCATTTCTCCCAACTCGCAATCGTCTTACGGTGCCCATGAGGGTTTTCACCAATAAGACTCTCTCTTTTTATCTCTCTCAACTTATTGTCGCCTTACGGTGCCTGTAAGGGTTTTCACCAATAAGACTCTCATTTTTATCTCTCTCTTGATTCCTTGGGCTGAGGAAGACAGGTAGTTCCCAAATACATCAGCATATCCCTTGCATGCTTTGCCTTAACATCCCCAAAGATTGATCTGAAGGTCTTTTCTTTGGTTGTAACTTGGCTTTTGGATAGGGTTAGAAAGAAAGAATGACGTGAGGCCCAAACGACACTTGAAGTGGGTTAGGACTTACAACTTGGAATCGACTCAAACAATGAGGATTAACTCATGCCCCAGTTTATTTTGACTGGGTGATTCTAAATTATTTATTTGGTTGGATCGAGCCCTTAGTAGGGCAGCCTACGTATCTCACCCCCGAGAGAGGAGAATCAGGTCATGCGTAGTTCTGGCCTGCTTGCCCTTTTGCTTTGATCTGATTTTTCTCTCTTTTTTTTTATTCGCTCTTTTCACTTCGCGATTCCCTTTTTTTTAACTCTATTTTCTTGAAACTCTTTTTTTTTTGGAAACATTTTTGTCTCCTTTTTTTTTTTTTGTAACTTTTGGCTTTATCTTTTTTTCCTTGACACTATTCTTTGAACTTTGCTTACTCTATCTTGATTCCAAAAGAGGGGTATGAAAGAAAATAACACTGAGGCTCAAATGGGGTAAACAAAGGATGACTCAATGTTTGGATAGCAGAATAAAATGCCTTCATCATATCGATCCTTGGGAATGCAAGCATATAGCATGCAATGTGAGAGTACATGACCAATATCACTTATGACATGCTTTACAACACTAACTTGCCTCGAACATGTGTTTCACCTCTTTTTATATACTTGTCAAAGATACAACTCTACCGTTGTTATGCATCCCTCACATCGAGTGATTCATGCTTCTGTGGAGCTGATTATCTTCTTGTTAACCTTGATATAGGAATCACACATCCACCATTTGACCTAATTGGGACTTGCCTTTCGATCGATGACCAAATTATTCTTGTGATTCTCAAAATAATTGCCTTAACTTGTCACCAAATGTTTCAGCACTCTATCTATTTTCTCATATGCTCTCTTTTTCTGTATTTAACCCTCTGATTCAAAGTTCATGCTTAAACTGGATTTTAAGATCTGGCTGAAAATTTCACTAGCATGTCATATCACTAGAGTTTAACACAAAATGTACTATGTAAAGAAAACAAACAAACGAAACATATTTAAAACACAAAGGAAAATGAGACACTTCATTTAGTCAAAACAAAAGATAGAAGGGTCTGAAAATAAACAACAAAAGGACAAAACAAGATAGATCCCGAACTACAACCCTGAAATAGTTCGGATAGCAGAAAATAAAACAAAACAAGCTACCAGACCTCTTCCTAGTAGGGAGAGGGGTGACTTCTCAATTGCTCAGCCTGACATCTTAGCCACTGGTTTGCATATCAGCATGACTAGAGCTTTCCTCACTGTTAGTGTTCTGTACCATGATTGATTTATCTTGAATGAACTTTTCAATTTCTCTTTTCAAAGCACGACAATGTTCAATACTGTGACCCTGAACATCAGAATGATATGCACATCGTACATTAGGATCAAAACTTCTTAAATGTGGGTCGGGAGTATACCCAAGGAGAGGAGTGATCATGTCCTGTTGTACCAATCTCTGGAATAAACTTACATACGACTCTCCAATGGGTGTGAAGTTATCTCTCGACCTCTGTCTCATTTTATTATTTAGCTTCAATTGAAAACAAGGCCTAGAAGGGCTTCGGTATGTACGTGGAGTTGGAAGATGACTCGGCAGAGATGGCGCACGCCAGTGTGGGTAAGATGAAGGTTGAACATAAGGTTGCCAATTATACACTTGATATGGAGGTGGGGGAATGAGATATAATGGATTTTGGTAAAGATTCAGTGGAGCTTAGGCATAAACTTGGGTTTGAGCCCGTGGGTAATGATGGTGGGGTCCTTTTGCCCATGCCTGTTGTCCAACTGCAGATGCTTCTTTCACATTCTCATTCCCCAAACTCCCTATCTGATTAGTGACAACTAACTCGGTATCCTTGTTGGTCATAACTTCCTCTGTGACTTAGAGCAATATGGAGGATCAGCCAAAATGCCACAAACCAACCACCATAAACTAACTTGACAAGAGAGGCCAAATAGTTAGAGTTCAAGAGTTTTTCAAAACCTCTCTATATTTTTTTTTATTTTTTATTTTTTTATTTTTATTTTTTTTTATTGAAAAGATCACCGAACCCAAGAAGGGCGCCTACGTATCTCACCCCCGAAAGGGGAGAATCAGGTGTGCGTAGTTCGTGTAGTTGTGCCAAAATGGCCAATTGAACTCTTTTTCTCCTTTTTTTTTCTTTTTGAAACTTTAAAAAGAAAAGAAAATAATCAAATTGTCAAAAAGAATGACGAAAATTATTTTTTGCATTTTTTTTTAAGCATAACATCCTTATACAAAATGAAAACTATGATTAACAAAGAAAAATCTTTTGGGCTCTTTTTATTTTTTATTTTGAATTTCATAGGAAAATGAAACTTGAAACTATTAAAGAAAAATCTTTTTGTAGTTTTCTTTTAGAGATGTATATGAAACACCTACTGTAAATGAAGAGTGAAGAAATTTTTTTTGAATTTTTAGATTTCTGTACAAAACGAAATCTATGAATACCGAAAAAATATTTTTGGATTTTTTTTTTAATATTTTGAATTTCATGCGAAAAATGAAACTTGAACCTGTTAAAGGGAAATATTTTTCGTTGTTGTTTTCTTTTAAAGATATGCATGAAACACCTACTCTAAATGAAGAGTGAAGAAAATCTTTTTGAATTTTTGAAATAAGATCAACCAACTATTGAAGAATTTTTTTTTCTTTTTTTTTTTTCAAGATATATATGAAACACCTTCTCTAAATAAAGAGTAAAGAAAATCATCATTTTTTTTTGAATTTTTTAAATAAGATCAACCAAAAATGAACCCTACGATTATTGAGAAATTTTTTTTTTTTTCATTTTTTTTTTCTTTTCAAGATATGTATGAAACATCTACTCTGAATAAAGAGTGAAGAAAAATCATTTTTTTTTGAATTTTTTAAATAACATCCCCGAACCAACAATAGGCTGCCTACGTATCTCACTCCCGAAAGAGGAGAATCAGGGGTGCGTATTTCGTCCTGATTGGACAATTACCGATTAACTAATAAATTGACCCTAACTAAAGAAACACAATAAAAAACAAACGAATAAAATTTTTTTTTTCAACTAGACGCTTTAACCAAGACTGACACCACCAATTATACAGAAAAATCTTTTTGGTATTTTTAGTTTTTGACAAGCAAACAAAACTTCTTCCTTTTTTTTTTCCCATTTTTTTTGAATTTGCGGTACTTTACAAAACGTAAAAAAAATCTTTTTGAGTTTATGAATTGTGAAAAACAAAAGTCATAACGAATTCTAAAATAAACTACAACATTCCTCTCTTTTTTTTTTTTTGCTTTTCGACTCACTTGTTTATTTTTTTTTTCTCTTTTTTTTTTTTTCAAAAATCAGTCCGTCAAATAACCACTTTACCCTAAAAAATGCAACAATTAGCACGTAGGGATGCTTTAAAGGGGAGTCTCCTACAAAGGGCCATGTAGGTCCCGCTAGGTCTCCGTATGATGCACATAAACATGACCTAAAGGCTGACCTACGTTGTAGTTTACTAACAAGGCTGTTCGGGGGAGCGTATGGTCGATAGTGGCTGCTTTGCTTTCCACCTACTCCATAACACCGACAGCTCCCCCCCCCCCCCAGAATAAGTGTGACTCAACTAGAGTTCGTGTGCATGACGTGCGCTCCGAGACTTGTTGCAGAAAGAAGGTCGGGGGGTGGACTCATGATGACAGATATAAAGCGGTAACACATAGAATAAATAATATAAACAAAGAGCACGAAAAAGCACAAAAAGTGAAAATAACATAAACAATAACCACAAACAATGTTTGCACACTCGTAATGCCAAACAAAGTCGATACGACTCCAAAAATAGCTCGAATTCTGAAAACTTGTTTTTTGTTCCCCAGCAGAGTCGCCAGAAGATGTCACACCCCTTTTTACACGCGTACTCCAAAACATGGAATATTTTTAAAGTTCAAAAGGGTTTTATTATTTAGGTGACAAGAAAATGAAAATTTTTTTCGAAAAAAGGATTATTTGCATTTTTATTCAGAGTCGCCACTTGGCATAATCCGGTGTGCCAAGTCACCTTTGAAAAATCCTTTTCGAAACCATTTGACTCTTAAACCGGTTTGCGATTAGAGATTCTGGCTAAGGAATTCTGTTGATCGAGGGGAAGGTGTTAGGCACCCCTCGATCCCGTGGTTCGACCACGGTCGCTTGGTGAAGTGTATCGACTATTTTTGGCATTATGAAATGTATAAATCACACAAAAGAACACAAAATAACAAAACAAGACAGTCCAAAAACGTAAAAATCCAGTCCAATTATACAGTCCGAAAAATGGAAAAATACGAAAATATAAATCCTAGTCTAAAACTAAATCTAAGCTCCAATGCCCTACCCGACGCCGCGGGCCTTCATCATGATCATTTTCCGCCAACATGATACGTCGGGGCATTCCCCGGTAAATAAATACAAGTGATCTCGGGGCATTCCCCGGCTAAATAAATACATCTAAATTAAATACGACAAACTAGAAAGAAACATTCACATGCACATTCCAACATCCAACAAAACACTTATTCCTAAATTTCGCCTACCCGAACCTACGATTGCCTACCCGTTTGACTTACCATGATACTATCACGAAATTAATAATTACACGTGAAAGTAACAATAACGACGAATCAAAAACAACAACAAATCAAAATTAATCCTAATTCACTTTAACGATTTTTTATTTGGAGATAAGAAAAAGAGAGTGGGGGGTGGGGTAATGTGGGGTAGTGGGTAGTGGTGAGTATGATGATGATGTTGGGAGTGGGTAGTGGTGAGTATAATGATGATGTTGGGAGGGGGTAGTTGGGTAGATTGTTATATTTTATTGGGTAGGTGGTTAGAGGGAAAGGTAAAAATAAGTAGAAATTAATATTTCGGCGGACAAAATTACGTGTCTACAACTACAAGCATCATCGTGGTCATTTTCAGCAAATGAAATTTGCCGCCTTCTTTTCTCTCCTTTTTTTTCTTTTTGGGAAATATTTTATTTGGTAATATTGAGTGTTGTTTTGCTTTCTTTTCTTTTAGGCATATGGTCATTTTCATCAAATGAAGATGCTTATTTTAAGAACAAGTTAGGTCATCTAGGACATTACAACTTGCTCGTGTATTTCAAAGACATTGATATGGTAAATTTTTAAAAAAAGAAACATAGAATCAAAAGAACTTGGATGAATACTTAAAAGATCCGACTGACCTCCACAAACTGCCTGAGATGCTGGTTGGAACCAGAAAAATACCAAACGCTAGCTAGTACTTACAGGAAGAGAAATAGTACAGGCATTGAGTTCACGGGCTGCTGCAACAATAGCTGTAAAAGCGACCAATAATATACGTAACTCAAGCCAATCACATATGCAGAATCCTTAAAACATAAACCCCAAGCCTTTCTTTGGACATCATCCACAGAACGCGTACGATTTGGGAAAGGTATATACCGTGGCACAGCAACAAGAATAGCCGTCGAACAGAAACTTAGAACTGCATAAATTATTTGCGCCTTTAAAGTAGCATCATAACTACCTGTACTGAATGCAACATCTTGATATTTAGTGATATAATGTAAAACCAACCACCCTGGGAACAAGTGCATCAAGGAAATCACGGTCATAAAGTTCTTTTTTGACCATCGGGACCACATAAGAGAAACTAAGCTAATGTTGATTAGGATGATCACTGAAACCAACTGGAACAACTTTATGTAAGTGATTCCCATTTGCTCTAACCATTTTGAAATGTCGGGAAGATTAGTCCAATTAACACCACCTTGATGCCATCCTCTCAAAATTCTCCCAGAAATGAGAATCACAAGAATTGAGCAAATCTGGATATAGTTATTCGTCTTTGAACCCACAGTAGCACTTGTATTTTTCTCTGTCCTCATTACAATATGCTGCATTAGTTTTCGGAAAGATAGCAAATAAAGCGAGGTTGTCATGAAATGCCATATGTACTGCTCTTCCTCCACCAGAGAACTGGATCCCATGCTTATGACGACAACAACTATTACCACAAGAATAAAAATATCATCCAAATGCCACCTGCTCAGGTCATTATTGACACTTGAAAACTGGTTATTCTGCTCAGAGAAAACTTGCTTTCCTAGAAGAAACAGAAGGCTCAGCAGTATCAAACATGAAACGATCATAGCTGCTACTCCAACTATAAGTCGGGCAATAGGTTTCTGAAAAACAT
Source organism: Capsicum baccatum var. pendulum (assembly GCA_030864225.1). Taxonomy (NCBI): domain Eukaryota; kingdom Viridiplantae; phylum Streptophyta; class Magnoliopsida; order Solanales; family Solanaceae; genus Capsicum; species Capsicum baccatum. Next base: position 262,553,095 of record CM061561.1, on the reverse strand, counting down.
TGAATAAAAATTATAAAAATATTGCAAAAAGGTAATAATATTGGAGAATTTAAAATCATGGGACGTTCTGCTCTATTACTTTCTAGAAATGCAAAAGAAAACTTTTATAAGATTTACTCACGTCCGTTGCCCTATGAGATAGCCACTCACTCGCAGTTCTTAAGAAATCATGATACGCCACAACAGTGCTATGACAATTGTCCTCACAAGTAGATCTACACAAAATATGAGGAGAAAGCAACACAAGAATTAGCATTTCTCCGAATAAAGTTCTGAGGAAAAATTTGTCAAATTGTTGATTACAAACCGTCTACCACCTTTTCTCTTCCCTAGATTTCCAAGATCTGTGAAGATCTGCAGCACTCATAAACAAACAACAAAAGTTCTCTTCCAGACTACTGTAACATCTTGTCCTTTCGGATTTATCATCCCAGAAGCTATCGCATAAGAAGTTTTCACATACTAAATCAGGTAATTGCGCTTGAAGTAGCCTAAGCAATTGCCAGGAATTCAACTCCAATAACCTGAGTTGTTGGTCAACTGAAATACTTGAAGAAATGAAAGAGGAACATGACTAACTTTATAACGGCATATATAGTTCAAAAAGACTAAATACATGATTTGACAAGATGGTCACAAAAAAATGACAGGACCAAAAATAATATATCCAGATTACTCTGTATGCTGCTAGTTATGTATTCCAATTCACAGAAAGCGCGCTGTCACAACATAACCGAATCAGGATATTCATTTGAGCCTAATTTTAACTTGTCAGACTTGAGCTCCAAGACTAGTGAGAATTCCTACCATTCCCATTTGCCTGAGCCTAGCAAAGGTGCTCCAACGACAAGTTGTCAGGAGTCAAAGTACAACCTCAATATTTAGACGTCATAATACTGGAAATGCATATTTCAGTTTGTTCCGTGGTGAAGCCCATTTTACTCTGAAGGACTTTACTCCCAAATGAACTGGCAGCCACTCTCATGAGCCATCAAGGACAAGTCTCAATCTCAGACTTAATTAAGACCCCACAAATTGTCCATTCTAGTTCCAGCGTTAAATAAAAGGGATGGCAAACTCTAAAAGTGAGGCTTTTTTTTTTGTGGGAAACTGCATAGAGCAGTCCTCAGTTCCCTTTTCTAGTCAAAAATCAAGATAACAGCCATTGATAATTCCCGGAACAACAAGGCATATGTATAAACTGGAATTCTCTGAAAACCTTCAAAAATTGTGAAGAACATAGGAGAAGCAACCCATGTGAAATTGAATTACATCATTATCAATCAAACTCGATTAAGTTGCCTTTTAACTCCCATGATTAAACATTATAGATTTGTGCCATCTCAACATCACAACTCAATCAACAGCAGCTAAGAAAAATGCAGCCGGAGTATATTAAATAAGCATAGAACCAATATAGTAAAGTGGAAACCTTTCAGAAATCTTGACTAGTAATTGGATGAATTACAGGTGACTTGAACAACTGTGCTCTGTGCAAGAAACTTTCTTATTTATTGTTCTCATACACAGAAAAAACAAGATGAAGAAAAACACAGAATTCAATTCCTAGACCATGTCTCACTTGTGGACGCAGGCTCCACAGATTCTCCTATCCATGTCGTCAAAGGCGCGCTTAGGCCCTGAAGCGAGGCACAAAACGTTTTGAGCGCTTCGCCTTGCTTAATGTGTGGTTCAGTGTCGTCATCAAGGTCTAAGACATACTTTCCCCAGCCAATGAGCCTCTTCTGAAGAGGCAACGCTAAACAATTGATATTTCAATTTATCATAATTTTTTTCAATATCTTGGTTCATACATTTGGCATTCATGCCTATAATTATTAGCCTTGGACTAAAATGTATGTTTGTACTTCTTCTTCCTTTGCTTCTTTTTTCACTAAAGCCCACGCTTTATTTCCGCTTTCCACTTAAAGCCCAAGGGACCTTAGAGAATATTTGGTGCTTTTTGCTTTTGATAACAGTCTCCTACTTAGATAGTCACATCACTATGTAATACATATTCTGACAATTGTCCTTCACAATTATCACCAGAATATCAACATTCTATATAGCTCAGAATTAACAATATAAGCTACCAAATCAGACCTGTGAATGATTTGAAAGTTTCTGGCATCAACATGCCAACATTGTTCTTTGGTATCGGAACACCAAAAAGAAGAGCTAATGTTGAAGCAAGGTCTACCTAAAACACCAGATTTATGAATAATTAATGAATAAATGAATAAGCTGATGATTGAACCAATCTTATCAGTGTGGCAACTACTATGAAAGATACTTTTTAAAAATAAAATAAAAACCTCCTACAACATTCAATTAAGGCTATGGCAAAAAGCCACTAGTTATGAACTTACTTTTAGTGACACTCATATTTCAAGTTTTATTTCGAAAGAACTTCAGACCAAACTTATTCTAGAAACTCTTTTATTCCGATTTTTATTTTGAAAAGCCAATATTGCATGGCTATGTATTAACTCCCATGCAGAACATGGGTGAAACACTAGCTATATGTAGAGACTTTCAGCCAATTTGGCTGTTTCTTTTTAAAGCACACTAATCAGAATGGAGGTACTGCTGCACCTTTAACACCTAGCACCTATGTTGCTCGAACTCTTCAAAAATGTGGACTGGTGCGTATTGGATCATCCAAAAGTAGTGTATTTTTGGAGAATCAAAAACCGGTTCAGCTACATTTTTGGAGTGTCCGAGCAACATAGCTTAGCACAAATATTGTTTCTTGCAGAGAGCTGATACACACAAATGATAATAAAATAACGAATCCAATTTCCACCAATGAAATAATCCATTAAAAGTTAATCAACAATAAAAGCATAGTCACATACCTGGTTGGCTTTATTAGGGGTGCCTGTTCCAAAATCTGCAGGGCCAATAAAAAGTGCCAAAGAGTCGGTTTCCTCAAATGTTGATCCTCCATGATTTCCATTTTCAGTCATTCCAGCTGCAGTGGGTGCACCATAAACAAGACAAGTGATTATTACAGTCGGAATATTGAAATATGATGTTTGTTGAGTAATCAAATGATATCTTCACAAACTAGAGAAGTATGATGCCACAAACACTTGCTCCACCATTCAATAGGAATATCAGTAATGTGTCACATCACTCATATTATATGTTAAAAATAAATTAAGAAATAATACTTCAAATTTGATCAAGAAGTAGGTCAATATTGTTAGACCCTAAAGCTAGGTGCTTCGCTCGGTTAGGCAATGGTTAAGAGCAAGCATCAACATGTTAAGGAATGAGCTCAATGCGTATGGGCTCTACTTTGGAGAGAGCGGCACTGAACAATAAATAACCAGCAAAGAGATATATTTTGCTTCAGTTGTAAAGCTGTTGTTTTGGGGTATAAATTTGCATTTCAATATAATTTAACGTTCAGTTGATATTGACTTAAAGCTTTGTCTACGATAGACTACATGCATTCTATGGTATATCTTTAATACGGTCAATTAAATAATATATATTGATTATATGATTAATCATCAAACACGCTATGTAGTTATTTATACTACCATATCTCTCTAATAGATACATTGAATCATTGTTTCCTGTTTCCAATTAATTAAAAGCTGCAAACACGTCTGTTCTCAAGAAAAACCGCTGGTATACGCAAACCAAGCATTTTCTATTCCCATACGCGTTGACTGACCATTGGTTGGATATATGAAAGGACGCCATCTATAGGTCTATAAGTACAGTCCCTATTTCTACGTAACCCTTCACTTGTCCCTAAACCCAAAACGTCAGAAACCCTCTTCTTCTTCCCCAAAAAATCAGAAATCATTCTTGGTTGCAGAATCCCACTTCGCCCAATCAGACGAGTTCCCCCTCGTCACTATGATTTGCTTCTACTTCGAAATGATTTTCACTGGCTATTCTACAACCTGGGAGAAGACCGTCGTTACCTGAAGCGTGAGCTCCGACGCATTGCTCGTTTCCTCTGAGCAATTTTGGAGCGTCTTGGAATGGACGGCAACGACTACATCACCCCCCATCATTCCCATAATTTAGATTACTTTTTATTTTGTTTATATTGTTAAGTTTTTTTATTTATTTGTTCATTATTGAAGAAGTTTTCTCAGTAGGACTTTTTTAGAAGAACGCTTCTTCCATTTTTTTCCTTTTGCTGTAAATTTTATTAAGTAATGCAATGAACAAATTTAATGTAAGTTTCAGTTCAGTTTAATTGACAAGTTTCTGTTTGAACATTATGTTTACCATTTTTGTTATGATCCTTTTTTTTTCTTGTGGAGGTTATTCTTCTGTACAGACACAACTTTCAAGTATGTATGTCTCGTTCAATTCACAGAACTGTAGTTTGACTTGATTAATTTCAAGTTGCTATAAAAAGTGATATATAGTCTATCATGAATCATATACTCTGTCTTTTATCGACCTTTTATGGTAGTCGATTGTAGAGCATATGAGTCGATGCGTCACCGGTTAAATTAAAACAGACAATAACATATTTTGGGGCTGGTGTGTAACACCCCGTAAATTTTTGTCGTACATTTATCGCGATTATATGGAGTCCTAAAGGCTTGCGTATGGGTTAAATTAAGTTTATGGTGTTCGGAAGTATCCCGTCAATAGTTGTATGTGTAGGTATTGGAATAAGATTTCCAACGATATAAAGTTTGCCCAAAACAGAGGAGTATTTCATATAAGCGAGCACATTCAAAATTTCAAAACGATGGCCGGGAAGCCTGTGAACAGTAAATCTGCAGGAAAATTACTGCAGCTAGGCAATTATTTTTTTGGATCAACTTTAGATGATCATAAATCCTTGTACAAAAAGAACTGTGTGAGCTGTTATATATCGACGAAAAGCTCCGAGACTATTCTTTCCGATGAAATTGGTTTCATCCAAATCCAAAGTCTGAGTAAGGAGCTATACCCGTTTTACTTCAGTCTATCAAAAAAAAAAAACAGAGTTGTGGGACAGATTTTTGGGTCAACTTTAAACGATCATAACTCCTTGTACAGGAAGAACTGGGTGGTATACTTTATAGGAAAATGAAAGAAATTTGAATTATATTTCCAATACAATTGGTTTCACCCAAATACTATATCGGAGCAAAGAGTTATGATCGATTTACTTCAGCCTGTCAAAACTGTCCACTAGGGACAGATTCGGAATTTATTTTAATTGTTAGGGCAAAATGGTCATTTTCTATTACCTCTTGGACGAAAATTGGTCTTTATAAACATACATTTAGCCTCATATATATCACATATCATCCAATTATTAAGATAAGGTGAAACCCTAGCCTAATTTCAACTTCAAATATTTTGTGATTCAACCGTAGAAAATTCGAATTGGTTCCGTAGTTGTGTTCACCATCTCGAAAGCTTCGAGAAGCACCCCATGGTTATGTAAGGAGGATTCTAAATACAAGAGTTCATTGTTAAGGTATGAATATTGTTTATTCTTGATTCTTATCCATGAATAAGTATTGATAAAGGATTATGAGTATTGTCGTGATGTTGGAAGATAACTAGAAACATAGTTATGAATTGTTTTGTATACATTGTTAGTAGTAAATTATGGAAGTTGTTGTATTGGATTATGGAGGATGAATTGTGGTGATATATCATTATATTAGTGGTTATGTATGCCTAGTGATCATGTTGGTATTGGATGGTGATTAAGAAGGGAAATAAAGGCTAAGAGTGATGTTGAGGGATATTTCATGAAAATGCATGATATGTGAATGTAATAAGAGTGTAAGAGGATGTATGTAGTACTCTTATTGATGAGCTAAAGGATTACTTCCTAGACATTATTTGGTGAAGTTAATACCTAAATGGTAAGGTTTGGTTGCTAATACTAGTTTGCCACAAATGACTTATTGTAGATAAGTGTTCGAAGAGTACGGGAAGTCACTTGTATTGAAGTGGTTATATCAAGGTATGTAAGACATACGCTATCTAATCTTTGGCATGAATAATGACCCATGGTACTCTCAAGTAAGCTTCCAACATTGTCCTACGACACATGACACATAATAACATCATATGATCTTCGACACTACCAATTGAACTTGTTTTCACTTTTAAGATGTCCGGCTAGTCAAAAAAATGTCCATAGACTATTGTTGACTCCGAAATGGTTTAATGAGGTATCCATGATTCTGTACTTCATTTTCATGATATTGATTACCTATTTACATGTTTTTCCTATTGAGGTATCATGGTTTCAAGTTCCATAAAGTGTGACCACAAAGTAACCAATCTCAAAGATTAATGGAATTAAGAAATGGAATGTCTGTATTTTAAATTGATGATATGATGTATTGTATTAGTACCACTGATCAGTTGGCCATTGTATTATAAAGATTATGTATATATGCTATTCCAGGGGTGGTCCCTGATGTATTGTATTAGTACCACTGATCAGTTGGCCATTGTATGACATATGTTATGTATTGATAAGGATTACGGGAAGTAATGATCTGAAAGTAATGTGCAGGTATCCCATCAGCTCTTTTAAGTGTGGTCTACTCATACTGTTTATTCACTGGTATCTGGGTTCTGTTGATCTTTTGTATCTCATCTTGATACTCTCTGCCTTACATACTCAGTACATATTTCTGTACTGACGTCCCTCACGGGGGACCTGTATTCATGCCTGCAGGAACAGGTACTTCAGGTCGTACACCTCCACAGTAAGAGCTAGGACATTCTGTTATTAGTGGTGAGCTCCAGTTGTTTCGGGGCATCCCAAGTCGTTTCTATATGTACTTTTTGGTATTTGTATAAAAGTCTTTTGTGGGCGGGATTTTGTCCCGACCCTAACTCAGTTGTGTATCTATGTAGAGGCTTTTGTAGACATATTGTACAGCCATAGGAGTGTTTGGTTGATAGACGTGATGGCTCTGACGGCCAATTACTGTTCATATATATATTTATGCGTGTTTGTTGGGCTGATACAGGTACTGTTTTCTTCTATTTACAACGAAGTGCTGCCCAAATTTCTAATTTTCATAAGTAATGTAAATGTGAAAGTATAGGTTATGAATGGGTTCTCCCGGGCCTCCTCGGCTACGGGTGCCAGTCCGCTCCAATGGGATTTGGGGTATGACATGGTGGGACAAATTAATTAAATTAAAAATAATTTAAATAAACAATACCATATTTTGGGATTGGTGGAACAAAATAATTAAAATAAAAATGATTTAAATAGATAATAACATATTTTGGGGCTGGTGGAAAAAATAATTAAATTAAAAAAAATTTAAACAAATAATAACATATTTTGGGGCTGGTGGAACAAAATAATAAAAATAAAAATGTTTTAAATAGATAATCTTGAGGGTCCATCGATTAGTCTGGTCTATAGATTGGTGGTGACACTTAATAGACCGTAGTAGATCGTGGCTTAAGTCAGCCATCGATTAGACTGGTCTACCATAGACTTACACCTTTAGATGTGCATCGATTGATAACATAAGTATGTGTAGACCACGTTGATCGATGTACATTGTCATAGACCGTCACTTGGATATAATTAAAAATGAATAAATAAATTAAAAATAAAAGTAGTATTGATTTCTACACATGTGAGTAAGTGTAAACAAGACACACAATCATATTAGAGCTTGTACAAAGTAAATTAAGGAGTGTGTGGATGGGTAGTGATTGAATGTTCAATATGCCAAGAGTAATATTTGTTAAAGCACAAGTATGTATTAAGGATATATATGTAGCTTAAAATTTTGGTCCTCGTTCAGCTTATTACCTCTAATCAGGTGTAGCAAGTTGGCCGCCGTAATGTTTTTATTTTTCGTCACCTTAAAGCAAAAATTCTCCCTCTTTGCTAACACCTTCTTCATTTTTTATTCACTAGGGTATGATGAGAAGTTCAGCCCCGTGATCAAACAAAACTCTTTCAAGCCAAAACAGGCAGGCTTGTTGTTAACGCAAAACCACATCTCGTGACGTTTCTTATCGTTCTTGATGCATCGCAACAACAAATAATGGACCAACTGCCTATTGAACTTGAGATGTTCTGGTAAGTTTCTCAGGTGTCCAAAACTGGACCGCTTGAATCTTTTCTTCAACTCTTGGTCGACAAGAACTTGCTGGAATTCTCGATAAGCAGTCATTCTTGATCTGACCGATATGTTTGGTGGGAAAGATCCGACTGATATATTTGGGTGATGATTGGATGTTGTTTGCTTTTTAATAATTGATATCAATTGTAGGTGATAATAATATGAATGTGGGTTTGTATTAGAAAGGAATTTGGGGGTGGAATTGAGAAATTGATAATAATAAAAAAAAAAAAGGTGAATTTAGATTAATTTTGATTTATTGTTGTTTTGTTTAATTCAGAATCAGCATGAATATTGTTGAACGTGATAGAATCATAGGCCGAGTTGGGTAGGCAAATGTAAGAATTGTGAAATCCTGAATGCTTGACATGTGTTGAATGGCTTGGTTTTATTGCTTTTGGATCAAATGTACCATTTGGCCGGGGAATGCCCCGAGGTATTTGTGTTTATTCACCGGGGAATGCCACGACGTATCATGTTTGCGGAGGATGATCGTGATGAATACCCGAGGCGTCGGGTAAAGCATAGTCTAATCAGGATACATGTGTATACGTTTGTGCTACAATCGTTTGTGTCTGCCTTGGTGTATCTATTGTGTCTGCGACTATGTTCTATATCTGTCTGGTCTTGGTATACCGAGAGAAGTTGCAGAGTCATACAGACATAGTCAGCTAACCCGATCCAAGTATTTCTCCATCGCGAGGTACGCTAGTTGCTTTAGCCTTTAAGGTGATTTATACATTCCGAGGAAGTTGTGGATAAGAATAAAGCATGCTACGCCAAACGCTCGCTTTCACTGTAGTCTTCCACACTTCAAGCAAAACATTTTTGACAGTAAACGATTAATTTTTTCTGTTCAGCGGCCAAAATGGTTGACTGGGAAAAGTGAGAACATTGAGCTGTAGATTTTAGTTATTAGTTCAAATCTATTTTCTTGCGATTTTCGCTTGAATATAATGTATGTGGCAGTTTAAATCTGTCGAACATCCCTTCTAACTTCTAGAGGCTCTTGTAAAATGCTGTGTTCCTTTTGTTCTTTTGCCCTTTTTATCAACTTGGATTGGATACATAATGCAGATTTGTTCATACTCAATTTGGGAATACAGAAAGTGATTATGAATAACAACAACAACAGAACCAGTGTTATCCCAGAAGTTGAACTTCCGGGGAGGGTAAAATGTACGATTACCTTTACACTTTTAGTAATGAGGTTTCCGATAGACCCTTGACTCAAAATGTGATGATATGAATGCAACTGCTCAATTTGTTCATACTAAACTTTGGCAAACATAAATTTCCACTTTTTAAACAATTACGTGGACGTAAAATATCTAGTTTGGCCTATAAACAGAACATTTTCCTTTCTTTTCTTAGAGAAACGAAGACTAGGACATTGCTAGAAGAAGAGGGCCATGAACGACGAACTCAATCAACGGTAGTAAATCACACAACACGATTGGAACATTTGTATGGAAAATTTGAGGATTCAATAGGTATATGTAGCCAGCAAAGGTGTTGCTTTAGAAGAGAAGCGATTGTTCAAAAAAGTGCACCTCTTTGAAACGATGCAACTCTTCATAAAGGTGTAACTTTTCGGAAAAGTCACAATCATCCAAAAAGTGTATATATATGTATAGCCATCAATTTGTTATTTCAGAAAAGTAACAATGATTCGGAAAGGTGCACCTCTTCGAAAAGATGCAACTCTTTGTAAAGATGCAATTCTTCAGAAAAGTTACAATCTTTTGAAAAGGTCACAATAATCCAAATTGAACAAGTGCCTATTCAAATTTCATTATTTCTCTTTGTGTCTTTTTGGAAAAATACCTATTCATTCTCCATTCAAACCTCTTAAACACCCAACATTTCTATCTTGCATTGTCATAATTACAAAGCATTATTTAATTGGCCGATGAGATATAGTTCAAATTGTTATATTAACACGTTGAATAAACAGATCATTAGTTCAACTTCACTGTATCGTGCATGTGGTTTCATTAGTTCAACTTCTGGTTCAAAAAGGCACACCTTTTCGAAAAGATACAACTCTTCGTGAAGTTGCAATCCTTCGAGAAAAGTGTAACTTTTCGAAAAAGTCATAATTTATCGGAAAGGTCATAACAATTCAAAGTGAACATATGTGCCTATTCAAATTACAACTTTTTTCTTGGTGTTTTTTCAAAAAAATATCTATCCATTTTTCATTCACACCTCTTAAAAAACTAACACATCTACTCCGTATCTTGGATTATCATAATTACAAGGCATTATTTAAATAGTCGGTGAGATATAATTCAAATTGATAAATTAACACGTTGATAAAATAATCACTAGTTCAACTTCACCATATCGTTCATGCTATTGTTTCTTTGATTTTATGTGTGTAGTGGATGTTACTATATTTTTCAATAGTTATGAGTCAATAATAGCATGTTATTCAATTGTCACCCATTGATTAAAAATACCTTTGTGTAATTCCACAAGTGAAGTATGGTGAAGATATACTGATATAGTATGCATAGATCTTACCAATACTTCATAGAGATAGAAAAACAATTTCCACTACATCCTTAGTTTAGATAAAGCCTACCAAATAATTTGCAAACCGGAATACAATATGAGAGCAATAATAACAACAAAACAATGCGAAATAACGAGTATTATACAACAAAAATTATAGCAGTCTAATCAAGAACCAAAAATAAGAGAAAAAATGAGCATATTAAACTCATCAAAAAGAAAGTCTTAATAATAGAGCTATCGTAAAATAATTAGGACTTCAAGGAATATAAAATGTGAAACCTAATTGGCTAATTACTAGAAATTACTACTAGTTTTAGAAGCTAGCTGAACGAAAAATAATATTTTTCAAGTGATGATACTAACAACATAAAAAAAAAAATTCTTACACTATATATAGTGACTTTTAATTTGTAAGAATAGGTAAATTATTATTTTTAAATATTGAAGATATAAACACCTAATAAGTCTAAATATTATTACTAAGTCAATGCATCAAACTAAACTAAAGTGATTATTGGACTTGAATTAGTAAAAGAGTATATATAGCTCCACTTTTAACTTAATATCATGATGAAGATAAACTGTTTTTGATTAATTATTGTTGAGATTTTGCAAAAAGATACAAGAGATAAATCGAGTGTATATCAAAAACAATCTATTTAATAGTGTATTTTGAAGAATCTGATACGAGCGCGACAACATTTTTAAAGAGTACGACCAACTTAGCCTTTTAACACTTTGGTGAGCTACCTTGTTTACTCTCATAGTTATTGTCATACCCCAAATCCCATTGGAGCGGACTGGCACCCGTAGCCGAGGAGGCCCGTGAGAACCCGTTCATAACCTATACTTTCACATTTACATTACTTATGAAAATTAGAAATTTGGGCAGCACTTCGTTGTAAATAGAAGAAAACAGTACCTGTATCAGCCCAGCAGACACGCATAAATATATATATATATGAACAGTAATTGGCCGTCAGAGCCATCACGTCTATCAACCAAACACTCCTATGGCTGTACAATATGTCTACAAAAGCCTCTACATAGATACACAACTGAGTTGGGGTCGGGACAAACTCCCGCCCACAAAAGACTTTTATACAAATACCAAAAGTACATATAGAGACGACTTGGGATGCCCCGAAACAACTGGAGCTCACCACTAACAACAGAATGTCCTGGCTCTTACTGCGGAGGTGTACGACCTGGAGTACCTGTTCCTGCAGGCATGAATACAGGTCCCCCGTGAGGGACGTCAGTACGGAAATATGTACTGAGTATGTAAGGCAGTGAGTATCAAGATGAGATACAAAAGATCAACAGAACCCAGATACCAGTTAATAAACAGTATGAGTAGACCACACTTAAAAGAACTGATGGGATACATGCACATTACTTTCATATCATTACTTCCCGTAATCCTTATCAATACATAACATATGTCATACAATGGCCAACTGATCAGTGGTACTAATACAATACATCAGGGACCACCCCTGGAATAGCATATATACATAATCTTTATAATACAATGGCCAACTGATCAGTGGTACTAATACAATATATCATATCATCAATTTAAAATGCAGACATTCCATTTCTTAATTCAATTAATCTTTGAGATTGGTTACTTTGTGGTCACACTTTATGGAACTTGAAACCATGATACCTCAATAGGAAAAACATGTAAATAGGTAATCAATATCATGAAAATGAAGTACAAAATCATGGATACCTCATTAAACCATTTCGGAGTCAACAATAGTCTATGGACATTTTTTTGACTAGCCGGACATCTTAAAAGTGAAAACAAGTTCAATTGGTAGTGTCGAAGATCATATGATGTTATTATGTGTCATGTGTCGTAGGACAATGTTGGAAGCTTACTTGAGAGTACCATGGGTCATTATTCATGCCAAAGATTAGATAGCGTATGTCTTACATACCTTGATATAACCACTTCAATACAAGTGACTTCCCGTACTCTTCGAACACTTATCTACAATAAGTCATTTGTGGCAAACTAGTATTAGCAACCAAACCTTACCATTTAGGTATTAACTTCACCAAATAATGTCTAGGAAGTAATCCTTTAGCTCATCAATAAGAGTACTACATACATCCTCTTACACTCTTATTATATTCACATATCATGCATTTTCATGAAATATCCCTCAACATCACTCTTAGCCTTTATTTCCCTTCTTAATCACCATCCAATACCAACATGATCACTAGGCATACATAACCACTAATATAATGATATATCACCACAATTCATCCTCCATAATCCAATACAACAACTTCCATAATTTACTACTAACAATGTATACAAAACAATTCATAACTATGTTTCTAGTTATCTTCCAACATCACGACAATACTCATAATCCTTTATCAATACTTATTCATGGATAAGAATCAAGAATAAACAATATTCATACCTTAACAATGAACTCTTGTATTTAGAATCCTCCTTACATAACCATGGGGTGCTTCTCGAAGCTTTCGAGATGGTGAACACAACTACGGAACCAATTCGAATTTTCTACGGTTGAATCACAAAATATTTGAAGTTGAAATTGGCTAGGTTTTCACCTCTCTTAATAATAGGATAATATCTGATATAAATGAGGCTAATTGCAGATTTATAAATACCAATTTTCGTCCAAGAGGTAATAGAAAATGACCATTTTGCCCTAAAAATTTAAATGAATCCCGAATCTGTCCCCAGTGGACAGTTTTGACAGGTTCAAGTAAATCGATCATAACTCTTTTCTCCGATATAGGATTTGGGTGAAACCAATTGCATTGGAAAGATAATTCAAAGGGATTTCATTTTGATATAAAGTATACCACCCAGTTCTTCCTTTAGAAGGAGTTATGGTCATTTAAAGTTGACCCAAAAATCTGTCCCACAATTCTGTTTTTTTTTTTGATAGGCTGTAGTAAAACGGGTATAGCTCCTTACTAAGACTTTGGATTTGAATGAAACCAATTTAATTGGAAAGAATCCTCTCGGAGATTTTCGTCGATATATAGCAGCTCACATAGTTCTTTTTGTACAAGGAGTTATGATCGTCTAAAGTTGGATTGCCTAGCTGCAGTAATTTTCCTGCAGAATTACTGTTCACAGGCTTCCCGGCCACCGTTTTGAAATTTCGAATGTGCTCTCTTATATGAAAAAATCCTCTGTTTTGGGAAAACTTTATATCGTTTGAAAGCTTATTCTAATACCTACACATACAACTATTGACGGGATACTTCCGAACACCATAAACTTAATTTAACCCATACGCAAGTCTTTAGGACTCCATATATCGCGATAAGTGTACGAAAAAAATTTACGGGGTGTTACATTATCCCCCCCTTAAGAACATTCGTCCTCGAATGTTAGCACAGTTACTCAATTAAGACATGTCCAAGCTTACAATTAACATATTCATCATCATAACATCCTTGCATAAAAATAAACACTTGTTATTGTTCTTCTTCCGTCTCATGAACTTCCTCCTCATCGTTGAATAGGTAAGGGTACTTAATCTTCATCACTTCCTCGGCTTCCCATGTGATCTCCTCAACTTGCTGATTCCTCCAAAGTACTTTTACCGATGCTATCTCTTTATTCCTTATCTTTTTAATTTGGCGATCAAGAATAGCAATAGGCATTTCTTCAAAAGTGAGATCTTCTGTAACTTGTACATCTTCCATAGTAGTGATGTGCGATGGATCTCCGATGTACTTGCGAAGCATCGAAACATGAAATACGGGATGAACTGCTGAGAGCTCTTGAGGTAGCTCTAACTCATAAGCAACTTGTCCAAATCTTTGAATGATCTTATACGGACCTATGTATCGTGGACTTAACTTTCCTTTCTTGCCAAACCTCATCACTCCTTTCATTGGTGATACTTTCAAGAATACCCAATCGTCGATAGAAAACTCAAGTCCTCTTCTTCTAACATCCGCATAAGATTTGTGTCGACTTTAAGCTGTTGCAAGCCGTTGTTGGATCACTTTAACCTTCTCCATTGCTTGATAAACAAGATCCGGTCCAAATAAGACCGCATCACCTGCTTCAAACCATCCTATTGGCGATCTACACTTTCTTCCATACAATGCTTCATATGGTGCCATTTTGATACTTGAATGATAGCTATTATTGTAGGCAAACTCAATAAGAGATAGGTGATCATCCCAGTTGCCTTTGAAATCTAATACACATGCTCGTAGCATATCTTCAAGTGTCTGGATGGTACGTTCCTCTTGTCCGTCCGTTTGAGGATGAAAAGTCGTACTTAGATTTACTTGTGTCCCCAAACTCCTTTGAAAAAACTTCCAGAAATTCGCGGTAAATTGGGATCCTCGATCGGATATAATGGAAATTGGAACTCCATGTAACCGAACGATCTCCTTAATATACAACTTCGCATACTCCTCAACCATATAATTTGTCTTAACTGGTAAGAAGTGCGCAGATTTGGTAAGCCTATCAATGATCACCCATATGGAATCAAACTTCCGATATGTACGAGACAAACCCGTGTTGAAATCCATATTGATCTTGTCCCACTTCCAGACTGGAAGATCTATACATTGCATGTAACCACCGGGTTTCTGGTGTTCTACTTTGACTCTTTGACAATTCAGACATTCAGCTACAAATTCGGCAATATTCTTCTTCATGTCATTCCACCAATATATTGCTTTCAAATCTTGATACATCTTAGTCGACCCTGGATGGATGGAATACCTTGAACATTGTGCTTCTGTCATAATTCTCTTTCTTAGGTCAACTACATCAGGTACACATAAACGATTCTGACACTGAAGCACTCCTTCTCGCGTAAGCTCAAATGCCTTTGTCGTGCCACTCTGCACATCCTCCTTAAGCTGCACATCAGCTATCAATGAAGATTCCGCTGCATTACGTACAATAACCTCTTCATCTGGAGTTTCGAGAAGTCGAACTCCCAAATTAGCTAGTTGGTGAAGATCCTTAATCATCCCCTGCTTTTCTATAGTTGCCATTTTACACTTACGACTCAGTGCATCCGGTACCACATTCGCTTTCCCTGTATGATATAAGATATCAACATCGTAATCTTTCAACAATTCAAGCCATCTCCACTGCCTCATGTTTAGATCTTTCTGACTGAAGATATATTGCAGGCTCTTATGATCGGTATATATGTCAACATGAACCCCATATAAGTAGTGGCGCCATATCTTCAAAGCAAATACAACTGCAGCTAGCTCAAGATAATGCGTGGGATAATTCCTCTCATGTGATCGCAACTGTCTAGAGCCATAGGCTATTACTCTACCATGCTGCATTAATACGCATCCTAAGCCTATTCTCGAAGCATCACAGTACACTGCATACCCTTCTGTGCCTTCAGGAAGTACCAATACCGGTGTAGAAGTCAACTTGCTCTTCAGATCTTGGAAACTCTTTTCACAGGAACTATTCCATTGAAGCTTGGAGGCTTTATGCGTCAACTTAGTCAAGGGTGCAGAAATAGAAGAAAAACCTTCAACAAACCTTCTATAATAACCTGCCAACCCGAGAAAACTACGAATCTCCGTATGCGTCGTGGGTCTTGGCCAATTCTTCACAGCCTCAATCTTTTGAGTGTCAACTTTTATGCCTTCACTGGATACAATATGGCCCAAAAATGCCACTGACTTGAGCCAAAACTCACATTTAGAAAACTTCGCATACAACTTACGATCACGAAGAATCTGCAATGCCTTCCTTAAGTGATTAACATGGTCCTCTTCTGATCTAGAGTAGACCAGAATATATGCCATTTTACACTTACGACTCAGTGCATCCGGTACCACATTCGCTCCCTGTATGATATAAGATATCAACATCGTAATCGTTCAACAATTCAAGCCATCTCCACTGCCTCATGTTTAGATCTTTCTGACTGAAGATATATTGCAGGCTCTTATGATCGGTATATATGTCAACATGAACCCCATATAAGTAGTGGCGCCATATCTTCAAAGCAAATACAACTGCAGCTAGCTCAAGATCATGCGTGGGATAATTCCTCTCATGTGATCGCAACTGTCTAGAGCCATAGGCTATTACTCTACCATGCTGCATTAATACGCATCCTAAGCCTATTCTCGAAGCATCACAGTACACTGCATACCCTTCTGTGCCTTCAGGAAGTACCAATACCGGTGTAGAAGTCAACTTGCTCTTCAGATCTTGGAAACTCTTTTCACAGGCACTATTCCATTGAAGCTTGGAGGCTTTATGCGTCAACTTAGTCAAGGGTGCAGAAATAGAAGAAAAACCTTCAACAAACCTTCTATAATAACCTGCCAACCCGAGAAAACTACGAATCTCCGTATGCGTCGTGGGTCTTGGCCAATTCTTCACAGCCTCAATCTTTTGAGTGTCAACTTTTATGCCTTCACTGGATACAATATGGCCCAAAAATGCCACTGACTTGAGCCAAAACTCACATTGTAGAAAACTTCGCATACAACTTACGATCACGAAGAATCTGCAATGCCTTCCTTAAGTGATTAACATGGTCCTCTTCTGATCTAGAGTATACCAGAATATCATCTATGAAAACTATCACGAACACATCTAGAAACGGCTTAAACAACCTATTCATCAGATCCATAAAAACTGCGAGCGCATTTGTCATCCCGAATGACATAACCAGGAATTCATAATGACCATACCGTGTTCGGAAAGCTGTCTTGGGTATATCTTTATCCTTGACTCTCACTTGATAATAGCTTGATCTCAATTCAATCTTGGAAAAACACTGGGCACCCTGCAACTGGTCAAATAAATCATCAATTCGGGGAAGAGGATATTTATTCTTGATAGTCACCTTATTCAATTGCCGATAGTCAATACACATCCTCAGCGAACCATCTTTCTTACGCACAAACAATACTGGTGCTCCCCAAGGGGACATACTAGGCCTGATGAATCCCTTCTCTAGCAAGTCTTTCAGTTGCTCTTTCAATTCTCGCAACTCTGATGGTGCCATTCTATAAAGAGGAATTGAGATTGGCTGTGTGTCTGGAAACATATCAATACCAAACTCCACTTCTCGTTCAGGAGGTAAACCTGGTAGTTCTTCAGGAAATACATCAGGAAATTCATTCACAACCGGAACGGTCTAAAAAGTTGGCGGCTCTGCCTCTATATCCCTTACTCTAACCAGATGGTATATGTACCCCTTGGAAATCATTTTTCTTACCTTAAAGTAAGAAATAAATCTACCTCTCGGCGCGCCAACATTACCCTTCCATTCAAGGACTGTCTCATTTGGGAAATGGAAATATACCTTCTTAGAACGACAATCTACTGTAGCATAACAAGACGCTAACCAATCCATGCCCATAATAACATCAAAATCTACCATTTCTAACTCAACAAGATCAACCATCGTATCACGACCACAAATATTCACAACACAATTTCGATAAACATTCCTAGCTATAAGAGATTCCCCCACTGGCGTTAATACTTCAAATGGCTTGGCTAATAATTTGTGTGTTCTTACGAACCTTCCCGCAACCAAAGGAGTAGCATACGATAATGTAGAACCAGGATCAATTAAGGTATACACATCAAATACAAAGATGGATAACGTACCTGTAACCACGTCTGGAGAAACCTCTAAATTCTGTCGATCTGCTAGGGCATACACACGGTTCTGAGCTCCGCTAGCACTAGCTGCTCCTCTATCACCTCTACCGCGACCCATAGGTTGTGCACCCCTACTCAAAGGAGGCACCGAAGATGACGCAACAGCTGATCCGGTAGGTCGTGTTATACCACCTATGGTCCTGCGTGGGCAATCTCTAGCCATATGCCCCGGCTTACCGCACCAAAAGCAATTATTCATCCCAAGCCGACATTCGCCAAAGTGAAATTTTCTACATATGGGACACGGGTGTCGTGGAGGTCTCAATTGACTCATACTCCCTTGCCCTTGATACCCCACTGTTCGCAAACTCTGATTTTCACTACTTTGCCCGAACTGATTACCTCTGAACCTTTGAAATTGCGGTGGATCACTAATTATAGGATAAGAAGATAACGGGCTAGGCAATCTATGAGAGAACGAAGGCCTAAAACCTCCCTGAGATGCCATAAACTTCCCTATAGCTCTGGCCCGCTTAGAATATACTTTTTCTGATTCCTGGCTTCTTCTAATTTTGCCTCTGATCTTCCATGTTTTGAGCGAAAGCTTGTATCCTCGCTATATCCATGTCCTTGTTCAAAGCAGAAATGGTACAATCTCTAACCAAGTATGGTTCCAATCTATCCACATAGTGATGAACTCTGTCATCCATAGTAGCTACCACATTAGAAGCATATCGAGACAAGGAGTTAAATCGAAGACTATACTCCCTTACACTCATATTACCCAGACGAAGATTTAAGAATTGATCTGCACGGGCCTGACGAGTCTCAAATGGAAGATAATGATCAATAAATGCATTTTTGAACTCTCCCCATGTAGTTGGAGGTGCTTCAATACCCCTAGATCGTTTCCAATCCTCGTACCACAATATAGCCTCTCCTTTCAGTATGCTGCTAGCTTAACCATCTCTTTACCGGATATGTGCATAACATCTAGAGCCCTTTGGGTTTGATCGACAAAGTCCTGCGGGTCTTCGTTAATATCTGATCCGGTAAAAGTAGGAGGATCCAGTTTCAGAAAATCCCGTGTCCGAAGGCTAGCTGCTTTATCCATACCACTAGAACCCGTGGTAGGAATAGCTTGCCCTTGAACTTGACCGGCAACTATACGCGTCAGAAGTTGTACTGCATCCCTTAAATCTCGATCAACAGCCTTAATAGATGGCCCTTCCGGAGGAGAAGAAGCTCCTGATATATGCTCAGCTTGAGACTCACTTTGTTCAGCTTGTGCAGGTGGTGACTTACTAGTACCTTCTCCGGCCACTACATCTACTCGCTTCCACTTATTCTTTCTCCTTGTAACCGGCATCGTCACTATAATAAATAAAAAACAAACAATTGGATTAAGCGATTGATTATGACTTTATCTCTAATATGGGATCTATTGCACGATCTAAGAAATGGAGAGTGGAAACAATCCCTAAATGTCCAATAGCCTCCTGTTTATAGATGTGGTGCACAACACACCGATAAACTAGATTCTACGTAGACACGGCTTTGTAGAGTCACTAGGATGAACTTCTCTGATACCACTTCTGTCATACCCCAAATCCTATTGGAGCGGACTGACACCCGTAGCCGAGGAGGCCCGGAAGAACCCGTTCATAACCTATACTTTCACATTTACATTACTTATGAAAATTAGAAATTTGGGCAGCACTTCGTTGAAAATAGAAGAAAACAGTACCTGTATCAGCCAAGCAAACACGCATAAATATATATATATGAACAGTAATTGGCCGTCAGAGCCTTCAAGTCTATCAACCAAACACTCCTATGGTTGTACAATATGTCTACAAAAGCCTCTACATAGATACACAACTGAGTTGGGGTCGGGACAAACTCCCGCCCACAAAAGACTTTTATACAAATACCATATAGAGACGACTTGGGATTCCCTGAAACAACTGGAGCTCACCACTAACAACAGAATATCCTGGCTCGTACTACGGAGGTGTACGACCTGGAGTACCTGTTCCTGCAGGCATGAATACAGGTCCCCCGTGAGGGACGTCAGTACAGAAATATGTACTGAGTATGTAAGGCAGTGAGTATTAAGATGGGATACAAAAGATCAATAGAATCCAGATACCAGTGAATAAACAGTATGAGTAGACCACACTTAAAAGAACTGATGGGATACCTGCACATTACTTTCATATCATTACTTCCCGTAATCCTTATCAATACATAACATATGTCATACAATGGCCAACTGATCAGTGGTACTAATACAATACATCAGGGACCACCCCTGGAATAGCATATATACATAATCTTTATAATACAATGGCCAACTGATCAGTGGTACTTATACAATACATCATATCATCAATTTAAAATACAGACATTCCATTTCTTAATTCAATTAATCTTTGAGATTGGTTACTTTGTGGTCACACTTTATGGAACTTGAAACCATGATACCTCAATAGGAAAAACATGTAAATAGGTAATCAATATCATGAAAATGAAGTAGAGAATCATGGATACCTCATTAAACCATTTCGGAGTCAACAATAGTCTATGGACATTTTTTTGACTAGCCGGACATCTTAAAAGTGAAAACAAGTTTAATTGGTAGTGTCGAAGATCATATGATGTTATTATGTGTCATGTGTCGTAGGACAATGTTGGAAGCTTACTTGAGAGTGCCATGGGTCATTATTCATGCCAAAGAATAGATAGAGTATGTCTTACATACCTTGATATAACCACTTCAATACAAGTGACTTCCCGTACTCTTCGAACACTTATCTACAATAAGTCATTTGTGGCAAACTAGTATTAGCAACCAAACCTTACCATTTAGGTATTAACTTCACCAAATAATGTCTAGGAAATAATCCTTTAGCTCATCAATAAGAGTACTACATACATCCTCTTATACTCTTATTACATTCACATATCATGCATTTTCATGAAATATCCCTCAACATCACTCTTAGCCTTTATTTCCCTTCTTAATCACCATCCAATACCAACATGATCACTAGGCATGCATAACCACTAATATAATGATATATCACCACAATTCATCCTCCATAATCCAATACAACAACTTCCATAATTTACTACTAACAATTTATACACAACAATTCATAACTATTTTTCATGTTATCTTCCAACATCAAGACAATACTCATAATCCTTTATCAATACTTATTCATGGATAAGAATCAAGAATAAACAATATTCATACCTTAACAATGAACTCTTGTATTTAGAATCCTCCTTACATAACCATGGGGTGCTTCCCGAAGCTTTCGAGATGGTGAACACAACTACGGAACCAATTCGAATTTTCTACGGTTGAATCACAAAATATTTGAAGTTGAAATTAGGCTAGGGTTTCACCTTCTCTTAATAATTGAATGATATCTGATATATATGAGGCTAAGTGAAGGTTTATAAAGACCAATTTTCGTCCAAGAGGTAATAGAAAATGACCATTTTGCCCTAAAGATTTAAATAAATCCGAATCTGTCCCCAGTGGACAGTTTTGACAGGCTGAAGTAAATCGATCATAACTCTTTGCTACGGTATCGGATTTGGGTGAAACCAATTGCATTGGAAAGATAATTCAAAGGGCTTTCATTTTCATATAAAGTATACCACCCAGTTATTCCTTTACAAGGAGTTATGGTCGTTTAAAGTTGACCCAAAAATCTGTCCCACAATTCTGTTTTTTGTTTTATAGGCTGTAGTAAAACGGGTATAGCTCCTTACTCAGACATTGGATTTGGATGAAACCAATTTAATCGGAAAGAAGACTCTCGGAGATTTTCGTCGATATATAGCAGCTCACACAGTTCTTTTTGTACAAGGAGTTATGATCCTCTAAAGTTGGATTGCCTAGATGCAGTAATTTTCCTGCAGAATTACTGTTCACAGGCTTCCCGGCCACCGTTTTGAAATTTCGAATGTTCTCGCTTATATGAAAAAATCCTCTGTTTTGGGAAAACTTTATATCGTTGGAAATCTTATTCTAATACCTACACATACAACTATTGACAGGATACTTCCGAACACCATAAACTTAATTTAACTCATACGCAAGTCTTTAGGACTCCATATAATCGCGATAAGTGTACGAAAAAATTTACGGGGTGTTACAGTTATTTACTTAAAATTAGCTGGATTTTACATTAATTATCTTAAACTAAATTTTGTAAAACATTTCCATTGCATTGGTACTTCAATAATGTGTTTGATATACCATGTAATGTTTAAATGAATTATGTGAAACTTCCATATTTTTTATAGCAGAATTTAGCAAATAATGTTCTCTTCTTTATTATGTATCCTCTCCCTCTTAAAGTAAGTGTCGCTATAGAAAAAAAGTTAATTTATCTTAAAATAAGCCTCGGTTTAGAAATTCATTACAAAAATAGTACAATTATTTCGAACTGTACATTTATTTTGAAGAACTACTACTGCATAATAGTTTTAAATTTTCAAAAAACATCTTATCTTTAAGCATTATTTTCAAACTTTTTGAAATATTAATACTCAAATTAGGATATGCATAATACAACAGTTTTGCAAAATTTAATAAAATAAATACATAATTAATACTTTCTTACAGAAATTATAAAATGCACACTGAACCAATAAAAAGGAACGAAATCAATGACAATAATACTAAAATTTTAAATTTCAAAAGAAAAAAAGTATTTTCATATTTGAAACATCTCAAAATGTTAAAAAAAACCCATCCCGTTTAATTTTTCTTGTCATATTTTACTTTATGAAAATCAATTTAATTAAAGTTCAAGCTAAATTAGAGTAGATTAATTTAGTAATTTTAATTTAAAATTTAGATGTTTGACTACAAGACAAAAAATATTATAGATTGTAATTTTTCTTATGTTAATATGATGAAGATACATAATAAAATTTGAGTCAAAATTCATTCAATCTCCTTTTAAAATAGTCAAACTAATCCTTTATTAGTTGATAATAATAAAGGAAAAAACTATTTATTGAATTTCCAATTTAATTTTATATATACACAAAATAAATATATGTCCTTATTTAAAATAATCCATTTTCAATTACTAATGTTCAAATTTGAAACATCTCAAAATGTAAAATAAGCACTTCACTTTATCTCCCTTTACAGTAATCAAACTAATCCTTTATTAGTTGATAAATAATAAATGAAAAATGATTTATCAAATTTCCAATTAAATTTTATATTTCCACAAAATAAATATGTCCTTATCTGAATAATCCGTTCCCAATTACTACTTAATGTTCGAATTTGAAACATCTCAAAATGTAAATAAGTACTTCAATTTATCTTCTTTTTTTTTTTTCAATAATCAACCTAATCGCCAATTTAATCTTATATATACACAAAATAAATATATCTCCTTAACTAAATAATCCATTTACAGTTACTTAATGTCCAAATTTGAACATTCCAAAGTGTAAAACTAAGTACTCCAATTTATCTTCATTTTACAGTAATCAAACTAATTCTTCATTA
Organism: Capsicum baccatum var. pendulum; assembly: GCA_030864225.1. Classification (NCBI taxonomy): domain Eukaryota; kingdom Viridiplantae; phylum Streptophyta; class Magnoliopsida; order Solanales; family Solanaceae; genus Capsicum; species Capsicum baccatum. Next base: position 262,529,283 of record CM061561.1, on the reverse strand, counting down.
GTTGATAAATAATAAATGATTTATCGAATTTCGAATTTAATTTTGTTCATACACAAAATAAATATGTCCTTATCTAAATAATTCATTCCCAATTACTTAATGTCCAAATTTGAAGCATCTCAAAATGTAAAAATAAGTATTCCAATTTATCTCCTTTTTATAGTCAAACTAATCTTTTATTAATTGATAAATAATAAATGATTTATTGAATTTCCAATTTAATTTTATTTATACACCAAATAAACATGACCTTCTCTAAATAATCCATTCTCATTTCCCATTACTTAATATCCAATGTTAACAATCTCAAAATGTAAAAATAAGTATTCCAATTTATCTCTTTTTTATAGTCAAACTAATCTTTTATTAGTTGATAAATGATTTATTGAGTTTTCAATTTAATTTTATTTATACACCAAATAAATATGCCGTTATCTAAATAATCCATTCTCATTTCCCAATTACTTAATGTCCAAAATTGACCATCTCAAAATGTTAATATGAATATTCCAAAATAGAGCCTTGAAAAATTTATTCAATTTCCAATTTAATCTTGTACATATAAAGGATCCTTATTATCTCGAGATCTTATCTTTTTGCCCTTTACAAAAACATTATTGAATTCACGTAGCTCTGCAAGCACTTCTATATCCGACAAAGAAAATTATAGTGTTATTTTTATTAGTACTAAATAATTGCATGAAGTAGTAGTAGAAATAAAATTAGAGTAACAACAAAATTAATAATGTTAGTTTAATAAAATACACCTCTAATTATCAATATCTTATGAGGCGTGCTAGGTTAACATAAACTAGTAAAATGAAACAATGGAAATGCAAAATAAACCCTTTATAACGATAAAAAAATTCCAATTTTGTCCATATCGATATAAAATCATCCATAAAACTAAAAAGCCAATATTTTTCCAATTTTGTCGCTTTTTCACCTCTAATTATTAGTATTATTTTTCGGAACGTGCTAGATTAATAGAACCAAATAAAATAAAACAATAGAAATACAAAATAAACCATTTACAGAAATCAACAAATTTCCAATTTTATCCATATTCAAAATCACTCATAAAACAAAAAACTATTTATTTTTAAATATTGCCCATATCCAAAATCATCCATGAAACAAAAGAAAATTAAGAAATTTTCAATTTTGCCCATATGCAAAATCATCCGTGACAAAAAAATTCAAAAATTTCCAATTGTGTCCTTTTCCCCACCTTTTCAAACAAACGTCTTTATATATGCCACCTTTTCATTATTTTCATTTCATTCTTTACCATAGTAAAACAACAAACAAACTCTATACAACAAAAACAAACAAACAATAATCATGAATCCGCAGTTCCAACATTATTTGAATTTATCTAAAAGCTTTCTTGTTCTACGAAAGTTTCAAGAATGTCGTCAATACGCCATTAGAGCTAGAGAAATCGATCCAAATCACTCTGAGGTACTAGAAATAATCGCGATCACTGATATATTAATGCTCCCTGAGAGCATTAACGGACAGCCGAATTACTATGCTATCCTTAACGTTCCAAACTACAGTGATGATCAACAAGTTATGTTGAACAATTTTAAGAGTTTGATGGAGTTGTTGAGATCGAATACGAGAGATTATTCTCGTTTGGCTAATGAGGCTTTTATGCTTGTAATGAGAGCTTACGGAGTTCTAGCGAATCCGAGAGATAAGGTTCGGTTTGATGATGAGATGAGGAATGCGGTAAATGATGGGAGGTCTGTGCGTATGAACTCGATGGGTGGTGAGGGTGGGTTGGAAAGTGCGAGCTTTTTTGACTTGACGATGATGACCGGGTTTGGTGATGGGTTGGAAACAGGCGGGAACTCTTTGAACCAGACGCAGATGGACCGTTCTAATGATGGGTTGCTTGAGAGCATGTTGAACCCGACCTGTTCAAATGATGGGTTGCTTGAGAGCATGTTGAACCCGACCAGTTTGAATGATGGGTTGCTTCAGAGCATTTTGAACTCGAGCGGAATGACCCGTTTGGATGATGGTCGTGGGAGGTCTCCTAACCCGACTACGATCCAGACCCATTTGGATGATGGGGCTGGGAGCTCTTCTAACCCGACTCCGATCCAGACCCGTTTGGAGAACTTTTCAAACCCGACCCGGGTGATCCGTTTGGCTGATGGGGGTTGGACCTTATCAAGTAGGACCCCGATGAGCAGTTTGGGAGATGGTGGTGCCAGCACTTGTGAAACGATTCCTATCGTGGCCATGAAAAAAGGCGGGAACTTTTTGAACCAGATGGAGAAGATCCGTTTAGATGATGGATCAGGTGCAAGCTCTTCTAACCCGACAAAGAGGACCCGTTTACATGATGGATCAGGCACAACCTGTTCGAACCCGACCAGGAATACCTGTTCGGATACATTTTGGACTAGGTGTCCTTACTGTTACCATATGTATGAGTTTTTGAAGTATTACAAAGGTTGTTCTTTGCGGTGTCCGAATGAGAAATGTAAAAGAGAATGGCAAGCGCTGCCGATTATAGGCCCATCTCCGCCACCCGAGGTGTCGGATAAAGGTGAGTATATTTGCTCTGATTTCTCTGCTTTGGGTACACAAGGCAACTATTTATTGTCACCTTTTTTCAAGAAGAAGGACGATGTTGAGTACATTGAAATTTCTTCTTCTGATGATGAAGTAGAGGAGGTTGGAAATGAAAGAAAGGAGGAATCTTTACGGGCAGAAGATGAATTAGTGCAAACTAATGTTGATGAAGTGAACAACAACAATGTGGGGGTTGAAAATACTATTGAGAACAACGACAATGTTTTGGCAAATGATGATATTTTTGATCTGGGTAATGTGTTGTGGCCGGGAGAACAGGCTAATGAGAACTACAACAATGCTTTGCCAAATGATGATTTTGACATGGATAATGTGTTGTGGCCAGGAGAACAGGCTAACGAGAACAACAACAACAATGTTTGGGCAAACGATGATTTTGATATGGGTAATGTGTTGTGGGGAGAACAGGCTAACGAGTACAACGACAATATTTGGGCAAACGATGATTTTGATATGGGTAATGTGTTGTGGGGAGAACAGACTAATGAAAACAACGACAATGTTGTGGCAAATGACATGGGTAATGTGTTGGGGGGAGAACAGGCCAATGAGAACAATAATGCTGAGGGAAATGGTAATGCCGGGGGAGAAAATACTCAGAATAATAATGATGATGAGTCTGTTATGGGAGAAGACCTCGTAGCACTCTTTCAAGATGGTTCGGATAAGGGGGCTCAAGATCTTGATGCATTGTTCCGTTGAGCAAAAAGTTTAGAAAGTTTTCTCCTTTGTTAATATGTTTTAGTACTATATAAAGTTTAGAAAGTATATACTTTACTGTAGCTAAAATAGGGTTTTGGAATAGGTGGATATTTCTTGTAGTGAATAGTGATTGGATTCTTTATTGATCAGAAGAGGTAAATATGACTCAAAATTGTAAAGAATGTACATGAAACTTCATTTTCATTATTGTTGAGTAACATGAGCAGCTTTTTAGTTATTTTTACTATTTTTGCTCTTTATATTTCTCAGCTTTTCTACTCTCCCGTTTTGTGTAATATTTGTGCTGAGTTCGGGGGTTTTCGGAAATAATCTCTCTACCCATGGAGGTAGGATAAGGTTTCCGTACATTCCATCCTTCGTCGATCGGTTATGTGTGGAACTGGATATGTTGTGTGATTGCTTGCTTATCATCGCTTCCATTAAAGTATGTTGAAAAGGACTTGAAACCAATGATAGGTTCTGCGATTTTTTCAAGTCAACATTGTTCACTTTCTGTTGAATACTGTGGACTTCAAAGTAGTAACTATGTTGTTTACCTTTTTTGTCTGCTATCCTTTCTGTTTCACTGCTGCAGCATTTGCTTCTCTACTTAATGATTAATTGTCATAAACGATCAGCCCTTTAATTTGTTCTTTTAATATATTATGTCAAAGACTCAATGGATAGAGTTACGCCCTTGTGTGAGGTTGCATGTACCTTGTAGAATTAGACGAGTGCTTACAAGCTGGACTTACAAGCTGGACTTAACACCACGATTACGCGAAAAAAATATTCTTGTTTGAATGAACTTCAAAGTCACAAGATTTGGTGGCCTTTTGTTATCTTTTGCCACCTAAGAACAATGTTGAGGTTCTTGTCCTTGTTTCCTTCACTTGGATTTTCTACACTGCTTTAAGATGCATGCATTGAAGCAGATAATTTGTTCACTTTGCTATGTGATTTACTTGAGTCCGGGATCTATCGGAAATAACTTTTCTACCTTCTCAAGGTAGGCATAAGACTATAAACACACCACCCTTTCCAGAACCCGCTTACGGGATTAAATGAATTTACACCGGGTATATTGTTATTGTTCTAAAGTTCACTTAGCATAACTTGCTGCTTGGCTGCATGATACATACACTTGCTAGAACTCGTGTTGTTGGAAATCAGTTAACACAAAAATTCAAATTAGAAACACAATGACGATAAAAGTACGTACACAGTACTACTACATATGCATTAAAATTAAGAGCTCATAGACTCAACTATATATGAGGAGACTCAGTTAAAGTGCGTGCAAATTACTTGAACAATTATTAATTTGCGGTTTACATAGTTGTAACTTTGCAAGATTTTGAAACACAACTATTATGGTTGTATATACTATATACTCTGAGAATTTTAATCTTAAATTAAATCTATCGAAACTATAACATAAATCTATAATGCGACTGATTTTCATGTTATATTTTTCTTGAATTCTTACTTGCTTCAACATTAAACATTCCTTGAAGGCGCAGAAATAATAGTGAATTCACGATTTGAAGTTTAAGAATTTTTACATCCTACGACTTGTTCATTTGTTTTTTTTTCCCTTCATATTTCGGACCTTATAAGGAATGATTGCTAAGTTTGTCTCTCGTTTCTAGCTCGCTCGAAAATTAAAAATTACAATCGAAACATAATGACAATAAAATTGCACAATACTCCATATGAATACAAATTCTGAACTCATAGACTCAAACTCAATGATGAGAATATATTAAATATATGAGGGGACTGAATGAAGGTAGTAGGTATTTTATAAGATCTTGAAACTTAACTGTTGTAGTAGTGTATACTAGAATTTTAACCCTCAATCTATTCAAACTTTACATAAATCTGTAATTTTAATGTTATTTTCTTTTCTTGAATTCTTATATGCTTCTTCGCTGAAGGGACACAAGAAAAGACGTGTTCACGATTGAAGTTTAATTAATATTATTCCCTTTGTCATATATTCGTATATTAATTATTATGTATATGTATCCAATACATTTGTCCTTTAATTTTTTCTTTTCTTGTTTACTCATGTCAAGTTGAAAATATTACTAAAAATGAGAATTGCCATATTTTATACTAGAGATTAGAGAGACACTTTATAACATATGTTAAGAGAGAGCACGGAACGTTTATTTTATTTTTAGGCCTTTATATATATTGATATAAATAGTTTGTATGGTGTTTATTTCACTTTTTGTGCTATTATAAATTCAGATTTTCCTTTTTTACTCTCAACTTATTTTTGCTCCTTTTTTTCTTGAAGTTGAATTTTTCAGTGTTTTCGAAGGGTGTTTTTCTTTCCTATTATAATTTTTCCCACTAAATATGGTAATTTTTATTTTTAGTATAATTTTACATTAATTGACACTAGTAAAATAAGGGAAAAACAAAGAAATTAGTGTCTATATAAACAATGGAGAATTATTATATGCACATATTGCAACTTGAGTTAGCTAGGCTTCTTGAATATTAACGTAAGTTTCTTTTCACTTTGAGTTGATTACTTCTTTAATTTGTTTCTTAAGGCTTATAATAATGTTGCTCTTCTACTTTGTTAATTAATTCCTCACCTTTTCTTCTACGTAAATTTACAATTATAACTCTCTTTTTGGCTTAGTTTTAAAAGAGTGTGTTATTTTAACGTCGTAGGAAAAGCTCTATTTTTATAATGTTTGATTCAATATTTTGGTTTAGATTTTTGTTAACTTTGTTACTTCTCCATTCAACAACAGTGGTTTAAGCTAGTTCGATACTATACTACTGTAACACCCCGTAAATTTTTTCGTACACTTATCGCGATTATATGGAGTCCTAAAGACTTGCGTATGGGTTAAATTAAGTTTATGGTGTTCGGAAGTATCCCGTTAATAGTTTTATGTGTAGGTATTGGAATAAGCTTTCCAACGATATAAAGTTTGCCCAAAACAGAGGAGTATTTCATATAAGCGAGCACATTCGAAATTTCAAAACGGTGGCCGGGAAGCCTGTGAACAGTAATTCTGCAGGAAAATTACTGCAGCAGGCAATCCAACTTTAGAGGATCATAACTCCTTGTACAAAAAGAAATGTGTGAGCTTCTATATATCGACGAAAATCTCCGAGAGTCTTCTTTCCGATGAAATTGGTTTCATCCAAATCCAATGTCTGAGTAAGGAGCTATACCCGTTTTACTACAGCCTATCAAAAACAAAAAACAGAATTGTGGGACAGATTTTTGGGTCAACTTTAAACGACCATAACTCCTTGTAAAGGAAGAACTGGGTGGTATACTTTATATGAAAATAAAATCCCTTTGAATTATATTTCCAATGCAATTGGTTTTACCCAAATCCGATACCGGAGCAAAGAGTTATGATCGATTTACTTCAGCCTGTCAAAACTGTCCACTGGGGATAGATTCGAATTTATATAAATCTTTAGGGCAAAATGGTCATTTTCTATTACCTCTTGGACGAAAATTGGTCTTTATAAACCTGCACTTAGCCTCATATATTTCAGATATCATCCAATTATTAAGAGAAGGTGAAACACTAGCCTAATTTCAACTTCAAATATTTTGTGATTCAACCGTAGAAAATTCGAATTGGTTCCGTAGTTGTGTTCACCATCTCGAAAGCTTCAAGAAGCACCCCATGGTTATGTAAGGAGGATTCTAAATACAAGAGTTCATTGTTAAGGTATGAATATTGTTTATTCTTGATTCTTATCCATGAATAAGTATAGATGAAGGATTATGAGTATTGTCTTGATGTTGGAAGATAACTAGCAATATAGTTATGAATTGTTGTGTATACATTGTTAGTAATAAATTATGAAAGTTGTTGTATTGGATTATGGAGGATGAATTGTGGTGATATATCATTATATTAGTGGTTATGTATGCCTAGTGATCATGTTGGTATTGGATGGTGATTAAGAAGGGAAATAAAGGCTAAGAGTGATGTTGAGGGATATTTCATGAAAATGCGTGATATGTGAATGTAATAAGAGTATAAGAGGATGTATGTAGTACTCTTATTGATGAGCTAAAGGATTACTTCCTAGACATTATTTGGTGAAGTTAATACCTAAATGGTAAGTTTGGTTGTTAATACTAGTTTGCCACAAATGACTTATTGTAGATAAGTGTTCAAAAAGTACGGGAAGTCACTTGTATTGAAGTGGTTATATCAAGGTATGTAAGACATACTCTATCTAATCTTTGGCATGAATAATGACCCATGGCACTCTCAAGTAAGCTTCCAACATTGTCCTACGACACATGACACATAATAACATCATATGATCTTCGACACTACCAATTGAACTTGTTTTCACTTTTAAGATGTCCGGCTAGTCAAAAAAATGTCCATATACTATTGTTGACTCCGAAATGGTTTAATGAGGTATCCATGATTCTCTACTTCATTTTCATGATATTGATTACCTATTTACATGTTTTCCCAATTGAGGTATCATGGTTTCAAGTTCCATAAAGTGTGACCACAAAGTAACCAATCTCAAAGATTAATTTAATTAAGAAATGGAATGTCTGTATTTTAAATTGATGATATGATGTATTGTATTAGTACCACTGATCAGTTGGCCATGGTATTATAAATATTATGTATATATGCTATTCCAGGGGTGGTCCCTGATGTATTGTATTAGTACCACTGATCATTTGGCCATTGTATGTAATATGTTAAGTATTGATAAGGATTACGGGAAGTAATGATATGAAAGTAATGTGCAGGTATCCCATCAGTTCTTTTAAGTGTGGTCTACTCATACTGTTTATTCACTGGTATCTGGGTTTTGTTGATCTTTTGTATCTCATCTTGATACTCACTGCCTTACATACTCAGTACATATTTCCGTACTGACGTCCCTCACGGGGGACCTGTATTCATGCCTGCAGGAACAGGTACTTCAGGTCGTACACCTCCGCAGTAAGAGCCAGGACATTCTGTTGTTAGTGGTGAGCCCCAGTTGTTTCGGGGCATCCCAAGTCGTCTCTATATGTATTTTTGGTATTTGTATAAAAGTCTTTTGTGGGCGGGAGTTTGTCCCGACCCCAACTCAGTTGTGTATCTATGTAGAGGCTTTTGTAGACATATTGTACAGCCATAGGAGTGTTTGGTTGATAGACGTGATGGCTCTGACGGCCAATTACTGTTCATATATATATTTATGCATGTCTGCTGGGCGTTTTCTTCTATTTACAACGAAGTGCTGCCCAAATTTCTAATTTTCATAAGTAATGTAAATGTGAAAGTATAGGTTATGAACGGGTTCTCCCGGGCCTCCTCGACTATGGGTGCCAGTCCGCTCCAATGGGATTTGGGGTATGACAGAAGTGGTATCAGAGAAGTTCGTCCTAGTGACTCTACAAAGCCGTGTCTACGTAGAATCTCGTTTATCGGTGTGTTGTGCACCACATCTATAAACAGGAGGCTATTGGACATTTAGGGATTGTTTCCACTCTCCATTTCTTAGATCGTACAATATATCCCATATTAGAGATAAAGTCATAATCAATCGCTTAATCCAATTGTTTCTTTTTTATTTATTATAGTGACGATGCCGGTTACAAGGAGAAAGAATAAGTGGAATCGAGTAGATGTAGTGGCCGGAGAAGGTACTAGTAAGTCACCACCGGCACAAGCTGAACAAAGTGAGTCTCAAGCTGAGCATATATCAGGTGCTTGTTCTCCTCTGGAAGGGCCGTCTATTAATGCTGTTGATCGAGATTTGAGGGATGCAGTACAACTTCTGATGTGTATAGTTGCCGGTCAAGTTCAAGGGCAAGCTATTCCTACCACGGGTTCTAGTGGTACGGATAGAGCAGCTAGCCTTCGGACACAGGATTTTCTGAAACTAGATCCTCCTACTTTTACCGGATCAGATATTAACGAAGACCCGCAGGACTTTGTCGATCAAACCCAAAGGGCTCTAGATGTTATGCACATATCCGGTAAAGAGATGGTTGAGCTAGCAGCATATAGACTAAAAGGAGAGGCTATATTGTGGTACGAGGATTGGAAACGATCTAGGGGTATTGATGCACCTCCAACTACGTGGGGAGAGTTCAAAAATGCATTTATTGATCATTATCTTCCATTTGAGACTTGTCAGGCCCGTGCAAATCAATTATTAAATCTTCGTCAGGGTAATATGAGTGTAAGGGAGTATAGTCTTCGATTAACTCCTTGTCTCGATATGCTTCTAATGTGGTAGCTACTATGGATGACAGAGTTCATCACTATGTGGATAGATTGGAACCATACTTGGTTAGAGATTGTACCATTGCTGCTTTGAACAAGGACATGGATATAGCGAGGATACAAGCTTTCTCTCAGAAGATGGAAGATCAGAGGCAAAGAAGAAGAACCCAGGAATCAGAAAAAGGATACTCTAAGCGGGCCAGAGCTATAGGGCAGTTTATGGCATCTCAGGAAGGTTTTAGGCCTTCGTTCTCTCATAGATTGCCTAGCCCGTTATCTTCTTATCCTGCAATTAGTGCTCCACCGCAATTTCAAAGGTTCAGAGGTAATCAGTTTGGGCAAAGCAGTGAAAATCAGAGTTCGCGAACAATGGGGTATCAAGGGCAAGGGAGTATGAGTAAATTGAGACCTCCATGACACCCGTGCCCCATATGTAGAAAACTTCACTTTGGCGAATGTCGGCTTGGGACGAACAATTGCTTTTGGTGTGGTAATCCAGGGCATATGGCTAGAGATTGCCCACGCAGGACCATAGGTGGTATAAAACGACCTACCGGATCAGCTGTTGCATCATCTTCGGTGCCTCCTTTGAGTAGGGGTGCACAACCTATGGGTCACTGTAGAGGTGATAGAGGAGCAGCTAGTGCTAGCGGAGCTCAGAACCGTGTGTATGCCCTAGCAGATCGACATAATTTAGAGGCTTCTCCAGACGTGGTTACAGGTACGTTGTCCATCTTTGCATTTGATGTGTATGCCTTAATTGATCCTGGTTCTACATTATCGTATGCTACTCCTTTGGTTGCGGGAAGGTTCGGAAGAACACCCGAATTATTAGCCAAGCCATTTGAAGTATCAACGTCAGTGGGGGAATCTCTTATAGCTAGGAATGTTTATCGAAATTGTGTTGTGAATATTTGTGGTCGTGATACGATGGTCGATCTTGTTGAGTTAGAAATGGTAGATTTTGATGTTATTATGGGCATGGATTGGTCAGCGTCTTGTTATGCTACAGTCGATTGCCGTTCTAAGAAGGTATATTTCCATTTCCCAAATGAGGCAGTCCTTGAATGGAAGGGTAATTTTTGTTTGGTGTGATGATGTGGTATTGAAATGATGATTATATATATATATATAAACACATAAACCTATTGTTCAAGTTGGTTTTTGGAATGCTTTGCAAATATTGGTTGTATGGAATTATGGCAGAAAATTGTGGTGTTGGGTTGCTAATACTAGATGCCAAACATTTTATTGCAGATAAGTGATTTGTAAAGGCGGGAAGTTATGTTGAATTGGTATCCGAATCTACAACAAGGTATGGAAAGCATACTCTAACGACGTTCTTTGGAATGAAAACACCAATGTTCCATTAAGTAAGATTCTGAGGTTGTCCAAAAACATGTATTGTCCAACGTTACCAACGACGTTGTTTCCATTCTATAAAGTGTCAAAATATTTCATTGATATACTAAAAGGCTCCTATTTCATTGTTGTGATATTGATGATTCTGAAATACATTGTTGATGTACCAATGAATCTTTATTACATTGTTATTGTATAGAAGGTCTATTACTTGGTTCCTATTGATGTATCATTGTTCCAAAAGTACTATATTGGCATGAACACTAATGTAATAATCTCAAAAGCTTTTGAACTAAGTTATTGGAAAGATCTCTTATGTGTGTTACTTGATATACGTGTGGGTGGTAGCTCAGGGGCTTAAGCCTAGCATGGGCCGATCCCGATACTTGATATGATTACAGTTGATATGTACTGGGGGCAGCCTAATGGTCACAGTACGGTACATTATTGATTATTGTTAGGTGGTTGGAGGTTCGGGAGGAGGAGGTAATGGCGAATGATAATTGTAAAGAATGAAATGAACGAACGTATACCGTTCCACAAATGTGTTTGAATTCAAGAACCCAATTCAGATTAATGATAATGTACATGATCCTAAAAGTGTTTATGAAGTGTGGTTCACTTCTATTATGATTTATTCACTTGTGTCTGATTTTCTTGATCCTCATATCACATATGATTATTTACAGCTTTACATACTCAGTACATATTTCGTATTGACGTCCCTCGTGGGATGGGACCTGCATTTCATGCTGCAGGCACAGGTGCTTCAGCTCATTCACAGCATATATAGGACCCAGGTCATACAGCTATTGTTAGTGAGCTCCAATTTGCTTCGGAGCTTTCCGAGTCGGTTCCTTATGTTTTGTTATTGTACAGGAGTCATGTGTGGGCAGGGGTTTGTCCCGACCCTAGTTATGTCATGTATATCCTAGAGGCTTTGTAGACATATGGAAGGGTAAAGTCATGGAAGTTTATATAGTGATGTTATTTTTGTATATGTGGTGGCCCCGACGGCCAAGTATTATATATATATATATATATATATATATATTTGTGCGTGTTGTGCTAATACAGGTAATTGGACCCTTCTATATACAACGAAGTGCTGTCCAAATTTTTGGTGACATGTAAGTGAAAGTACAGGTATTTGAACGGGTTCTCCCGGGCCTTCTCGGCTTCGGGTGCCAGTCCGGCCTGATGGAATTTTGGGGCGTGACAAAAGTGGTATCAGAGAGGTTCGTCCTAGTGAGTCTACAAAGCCGTTTCTACGTAGAGTCTTGTTTATCGGTGTGTTGTGCACCACATCTATAAACAGGAGGCTATGGACATTTAGGAAATTGTTTCTTTTCTTCAGATCATAGATCGTGCCATAGATTTTATATAGCAAATGAAGTCATAGTTGACCACTGAATCCATTTGTTTCTCTTATTATAGTAAGAATGCCGGATACCGAAAGTAAGAATACCGGCGAGTGGGTAGATGTGGCTTCCGGAGAAGGGACTAGTAAGTCACCACCTGTACAAGTTAATCAGAGTGAAGCTCAAGCTGAGTGGGTATCTGAAATGTCTTCCACTCCAGATGAAATAAGTGGGAGGCGAACCACATTCACAGAACCACTTGTTAATGCTGCTGATCAGGATATGAGGGATGCAGTACAACTGTTGACCCGGATTGTTGCCGGTCAAGTCCAAGGGCAAGTTATTCCTGCCGTAGGTTCTAACGGTACTGATAGGGCGGCTAGTCTTCGGACGCAAGATTTTCTTAAGATGGATCCGCCTACTTTTATCGGATCTAATCTTAATGAAGATCCGCAGGACTTTATTGATCAGATCCAAAGGGCCCTAGAGGTGATGCATGTATCGGGCAGAGAGAAAGTGGAGTTAGCCGCGTATAGATTCAAAGGTGAGGCTATATATTGGTATGAAGACTGGAAACAGTCAAGGGGAATTGATGCGCCCCCAGCTACTTGGAAAGAGTTCAAAGAGGCATTTATTGATCATTATCTTCCATATGAGACTCGTCAGGCCCGTGCGGATCAGTTCTTAAATCTTTGACAGGGTAATACAGGTGTGAGGGAGTATAGTCTTCGATTTAATTCTTTGTCCAGATATGCTCCTAATGTTATAGCTACTATGGATAACAGAGTTCATCGGTATATGGATGGATTGGATCCGTATTTGGTTAGGTATTGTACTATTGCTGCATTGAATAAAGACATGGATATAGCTAGGATCCAAGCATTTGCACAGAAAATGGAAGATCAGAGGCAAAGAAAAAGAACACAGGAATTTGAAAGCGGATCTTCTAAGAGGGCCAGATCTACAGGGCAGTTTATGGCGCCACAGGGAGGTTTTAGACCTCAATTTTCTACTAGACCACCAAGGCCATTATTTTCTTATTCTGCAGCTAGTGCTCCACCACAGCATCAGGGGTTCAGAGGCAGTCAATTTGAGAAAAGAAGTGAGGGTCATAGTTCGCGATCGGTGGGTTATCATGGGCAAGGGAACATGAGCCAATCGAGACCTTCTCGAGAGCTATGTAATCGATGCAGAAAGCATCATATGGGCGTATGTCGAATGGGAACAAATGTTTGTTTTTGGTGCGGTATGACGGGGCATATGATGAGAGAATTCCCACGAAGGAGCGCAAGTGGCGTAGCACGACCTTCAGGTTCAGCTGTTGCATCATCTTCACCGGTATCTTATTCTGGTAGAGGCGCACAACCTGGGGGTCATGCTAGAAATGAAAAAAGAGTCGCCAGTTCCAGCGGGACTCAGAATCGCACTTATGCTTTAGCGGATCGACAGAATCTAGAGGCTTCCCCAGATGTGGTTACGGGTACGTTGTCCATATTTTCATTTGATGTATATGCTCTAATTGATCCCGGTTCTACATTATCATATGATACTCCTTTGGTTGCTGGAAAGTTCAAAAGAACCCCCGAATTGTTAGATAAGTCGTTGGAAGTGTCTACCCCGGTTGGGGAATCTATTATTGCTAGAAGAGTTTATAAAGATTATGTAGTAACTGTGTGTGGTCGAGACACGATGGCCAATCTTGTGGAACTAGAAATGGTAGATTTTGATGTTATAGTGCGTATGGATTGGTTGGCGTCTTGTTATGCCAAAATTGACTGTTGTACGAAAAAGATGTATTTACATTTTCTTAATGAAGCAGTTATTGAATGGCAAGGTAAGATTGGCGCACCAAGAGGTAGATTTATTTCTTATTTCAAAGCGAGAAAATGATTTCTAAGGGCTACATATGTCATTTAGTTAGAGTAAAGGATACGGAATCGGCATCACCAGATCTTCACACTGTACCAGTAGTAAGTGAATTTCTTGATGTATTCCCTGAAGATCTTCTAGGTTTACCTCCTGAACGAGAAGTAGAATTTGGTATTGATGTGATACCAGGCACTGAGCCAATCTCAATTCCTCCGTATAGGATGGCCCCAGCAGAATTACGAGAATTCAAAGCACAATTGAAAGATTTGCTAGAAAAGGGGTTCATTAGGCCTAGTATTTCCCCTTGGGGAGCACCAGTGTTGTTTGTGCGCAAGAAAGATGGCACATTGAGAATGTGTATTGATTATAGGCAGCTGAATAAAGTGACTCTTAAAAATAAATATCCTCTTCCAAGAATTGATGATTTATTTGATCAGTTACAGGGTGCCAAATGTTTTTCTAAGATTGATTTGAGGTCAGGTTATCATCAAATGAGAGTCAAAGAAAAAAATATACCCAAGACAGCTTTTCGAACAAGGTATAGTCATTATGAGTTTCTAGTTATATCATTTGGGCTAACAAATGCACCTGCAGCTTTTATGGATTTAATGAATAGGGTGTTTAAGCCATTTTTGGATGTATCCGTGATAGTTTTCATTGATGATATTCTAGTTTATTCTAGATCAGAAGAGGATCATGCTAATCATTTGCGACAGGCATTGCAAACTCTTCGTGATTGCAAGTTGTATGCAAAATTTTCTAAATGTGAATTTTGGTTAAAGTCAGTGTCATTTCTAGGCCATATTGTATCAAATAAACGCATACAGGTTGATACTCAAAAGATAGAAGCTGTGAAGAATTGGCCAAGGCCCACAACGCCTACGGAGATTCGTAGTTTTCCTGGGTTGGCTGGTTATTATAGAAAGTTTGTTGAGGGTTTTTCTTCTATTTCAGCACCCTTAACTAAGCTAATGTATAAAGCATCCAAGTTCCAATGGAATGATGCGTGTGAGGAGAGTTTCCAAGAATTAAAGAATAAGTTGGCTTCTATGCCTATGTTGGTACTTCTAGAAGGTACAGAAGGGTATACAGTGTATTGTGATGCTTCGAGAATTGGTTTAGGATGTGTATTAATGCAGCATGGTAAGGTGATAGCATATGACTCAAGGCAATTGAGGCCACATGAGAAAAATTACCCCACACATGATCTTGAGCTGGCAGCGGTTATCTTTTCTTTAAAAATATGGCGCCACTATTTATATGGGGTTCATGTTGATATATATACTGATCACAAGAACTTACAATATATTTCCAGTCAGAAGGATCTAAATCTGAGGCAGCGAAGGTGGATGAAACTATTAAAAGATTATGATGTTGATATTTTGTATCACCCAGGGAAAGCGAATTTAGTAGTTGATGTGTTGAGTCGTAAGGCTATGATGGCACCTGTATAAAGGCAAGGGATGATTAAAGATCTTCATCAATTATCTAGTTTAGGAGTTCGTCTTCTTGAAACTCCGAACGAGGAGCTTATTGTGCATAATGCCGAGGAATCCTCATTAGTAGCTGAGGTGAAAGAGAAGCAAGATGCAGATCCTGTTTTATTGCAACTCAAGGAGAATGTTCAAAATGGTGTGACGAAGGTATTTGAGCTTTCGCAAGAAGGAGTACTTCTATGCTAAAATCGGTTATGTGTGCCTATTATTGATGAGCTAAGAAAAAGAATTATGACTGAGGCACATTTCTCAAGGTATTCTATTCATCCAGGGTCAACCAAAATATATCAAGATTTGAAGGATGTATATTGGTGGAATGACATGAAAAGGAACATTGTAGAATTTGTAGCTGAATGTCCAAATTGCCAACGAGTTAAAGTGGAACATCAAAAGCCCGGAGGCTATATGCAATGCATAGATCTTCCAATTTGGAAGTTGGACATGATCAACATGGATTTTGTTACAGGTTTGCCTCGTACAGCTCAAAAATTTGATTCTATATGGGTGATTGTGGATAGGCTTACTAAATCCGCACATTTCTTACCCGTTAAGACCACTTACACAGTTGAAGAATATTCGAAGCTGCATGTTAAAGAAATAGTCTGATTACATGGAGTACCAACTTTTATTATATCGGATCGAGGAACTCAATTTACCGCAAACTTTTGAAAGTCTTTCCAACGGAGTTTGGGAACACAAATGAATCTGAGTACAGCTTTTCACCCTCAGACGGATGGACAAGCAGAGCTCACCATTCAAACACTTGAAGATATGTTACGAGCATGTGTTATAGATTTTAAAGGCAGTTGGGATGATCATTTACCTCTTATTGAGTTTGCCTATAATAATAGCTATCATTCAAGTATCAAAATGGCACCATATGAAGCCTTATATGGGAGAAAGTGTAGATCACCAATAGGATGGTTCGAAGCGGGTGAAACTCTTATGTTCGGACCGGATCTTGTGTATCAAGCCATAGAAAAAGTCAAGGTGATTCAGCAATGGTTGAAAACAGCCCAAAGTCGACACAAGTCATATGCGGATAGTAGAAGAAGAGGGCTAGAGTTTTAGTTAGGCGATTGGGTATTTTTGAAGGTATCGCCAATGAAAGGGGTGATGAGATTTGGCAAGAAAGGAAAGTTGAGTCCACGATATATAGGCCCGTATAAGATTATTCGAAGATGTGTGCAAGTTGCTTATGAATTAGAGCTCCCCAGGAACTCTCATCAGTGCATCCAGTATTTCATGTAGCGATGCTTCGAAAGTGCATCGGAGATCCGTCCCTTATTACTTCTACTGAAGATGTGCAAGTAACAGAAGATCTTACCTATAATGAGATGCCTATTGCTATATTCGATCATCAAGTTAAGAAGATGAGAAATAAAGAAGTAGCATCGGTGAAAGTACTTTGGAGAAATCAACAAAGGGAAGAGATTACATGGGAAGCGGAGGAAGCAATGAAATCAAAATACCCTTATTTGTTTAAAGGTGAAAAAGAAGTGCAAGGAGTGGAACTGGGACACTAACAAGTAAGTTTTTACATATGCATAATATCTATATGATGACGTGAATATCAATTATGAATTCGAACTTGTTTCGGCTAAATAACTACATTCACATTCGAGGACGAATGTCCTTAAAGAGGGAAGGATGTAACACCCCGTACTTAATTATGTGCATTAGCCATGGTTATATGTGTTGGAGTATATGTATTGATCATAAGTTAGGTATATATGAGTTTAAGTATGAGTATTGATTATTGAGAGATGGTTTCAAGTGTATAGTTTGATTATATGTGTATAGGAATCGACTTTATTTAAACCGGAATTTGCTCGTCGAAGTTTCTATGCGAAGTTTATCGAGTTAGATTTCCAACGATATAAAGATTTCTAAAAATAGATGAGTATCGGATATAAGAGAGCATGTTCGAAACTTGAAAACGGTGGACGCAATGAATAGTAAATGTGTAGAAATTTTCTACACACAAAAGTACTGTAGCTAAACAGATTTTTGGGTCGACTTTAAATGATCATAAATCCTTGTACAAAATGAACTGTGTGAGCTTCTATATATAGATGAGAATCCCCGAGAGTCTTTTTTCTAAAGCAATTGGTTTCACCCAAATCCATTATCGAAGCAAAGAGTTATGGTCGATTTACTTTAGCCTATCAAAACATTCCACCATGGACAGATTCGGATTTACTTAAATTTTAAGGGCAATATGGTCATTTTTCCATCACCTCATGGACGAAAATTGGTCATTATATACATATACTTAGCCTCATATCCATCATTTATCATCCAAATTATTGAAGAATAAAAGACCCTAGCCTAATTTCAACTCCAATTATCTTGTGATTCAACCGTAGAAAATCCAAATTGATTCCGTAGTTGTGTTCACCGTCTCGAGGGCTTCGAGAAGCACCCCTTATTTGTGCCAACAGGACTTCGAAATCAAAAGGGTCATTTTATGG
This sequence comes from Capsicum baccatum var. pendulum, assembly GCA_030864225.1. Lineage (NCBI taxonomy): Eukaryota > Viridiplantae > Streptophyta > Magnoliopsida > Solanales > Solanaceae > Capsicum > Capsicum baccatum. Next base: position 262,511,155 of record CM061561.1, on the reverse strand, counting down.
TAAGGATGTAAATTATGTTGGTGTTATTTATATGGATATGTATATATATGCATGTGAGCATAAGAAGTATGTTATTTGATTGTTGTTGAAAGATGATTGGAAATGATGTTGCATTATTCTTGTGCATGGTTGGATTATGTTGAATTGTGAAGGGATTTGGTGTGATGATGTGGTATTGAAATGATGATTATATATATATATATACACATAAACCTATTGTTCAAGTTGGTTTTTGGAATGCTTTGCAAATATTGGTTGTATGGAATTATGGCAGAAAATTGTGGTGTTGGGTTGCTAATACTAGATGCCAAACATTTCATTGTAGATAAGTGATTTGTAAAGGTGGGAAGTTGTGTTGAATTGGTATCCGAATCTACAACAAGGTATGTAAAGCATACTCTAACGATGTTCTTTGGAATAAAAACACCAATGTTCCATCAAGTAAGATTCTGAGGTTGTCCAAAAACATGTATTGTTCTACGTTACCAACGACGTTGTTTCCATTCTATAAAGTATCAAAATGTTTCATTGATATACCAAAAGGCTCCTATTTCATTGTTGTGATATTGATGATTCTGAAATACATTGTTGATGTACCAATGAGTCTTTATTACATCGTTATTGTATAGAAGGTCTATTACTTGGTTCCTATTGATGTATCATTGTTCCAAAAGTACTATATTGGCATGAACACTAATGTAATAATCTCAAAAGCTTTTGAACTAAGTTATTGGAAAGATCTCTTATGTGTGTTACTTGATATACGTGTGGGTGGTAGCTCAGGGGCTTAAGCCTAGCATGGGCCGATCCCGATACTTGATATGATTACAGTTGATATGTACTGGGGGCAGCCTAATGGTCACAGTACGGTACATTATTGATTATTGTTAGGTGGTTGGAGGTTCGGGAGGAGGAGGTAATGGCGAATGATAATTGTAAATAATGAAATGAACGAATGTATACCGTTCCACAAATGTGTTTGAATTCAAGAACCCAATTCAGATTAATGATAATGTACATGATCCTAAATGTGTTTATGAAGTGTGGTTCACTTCTATTATGATTTATTCACTTGTGTCTGATTTTCTTGATCCCCCATATCACAAATGATTATTTACAGCTTTACATACTCAGTACATATTTCGTACTGACGTCCCTCATGGGATGGGACCTGCATTTCATGCTGCAGGCACAGGTGCTTCAGCTCATTCACAGCATAGATAGGACCCAGGTCATACAGCTATTGTTGGTGAGCTCGAGTTTTCTTCGGAGCTTTCCGAGTCGGTTCCTTATGTTTTGTTATTGTACTGGAGTCATGTGTGGGCGGGGGTTTGTCCCTACCCTAGTTATGTCATGTATATCCTAGAGGCTTTGTAGACATAAGGAAGGGTAAAGTCATGGAAGTTTATATAGTGATGTTATATTTGTATATGTGGTGGCCCCGACGGCCAAGTATTATATATATATATATATATATATATATTTGTGCGTGTTGTGCTGATACAGGTAATTAGACCCTTTTATATGCAACGAAGTGCTGTCCAAATTTTTGGTGACATGTAAGTGAAAGTGCAGGTATTTGAACGGTTTCTCCCGGGCCTTCTCGGCTTCGGGTGCCAGCCCGGCCGGATGGAATTTTGGGGCGTGACATAATGACACTTATGCATAATAGAACTTATCCCGAATGACTATACTTAAAGGCATAAAACTAACTCTCAATGCTACCTGCTGAGTTACACCCTATATTTCCGTAGCCCCAATAGTCATTATATAATACTCGAGCACTTATTAACTTGAAATTAGTGCAACCCTATAACACCACTAGCAACTTCCTCATCATACTTACAACATTATAACTAGTTACGAGTCAAATAAATCCATGCTCCTACATAAACTGCTCAAGCCTGCATAATCACTTCCATACAACAAGCATCACCAAAAAGTCACTCATTGTATCCATATTGTCTATCCTCTACTCTTCCAAACTTAGTGCGTAGTTCTAGCTATAGTTAACCACAACTTCACATTATGTTTATACATGCCAAACATCCAAAAACACTAGTCCGCCGAAATCTCATAACGACAATGATCCATCAAAATCCTATGGTCTATCTTATTAAGACTCGCTAGCACCTCCTTCCTCTACATTACATCGCTAAATACCTCTTTTTTCACACTTAAAGAAAACAACAGTTTACCTTAACTAACAACTATATTTCTCGACCCTCCACCATACCAACACACAAGGCCACATCACCCCATTACTAGCTCAGTCACACCCATGAAGACTCGACTGTACATACATTCCATAAATCACTCTTACAACCTTTATTGACACTATACCTCTAAACCTAAAATTTCTATCGTCACAAGAAAATAAGACAAATTAACAAGATAAATAATAAGTCGCTAGTGAATCGAAATAGGCCTCACACGGCTTCACTAGACTTTAATTTTGCATCTTGAAAAAGGAATTGAGACAAATAACAAGACAACTATGCTAGTGAATCGAAAGAGCCCCACACGGCTTCACTAGGCTTTAAGTTTTCATCAACACGATGAAAAAAATATTTTTCCAAAGATTGACACTTATACTCAATGATCAATGATCTGAGAATACACATTTTACTCTATGAGATACCATAACAAGATACTTTTCAAGCACTTTCTTGGTAACAATCGATTCGCCCACTGGGGTAGAAACTAAAATAGGCTCAGGAATATTTTTAGGACTCTTTTCAAAATTTACCGCAACCAGAGGTGTAACATATGAAAAAAAATTGGGATCCAGGGTCCAACAATGCATAAACATCAAACTGAAATATACGGAGCATACCAGTAACAACATCGGAAGAGTCCCCTTGCTCCTGGCGAGATGGCAAAGAATAGAACCTATCCTGGCGCTGACTGCCAGTAATGCTAGAAAAAGCACGATGAGTAGGGGTTGGGTGGTCTATGGAATCCAGGGCACTAGTAATTTGAGGTGAATAAAGCTTGTCCTGATGCTGATCACTATTGGTACCGGACGTGACACCCTGCCGGCGCAGACCTTACCCTTCCGAGATATGATTATACAATCCCACAACCAGTGGCCTGGATTACCACATCCAAAACACATGTTACCACGTACTCTACACACTCCCTTATGGATCTTGCCACATTCTCCACAATGGGATAAGTGAGAACACCCTTCTTATAATTTTTTGACTTAAAGCTTGACGCTCTACCTCGATTGACATTTTTATACTTAGCTATTGGGGCCTGCTTTGATAGCGGAACAGGTTCTGAAGATATTTGATGGATCTGGGAGAGGTTATTACCCCTTGATCTTAACGTAGAGTGATTGATTCTAGCTTCCTGATTCATCCTACGCTCCTTTCCCTCATTCTGCTGGGTGCGAGCCAAAAACCTAGATAGGACAACATTCTGCAAGTTGATCTAAGTAGTTATTGCATTAGCTAATATAGTAAAAGCAGTTCTGAACTCTGAGTGAGAGACATATTCACCGAAGGGATCTTCTTGAACGGGCTGAGGGGCTGATTGATTTTCATTACTTCGCTCACTAGCTTCACTGGATGACATGTTCTAAAAATGAAAGGAGGATACAGATTAGGCTGAGATTTGAACTTGAGCTTCTGCTCACTGGCACGATATGAGTACTGAAAGAAGGGATAACATTTTCCTAAAACATCTTGTAGCCACTTGCTCATAGATGTGGCGTGCTACACACCGATGATCAAGACTTTACTTAACGCGGTTTTTCAGACTCCCTAGGACTCCAATAATCTTACGCTCTGATACCAAGTTTGTAACGTCCCAAAAATGGGTCCCGGGGCAGCACACGGTGCTTGAGACCATAAGTAGCCCCAAGCTAACCCTTTGAGCCATCTAACACCATCACACGCTTATTTCATGTTCAACATAGTCAAAACATCTAAGCGTCATCATTCAAGTCTCAAAAACATTAGAATAGATAAATGCAGAAAGTAGCAAAATACAATATCTCATGACAACTCCAACCATCTAGTCTAGTCTGACAAGCCTCTAAAAATCAACAAAATCAGAGAGCCATTGGGACATGTCCCAACTGAATCATACTCAGTGCCAAAAATAAATAACTCGAATGAAATAAGAGCCTGAATATCACGTCCTCGGATCATGAGGACTCACCACGGCAGAGGATGTAGATTAGCGTGCCCGAAAAATCTCTGTCGAGCCTGGGACTGAGCACCTGAACCCACATTCATAAAAAATGTAGCCCACATCCAAAGATGTGGGTCAGTAGCATGGAAATGTACCGAGCATATGGGGGGTGTATGCAATTTAAATGATCAATATCGTAAGCATTTATAGGAAACATGCATGATATAATAAAAGACTCACCTAGCTAGAATAAAATCATCATAATCATGATAGAATAAGATATGTCAAGTAAAATATGTGAGTCATCATAGTAAGTTCTCAATTCATTTCATCACGGTTTCAAGCCATCAAGGTAACCAAATCTCATAACAGTTCTCTTTAGAATATAGTATTGCAATCATTTCGGAAATAATAACTTTAGGAAAACCATCCTTTCAAACTTATATCATTATCTTAGATAGAAAGAAGACACACATACACAGTGGGAGATCTCATAACCGACATAAACCATGTGATCCATATGGAGTCCGATGTACAACCCACGTTGGAGAGAGTCGTCCTATCCTTGCCATCGGAGTAGGACTATAAGTATCAAATCCAAAAACTAGTGATCACTTTCCGGCTCCTACGGGGGTACGTAGTTCCAGGAAAGTACCAACACAACTATACCTCCCACTCGGTGATAAATATGTAACACCCCGTAAATTTTTTTCGTACACTTATCGAGATTATATGGAGTCCTAAAGGCTTGCGTATGGATTAAATTAAGTGTATGGTGTTCGGAAGTATCCCATCAATAGTTGTATGTGTAGGTATTGGAATAAGATTTACAACGATATAAAGTTTGCCCAAAACAGAGGAGTATTTCATATAAGCGAGCACATTCGAAATTTCAAATCGGTGGCCGGGAAGCCTGTGAACAGTGAATCTGCAGGAAAATTACTGCAGCTAGGCAATTATTTTTTGGATTAACTTTAGACGATCATAACTTCTTGTACAAAAAGAACTGTGTGATCTGCTATATATCGACGAAAATCTCCGAGAGTCTTCTTTCCTATGAAATTGTTTTCATCCAAATCCAATGTCTGAGTAAGGATCTATACCCGTTTTACTACAGCCTATCAAAAAAAAAACAGAATTGTGGGACAGATTTTTGGGCAACTGTAAACGACCATAACTCCTTGTACAGGAAGAACTGGGTGGTATACTTTATATGAAAATGAAATCCCTTTGAATTATATTTCTAATTCAATTGGTTTCACCCGAATACGATATCGGAGAAAAGAGTTATGATCGATTTACTTCAACCTGTCAAAACTGTCCACTGGGGACAGATTCGGGATTTATTTTAATTTTTAGGGCAAAATGGTCATTTTCTATTACCTCTTGGACGAAAATTGGTCTTTATAAACATACAATTAGCCTCATATATATCATATATCATCCAATTATTAAGAGAAGGTGAAACCCTAGCCTAATTTCAACTTCAAATATTTTGTGATTCAACCGTAGAAAATTCGAATTGGTTCCGTAGTTGTGTTCACCATCTCGAAAGCTTCGGGAAGCACCCCATGGTTATGTAAGGAGGATTCTAAATACAAGAGTTCATTGTTAAGGTATGAATATTGTTTATTCTTGATTCTTATCCATGAATAAGTATTGATAAAGGATTATGAGTATTGTCGTGATGTTGGAAGATAACTAGAAACATAGTTATGAATTGTTTTGTATACATTGTTAGTAGTAAATTATGGAAGTTGTTGTATTGTATTATGGAGGATGAATTGTGGTGATATATCATTATATTAGTGGTTATGTATGCCTAGTGATCATGTTGGTATTGGATGGTGACTAAGAAGGGAAATAAAGGCTAAGAGTGATGTTGAGGGATATTTCATGAAAATGCATGATATGTGAATGTAACAAGAGTATAAGAGGATTTATGTAGCACTCTTATTGATGAGTTAAAGGATTACTTCCTAGACATTATTTGGTGAAGTTAATACCTAAATGGTAAGGTTTGGGTGCTAATACTAGTTTTCCACAAATGACTTATTGTAGATAAGTGTTCGAAGAGTACGGGAAGTCAAGTTGGACTTGTATTGAAGTGGTTATATCAAGGTATGTAAGACATACTCTATCTAATGTTTGGCATGAATAATGACCCATGGCACTTTCAAGTAAGCTTCCAACATTGTCCTACGACACATGACACATAATAACATCATATGATCTTCGACACTATCAATTGAACTTGTTTTCACTTTTAAGATGTCCGGCTAGTAAAAAAAATGTCCATATACTATTGTTGACTCCAAAATGGTTTAATGAGGTATCCATGATTCTCTACCTCATTTTCATGATATTTATTTCCTATTTACATGTTTTCCTATTGAGGTATCATGGTTTCAAGTTCCATAAAGTGTGACCACAAAGTAACCAATCGCAAAGATTAATTGAATTAAGGAAATGGAATGTCTTTATTTTAAATTCATGATATGATGTATTGTATTAGTACCATTGATCAATTGGCCATTGTATTATAAAGATTATGTACATATGATATCCCAGGGGTGGTCCCTGATGTATTGTATTAGTACCACTGATCAGTTGGCCATTGTATGACATATGTTATGTATTGATAAGGATTACGGGAAGTAATGATATGAAAGTAATATGCAGGTATCCCATCAGCTCTTTTAAGTGTGGTCTACTCATACTGTTTATTCACTGGTATCTAGGTTCTGTTGATCTTTTGTATCTCATCTGATACTCTCTGCCTTACATACTCAGTACATATTTCCGTACTGACGTCCCTCATGGGGGACCTGTATTCATGCCTGGAGGAACAGGTACTTCAGGTCGTACACCTCCGCAGTATGAGCTAGGACATTCTGTTGTTAGTTGTGAGCTCCAGTTGTTTCGGGGCATCCCAAGTCGTTTCTATATGTACTTTTTGGTATTTGTATAAAAGTCTTTTATGGGCAGGAGTTTGTCCCGACCCTAACTCAGTTGTGTGTCTATGTGGAGGCTTTTGTAGACATATTGTACAGCCATAGGAGTGTTTGGTTGATAGACGTGATGGCTCTGACGGCTAATTACTGTTCATATAGATATTTATGCGTGTTTGTTGGGCTGATACAGGTACTGTTTTCTTCTATTTACAACGAAGTGCTGCCCAAATTTCTAATTTTCATAAGTAATGTAAATGTGAAAGTATAGGTTATGAACGGGTTCTCCCGGGCCTCCTCGGCTACGGGTGCCAGTCCGCTCCAATGGGATTTGGGGTATGACAAAAGACTACTTTCGGACTTAGCTCAGATCTTTTCAAAGAAAATTCACCACAAAATAATTCAGCAATTCACAGCGGGAGCCATCATGCTACCCCTTTTTCATAATAAATCAAAATGTGGATTTCTTTTCTCATTCGAGTTCAAAAATAACTCTTTCAAGACCAAAAGGTCAAATCATTCAAATCTCAAGGTGTGCATAACACATTACTTTCACAAAAATCATAATTCTCAAATAGGGTTCAAAACCCATATATCAATACTTGAGCAAAAATATTTCAAGATTCACACTTTATGTAGAAACATGTATAATTCATATGAAAATCTGGAGATTCAACTTCAAACATGATATTAACATCAAAACTCAAGGAATTTATCTTCAAGACATCATAAAAATATAATAGTCTTTTGAACAAGAATGTAGGATAATAGTTTCTATCTCAAATTCATATCAAAACATGTAAAATCATATATCTTTGTAAAATAATACAAATTTTGGGCACAAGAGTGGACCCTCAATGTTGATTGTGCAACCCTAACTGTTTTTCTCCTTTAGTGCTCTTGGATGATGAACTTAGACTGATAATAGGGTTATGATATGTTTAGAATCTATTGAATTCGTAAGGTTAATTTTAGGGGTGTGTAAGGAGTGTCAAAAGACTTAATTGCCCTCAAAATAACTCAAAACGGAGTGTTTTTACTACCTGAAACACTAAGTATGCGCCGCATTGCTTATCACACAGATTTAAGTATGCGCCGCATTGCTTATCACACACATTTAAGTATGAGCCGCATTGCTTATCGCACACATTTAAGTATGCGCCGCATTACTTATCGCACATCTATTCCTGTAGCCATGTGCGATTGGTTAGGCGACGCACTCTACTTCGCAAATCCATAACTCCTTGCTCGGGTGTCGGATTTTGATAAAATTGGTATCGTTGGAAAGATAATAAGATTCTCTATAATTTGGTAGGTAGAAATGTGCAGAAATACCATATATTTATCAAGTTATGCTCATTCAAAGATGACCCTTGCGAATTCAAACACTAAAACTTGATGGATTTCGAAACTCTTAGCTTTTACTACCTCAAGCGACTCATATAACCACCTTAAAACATCATAAGCTCACTTATAACTAAGGTACTCTTGGTAATTCATGTGCCCAAATATGACTTACATAATTGGGGGTTTCACATGTACGAACAACGGTTCGCTTTCTAGCTTAGGAAAGCGCATGGCATTACAATTCATACCCACGCATAACCACACCGCATCACCCCATGTTTATATTTTTTAAAAAAAAAAAAAAAAATTGTAACTCCATTGAAAATCACAATATTTCAAATCTGTAACTAGGAAATAATAACTACTAATTTCTAATATAACACTTTTCACTAAAAAATTGTCAAAAGGTATAACGAGTACAGGTAATGGTCAGATATCATATTTTTATTAAAATGAATAGAGATGTTAAAAAAGCTATAATAAAATTGTTTATTTGTAGTGTTATACATGTAGTTTTAAGTATCATAAAATTTTAAGTAAAGAATACATTTAATTTTAGGTATATTCACGATACAATACTAATTTTTATTTTTATTTTTTTTAATTTAAACCCGCATATATCCACAACCTGCACCGCACCATTTAAAAAAAAAAAACTTACTTTAACCCGCCCAGCACCGTACCATTTAAAAAAAAACTTACTTTAACCCACCCAGCAACGCATAACTTAAAATTCGCACCGCACCGCCCCATTGTCATCCCTTAAGTGTAAGTTTCTGTTTTAAGGGAAAATCAAGTAATTAAGAACATTACACCTAAACAAAATAGTTTTCATAATACTAAATTACGAAAAGACAAAAATGTGTACTTTCTGATAGGATTATTTTAGAACGAGTAAAATCATTTCAATCATATGAAAAACATTCATATTATATCCCGTAATTTTTAATAATATTTTAATATACACTATATTCTTTCCAGAATAAATAAGGGTTTTTAGCTTAAATATACCTCATAAAAAATTACTCATTCTATCAAACAAAAGCGTTTTTACTAATTTATTTCTAATTTTAAAAAATGGGGGTTGGACACGTGGTAGAAAGTATTTTATTTATTTTTTAAAAAAAATATATAGGGGTGGGTTGGCGTGGAATTTGGTGAGGTAAGTGATTTTAAGAATAGTAGGGCGACATTGTCACCTATTTTCGTTATTTTCATTAAGGAAAACATTTCTTTATTTTCAAATAGCTTGTTTTTCTAAAGATTTTTTTTTTTCAAAATTTTTAACCAAACAAATATCATAACATAGAAATATATTTTTCAAAATATATTTTCCTCCGTGCTAAATACGCCCTAAAACACCACTTATTTTGAAGTGAAATGAGTCGTATATGTAGTTTCAATTTTTTTTATCAACTAATTAGTTAGTTTTATTTAAGATTGAGAACTGACTTCGCATCCCAATCTCCTCCCAACCCCAACCTCAATACGAGACTAAGCAATCAGGATGGACCTTGACCCGAGACTCGACTTGTGATCCTAATCCTAACTCGATTTTTGATTCGCCACTCTAACCAAGAATCCAACTCCCGACATCGACACCTAGGATCTGATCCCGACCTAAGATTCGACTCTTAACCAATAGTCTAGGGGGGTCATAGGATCCCACAAAGTTCAGAAAGTTTAATTGCAAATTTCGTCTATGTACAGGTATTTTTCACACATTTTTTCTTCTTATTTTTCAATATCCACTATTACTCACTTTCGATTCAAGTTTAAATTTTAGTCCGGAAAAAACATGAAAAAGTTTGAATTGAAAAATTAATTTACAAAATAAAAAAAATCTCAAACAGAGGAAAAGGACATTTCGACGAAGTTAAATTATTTTTCTCTTTTGAGTGCGGAGGGAGGGGGAGGGGCGGCATGAAGAAAAAAAATAATGGGGGTGGGGGTGACAAAGAAGAAGAAAGAAAAAAAATGAATGAAAGGAGGTGGGTTTGGAGGTTGAGGGAGACGGGGTGGGGTTGACAAATAAAAAAAAAGAAAAAAATTGGACGGATGGGTGGGTTTGGGGGGGGGGGGGGGGGGGGGGGGGAGACGGGGGAAGGGGAGAGGTCGGGGGAGGATGGGGGATGGGTGAAAGAGAAAGTGAGATTTTTCAAAAAAAGAAAATTAGTGTTTTTTTTTTTTTACTTTATTTGTCCAAAAAAATTCTGCAAAAACACGTTTTTCACCTCAACAATTTAATGGCATATATGCATCAAAAGAATTTAAAATATTGTGTTTTAATGAGTTTAGAGATTCAGATTATAAAAGTGTAAGTAGAGGCGTTCACTTTACAAACTCGAACAAATATAAGGGTCCACTAAATCATTTCGCATAATTCTTTCTATGTCTTATTTGATATATGTCTCATCATAAAAAAAACTTTTACATCCACATGTCTTATCAAGCTAATCAAAATGGGTTAAGAAAAATGTCATACTCCAAATCCCATTGGAGCGGACTGGCACCCGTAGCCGAGGAGGCCCGGGAGAACCCGTTCATAACCTATACTTTCACATTTACATTACTTATGAAAATTAGAAATTTGGGCAGCACTTCGTTGCAAATAGAAGAAAACAGTACCTGTATCAGCCCAGCAGACACGCGTAAATATATATATGAACAGTAATTGGCCGTCAGAGTCATCACGTCTATCAACCAAACACTCCTATGGCTGTACAATATGTCTACAAAAGCCTCTACACAGATACACAACTGAGTTAGGGTCAGGACAAACTCCCGCCCACAAAAGACTTTTATACAAATACCAAAAATACATATAGAAACGACTTGGGATGCCCCGAAACAACTGGAGCTCACCACTAACAACAGAATGTCCTGGCTCTTACTGCGGAGGTGTACGACCTGAAGTACCTGTTCCTACAGGCATGAATACAGGTCCCCCGAGAGGGACGTCAGTACGGAAATGTGTACTGAGTATGTAAGGCAGTGAGTATCAAGATGAGATACAAAAGATCAACAGAACCTAGATACCAGTGAATAAACAGTATGAGTAGACCACACTTAAAAGAGCTGATGGGATACCTGCACATTACTTTCATATCATTACTTCCCGTAATCCTTATCAATACATAACGTATGTCATACAATGGCCAACTGATCAGTGGTACTAATACAATACATCAGGGACCACCCCTGGGATAGCATATATACATAATCTTTATAATACAATGGCCAACTGATCAGTGGTACTAATACAATACATCATATCATCAATTTAAAATACAGACATTCCATTTCTTAATTCAATTAATCTTTGAGATTGGTTACTTTGTGGTCACACCTTATGGAACGTGAAACCATGATACCTCAATTGGAAAAACATGTAAATAGGTAATCAATATCATGAAAATGAAGTAGAGAATCATGGATACCTCATTAAACCATTTCGGAGTCAACAATAGTATATGGACATTTCTTTGACTAGCCGGACATCTTAAAAGTGAAAACAAGTTCAATTGGTAGTGTCGAAGATCATATGATGTTATTATGTTTCATGTGTCGTAGGACAATGTTGGAAGCTTACTTGAAAGTGCCATGGGTCATTATTCATGCCAAAGATTAGATAGAGTATGTCTTACATACCTTGATATAACCACTTCAATACAAGTCCAACTTGACTTCCCGTTCTCTTCGAACACTTATCTACAATAAGTCATGTGTGGGAAACTAGTATTAGCAACCAAACCTTACCATTTAGGTATTAACTTCACCAAATAATGTCTAGGAAGTAATCCTTTAACTCATCAATAAGAGTGCTACATACATCCTCTTATACTCTTATTACATTCACATATCATGCATCTTCATGAAATATCCCTCAACATCACTCTTAGCCTTTATTTCCCCTTCTTAATCACCATCCAATACCAACATGATCACTAGGCATACATAACCACTAATATAATGATATATCACCACAATTCATCCTCCATAATCCAATACAACAACTTCCATAATTTGCTACTAACAATTTATACAAAACAATTCATAACTATGTTTCTGGTTATCTTCCAACATCAAGATAATACTCATAATCCTTTATCAATACTTATTCATGGATAAGAATCAATAATAAACAATATTCATACCTTAACAATGAACTCTTGTATTTAGAATCCTCCTTACATAACCATGGGGTGCTTCTCGAAGCTTTCGAGATGGTGAACACAACTACGGAACCAATTCGAATTTTCTACGGTTGAATCACAAAATATTTGAAGTTGAAATTAGGTTAGGGTTTCACCTTCTCTTAATAATTGGATGATATCTGATATATATGAGGCTAAGTGTATGTTTATAAAGACCAAGTTTTGTCCAAGAGGTAATAGAAAATGACCATTTTGCCCTAAAAATTTAAATAAATCCGAATCTGTCCCCAGTGGACAGTTTTGACAGGCTGAAGTAAATCGATCACAACTCTTTGCTCCAGTATCGAATTTGGGTGAAACCAATTGAATTGGAAAGATAACTCAAAGGGCTTTATTTTCATATAAAGTATACCACGCAGTTCTTTCTGTACAAGGAGTTATGGTCGATTAAAGTTGACCCAAAAATCTGTCCCACAATTCTGTTTTTTTTTTTTGATAGGCTGTAGTAAAACGGGTATAGCTCCTTACTTAGACATTGGATTTGGATGAAACCAATTTCATCGGAAAGAAGACTCTCGGAGATTTTCGTCGATATATAGCAGCTCACACAGTTCTTTTTGTACAAGGAGTCATGATCATCTAAAGTTGATCCAAAAAAATAATTGCCTAGCTGCAGTAATTTTCTTGCAGATTTACTGTTCACAGGCTTCCCGGTCACCGTTTTGAAATTTCGAATGTGCTCGCTTATATGAAATACTCCTCTGTTTTGGGCAAACTTTATATCGTTGGAAAGCTTATTCCAATACCTACACATACAACTATTGACGGGATACTTCCGAACACCATAAACTTAATTTAATCCATACGCAAGCCTTTAGGACTCCATATAATCGCGATAAGTGTACAAAAAAATTTACGGAGTGTTACAAAAAAATTAGGTTATCTATCAAAAATGTTAATCGGAAGAAAATGTGATGGTGTTTAAAATTAATGTCACCAAACACTTGATACGCATATGTACTAAAATAGTATTCTAGTGTTATTTGGACACTTTTGAGTTTTGATCAAGTTTCACATGAAATATTTATTGGAAAAAATAATTTTGCTGTATAATTCTTTTAACCAATAAGACAAATAAATATGGAATCATTGAGATTGTGATAAATAAACATTTAAGTACTTGGTAAGTTGAAAAAATAAAATAGGTAATAATAAGTACAAATGTTGGCTGGTTTATCGTGACAAAAATTTGACTATAGCCCGTTTGGCCGTAATTTTTTTTTACATTTTTTAAAAGAATATTTATTTTAGTGAAAATTATAATGTTTGATCATAAGAATTATTTTACTTAAGTGAAAATTACTTTTGAAAAATTAAAATCAAGTACAATTTATCTCTCATAAAAAGTGGAAAAGAACTCTAATTTATTTACGTGGCCAAACATAACTCCGATTCCAACTTCAACTCCAACTCCAAAATATTTTAAGTTAATGGCACGTTAAATTTTATAAAAAAAAGGAAAAAAAACAACGAAACTTGTTTTGCCAGTTCTTCCAATCCCTACTAGCTCAAAATCTCCTCCAAACAATCTCAAATTTTAGATATTAGGTCACCTCGGTGTTACGAGCTTTTTGATATGTTATTCATTCAAAATGGTTCATAATTGCATCACGTCGAATTTTAATGTAAAAAAAAACCTATGAAACTTGGCTTGGAATCCTGACTTACTTAAATTCTCCTCTAAACAGTTTCAAATTCTAGATATGAGATCCTCTGGATATTACGAGTCTTTTACTATGTTAATTATTTACTCAAAACAATTCACATTTGTGACATGTCAATTTCTTTTAAAAAGGAAAACCAACAAAGAAGACAGAACAAAGAAGAAAGAAGAAACCATTAATAGTTGAAGTAATGAAAGAAGAAGCAGCGGCATTGCCAAATGACTATTTCATGTAATTTTAATAAAGTTGCGTTAATTTTCTTGTAAATAATTTGATCGAGTGGTCATTTTTCATAATTATTCCTGTATTTATTTATTTATTTATTTATTTATTTATTTATTTTAAGTTGATATAAATATCAATGTTATGGTGGAATAAACAAGTACTTTCTTTACCTTGCTAGAAAGACAAAAGGTTAGAGGGTTCATGTTCATGTAGGGGATCTAACTAGTGCACGAGCATTGCTATAATCGGGTGAAATCTGAATCTTAATATAATATATAGTAAGTGGCGGAGCCATCTTTGATTCGGAGATTTAATTTTTTTTGACGAAAAATTATGATATATTTATATGGTTAAAAATATTTTTATGTATATATAATAGATGTTGAATCTCCTTTGACTAGTCTGTATGTTTATTTCTAACACCCCTCAATAAAATTCTGACTACGCCACAGCTTCAGCTTGGTATCCACCAAAAAAGAAAGGAAACCATTAAAATTAGGATTATTCATGTTTATGTTGGTGGTCTCACTAATTCAAAGTTATCTAAACCTTAACAATTGCAATTGACAGGACCTACTTTCATCTTGGTATTCATTGAAAGAACAGAAAATCAAGCATTACAATTTGTGGCGGACGCAGAATTTTTCTTCAGGAGTTTAAAAAAATATATATGCTAATGGTATTGGTATAGACAAATTAGAGGGTCGAATTAGATATGAACGAGTTAAATCATATATGAGCGAGCTTAAATCCAATAATTTTTATCTAAATTAAATATTTTTATGAAAAAGTTCACTGAATATATAATGTTATTTATTTGGAAACCAATTTATTGATTGAATTATTATTTGTATTAATTTAAAATATTAATGAAAAATTATAAATTTAAAATTTTGAGTAAATTGATAAAGTTTTTTGAATATATTTTTTCAAAGAGAGTAATGTTAAAACAAAAAAGGAGAAGGAAAATGAAGTTATGACACATACCAGTAGGAGACAACCTTCAAACGTGAAACGCCAATACAAAATGAAAAAAGAAGTGCTACAAACAGGATTCGATCCAGGCAGTATTGTTTTAAGGGGGTACAATCTTTATATATTTATATATAAACTGCAAATATAATCTTATATAAAAAATGTAATTTTCTGAGTGAGAGGGTACGCCCTTGATTACACTAAGAATATAACATATCCAAGTTGAACAATCAAAAAGAAAAGAGAAAAATATCCAAAAAAAAAAAAAGTTACATCTTGGTGATATTAATATTATAAATTTAAATCCTAGACGTGCAAAATATAAGAAATTCCTTGCCTTTATGTAAGGTGTAAAAAAAAAATATTTATAACACTTGGTAAAGTTATTGATGGCGTAACTACAATAAATAATAAATAAAATTACACTATTAATTTTGTAACCTAGGATAATCACCAAGAAGAGATCATAAACTTAGCAACATTATTCCGAATGGAACAACAAATTCTACCAATTTCATTTTTTATTGAGTTTCAACAATAATTTCAATGTAGCATCCTGAAAATTAAGACATCAATTTGGAGTATGTATAAATTCGTGAAGTGGTATAATCGAAGGTCAAGAAAATAAAATAGTAGTTTCCCTAATTAGTCAATTAGTTATTACATTTTCTCTCAAGATAACAACTCGTATTAATGGGGTGTATGTTGCGTTTTAATTAAAAAAATTGAAGTGAGTAAACATAACACTGACAAAGATTACCTGGGATAAACATGAAAAGACAAAGATTTTCATACATTTGTTGAACGAGTGTCGCATAATGAACTTACCTGAATTCTTAATCATGATACTGATTGAGATAACAACAATTGACTTTTGTTACGTGATTATATCAATCAAGTTGATAACAAATTTTCTGACAGAGCAAAAGAAGAAAATATGCTTATATTGTTCAGTTAAATCAAAGAAAACAGGATTACATTATGCAACATAATTAACAATTGATACAATAAAAAAAAAATTAATATGAAGGAAGTAAACTAAATAACAAACTGATACATACAAATCCAGTAAGACTGTAACGTCCTGAGATCCCATCCCGAGACGTCACATGGTGCTTATGACCCCGAAGGACCATAAGCTAATCCTTTACTGATATTTGTACCTGTACACTGTATACTATCTTAAATAAATGCGGAAAGTGAAAACTGAATACTAATACACCCATCTGAAAAAGCCTTTAAATTGTCTGAACTTGTGGAGTTGATGGGACAGGTCCCCACCTAACTCCGTCAACTGAAAAATAAACCAAATCTGATGCAATAATAGTAAACTGAGATCCGTCCTCAAAAGAAGAGGACTCACTACTACTGCTGCTAACTGAAACTGAACTGCTGAGGATACTTTGGATTCTGTGCCTCTGAACCTATGGTGTCAAATAAAACAACATAGCTCAAATGCGTCAGTACAGGAATGTACCGAGTATGTAGACGAGGTAGGCTAAATGCAAGGGCTCATGGATGCACAATATATCAAGTGAATAATCATGAGAATGCCGCACGAGAACACATATACATACATGAATGCATAGACTATAAACAAAATCATCAAAACTCTAGGTACTGAAACTTGGATACCACTTTAATGCAGACTGAGCTCATTACCGATACTGAGATACTAAATCACTGACTCATCTGATACTGATAACTGAGGACTTGTATGTACTTACATCAAGGACTGAATTCTGAGCTTAATGCTTTCAACTGACAGAGTTAGAGATCAACTTTTCTAACAGACGACTTCGGAAGCTTTATCAATGATAAGAAATATGATTATATCTGAATCTGACAACAAGAATACTCAATAGAAATGTGCTACTGTAATCAAGCCTGTCTGGCAGCATATCTCTGAATATGATATCAAACAACTGTAAATGAGACCAAGCCTATATGACGGGATGGTCCATGAATCAATGGAACTATCTGAGTTCCTCATAGAGATAGATGATTGTATCTGATAGTCCTGATTTCTGAAGATTGATTCTGAAACTGAGACGGAATCTGAAATTGAAATTGTGGGAAGTAGTTACTTAACTGATATGCCCCGACCTACCACAGGTGGGGTCCAACCTGTAACCCTAGCTGGAAGGGTGTCAATACCATGCCACGGGTAAAGACCTCTATGGTCAAGCCTCTCTAACGAGATGACCCTCGCAAAAAGTCGACCTAAGGCAATATAATAGTGAAATACTCTCTCTCTGGAGGTGAAAACCTTTAATGATGGTGACTCTTGTATCCTACACTGGCTACGCAGTTTTGGAGTTCAAGGATTACTACTAACGACTCCGTCCTCTCTCGCTGACGGGAGGAATCTCCACCCCTTCCCTCGCTCGGCGCTAGTTTCTACTCCCAACTGAAAGACTCTGAACTGAACACAAACTGAACTGAATCTGATAATGATCATGTTTCTCAAAAGATCTGACTGAGTTACACTGAGATTACTTAGTTTCGTATCTGACTGAAAAGGTATTGAATCATAGTATCTGACTGACGATACAAAGCTTGAATAGACTACTCGAATCACTTCTGTGATTAGAATTGAATCACTTAAATACTATTAGATCTGAGCTGATTATAGGACTGTGGCTAGATTACTAGTGATACCGAGATTATAGAGATAATTGAGATTACTGAGCTTTCTTATGTTCTGCACTTGTCTAAGGATACATAGTTCTATAGTTCACTGAGTTCTGAGAATCATGGCTCGATGGAAATTATCGAGAAACCGACATAGGCTTTAGACAACAGCTCTATTGTCGGGTATAAATACCCCAGGACTCGATAACATGCAAGTAAAGCATAATAATTCTTGACTAGTCATCACCAAAATCATTCACTCATCATCACAATCATTCGTTCATCATCACAATCATTAACTCATCATCACAATCATTAAAGCATCTGACAATCATTAAAGCATCACCTTAAGCATTTAAGGATCACAAATGTCTATTCATCATCACAATCGCCAAAGGGTCACTTTAAGAATTTCGAAATCATAATCATATAATAATGTAGGAAAAACATGCTACTAGATCATACTTCATTCAACGAGGTTTTACCTTAACTATTTCATACCTATGTCAGTCTTGACATGTGTTTGTTGAGGAAACTTCATACTATTATGTCATAACTTACTTGCTAACCACTTGGCATGTATTAAAAGCTTAGCATATATCAAAGAGCACACAATTGGGGAGTTTACAACCATCACATCTCCACTTGTTCATTAAGGTCCTTCGACAAACACTAGACATGCACGGGTTCACACTTGGGGATTTCACACTATCATGGTACAATTCATTCACTGGGGCATTTCATGATACACATAGTTCTCAAAGTCTTATACATGGAGGGGAGTGTATATAACGACATGCCATCCGTCCATCCATCTAGTTTCACAATTACTCCATCAACAATCATAATGCATAACAATATCATAGATGTCATCATTTTCATAAGGGTATAGCATGCATTTGTCATTTAGGTCACAATTTAACTACAATACTTGATTTCTAATCTCTTAGACATTTTATCGAACCCCTCATATGACAACTTGGGCATAGGTGTAATCATCAACATACTCACCATGAACAATCAAATTTACATGTTTCCAACTAACATAATATCATAGATTCATACGAACCACATAAATATTCTATTTTGGAAATCATTCAATCAACAACAAGAACACAATCCATTTACCATATAAATACCACATACTAGGGCCAAGGCTTGAAAATCTTGTAGACAAACATAATCACAGCTCAATCATAGCAGAAACATCAGTTTCAACCCACAAGAATCATTAAAATTCATAAACATAAAATCTTTAAGATTTAGAAAAGGGTACTTGAGCTTATTGGATAAAAGGGACCCAAGAATCAACATCTACATACCTTGGGAAAACTTTTTCCTTGAAAGCCTTTGGAGAGATTTCTTGATTTTCCTTAATTTCTCTTGATTTTTTGCTTGAAGAAGAAAAGGGGGATTTGATTTTGTAAACCCTAGTTTTCTTGGTGGAAGGAGAGAAATGAGGCTCTAAGCCCTTTACCGGATATTTATAAAGGTTGGGGGAAAAGGGAAAAGACCAAAAAGCCCTTGGAATTTAAGCTAAAAAATCTCAATTTTACATGCTGGCGCGACGCGCCATAATCGCGCCAGCTCACTGAAAATTGGACAATTGGGAAATGGCACGACGGCGTGACACGGTGGCAATCATTTTGCCACCTTGGTGTGAATTGGAACTACATCGCGATGCGGAGGAATCGTTGAGGCTTGCTGGAAATTGACAATTGCCATTTTGGTTGGCTCCGCAACGCGTCAGATGGCACACTGTCTTACTAAAATGGCTCTAATTCTTCACCCAAGTGTCCGATTTGGGTGAATTTGATATCGATGGAAAGCTTATTCAATGCTCTACATGAAAAAAAAGTAGAAATTAGGGAAATTTCACACGATTCAAAATATTTCATACTTGGAAAGATGTTTTTGAAACTTTTAGACTCGGATTTCCTCTTTACTGAATACGCTCTAAGGCTCAGACTAAAAAAGAACTTTGCGGGGTATTACAAAGACACATGCAACTATATCAACTAAAAATAATATAATAAGATAAGAAATAACGCAATAAACCACCTGAAAATTCCCGAATCCAAGAGAATTGATGAGAGCAATTTTTTCGTTTTCCATGTTACGCCATTAAAAAATAAAAAAAGAGGTCTTTAGAAAATTTATCAGAGAGCAACTAAAAATCCACTTTGCCAAATAAAATATGAACAAAAAATGGTGTTTTACTAAGTTACCTCATTTGAATCTCAAGGGAAGATTATGTTGATTCCGTTGAATGATTTTATAGTCAGTAGAAAGTTACAAGACTTACAAAAAGGAAAATGGACAAAGGAAAAAGTTACGAGACGTGTCTATATAATATAGCAAGAATATAACATGGTTTACTATTAGCCGTAAAATAATGTTTACTTACGAATATAGCCTTTGTCGTACTGAGAGGTTCAAGCAAAGGTATAATATATATTCAAAATAGAAAAACTTATACAATTTCTTTATCCACTTGCACAATATCACAACTTGATGAGTAGCTAAGAATTATTTGTTTTCATTTGGGTGTCTTATTAAACTTTTTTCATGGATACAATGTATAGCAAAATCATTATACAAATCGCATCTCAATAGAGGAAATAGAGAAGTTAATAGATAATAGTTGCTCATTTATCAAAATTAGCAGTGTTGTTAACCCTCTTATGAGCTTCTAATTTCCAACTTACTCACTATAGTCATAAATTGTCTCTCTCGATGGTTGATTCAAGATGGTTGTTGAACGATTTCCTCTCAGCGAAACATGTATCCTTAGTGCGATAAACACATATCAAATACAAATCCAACTGCGAATGCATGTATCCGACGCATTACATTAGTAGTAGAAGCTAATGTACCTGTTATTGGCTATACAATATGAACAAAAATATTGTTAAGTTTTTACCTTTTCTAGTACGTGTTGCACTATTTTGAGCGGTGTATGAGAAATCTAACAATATTTGCAGAACATGATAGATTAACGTAATCCCAATGCAATTGATAAAACTCCAGGTTTAGCTTAGGCATAATACATAACCACATCCTCTTACTTTGCCTCAACTTTATACAAGTAGACACTCAAACTTGCATAAAGTTGAACAAGTATGCACACATATCCTTCATGACATTTATGTGATGACTACATGACGATCTCACACAATTGCCATATTCAATGAAATTACTTGACAAAAACAAACAACACCAAACTAACCATCAAAACTTACTAAACTCCATTAATACATTTATTTATTTATTTATTTATTTATTTATACCATACAAACGCCGTTCAAACACAAAGAAATCATTAGCAAGCTCTCAAGCAAATAAAATAACCAAAGTATATATTACCAGACAAATTTATATATATAATAAAACTCGCCAAAATAAACATAAATTAAAAGACAATGCATGCAACATAATTAAAAATCCAAATACCAATCAAATAGCAAAAAATGAAAGGCAAAAAATAGGTAATAAAATGGTCGTCCAGCTGTATCCCACAAATACGAGTACTCCCGTTCCTTTTTTTTTTTTTTTGAATCACCGAAAAATCTGCCGTCGCTACGATCTCTACCATAGCCTCTGCCTTTCGGGTGAGCACTCTGTGGTGAGCACTGGATAAACCCCGCACTGTCCAATCGAGATAGATTGAGAAGGCATTAGGGGGTTCGAAACCGCGACCTCCTTTCTGAAAGTCTCCCCTCGATCAAACCAAATCAACTACACCCGCAGGTGCTTTTTTAATTTTTTTTTATTTTTAATGAAGAGAAAATCACTGTAATCATCTATGTTTACATATGCAAAACATGATTGAGGATACTGATATAAACATAAGTCTTGGCAGATTATATTGAATCGACGCAAAGAGAAGAATATAATAAAACTTTGGTATTAAATAAGCAATATGTTTCTCATGACTACTTATCAAAAAGTAAGACAAAATGTGATTTTCACTGAGAACATAAATTATTGTATACTACACTAACACTACTATGAAACTTCTTGAGAAGAGATTTCTCACTCTGATGCGTTAAGTAACACAAGTCTTTACGATATTTGTGAGAACTTGGCATTTAGGTCTGGACCTTGGACCGCCCCAAATTTTATTGATTGGACCTTGAAAAATTCGTGGTGCGATCCATGTTTGTGATTTTTCACGGGGTTTGTGGTGGTAGCATAGCCCCCCACAGTATGGACCTGTATGTTTTTGACCTATGACTTATTTGTAGACACGTATTATATAAGTGTATTTAGTGAACTGTTTCGGGTTGATAGATATACGTCATTGAGACAAATCGTTTTCTTATGTACTTCTCTCCATTATAGTGAATTCCTCTGCTTATGCTCGTGTTTTTTTTCACAAGAATTTTCAGATAAATATGTGTGTTCTTATTTTTCTTTTTCTTATGATTTGTTTAATACTGTTTGATTCACACATACCTCCCCAAAGAATGAAGCAAGTGAAAATCAACCTTTTGAGGTGCACGCAGGCTAATCAAGCATAATCGGGCATCACTTTTTTAAGGAATGTGATTGGCAAGGCTTCATCGGGAACAACTTCATCAAAGGGAACATAATTCCGCTCCTTATCATAGACATGACATATTGTTAGTATTGTCTTCATTAGACGCCAGTTCCGTATGAAGCCTCGTTCAGGTACTTTCCCCAATTCTGTTGGAGAGACTGATGAGCCGCCCGTACATTATGACTTTTACTTCTCATAAAAAGGTCAACTTTTATTAAGGAAAAATGGTCTAAAATATACTCAAATTTTGATGAAATTTATGGTAACATGCATGAATTTTTGTACTAAATTCTTTTACTTATTTATATATTAATGAATTTTATCTATTTGTAGTTAATAAACAGAGACGAATCTAGAATTTTAAACTAGTAGATTCCCGATTAAATAAGATACTATGCAATTCAAGGGCTCCTTCTATGCCATCAAACCAAACTTTAGTTTGTATATGAGTTCCCATTGATAAAATTTTATTGACTTCTTCTATTTTTTAATATATTTACGGGTAGATCCGTCCCTTCTTATAAATGTCACTAAAATACACTAATGAATAGCTCGGGGAGTCATAGGACCCCTACAAAGTTCAGGCGTGTGTCACGCCCCAAAATCCCATCGGGCCGGACTGGCACCCGAAGTCGGGAAGGCCCGGGGGAACCCGTTCAAATACCTGTACTTTCCCTTACATGTCACAAAAAATTTGGACAGCACTTCGTTGCATATAGAAGGATCTAATTATCTGTATCAGCACAACACGCACAAATATATATATATATATATATATATATATATATATATAATACTTGGCCGTCGAGGCCACCACATATATAAATATAACATCACTACATAAACTTCCATGACTTTACCCTTCCTTATGTCTACAAAGCCTCTAGGATATACATGACATAACTAGGGTCGGGACAAACCCCCGCCCACACATGACTCCTGTACAATAACAAAACATAAGCAACCGACTCGGAAAGCTCCGAAGCAAACTGGAGCTCACCAACAATAGCTGTATGACCTGGCTCCTATCTATGCTGTGAATGAGCTGAGGTACCTGTGCCTCTAGCATGAAATGCAGGTCCCCGTGGGGGACGTCAGTACGAAATATGTACTGAGTGTATAAAGCTGTAGATAATCACATATGATATAGGAGCTCAATAGAAATCTGAAACAAGTGAATAAATCGTAATAGGAGTGGACCACACTTACTAGAACTTGTGACAACCTGTACATTGAATTTATTCAATCACTTTACCTTCGTTCTTAACATCTTTGTAATCATTACTGTACTGTACTTTGACCATTAGGCTGCCTCCAGTACATATCAACTGGGATCGACCCATGCTAGGCTTATGCCCCTGGGATACCACCCATAAACACATAAATAGGGATCGACTCATGCTAAGCTTATGCCCCTGGGATACCACCCGATAAGAGAGAACTTCCATCACTTAGTTTAATTAATCTTTGAGATTGTTATTTCGGTCGCCACCACATTTTTGATACTTTGAAACAACGATACATCAATAAGAACCAAGTAATAGACCTTCTATACAATAACGACGTAATAAAGACTCATTGGTACATCAACAATGTGTTTCAGTATCATCAATATCACAACAACGAAATAGGAGCCTTTTGGTATATCAATGAAACATTTTGACACTTTATAGAATGGAAACAACTTCGTTGGTAATGTAGAACAATACATGTTTTTGGACAACCTCGGAATCTTACTTGATGGAACATTGGTGTTTTCATGCCAAAGAACATCGTTAGAGTATGCTTTACATACCTCGTTGTAGATTCGGATACCAATTCAACACAACTTCCCGCCTTTACAAATCACTTATCTACAATGAAATGTTTGGCATCTAGTATTAGCAACCCAACACCACAATTCTCTTCCATAATTCATACAACCAATATTTGCAAAGCATTCCAAAAACCAACTTGAACAATAGGTTTATGTGTGTATATATATATATAATCATCATTTCAATACCACATCATCAATACCACATCATCACACCAAATCCCTTCACAATTCAACATAATCCAACATCATTTCCCAATCATCTTTCAACAACAATCAAATAACATACTTCTTATGCTCACATGCATATATATATATATATATATATATATATATATATATATATATATACATATCCATATAAATAACACCAACGTAATTTACATCCTTACCATAAAATGACCCTTTTGATTTCGAATTCCTGTTGGCACAAATAAGGGGTGCTTCTCGAAGCCCTCGAGACGGTGAACACAACTACGGAATCAATTTGGACTTTCTACGGTTGAATCACAAGATAATTGGAGTTGAACTTAGACTAGATAACATGATGGATATGAGGCTAAGTATATGTATATAATGACCAATTTTCGTCCATGAGGTGATGGAAAATGACCATATTGCCCTTAAAAATTTAAGTAAATCCGAATCTGTCCATGGTGGACTGTTTTGCTAGGCTAAAGTAAATCGACCATAACTCCTTGCTCCGATATCGGATTTGGGTGAAATTTGTATCGTTGGATAGATAATTCAAAGGGCTTTCATTTCATATAAAGTAGGCCACCAGTTCGTCCTGTACAACGAATTATGATCGTTTAAAGTTGACCCTAAAAATCTGTTTTGAGAGGTTGAAGTAAAACGAGTATAACTCCTTACTCAGATGTTGGATTTGGATGAAACTAATTGCATTAGAAAGAAGACTCTCGGGGTTTCTCATCGATATATAGCAGATCATAAAGTTCATTTTGTACAAGGAGTTATGATCGTTTAAAGTCGACCCAAAAATCTGTTTGGCTGCAGTATTTTTGTGTGCAGAAAATTTCTGCACATTTACTGTTCATTGCGTCCACCGTTTTCAAGTTTCGAACATGCTCGCTTATATCCGATACTCATCTGTTTTCAGAAATCTTTATATCGTTGGAAAGCTAACTCGATAAAATTCACATAGAAACTTCGACGAGCAAATTCCGGTATAAATAAAATCGATTCTCATACACATATAATCAAACTATACACTTGAAACCATCTCAAAATAATCAATACTCATACTTAAAATCATATATACCTAACTTATGATCAATACATATACTCCAACACATATAACCATGGCTAATGCATGTAATTAAGTACGGGGTGTTACAGCGTGTTACAACAAATTTCATCAAAATTTAGAAATATTTTGGACCCTTTTCCCTTATATTAACGTTGACCAATATTTTAAGATGAATAATTTACTATTTTAAATTCAAATTTAGATGATCGAAAACTATACAAAAAAATGTTATAAATGGCAATCCATCTCATATTAATATGATGAAAAAAATACATCTTAAATTTTTGGTAAAACTTAGAGTGTGTTTGGTACAAAGGAAAACATTTTCATGTTTTTCAATTTTCTCATGTTTGGTTGACTTAAATATTTCGGAAAATATTTTCAAAATCAACTTATTTTCCTTAAATTTAAGAAAAATGACTTTCGTTCAAAAAGTATGGAAAACATTTTCTAAAAATCTCTTTCAACCTCATGCATCAACTTACCACACTAACCCAAGTTTAAGCTATTGATACTAACTCGGGATCTAGCTCTCGATTCTCGACTCGGGCGACGGGGTTGTATCTTGAAATAGCAATCCTCGTCGGGATGTGGTTTGGGTGTTGTGTCGGGTGTCGGTTGGGAGTTGGAATCGGGTCTTGGTTCGGGTGCGGTGTTCGATCCTCAGTCGAGATTTTGGATCGGATACCGAGTCAGGAATCGAGGTTGGATCCCGGGTCGAAAATCGAGGTCGGATCCTGAGTTGGGAGTTGAGGGTTGATTCTCGAGGTCAGGTCTCGGGTTGAGAGTCGAGGTCGATTCTTGGGTCAATTATCGGGTTCGAGTTTCTCGTGTCTCGTGTCTCGTGTCTTGGGTCAGAAGTCGGGGTTGGGTCTCAAGTTGAGTTAAGGTCAGGCATCGATTCATGTGTCGGGTTTGGGTGATGAGGCTAGGAGACAAGTCTCAATTGTAAGTTGGGGTCGAGTCCCGATTCGGGTGTTAGGATTGAGAATCAAAGTTAGGTTTCAGGTTGGTTGTCAAGATTGGGAAACAAGGTCGGGTGTTGTGGTCGGGTTCTGGGATCAAATCTCGGGTTAGGATTTGGGTCGGGAGTCGGGGTCGGGTCTTGTGATCAAGTCTCATGTCTAGAGTCGAGGTCGGTTTTTGGGTTAGGTGTAAGGGTCGGGTCTCGAGGTCGGATCTCGTGTTGGGAGTCAAGGTTGGGTATCGGGTCGTTTTCCTATTTTGAGTTTTGGGTCCAGAAGACAGGCTTCAATTTTGAGTCAGGGTCGGTTCTCGATTCGGGTGTCGGGGTCAAATTTCGAATTAAGTCCCGGGTTGGATACTAGAATTGGGTTTTGGGTCGGGTTTTGATTTGGCTATCGGGGTGGGTTACCAGCTCTAGAGTCAGGGTGGAGTCTTGGGTTAGGTGTCAGAATCATGTCCCAATTAAGTGTCGGGGTTGAGTTTAGGGTTAGGTTTCGGGGTCAATATCGCTCCGACTATTGAGTTCGATTACCTGCTCTGGAGTTTGGGTCAGGTCTCGGGTTAGGTGCCAAAATTGGGTCTCGATCCTTGTGGTAGCGCCGGGTCCTGGATTGGTCATCGGGGTTGATTCCCTATCAGAAATTATTTCCCGAAAAGATATTTTTTACTCTCTAGCGAAACATTAAAAGATATTATCTGGAAAATACTTTTCATTTACCAATCAAATACTAGAAAATATTTTTCCACTCACCAATCAAACTTAAGAAAATAAGTGAGAAATCAACTTGTTTTTATGAAAATATTTTCTAAAAATGTATTTTCGTTCGTAGCAAACACAATCTTAGTGTAAATTGACCTAAAAAAGTACAAGTAAAAGTGAACCGAGGAGTAATATATTATAACACTATCATCAAGAGGTAATAAAATGGCCGAATGAAAATACCAAAAAAGCCCTACAAAATAATTTTTATTTCGAAAATACCCTTTCATTCACTTATTAAAAGCAAGGTAAAAAATACGGCAGTAAACATTATTGTTTTCGCCATTGTGAATTGGGGAATTAGGGTTTGCGATTGAAATTTGAAATGGCTACGGCGTCGTCTTCAAGTTCCGCAGAAGAACAACTCCTTCCATGGAAGAGAGAGCTTCCGGTCAAGTTTATGTCTAATCCTGATATCTGGAACGACGATGATTTTCTTCCTAAAGGCGCTTCACCTCAGCATCGCGATGCTTTTATCCAAATTTATCAGCGATACTTCCGTCAGCTTGCCAATTCCGATGTACGCTTATCTGAATTTTTTGCTGTTACGCATTCATAATTTGCTGTTTAATTTTTGGAAATTCGAGGTTACGTTTAGCTAAATTTTAATTAATTGAGTAATATTAACCAGTGTAATTAGTTTCTGTAATTGCTAAATTAATAGGAAATATGTTTTGCTAGTTTTGTTAAGAATTTATGTTGGAGTGTGAATATTTTAGATGATGAATTCATTCATATTTGTTGTTTGTCAATTCCGATGTACGCTTATCTCAATTTTGCTCTTACGGATTCATAATTTGCTGTTTAATTTGTGGAAATTCGAGGTTACATTTAGCTAACTTTTAATTTATTGAGTAATATTAACTACTGTAATTAGTTTCAGTAATTGCTAAATTAATTGGAGATATTTTTTTCTAGTTTCGTTAAGAATTTACGTTGTAGTGTGTATATTTTAGATGATGAATTCTTTCATATTTGTTGTTTGTCAATTCCGATGTACGTATATCTGAATTTTGCTGTTACCGATTCATAATTTGTGGAAATTTGAGGTTAACTTTCAAGCGTTTTGAGTTGCATAAATTTAAAAAGTGTTGTTTTGATTTGTTTTGTTACACTTTTGATTAATGACTTGTTTTTATGAAGTTTTTGTGGAAATTTGAGGTTAACTTGCAAGCTTTTTGAGTTGCATAAATAAAAAAAGTGTTCTTTTGATTTGTTTTGTTACACTTTTGAGTAATGACTTGTTTTTTTAAAGTTAATGTTAGATGAAGAAGTTAGTCAAACTACTGATTTGTTAAGTAATGTGTTATTCATGTCAACAATATCTAAAATTATGGGAGATATGTTTTGCTAGTTTCGTCAAGAGCTAAAGTTGGAGTGTGTATTTTTAGATGATGAATTCATTCATATTAGTTGTCTGTACTTGACTCTTAGGAGAGGAGATATAAGTGATTAGGGCTAAGCTTAGTTTCCCTTTTGCCTCGATAATTGAGTAAAGTTAGCAATTGTAATCCGTTTCAACATTTCCAAAATCTATGGGTGATATGTTTTGCTAGTTTTGGTAAGAATTAACGTTGTAATGTGTATATTTTAGACCTGAATCATTCATATTTAGTTGTTTCTCCACTTGACTCTGAGTAGAGGCTCTCAATATGAGGACAGATGGGTATAGGCCATTAGTAATACACTATAGTTTCCCTTTTGCCTTGAATGACTACTCTGTAATGGAGCAAAATTAGCAATTGTGATCCGTTTTAACAATTCCAAAATAAATGGGAGAGAATTTTCTAATATTGGAGTAAGTGTTGTCAAAGGCACATTTAACCCCTAAAGTGAGGCTCAAAATGTGTTGAGCGCTTTGTATGGCTTAAATGTGTGCTTTAGTGTCGTCATTAAGCGTTAAGGCATAATTTTCTTTACCAATGAGCCTCTTTTGAAGAGGCGACACTAAACAATTTCACTTTATTGTAAAAAAAATTCCAATTTCCTTTTTCATATGTTTGTCATTTATGCTTATAATTGTCGATCTTGGATAAAACATATATATTTGTATATTTCCTTTCCTTACACCTTTATTCGTTAAAGCACACACTTTATTTGCACGTTATGCTGAAAGCCCTAACGGACCTTAGAGGTTTTTTGCGCCTTTTACTTTTGAGAACACTGATTGGAGTGTATATTTTTAGATGTTGAATTTCATGTTTAGCCATTTGTTTACCCTGTTTATGTAGATAATGTATCAATAATGTCAAAAGGTATTTCCTTAGATATATTAGATTAAGTTTGGGACTAATATGTTGATAATAGGGCGTCGAATCCCTAAATACTTCGATTTCTTATATTCCGATGGTCAAGACAGTCTTTAATCCATGGATACGTGCTTCACCTTTTATGGTGTTCTTAGTTCTTTTAAAGTTCTGCTTAATGGCAATGGGTGTGCGAATCGTAGAATTTTATTGAGGAAAATAAAAAAAGAATGCCATGAGTGAGTGATTAGACTTATGCTTCAATTCTTCATAATCTAATTTTGGTTTGTATATCTTTTCTTCTTCTTACTCTTTTTGTTTTTTCATAATCTAATTTGTGTAGCTTCTGTGATTTGCTTGCCTTTAATAAAGACATTTTGATATCCTGAAAATAGCTTTACAATGACCTTTTTGAGTCTTTCAGTCATCACCTTAGCTGTGATTTTAAAGAAGCTACTAATAAGACTAATGGGTCTATAGTCCGTCAGTGCCACCATTCTTTGGCATTCTCCGTGAAATCATTATGTTGCAACCACATATTCTCAAACTTGAAATATGACGGATTAGCAGATCAGTCACCACTCTCCAATACTAGGGTCTATAATCACAAGTGAGTTTTAGGAGGGAAAGCTGTTTGACATCTCAAAAGTCGTCACTTCATTTGGTAGAAATCAGGAATCTATATATTCTGTCGACTTGAGTTGAGCCCTCACCCCTTAACCAAGTATAATGAGCACCTTGAAGAGGTAAGTCGATAAACTCCAAGTCCTGAATGAGATCTGAAAAGCTTCTCATTGCTCTTTATCTTCTAATGCAGTTGAAACTTTCATGTTCGAATCTGCAGACGTTAAAGTCTCCTCCAACTGCCAATGATCAGTCCCTAACCCTCTAATATCAGCTAATTCATCCAAAAATCAGTTCTTTCCCAATTTGAATGTGGCCCATATACACCATTAAAGCACCATTTGAGATCTCCCTGTACCTCTTCGAACATTGCAGTGATGGAGTATGTACCTTGCAGAAAATCTATGCAATCCCATTGCCTCATATGTGTTTCCATAACAGTAGGCCATTCTTCAATTTTTTTGTTTCTTGTAGACATAAAACAGCTGGCTTCCACTTCTTCACCTACGATTTAATGGTGTCTCTTTTTTCACTGTCGTTAAGCCCCCGCACATTCCAACTTATGATTTTCACTTTCATTCGGACAGTGCTTTGAGTTTCCTACCCTTCATGATTCTCTTTCCCTCATTGTGGACCCCTTTGTCATAGTTGACTGAGCATATCAAATTTTTCACCTCGCCACCCCCCTTTTTCTTGGACTTTTTTGTGCGTTTCAGTTTCTCCCTTTGCAGCTGAAGCTGTAGTTTCCTCTTCTGCTCCATACGTAAGATCATCTCCAGGATCTCGTGCTCAAATCCATTTCTTGGTTATTGTTATTTGTAACGCTTGAAACTCTCACGAGCACCACAAGTCCTGCAAAAAATTCTAATGGCAAGTCATGGCTTCTTTTGGTGCTTTTAGTTGTAGTGTTAAGAGTTCTTCCCTGCTTCTCTTTGAGCTAATAGACCAAACATGTAATTGCATTTCATTATCAGCTTCTTTGGCTTTCTCTTGCGTTAACTTATCTCTCTCTATATCTAATGATAAAATCGGGACAGATCTATCCCATCTATTATCTATTCTGATATGAACTCCTATCGACTTATTGTCGGCTTATTTGACAGGGTTTTGACATTGACAAATATCCGGGTGATGCTAAGGCAGCAGCATGTATACCATATTTGGATTTTGAGAAAGAAGTTGACATGCTGATGGAGCTGGCTAACCATGCCATTGAGCAGGATTACAACAACAGGGAAACCAGTGTATGTGTCTATGCTCTCTATTCTTTTCATCTTTGACATAGACCCCTGGGTTGACGATTTTCTATCTTTATGCTTTGCTGCAGGTTTACAAGTACGAAGTTTTGTACATTGAAAAAGTTAACTTCTTTTTGTCCGAGTATCGTGAGTTTTTTATGACGGTCAAAGTTAGCAATGAGACTCTGGAGGGAGCCGTTGAAACTTTTCAAATCCATGCATATAAAGGACCACATGGAGAGAATATTGTCCGGCTTTGCAGGAAAAGAATGGTGATATGAGGTAAGTAATTTGCTCGATTTTTATTTTAATCAATCTGTATTATGAGTTGTTTTATATATAGATGATGGATTTTACCAATTGGCTAATTTACTTTGGTTCTGGAGTATTTCGCAGTTGGTTTATTTGCTAAGCTCGTGCCTGCTGGACTTGGCGTTCTTACTCTTGAACTAGAACTGTTTATATTGACTGACCTCTATATTAGTGGTACAAGTATTTGGTAGATTTCAGTTGCCTAAATTATGTACTTATTACGTATTACACTTTAGTTGTTTGGGCTGTTAAAAGTACAATTTTCACTTAAATGTGGAACGTTTTAATCAAGAATTACTTAGTGTCATATGAAGTTTAATTATTTGATGTGCAACTCCCCCCTCCATCAGTTGATCACGCAAGTACGCATCCAGTCACGCGCACAAAGAATGAAAAAAATGTTCATTCTGGATTCTCTTCCGTAAGAAAAATGTATCAGTTGATCCCTACGATCAATGTCTTCACTTTTCACGCTCCTCTGTTAAGAGATGCACCATGTTAACAGGTAATCATCACAAATTTCTCTCGAGGGGCACCAAAACCTCGACAAGGCACCACGTGTTATATAAGTTATGAGCCTGGCAACTAATTTAAAGACTCGTTTTTAGGCAAACTATAATTAATTCTTTTTTGAAAACACTTGACATATTAATTTACATATGGACGTGTTAAAAGAATGGACAATTCACAAGCACAATCAAAACTTTTTTTGATATGTAAATTATACGCGCAACCCTTCTTGATATGTAAAAGGAGATTGACTGACATAAATACAAAGAAAAAAAATGTATATTAAACGATTTAATTTAAACTTTAACTACAAATAATAATTATTTTAAATATTAGCTACACTTAAATACTTATGACTCGTACTCCACATTATTTTTTCTAAAATAAAACGGTTCTAGTAAAAATCCCCAAAAGAGGCAAGAAAGGCACAAATATATTTGGTTTAGGAAAGGTCACTAGGAGTAAAATAAAGGCATTACTCGTACATGCACTTATTCTCTTTTCTTTTCCTTTCCATAAACACACATTGTTGTTGTTGTTCTTCTTGTGCATGAATCATGATAATGAAGGCTCCTTTGTTTGTTGATATGGCTGATAATGATACAGAATCAAATTCAAGTTCTGCAGAAGAATGTATTGCATGGAAGAGGGAACTTCCTGCCAAGTTTTTGTCAAATGATGTTGTTTGGAATGACGATGATTTTCTCCCTAAAGGCGCTTCACCTCAGCATAGCGATGCATTTATTCAAATTTATCAGCGATACTTCCGCCAGATTGTCAATTCTGATGTATGTATATCTAAATTTCTGTTGTTAATTTGCAAGTGTCTTGAGTTACAGAATTTCTAGCCTAGTTAATTAAGTAATAATGTTAACAAGTGGAGTTAGTTTCAATGATTTCAAAAACAATGTGAGACATGTTTTGCTAGTTTAGTTAAAGAATTAAAATTGGAGTGTGTATGTTTAGATTAAATAGGGTGGAAGGTTAGTAGGTACGAGTGTCTTATCTCGCTGTTCGTATTAGCAATCGTAGTGGTACGCTTTTAGTTGTGTTTGCTCGTGGAGTTTTGGTGGTGCTTGCTGTTTTGGGTAGACCAATTATTGTAGTATTTTGTGGTAGTCTTGGTTGGCGGATTCATAATTTGTGGAAATTCGAGGTTTAACTAAATTTTATTGCTAACTTACAAGCCTTTAGGTTACTAATACGAATAACGAGAAAATACACTCGTACTTACCAGCAAATATTTAGAGTAAAGCATTTAGTACCCTTGAACTATGACTGAATTTGATACGACACACTCCAACTTCAAGGGGTCATATTACCTCCTGAACTAAATTTTAGCGTATTTCTGACAACCTTTTTAGTTGACATGACACCTTTGACGTGGACTCCATTTTTATGTAATAAAGGTGTCACGTCAGCACAAAAGGGTGATAAAAATATGCTAAAACTGACTTCAGGATTAATAGGACCCCCGTGAAGTTGGAGTGTGTCGTAGCAACTTTGAGCATAATTTAAGGGTGTACTGGAAGCTTAACTCAAATATTTACTATGGCTAACAATAGAATATGGACAGATCTATGTCATTCTACTTGGATATGAACTCCTTTCAACTTACTGACGTCTTATTTGACAGGGTTTTGACATTGACAAATATCCAGGTGATGCTAAAGCAGCAGTATATATACCATATTTGGATTTTGAGAATGAAGTTGACATGCTGATGGAGCTAGCTAACCATGCCATTGAGCAAGATTACAACAACAGGGAAACCAGTGTATGTGTCTATGCTCTCTATTCTTTACATCTTTGCGCGCGATAGACCCTAGTGGTGATGATTTTCTATTTTTATGCCTTGTTGCAGGTTTACGAGTACAAGGTTTTATACATTGAAAAAGTTAACTTCTTTTTAGCCGAGTGTCGCAAGTCTTTTTATGACGGTTAAAGTTAGAAATCTGACTCTGGAGGGAGCTGTTGAAACTTTTCAAATTCATGCATATAAAGGACTACATGGTGAGAATATTGTCCGTCTTTGCAGAAAAAGAATGGTGATATGAGGTAAGTAATTTGCTCGATCTTTTTATCGGATGTGTAGTATGGGATGCTTTAACATATAGATAACGAAGGGGAGCCTTAGAGTAACTAGTAAAGTTGTTGTCACGTGACCAGGAGGTCACAGATTCAAGCCTTGAAAACAGCCTCTTGCAGAAATGCAAGGTTAGGTTGGGTACAAAAGATTCTTGTGATCGAGTACACTTGACATAGCGGAAGTTTTAGTGCGCCGAGCTTCCCTTTGTTTTAACATATAGATGATGGATTTTGAATGATAGCTAGTTTACTTTGCATCTATAATTGTTGGCTAATTTACCTTGGTTTGTTTTCTTGTAGTTGATTTATTTGCTTAGCTGGATTGGAGGAAGCATCAAAGAGACTGTTGAACTATAGCCTTTCTAATTTTGAACTCAAGTAGTTTATATAGATTAACTTGTCACGGGCTCATTTTTCACTGTGTCAGTGGCACACAATTTTGCCCGTGCGGCGCCCATGGTTCCCCCAACTATGGGCCAGCCTTCCTCATTTCCCAGGTCTTTAGCATGATCCTGTGCCTGTGGGAAACTCGCCTCAGAGGCTTGCTCCCTTTGGTGCCGCTCTATCGACATGTCGGCTGACATGACCAACGTATAAGCAACTCTTCTGGCGCACCTTTAGTCCTTGGATCTTGTCCATATGCTCCCCTGGGGATGGCTACGGACATACTCGTCCCTCACCTTGGCCTGAGCATTGCCATCACATGCACAGTCCTATCCTCAAGCTTGACATCGCCTCGTGCATGTGCACTTGGCTTTGGCTTCGCCCGGGTAGGGCAACCCTCAATCCTTGGCCTTTGTCTCAAGCGTCTTTCTTAGATATGCCCTCTCATGTCTTATGGCATAGCCAACATAGCCCACACAACTTGTATCCAACATCCGTAGCACAGTGTCGCCCCACAACTGCGCGTCTAGGCCAACGGACCCTTGCTCGCTTGGCTGAACCTTGACCAAGCTCACAAGTTAGCTCATGAGTCTCTTGGGGAGAGTATCTCGATTGCTCTATCGACTCAGAGGCATCCTTCCATCATTTAGACAGCCCACAGGGCTTGTCGGTTCATATAGCCAACCTCTAGCCTTTTTCGATGCACAACGCTAGTCCACCCGACCTTGCGCTGCCCATAGGGTTCCCGAGCCCTATGGGTACTTTGTGCATTCCTTTGACATGCCAAGGCAGGCCCTTGAGGTTGTCCCTCAAGGCAGCACACTTGGGGTGGCAATCTGTCGACACACCCGGGGGAGGCTGGTAGGCTGTCACCATTCATACTCCCCTTATATATGCTTAAAATAAATAATCCCAATTTCCCCCACTAGACATCATTTTGCCCGAGAATCATACTGGGCTTAGATCATTCATCCGACCTCCAAATTGGGTGCCGTTTGTTCCTACTTCTTTCTCTTGACTTCCTTCACACCTCCATAAAGTTTCACCCCATTCCCATACACACGGAACGAGTTATAGCCTTCGGACCAATCAGCAAATTACGACAATGCCACTGGACTTTGGCCAAGTCAAGCCCCTATCCAAACGGACTCCAAACGACCCCAAATTTGGTAAGCATACATAAGGTACCCTCAATATCAACACTCTAAACCGGAATACTTAGATTCCACTTGTATATCAAAATGACACCGCGCTGACATCGAACACCGCACACAATCCTCACCATGCCTCTGCCCCCTTGGGCTCACACCAAGCCCTCTCCAAATCACATTGGCACTCTCAGGACATGTCATGCAACATATATAAATGCTTGTTGCCTCATGTTATGCCCCTTTGCCTCATCTTCGACTTCAGCATATTCCCTCAGCACATGCCGCCTGCATAGCTGACAAGGTTGCGGCCTAGTTGGCACGCCCAATCTTGGCGAGTGACAGGCCCCAAAACTTTGTGGCGTCACAAACTTCTTTATTTGTTTTACAAGTAGTATTTGATAACATTTTTGTGGAGTAAATTATGTACTTATTATGCCCACTTTTAGTTATTTGGGTTGTTTTAAATAGAGTTTGTTAAGTAGCGCAATGTTATATATAAAGTTTGGTGTGCATTTTAACGGCGAGACTTCGTGGTTAAATGCAATTGAGTCGTATGGAAGAATCATGAGATTTCCAATTCAAATTTCAAATATTTGTCATTGTGCTTTTCCATAGGGTATGCAAGAACTATAATGTTAGCCTTACAACTAAACATGAAGTTGCGATGAGAATCTAACGTCTTTGGTTTAAATTTCAATAGAGAAAAAAAATAAAAAATTAGGTGATTCTTTTCATATGTTCTAGCCTTGACGTAAAAATTACCGGTGGGAGTTTACATGGATTTGTTAGATTTAACTAAGATGCGTGAAAACTAATTTGGACACCATAATTATCAAAATAATTAAAAAAAAAAACTTTTAGCGTCATAGAAGTGTTCCTTTTTACCAATTTGAGCAATTTCTACTTTGAAGAACCTATGAAATCAAAATTTTGCCAATTATATTCCCAACTGAATAAATCATAAATATCGATTAATGTTATATATTGTGAAGTTAACATCAGTCCAAATATGAACAGTGGAAACAAAAAGTAATTAAAAATAGGTTATAATCACGATTTAAAATCTTAATGGACGATCATACTTAGTGTAGCCTCAAAAAGTGAAAGTACACAGCTTCATCCTATACGTAGAGTGTCTTCAATAGATTCACTACATACAGAGAAATAGTCCAAAGCAATCCAAAAAGAAGTAACGAAGCTAAAACAAGCAATAAATAATATAAAAAACAACTCATAGCATCAAAATAAAAACTCCAGCAAAACAATAAGATAATTGCAGTACAAGAAACACCAGACACTACCAGAAATTGAAGGACAAAAATCACAAGAGCAATACTATGATTTAGTTTGACACCGTACCTTGTTTAATTTATTCATAAATTATTTAATTTTAACTTTTCTATAAACATTTTTATAATTTCAAAAATATTCTGACATATTTAAAACTATATAACTTTGATAAGTCTTAAATTGTACATCTTAATCAATTAACATGATAAATATGAGTATAATTTATAGTACTTTTTAAATATTTAAATTTTAGTTTAAAGTATTGAGTTGACGACTGAACTTTCAACTTAATTAGAAGAGCTTAGAGAACTCTCTATCTTTTCCTAAATTTTGACTAATGCAATTATTTTTCTCGATTAATATTAAATTTTATTTAATTTTAAAAATTAATCCAATTCTCTTTCAAAAATTAGTTTAATTGAGTGTAATGAAAATTATATTAAAAAAAATCTAAACAATTTTAAAACTATTTTTAGCACCCCCATTATAGGGAATTAGTAATAAAAGAGAGAAAAAAGAAAAGAAAGCTCAATAGTGTAAATATTTGAGACACTTCAGGATCTTGAAAATAAACAAACACAATTGAACAAAAAAAAAATGGATTCATGTTCATTAACATGTAAAATGTTAACAGTAATTGCAGTATTAGCAGTTTTAATCCAAATCTTTGGCCTTGCACTTTTTGTTCTTGGTTTTTTCCCTGTTAAACCAGCACTCTCTGGATTCAGGTACTCAAAAAATCATTTTTTAATTTAATTTTTCAGTTTCATTTATTAAAAATCCAATCTTTTTTTTGTATCTTAGTATTTTAAAATCTTGGAATTTTTATTTGTATTATGGAGAATTGTATAATTAAGTTTTGGGATTTCTGTTATTTTGATTTGTTGTTTGTCATTCAATTTCTTGATTTCTGTTAATTTGGATTTTTTGTTTTGTTCAGTGGGGTTGAGAGTTTTTATCCACCTGGAGCAGATTCAGCTGAATTTCAGAATACTACCAATTTATCAGATAGTCAGCTCAAATATTTGTACCAGGTTGGTGTTTTTTTGGGGGTGGGTGGGGGGGGGTGAGGTGGTGGCTGGTGTTTTTTGGGCAAGAAGATCACATTTGTAGGGTAAAAATGGTGTCTTTTTTGGGGGGGTGGGGGGTGTTTTTTGGGCAGGAAGATCACATTTGTAGTATAAAAATGGTGTCTTTTTTTTGGGGTGGGTTGGGGGGGTGTTTTTTGGGCAAGAAAATCACATTTGTAGTGTAAAAATGGTTTCTTTTTTTTTTTGGTGTGTGTGGGTGTCTTTTTGGGCAAGAAGATCATATTTGTAGTGTAAAAATGGTGTCTTGTATATCATTGTGTATAATTATGAATACAGTTTGTCATGTTGCAGAATTTGTTAAGGTTCTTGAAAGTTTGCAACTTTTTGAGATTTTTAGAGAAATGTCATGCTTTTCCGGTGTGTGTGTGTGTTTTGGGGGGTGGGGTGGGGGGAAGTTGGGGGCTGTTCTTTTTGAGCTAAGAAGAACATATTTGTAATAAAAAGAATTTATTCACATTGTGTCAGCTTGGATATTGTGTTATCCCATTTATATGAAGTACTATATATAAGAGATATCATTGTGTATTACAATTAGCATGTTACAAAATTTGTTAAGGTTCTATAAAGTTTGAAACTTGTTGGGATTTTAATGGGAATGTATGTTCCAATGAATGTTGTGTTGTTTCTCCGACGTGTGTTTGGGGTTGGGGGGTTGTTCTTTTTCGGCTAAGAAGAACATATTTGTAGTAAAAAGAATTTTTTGATGTTGTGTCAGCTTAGATATTGTGTTAAAGTACTATATATAACTGATATCACTATGTATAATTATAAATACAGTTTGGCATGTTACAAAATATGTTAAGGTTCTTGAAAGTTTGGAACTTGTTGAGATTTTTATAGGAATATCTGTTCAGACAGGACGGCATGTCATGTTGTTTTTCCGCTGTACATTTAAGTGCCGTTTTTTGGTTGCTTTTGCAATGGATATGCTGAAGTGCTCTTTAATTTGGTAAAACTGCAGGAGTTGTCTTTGGTGCCTCCTTTATTTGATCGGTTGATACTTATGGTGAGTGGTTTAGTTAGTTTAATCTTGCTTGAAAATGTTTTACTTGTGAATCTTTCGAGGCTACATCTGGATGGAAAGATGATTTCTTTTTTGCTGCTAAAATTTGTTTGTTTAGGTTGTTGATGGTCTTCCAGCTGAATTTGTGCTAGGGAAAGATGGTGAACCTCCTCTGAAGTCTTTCAAGGAAGCTATGCCATATACTCAATCCTTATTGAGTAACGGGAGGGCAATCGGGTATCATGCAAAAGCTGCACCTCCTACTGTCACAATGCCTCGGTTGAAGGTAACCGTATGAGTTTCTGACAAATGTGAAATGTCCTGTTTCAAGAAGTAGGTTTCTCAGTAGCCGTGTTCTTGCAGGCCATGGTTTCTGGTGCGGTTGGGGGATTTTTGGATGTTGCTTTCAATTTCAACACGCAAGCGCTGCTGGATGACAACATAATTGGTTAGTTGGAAAATCTTCTTTAAATTCTATATGATAAAGTAGAAAGTCCCTTTTAAGATATAGCTTGTCAATTGATTAAGTGGTTTCCAAATTAGATGCCTTATCACGACCAGTGGTTTCTCTTCCTATCACAGTTCAATTCCTAAAAATTGGTTGGAAAATTGTGATGCATGGTGATGACACATGGCTTAAGTTGTTTCCTGGAATGTTTTCGAGGCATGACGGTGTTAGCAGTTTCTTTGTAAGTCTCTTTAATATCCGAAAGTTGAAGCATTCTTATTCAATAACTGTCTTGTCGCTCCTTCTTCTCTTGTTGCCGCGTAGCTATTTTTCCCATCTACTGGTGTAGCTATGTTTACGAACAGTTAGTTTAGTGGTCTTGATAATAAAAAATTGCCCTTAGTGTGAAAATTTCAGTTAGGGCCTAACTCCTCTATCTTCAAAGCACTGTTTTCGGTAAAAGAAATTCACTTGCGCTACAAATTGTGCTTAAACAAATGTATGCTCCTATCTCTTTTTTTCCCTTTTTAATGTAAAATTATGCTTCAATTTTTTGCAGATCATGAAGGCAATTTAACTGTACCTTTCCATTTATGTTTCATTGTCAAAATTTCATCTACTGCACTAATGTAGTAATCTTCATGTTCTCCATGCACATCAGAATTTAAACTAATGACGTAGAAGCGGAGATAGCCTATTAGCGGAAGAAGCTAAGCTTAGTCAAACTTTAGTCAAACTTTTGTGACCATTCTCTTTTATGTCTTAGGAAAATATGTTGGAACTAGAAAGGAGTGCAGTGAATGTGAGCCAGAAGATCTGAAGATAAAATTGGAAAAGAGATAGACAGATTCAGTTAGACCAGAGAAGAAGTGGAAGAAGACCAGTTTTTCCAAAAGAGGATCTTATAATTGTGGAGAAAGATGAGGTGAATGTGGGGGGAATATATCTCCGAGGTGGTACCTTACGGAAATAATACGTTTTGCTTCTCTTACTGTTTTATCCTTCGTTTGCCAAGCAAGAATCAATACTAATAAATGGACTTAGTTAGTTCAGTTTGGTTTTGGAAATAAGACAATATCTTGGGATGGGAGGGTGTTATCTACATATAGGTCTAAAGTTAGTCAGAATGCTGTTTGAGGTGTATCATTTAAATGCTCTGCCTGTACTTGGTGTTGAAACATTGAAATTTTTAGCTGCTTATGGAATCTATCCTGCAGGTCAAAGACACTGTCCAAGTAGATCAAAACGTATCTCGGCATTTGGTTGATGAACTTAGTCGCGCTGACTGGGATCTTCTGGTAATCTATCCGTCCCTTCTATTTTTCCCTTTATTTGTTAAGATATTTTCATAAGAACTAGTTGAAAAGTTGCATGTTTGGATATTTAAATATCAGGTTTTGGCCTGTGTAGCTCAATCCTGACTTTTGAGTGTTGCGTTGGTTGAATAGGAGGTCCTCAATTTTGGGGAATACGATGCTGCAAGGCTCCTAGGGTATTTTTAGCAGGAAGCCACTGAATATGGCATGTAATATGACTGCAGGCAGGAAAAACATTAGCATGTAAAATCAATTGAGAGAAAAGAAAGAGAACCGAAGTTGCTCAAAATGATAGAACTAAAGGAGCATGCCCAGTGTCAGCAACCAGACGAAGAGCAGCAACTGCTGGCTTTCTGTCTTACAATGTAACAGTAATTAGTATACTTAATCCCAACTCAGCCTGAGAAATCATCATCATTGTAATTGTGTACTTTTGTCTAGGTTTTATCGTCGTCTCATCATTATTGATGTGTTTAATTCATCAAGGTTAATTTACTTTGACGTATGATGCAGAAATGCCTATCGATAGCAAATTAAGTTTTAGCTTATATGGGAAGTTGATTTAATGAGCCGAGGTAATCTAAGTTTTGGTTAGCATTGGAAGGAAAAGATCCAGATCTATTGCCGCAAGTAGAGGAAGAGTTTTTCTCTTCCCAACGGCTTTGCTTTTGATATAGAAAGTTAGATAGAAGTGAGTGAATGGAACACATTTTGTTGAGCTTGCTTCATTTTGTCAGTCTTAAAAGAGTTAAAGGTTTCGTGAAGTGGCAACTTTCTATGCACGCGAAGTGCTCTTCATTACATGTTTTGCTTTTGACTTAAGTGCTAAGGCCTTGCCACTTAGGTTTGCTGCAGTTTCTAAAACATTGTTTGTGCTTTGCTCGGTTTAGTGAGGACTTAGTTCTTTTGCCGGTACTGATAGTCACTATTTTTACCACTAATCAGATGCTGAAGTAAACAGTTTTCCATATTGAGTGTGTGTGTGTGTGTGTGTGTATATATATATATTGAGATGGTCTTCATATAAGATTGTTTCCAGAATCTGCTGCTTTGAGAGTGCAAATTTACAACCTGATTCCTTAGTCTTATTTTCTATGGTCATACATGTATAGTCATCCTTTCATTGAACAGCTATATTGCATTCTAATTGGCAATTCTGTTAGCATGCCCTGTTGGTATTTCAAATCCCAACTAACACTAGTAAACTTATTGAATAACTTCATTATTTCCTAAATACGTGGAGATCATTATTGAACTAGCAGATACATCTAGATGTTCTAGTATTAGATATTTTATAATTAATTTTACAGAATGTCTATCTTGCATGTTGTGTTTGGGATTGTCGTTTCAAAATGGCTGCAAGTGGTCCCTCTCTCCGTCAAAACGTCTAAATTATTTTCCTTCTAAATATGGCTTACGCTTGGTCAGTTATATTCTAAACAGGGCATCTTGTGAGGTCCATGAACATGTTACTGATGGTCTGGTTCTTTCTGTGGAGTTACTGTTTTGTTTTCCACTACTTGATTTAACACGATCTTGCACTGTTTCAGATTCTTCATTATCTTGGCTTGGATCATGTTGGACATCTTGGTGGACGCAATAGGTGTTTCCATGTTACTTTGCATTGAGTTTTCGAATTAAAATAATGATAATATATTCATAACACTTACTTGGGGTGTTTATTACAGTATTCTGATGGCCCCCAAACTTGAAGAGATGGATGAAGTGATCAAGACGATCGATGTAAATTCTATACCTACCAATGATAATGATCAAGGACGGACACTCTTGGTTTGTGCTTCTATCTTTTCTCCAAGAGTTGTGTATCTTAGTCAATAAGCTAGTTTTCTTCTGTTAAATTTTTTAATTCCTTTTCTTTTTAAGTAGCAGATTCATATGTTTCTCAGCAGTTAATATATCTCTTTGCTGGTTATTTATTGTTCAGTGCCGCTCTCTCCAAAGTAGAGCCCATACGCATTGAGCTCATTCTTTAACATGTTGATGCTTGCTCTTAACCATTGCCTAAGCGAGCGAAGCACCTAGCTTTAGGGTCTAACAATATTGACCTACTTCTTGATCAAATTTGAAGTATTATTTCTTAATTTATTTTTAACATATAATATGAGTGATATGACACATTACCTGATATTCCTATTGAATGGTGGAGCAAGTGTTTGTGGCATCATACTTCTCTAGTTTGTGAAGATATCATTTGATTACTCAACAGACATCATATTTCAATATTCCGACTGTAATAATCCCTTGTCTTGTTTATGGTGCACCCACTGCAGCTGGTAGTAAGTGACCATGGAATGACTGAAAATGGAAATCATGGAGGATCAACATTTGAGGAAACTGACTCTTTGGCACTTTTTATTGGCCCTGCAGATTTTGGAACAGGCACCCCTAATAAAGCCAACCAGGTATGTGACTATGCATTTTATTGTTGATTAACTTTTAATGGATTATTTCATTGGTGGAAATTGGATTCGTTATTTTCTTATCATTTGTGTGTATCAGCTCTCTGCAAGAAACAGTATTTGTGCTAAGCTATGTTGCTCGGACACTCCAAAAATGTAGCCGAACCGGTTTTTGATTCTCCAAAAATACACTACTTTTGGATGATCCAATACGCACCAGTCGACATTTTTGAAGAGTTCGAGCAACATAGGTGCTAGGTGTTAAAGGTGCAGCAGTACCTCCATTCTGATTAGTGTGCTTTAAAAAGAAACAGCCAAATTGGCTGAAAGTCTCTACATATAGCTAGTGTTTCACCCATGTTCTGCATGGGAGTTAATACATAACCGTGCAATATTGGCTTTTCAAAATAAAAATCGGAATAAAAGAGTTTCTAGAATAAGTTTGGTCTGAAGTTCTTTCGAAATAAAACTTGAAATATGAGTGTCACTAAAAGTAAGTTCATAACTAGTGGCTTTTTGCCATAGCCTTAATTGAATGTTGTAGGAGGTTTTTATTTTATTTTTAAAAAGTATATTTCATAGTAGTTGCCACACTGATAAGATTGGTTCAATCATCAGCTTATTCATTTATTCATTAATTATTCATAAATCTGGTGTTTCAGGTAGACCTTGCTTCAACATTAGCTCTTCTTTTTGGTGTTCCGATACCAAAGAACAATGTTGGCATGTTGATGCCAGAAACTTTCAAATCATTCACAGGTCTGATTTGGTAGCTTATGTTGTTAATTCTGAGCTATATAGAATGTTGATATTCTGGTGATAATTGTGAAGGACAATTGTCAGAATATGTATTACATAGTGATGTGACTATCTAAGTAGGAGACTGTTATCAAAAGCAAAAAGCACCAAATATTCTCTAAGGTCCCTTGGGCTTTAAGTGGAAAGCGCAAATAAAGCGTGGGCTTTAGTGAAAAAAGAAGCAAAGGAAGAAGAAGTACAAACAT
This sequence comes from Capsicum baccatum var. pendulum, assembly GCA_030864225.1. Lineage (NCBI taxonomy): Eukaryota > Viridiplantae > Streptophyta > Magnoliopsida > Solanales > Solanaceae > Capsicum > Capsicum baccatum. Next base: position 262,466,519 of record CM061561.1, on the reverse strand, counting down.
ACATGTTTAGTCCAAGGCTAATAATTATAGGCATGAATGCCAAATGTATGAACCAAGATACTGAAAAAAATTATGATAAATTGAAATATCAATTGTTTAGCGTTGCCTCTTCAGAAGAGGCTCATTGGCTAGGGAAAGTATGTCTTAGACCTTGATGACGACACTGAACCACACATTAAGCAAGGCGAAGCGCTCAAAACGTTTTGTGCCTCGCTTCAGGGCCTAAGCGCGCCTTTGACGACATGGATAGGAGAATCTGTGGAGCCTGCATCCACAAGTGAGACATGGGCTAGGAATTGAATTCTGTGTTTTTCTTCATCTTGTTTTTTCTGTGTATGATAACAATAAATAAGAAAGTTTCTTGCACAGAGCACAGTTGTTCAAGTCACCTGTAATTCATCCAATTACTAGTCAAGATTTCTGAAAGGTTTCCACTTTACTATATTGGTTCTATGCTTATTTAATATACTCCGGCTGCATTTTTCTTAGCTGTTGTTGATTGAGTTGTGATGTTGAGATGGCACAAATCTATAATGTTTAATCATGGGAGTTAAAAGGCAACTTAATCGAGTTTGATTGATAATGATGTAATTCAATTTCACATGGGTTGCTTCTCCTATGTTCTTCACAATTTTTGAAGGTTTTCAGAGAATTCCAGTTTATACATATGCCTTGTGGTTCCGGGAATTATCAATGGCTTTTATCTTGATTTTTGACTAGAAAAGGGAACTGTGGACTGCTCTATGCAGTTTCCCACGAAAAAAAAACCTCACTTTTAGAGTTTGCCATCCCTTTTATTTAACTCTGGAACTAGAATGGACAATTTTTGGGGTCTTAATTAAGTCTGAGATTGAGATTTGTCCTTGATGGCTCATGAGAGTGGCTGCCAGTTCATTTGGGAGTAAAGTTCTTCAGAGTAAAATGGGCTTCACCACGGAACAAACTGAAATATGCATTTCCAGTATTATGACGTCTAAATATTGAGGTTGTACTTGTCGTTGGAGCACCTTGGCTAGGCTCAGGCAAATGGGAATGGTTGGAATTCTCACTAGTCTTGGAGCTCAAGTCTGACAAGTTAGAATTAGGCTCAAATGAATATCCTGATTCGGTTATGTTGTGACAGCGCGCTTTCTGTGAATTGGAATACATAACTAGCAGCATACAGAGTAATCTAGATATATTATTTTTGGTCCTGTCATTTTTTTGTGACCATCTTGTCAAATCATGTATTTAGTCTTTTTGAACTATATATGCCGTTATAAAGTTAGTCATGTTCCTCTTTCATTTCTTCAAGTATTTCAGTTGACCAACAACTCAGGTTATTGGAGTTGAATTCCTGGCAATTGCTTAGGCTACTTCAAGCGCAATTACCTAGTTTAGTATGTGAAAACTTCCTATGCGATAGCTTCTGGGATGATAAATCCGAAAGGACAAGAGGTTACAGTAGTCTGGAAGAGAACTTTTGTTGTTTGTTTATGAGGGCTGCAGAGCTTCACAGATCTTGGAAATCTAGGGAAGAGAAAAGGTGGTTGACGGTTTGTAATCACCAATTTGTCAAATTTTTCCTCAGAACTTTTATTCGGAGAAATGCTAATTCTTGTGTTGCTTTCTCCTTGTGAGGACAATTGTCATAGCACTGTTGTGGCGTATCATGATTTCTTAAGAACTGTGAGTGAGTGGCTATCTCATAGAGCAACGGACGTGAGTAAATCTTATAAAAGTTTTCTTTTGCATTTCTAGAAAGTAATAGAGCAGAACGTCCCATGATTTTAAATTCTCCAATATTATTACCTTTTTGCAAAATTTTAATAATTTTTATTCAACGTTTTTCAGAAACCTATTGGCCGACTTATATTTGGAGTAGCAGCTATGATCGTTTCATGTTTGATACTGCTGAGCCTTCTGTTTCTTCTAGGAAAGCAAGTTTTCTCTGAGCAGAATAAGCAGTTTTCAAGTGTCAATAATGACCTGAGCAGGTGGCATTTGGATGATATTTTTATTCTTGTGGTAATCGTTGTTGTCGTCATAAGCATGGGATCCAGTTCTCTGGTGGAGGAAGAGCAGTACATATGGCATTTCATGACATCCTCGCTTTATTTGCTATCTTTCCGAAAACTAATGCAGCATATTGTAACGAGGACAGAGAAAAATACAAGTGCTACTGTGGGTTCAAAGACGAATAACTATATCCAGATTTGCTCAATTCTTGTGATTCTCATTTCTGGGAGAATTTTGAGAGGATGGCATCAAGGTGGTGTTAATTGGACTAATCTTCCCGACATTTCAAAATGGTTAGAGCAAATGGGAAGCACTTACATAAAGTTGTTCCAGTTGGTTTCAGTGATCATCCTAATCAACATTAGCTTAGTTTCTCTTATGTGGTCCCGACGGTCAAAAAAGAACTTTATGACAGTGATTTCCTTGATGCACTTGTTCCCAGGGTGGTTGGTTTTACATTATATCACTAAATATCAAGATGTTGCGTTCAGTACAGGTAGTTATGATGCTACTTTAATGGCGCAAATAATTTATGCAGTTCTAGGTTTCTGTTCAACGGCTATTCTTGTTGCTGTGCCACGGTATATACCTTTCCCAAATCGTACGCGTTCTGTGGATGATGTCCAAAGAAAGGCTTGGGGTTTATGTTTTAAGGATTCTGCATATGTGATTGGCTTGAGTTACGTATATTATTGGTCGCTTTTACAGCTATTGTTGCAGCAGCCCGTGAACTCAATGCCTGTACTATTTCTCTTCCTGCAAGTACTAGCTAGCGTTTGGTATTTTTCTGGTTCCAACCAGCATCTCAGGCAGTTTGTTGAGGTCAGTCGGATCTTTTAAGTATTCATCCAAGTTCTTTTGATTCTATGTTTCTTTTTTTAAAAATTTACCATGTCTATGTCTTTGGAATACACGAGCAAGTTGTAATGTCCTAGATGACCTAACTTGTTCTTAAAATAAGCATCTTCATTTGATGAAAATGACCATATGCCTAAAAGAAAAGAAAGCAAAGCAACACTCAATATTACCAAATAAAATATTTCCCAAAAAGAAAAAAAAGGAGAGAAAAGAAGGCGGCAAATTTCATTTGATGAAAATGACCACGATGATGCTTGTAGTCTCCATACTACGAAATTCAACTAATATCTTCATTCATCCTCAATTTGTTTTTTGAAATCCATGGTTTCCGGACCAGCTTTTGTGCACCTCGACTAAATCCACTAGATACCTGCCACCTCCCACGAGTCCACTAGGCCACACCCTTGGGTGCTCGTTCATTCTCGGTTTGTTTTTGTACTAATGCAGGAAAAATATCCTTTCCTCAGATGATGGTAACATCAACTCCATAGTTTCACAAGTCTTATTTTTCTCCTTTTCCCGTGTCAGGTAGCTGCACTTTATTATATGGGAATGGCAGGTCATTTTGGTCTCGGCAACACCAACACCCTAGCTACAATCGATGTTGCTGGGGCTTTTATTGTAAGTCTCTTGCACAAAAATCTCTGGTAGTGTGTTTCATGCTAAAGTTTCTGTATGCTTCATACTGGAAATATCCATATAGAATCTGATGTTCCCCGTTGATTTGATTGCCAGGGTGTCTTGAACCACTCAACTGTACTTTCTGGCGTCTTAATGTTCATCATTACATATGCTTCACCAATGTTATACCTCCTTAGCATGGTGATGTACAATTCTGTGAAGGACACAAGTGGTTTCATAATTTCCCAGGACGGCAACATTGACTCGTTGCTCAAGAGGACACTTGGTTTTCCTTGTCTGGTTCCGTTGGGTTTGAATTCCATTCTTTTGGTAGCTTACACAATTGTGTTGCTGCTAATGAGAAATCATTTATTCGTTTGGAGCGTATTTTCTCCCAAGTAAGTGTCACCAAAAAGTTGAATCAGGATACATGTGTATATGTTTTGCTTTATTAAGAGTGTCATTCTTTGTTCAGGTTCTTATACGTTTGTGCTACAACCGTTTGTGTCTGCCTTGGTGTATCTATTGTGTCTGCAACTATGTTCTATATCTGTCTGGTCTTTGTATACCGAGAGAAGTTGCAGAGTCATACAGACATAGTCAGCTAACCCGATCCAAGTATTTCTCCATCGCGAGGTATGCTAGTTGCTTTAGCCTTTAAGGTGATTTATACAGTCTGAGGAAGTTGTGGATCAGAATAAAGCATGCTACGCCAAAAGCTCGCTTTCACTGTAGTCTTCCACACTTCAAGCAAAACATTTTTGACAGTAAACGATTAATTTTTTCTGTTCAGCGGCCAAAATGGTTGACTGGGAAAAGCGAGAACATTGAGCTGTAGATTTTTAGTTATTAGTTCAAATCTATTTTCTTGCGATTTTCGCTTGAATATAATGTATGTGGCAGTTTTAAATCTGTCGAACATGCCTTCTAACTTTTAGAGGCTCTTGTAAAATGTTGTGTTCCTTTTGTTCTTTTGCCCTTTTTATCAACTTGGATTGGATACATAATGTAGATTTGTTCATACTCAATTTGGGAATACAGAAAGTGATTATATGAATAACAACAACAACAGAACCAGTGTTATCCCAGAAGTTGAACTTCCGGGGAGGGTAAAATGTACGATTACCTTTACACTTTTAGTAATGAGGTTTCCGATAGACGTTCGACTCCAAATGTGATGATATGAATGCAACTGCTCAATTTGTTCATACTAAACTTTGGCAAACATAAATTTCCATTTTTTTAACAATTACGTGGACGTCAAATATCTAGTTTGGCCTATAAACAGAACATTTTCCTTTCTTTTCTTAGAGAAACGAAGACTAGGACATTGCTAGAAGAATAGGTATATGTAGCCAGCAAAGGTGTTGCTTCAGAAGAGAAGCGATTGTTCAAAAAAGTGCACCTCTTTGAAACGATGCAACTCTTCATAATGGTGTAACTTTTTGAAAAAGTCACAATCATCCAAAAAGTGTATATATATGTACAGCCATCAATTTGTTGTTTCAGAAAAGTAACAATGATTCGGAAAGGTGCACCTCTTTGAAAAGATGCAATTCTTCAGAAAAGTTACAATCTTTTGAAAAAGTCACAATAATCCAAAATGAACAAGTACCTATTCAAATTTCATTATTTCTCTGTGTCTTTTTGGAAAAATACCTATTCATTCTCCATTCAAACCTCTTAAACACCCAACATTTCTATCTTGGATTGTCATAATTACAAAGCATTATTTAATTGGCCTATGAGGTATAGTTCAAATTGTTATATTAACACGTTGAATAAGCAGATCATTAGTTCAACTTCACTGTATCGTGCATGTGGTTTCATTAGTTCAACTTCTGGTTCAAAAAGGCACACCTTTTCGAAAAGTTACAACTCTTCGTGAAGTTGCAATCCTTTGAGAAAAGTGTAACTTTTCAAAAAAGTCATAATTTATCGGAAAGGTCATAACAATTCAAAGTGAACATATGTGCCTATTCAAATTACAACTTTTTTCTTGGTGTTTTTTCAAAAAAATATCTATCCATTTTTCATTCACACCTCTTAAAAACCTAACACATCTACTCCGTATCTTGGATTATCATAATTACAAGCCATTATTTAAATAGTCGATGAGATATAATTCAAATTGATAAATTAACACGTTGATAAAATAATCACTAGTTCAACTTCACCATATCGTGCATGCTATTGTTTCTTTGATTTTATGTGTGTAGTGGATGTTACTATATTTTTCAATATTTATGAGTCAATAATAGCATGTTATTCAATTGTCACCCATTGATTAAAAATACCTTTGTGTAATTCTACAAGTGAAGTATCGTGAAGATATAATATGCATAGATCTTACCCATACTTCATAGAGATAGAAAAACAATTTCCAATACATCCTTAGTTTAAATAAAGCCTACCAAATAATTTGCAAACCGGAATACAATATGAGAGCAATAACAACAACAAAACAATGCAAAATAACGAGTATTATACAACAAAAATTATAGCAGTCTAATCAAGAACCAAAAATATGAGAAAAAATGAGCTTATTAAATACTTTCATTTATGAGTAATAACTCGCAAACTCATCAAAAAGAAAGTCTTAATAATAGAGCTATCGTAAAATAATTAAGACTTCAAGGAATATAATTACTAGAAATTACTACTAGTTTTAGAATCTAGCTGAACTAAAAATAATATTTTTCAAGTGATGATACTCACAATATAAAAAAAAATTCTTACACTATATATAGTGACTTTTAATTTGTAATAATAGGTAAATTATTATTTTTATGAGATTAAATATTGATGATATAAACACCTAATAAGTCTAAATATTATTACTAAATAAATGCACCAAACTAAACTAAAGTGATTATTGGACTTGAATTAGTAAAAGAGTATATATATAGCTCCACTTTTAACTTAATATCATGATGAAGATAAACTATTTTTGATTAATTATTGTTGAGATTTTGCAAAAAGATACAAGAGATAAATTGAGCGTATATCAAAAACAATCTATCTAATAGTGTATTTTGAAGAATCTGATACGAGCGCAACAACATTTTTAAAGAGTACGACCAACTTAGCTTTTTAACACTTTGGTGAGCTACCATGTTTACTCTCATAGTTATTTACTTAAAATTAGCTGGATTTTACATTAATCATCTTAAACTAAATTTTGTAAAACATTTCCATTGCATTGGTACTTCAGCAATGTGTTTGATATACCATGAATGTTTAAATGAATTATGTGAAACTTCCATATTTTTTATAGCAGAATTTAGCAAATAATGTTCTCTTCTTTATTATGCATCCTCTCCGTCTCAAAATAAGTGTCGCTATAGAAAAAAGGTTAATTTATCGTAAAATAAGCCTCGGTTTAGAAATTCATGACAAAAATAGTACAATTATTTCGAACTGTACATTTATTTTGAAGAACTACTATTTCATAATAATTTTAAATTTTCAAAAAACATCTTATCTTTAAGCATTATTTTCAAATTTTTTGAAATATTAATACTTAAATTAAGATCTTCAAAATACAACAGTTTTGCAAAATTTAATAAAATAAATACATAATTAATACTTTCTTAAAGAAATTACAAAATACACACTGAACCAATAAAAAAGAACGAAATCAATGATAATAATACTAAACTTTTAAATTTCAAAAGAAAAAAAGTATTTTCACATTTGAAACATCTCAAAATGTTAAAAAAACTCATCCCGTTTAATTTTTCTTGTCATATTTTACTTTATGAAAATCAATTTGATTAAAGTTCAAGCTAAATTAGAGTAGATTAATTTAGTATGTTTAATTTAAAATTTAGATGTTTGACTACAAGATAAAAAATATTATAGATAGTAGTTTTTCTTACGTTAATATGATGAAGATACATAGTAAAATTTGAGTCAAAATTCTTTCAATCTCCTTTTAAAATAGTCAAACCAATCCTTTATTAGTTGATAAATAATAAAGGAAAAAATTATTTATTGAATTTCCAATTTAATTTTATATATACACAAAATAAATATATGTCCTTATTTAAAAAAATTCATTTTCAATTACTAATGTTCAAATTTAAAACATCTCAAAATGTAAAATAAGTACTTCAATTTATCTCCCTTTACAGTAATCAAACTAATCCTTTATTAGTTGATTAATGATAAATGAAAAATGATTTATCAAATTTTCAATTAAATTTTATATTTCCACAAAATAAATATGTCCTTATCTGAATAATCCGTTCCCAATTACTACTTAATGTTCGAATTTGAAACATCTCAAAATGTAAATAAGTACTTCAATTTATCTTCTTCATCTTTTTTTTTTTTTTTTAACAATAATCAACCTAATCCTTTATTAATTGATAAGTGATAAATGAAAAATGATTTACTGAATTTCCAATTTAATTTTATATATACACAAAATAAATATATCTCCTTAACTAAATAATCCATTTACAGTTACTTAATGTCCAAATTTGAACATTCCAAAGTGTAAAAATAAGTACTCCAATTTATCTTCATTTTACAGTAATCAAACTAATTCTTCATTAGTTGATAAATAATAAATGATTTATCGAATTTCGAATTTAATTTTGTTCATACACAAAATAAATATGTCCTTATCTAAATAATTCATTCCCAATTACTTAATGTCCAAATTTGAAGCATCTCAAAATGTAAAAATAAGTATTCCAATTTATCTCCTTTTTATAGTCAAACTAATCTTTTATTAGTTGATAAATAATAAATGATTTATTGAATTTCCAATTTAATTTTATTTATACACCAAATAAACATGCCCTTATCTAAATAATCCATTCTCATTTCCCATTACTTAATATCCAATGTTAACAATCTCAAAATGTAAAAATAAGTATTCCAATTTATCTCTTTTTTATAGTCAAACTAATCTTTTATTAGTTGATAAATGATTTATTGAATTTCCAGTTTAATTTTACTTATACACCAAATAAATATGCCGTTATCTAAATAATCCATTCTCATTTCCCAATTACTTAATGTCCGAAATTGACCATCTCAAAATGTTAATATGAGTATTCCAAAATAGACCCTTGAAAAATTTATTCAATTTTCAATTTAATCTTGTACATATATTTCAAAAAGAATTATTTCAAAATGTAGAATATCTTATACTGAGATTGGTTATTTGATCTTTTCTTCCAAGGATCCTTATGATCTCAAGACCTTTTCTTTTTGCCCTTTACAAAAACATTGTTGAATTCACGTAGCTCTTCAAGCACTTCTATATCCGACAAAGGAAATTGTAGTGTTATTTTTATTAGTACTAAATAATTGCATGAAGTAGTAGTAGAAATAAAATTAGAGTAACAGCATAATTAATAATGTTAGTTTAATAAAATACACCTCTAATTATCAATATCTTATTAGGCGTGCTAGGTTAACATAAACTAGTAAAATGAAACAACGGAAATACAAAATAAACCCTTTATAACGATAAAAAAATTCCAATTTTGTCCATATCGATCCAAAATCATCCATAAAACTAAAAAGCCAATATTTTTCCAATTTTGTCGCTTTTTCACCTCTAATTATTAGTATTATTTTTCGGAACGTGCTAGGTTAATAGAACCAAATAAAATAAAACAATAGAAATACAAAATAAACCCTTTACAGAAATCAACAAATTTCCAATTTTATCCATATTCAAAATCACTCATAAAACAAAAAACTATTTATTTTTAAATTTTGCCCATATCCAAAATCATCCACGAAACAAAAAAAAAAATTAAGAAATTTTCAATTTTGCCCATATGCAAAATCATCCCTGACAAAAAAATTCAAAATTTTCCAATTGTGTCCTTTTTCCCACCTTTTCAAACAAACGCCTTTATATATATGCCACCTTTTCATTATTTTCATTTCATTCTTTATCACAGCAAAACAACAAACAAACTCTATACAACAAAAACAAACAAACAATAATCATGAATCCGCAATTCCAACATTATTTGAATTTATCTAAAAGCTTTCTTATTCTACGAAAGTTTCAAGAATGTCATCAATACGCCATTAGAGCCAGAAAAATCGATCCAAATCACTCTGAGGTACTAGAAATAATCGCGATCACTGATATATTAATGCTCCCTGAGAGCATTAACGGACAGCCGAATTACTATGCTATCCTTAACGTTCCAAACTACAGTGATGATCAACAAGTTATGTTGAACAATTTTAAGAGTTTGATGGAGTTGTTGAGATCGAATACGAGAGATTATTCTCGTTTGGCTAATGAGGCTTTTATGCTTGTAATGAGAGCTTACGGAGTTCTAGCGAATCCGAGTGATAAGGTTCGGTTTGATGATGAGTTGAGGAATGCGGTAAATGATGGGAGGTCTGTGAATATGAACCCGATGGGTGGTGAGGGTGGGTTGGAAAGTGCGAGCTTTTTTGACTTGACAATGATGACCGGGTTTGGTGATGGGTTGGAAACAGGCGGGAACTCTTTGAACCAGACGCAGATGGACCGTTCTAATGATGGGTTGCTTCAGAGCATGTTGAACCCGACCCGTTCAAATGATGGGTTGCTTGAGAGCATGTTGAACCCGACCCGTTTGAATGATGGGTTGCTTGAGAGCATGTTGAACCCGACCCGTTTGAATGATGGGTTGCTTCAGAGCATTTTGAACTCGAGCGGAATGACCCGTTTGGATGATGGTCGTGGGAGGTCTCCTAACCCGACTACGATCCAGACCCGTTTGGATGATGGGGCTGGGAGCTCTTCTAACCCGACTCCGATCCAGACCCGTTTGGAGAATTTTTCAAACCCGACCCGGGTGATCCGTTTGGCTGATGGGGGTTGGACCTTATCAAGTAGGACCCCGATGAGCAGTTTGGGAGATGGTGGTGCCAGCACTTGTGAAACGATTCCTATCGTGGCCATGAAAAAAGGCGGGAACTTTTTGAACCAGATGGAGAAGATCCGTTTAGATGATGGATCAGGTGCAAGCTCTTCTAACCCGACAAAGAGGACCCGTTTAGATGATGGATCAGGTGCAACCTCTTCGAACCCGACCAGGAATACCTGTTCGGATACATTTTGGACTAGGTGTCCTTACTGTTACCATATGTATGAGTTTTTGAAGGATTACAAAGGTTGTTCTTTGCGGTGTCCGAATGAGAAATGTAAAAGAGAATGGCAAGCGCTGCCGATTATAGGCCCATCTCCGCCACCCGAGGTGGCGGATAAAGGTGAGTATATTTGCTCCGATTTCTCTACTTTGGGTACACAAGGCAACTATTTATTGTCACCTTTTTTCAAGAAGAAGGACGATGTTGAGTACATTGAAATTTCTTCTTCTTCTGATGAAGTAGAGGAGGTTGGAAATGAAAGAAAGGAGGAATCTTTACGGGCAGAAGATGAATTAGTGCAAACTAATGTTGATGAAGTGAACAACAACAATGTGGGGGTTGAAAATACTATTGAGAACAACGACATTGTTTTGGCAAATGATGATATTTTTGATCTGGGTAATGTGTTGTGGCCGGGAGAACAGGCTAACGAGAACTACAACAATGCTTTGCCAAATGATGATTTTGACATGGATAATGTGTTGTGGCCAGGAGAACAGGCTAACGAGAACAACAACAACAATGTTTGGGCAAACGATGATTTTGATATGGGTAATGTGTTGTGGGGAGAACAGGCTAACGAGCACAACGACAATATTTGGGCAAACGATGATTTTGATATGGGTAATGTGTTGTGGGGAGAACAGACTAATGAAAACAACGACAATGTTGTGGAAAATGACATGGGTAATGTGTTGGGGGGAGAACAGGCCAATGAGAACAATAATGCTGAGGGAAATGGTAATGCCGGGGGAGAAAATACTCAGAATAATAATGATGATGAGTCTGTTATGGGAGAAGACCTCGTAGCGCTCTTTCAAGATGGTTCGGATAAGGGGGCTCAAGATCTTGATGCATTGTTCCGTTGAGCAAAAAGTTTAGAAAGTTTTCTCCTTTGTTAATATGTTTTAGTACTATATAAAGTTTAGAAAGTATATACTTTACTGTAGCTAAAATAGGGTTTTGGAATAGGTGGATATTTCTTGTAGTGAATAGTGATTGGATTCTTTATTGATCAGAAGAGGTAAATATGACTCAAAATTGTAAAGAATGTACATGAAACTTAATTTTCATTATTGTTGAGTAACATGAGCAGCTTTTTAGTCATTTTTACTATTTTTGCTCTTTATATTTCTCAGCTTTTCTACTCTCCTGTTTTGTATAATATTTGTGCTAAGTTCGGGGGTTTTTGGAAATAATCTCTCTACCCCATGGAGGTAGGATAAGGTTTCCGTACATTCCATCCTTCGTCGATCGGTTATGTGTGGAACTGGATATGTTGTGTGATAGCTTGCTTATCATCGCTTGGCTGCATGATACATACACTTGCTAGAACACATGTACTACTACATATGCATTAAAATTAAGAGCTCATAGACTCAACTATATATGAGGAGACTCGGTTATTTCTGCACCTGTGTTGGTTGAAGGTAGTAGGTATTTGTTGAATTAGTTGAAGTGCGGGCAGATTACTTGAACAATTATTAATTTGCGGTTTACATAGTTGTAACTTTGCAAGATTTTGAAACGCAACTATTATGGTTTTATATACTATATACTCTGAGAATTTTAATCTTAAATTAAATCTATCGAAACTATAACATAAATCTATAATGCGACTGATTTTCATGTTATATTTTTCTTGAATTCTTACTTGCTTCAACATTAAACATTCCTTTAAGGGGCGGAAATAATAGTGAATTCACGATTTGAAGTTTAAGAATTTTTACTTCCTACGACTTGTTCATGTGTTTTTTTTCCCTTCATAGTTCATATTTCATACCTTATAAGGAATGATTGCTAAGTTTGTCTCTCGTTACTAGCTCGCTCGAAAATTAAAAATTACAATCGAAACATAATGACAATAAAATTACACAATACTCCATATGAATACAAATTCTGAATTCATAGACTCAAACTCAATGATGAGAATATATTAAATATATGAGGGGACTGAATGTGCTGGTAGAAGGTAGTATGATATTTATTTCACTTTTATGCTATTATAAATTCAGATTTTCCTTTTTTACTCTCAACTTATTTTTGCTATTTTTTTTCTTGAAGTTGAATTTTTCAAAATTCAGTGTTTTCGAAGGGTGTTTTTCTTTCCTATTATAATTTTCCCACCAAAAATGGTAATTTTTATTTTTAGTATAATTTTACATTAATTGACACTAGTAAAATAAGGAAAAAACAAAGAAATTAGTGTCTATATAAACAATGGAGAATTATTATATGCACATATTGCAACTTGAGTTAGCTAGGCTTCTTGAATATTAACGTAAGTTTCTTTTCACTTTGAGTTGATTAGTTCTTTAATTTGTTTCTTAAGACTTATAATAATGTTGCTCTTCTACTTTGTTAATTAATTCCTCACCTTTTCTTCTACGTAAATTTACAATTATAACTCTCTTTTTGGCTTAGTTTTAAAAGAGTGTGTTATTTTAACGTCGTAGGAAAAGATCTATTTTTATAATGTTTGATTCAATATTTTGGTTTAGATTTTTGTTAACTTTGTTACTTCTCCATTCAACAGTGGTTCAAGCTAGTTCGATACTGTACTACACGCGAGAATGTCTTCCTCAAAAAGCAAAACAGTTGAGAAGAACATGAAGAAGTTAAATAAGCAAGCAAGAAAACGACCTTCGAAATCCTAATGTGCAACAAAAAAGTGCAGACGAAAAATACGAAGCGACGTGTGATCTTCGGAAGTTAAAGGACAAGGAAGACAAGCTTGAAGATAAATTGGAGAAAAAAAGAGTTCCTAGCAGAATGTTATAACCTATTTATTTATTATTTTTACTTTTAGTTATCAATAAAGTGTTTACTCTCCTAGTTATTAAGTTGAAGGATATATTTAGGTTGTAGGATTTTCGTGATTTATTACTAGCAGTTTCAAGTTTTATATATGTTTCCGTCATTGCCTTTTAATCCGTTAGTTCTATATTTATTTATTTAAGAGTATTTATTTATTATATATTCAAATATTAAGTGAACAATCGAACAATAGCATCATTATTAGTAACACATCCACAATACAAAACATTCCTCCCCGAAACCTTGCTTATAGAATTAGACCGAGTATATGTGTTATTGCTTTAAATTCTTATTCTTTCTGTTTTGCTGCATAATACACCGGTTGAAGGATACAAAATATCCCAAGCTTAATAATCACGCTTTTGAGGTACAAATTAATAAAAATCTTCAAACTCCACACCAAAATTCAATAAATCCATAAAGTTGTCTAAGAACAACTATGGTCATGTAAAAAAGTTACAATAAACAAATATTTTATAAATAGTGACGTAACACTAGTTGGTGAACCTCTTCGTTGGATGATGGGTTGCTTTTGCCAAGATTCAGCTTCTGTTCTTGACTCCTTGCATTTGTTGGCCTTTTTGTTATCTTTTGTTAGAAGTTGTCCTAGTTTCCTTCACTTGGATTTTCTACACTGCTTTAAGATGCGCATGCATTGAAGCAGAGATAATCTGTTTACTTTGCTATTATTTGCGTTGCTTAAATCTTGGATGAAAATAACTTTTCTACCTTCTTAAATTTGGAGTAAGGTTGTGTTGTAAATCAGAGTAACAACAGAGAGATATCAATGTAACAGTGAAGAAATGAAGAGCATTGAAAAAGAAGGAAGATGAAGAAGAGTAAGAAGGGCTTGAGTAGTGTAATATTAGATGATTCTCATTGATCAAAAAACTGACTAGTAGTACACTTAGTAGATGAATATATAGGGGTGCATATTAGCTGATGATCAGCCAGTAGGTTGTTAACTAACTCAACTAACTCGAACAATATAACTAACTTCCTGATAAACTAGTAACTAACTGTGTGAGCTGGCACTTAAGTGAGATTAGCGATGTGATTGTATTAATATTAACATTCCCCCTCAAGCTAGGTAAGGTGAAAGATGTCCAGTAGACCTAGCTTGGATTTTAAGTGTCACACCCCTTTTTCGACTCCAAAATATTATGGATTAAGTTTCGAAAGGGTTTTTGTTATTAAGTGACAAAATGAAGAATTTTTGTTTCTAAAAAGGATTATTTACATTTTTTATTCAGAGTCTCCACTTGACATAAATTAGGTGTGCCAAGTCACCTTTGGAAATCCTTTTTCAAAACAGTTTGACTCTAAAACTGATCCGCGAATAGAGATTCCAGCTAAGGAATTCTGTTGACCGAGGGGAAAGTGTTAGGAACCCCTCGATCACGTGGCTCGACCACGGTCGCTTGGTGAAGCATATCGGCTAATTTGAACACTATGAATGTATAAACCAAACAAAACACACAAATCAAACAAACAACCAATCAAATGAAATTCAAAAACCAAAATAATGTTAGTCCGATTTAATACAGTCCAAAAATAAAAAAAGACGTAAAAATGTAAATCCTATTCTAAACTAATAAGGATGTAAATTATGTTGGTGTTATTTATATGGATATGTATATATATGCATGTGAGCATAAGAAGTATGTTATTTGATTGTTGTTGAAAGATGATTGGAATTGATGTTGGATTATTCTTGTGCATGGTTGGATTATGTTGAATTGTGAAGGGATTTGGTGTGATGATGTGGTATTGAAATGATGATTTTATATATATATATATATATATATACACATAAACCTATTGTTCAAGTTGGTTTTTGGAATGCTTTGTAAATATTGGTTGTATGGAATTATGGTAGAGAATTGTGGTGTTGAGTTGCTAATACTAGATGCCAAATATTTCATTGTAGATAAGTGATTTGTAAAGGCGGGAAGTTGTGTTGAATTGGTATCCGAATCTACAACAAGGTATGTAAAGCATACTCTAACGATGTTCTTTGGCATGAAAACATCAATGTTCCATCAAGTAAGATTCCGAGGTTGTCCAAAAACATGTATTGTTCTACGTTACCAACGACGTTGTTTCCATTCTATAAAGTGTCAAAATGTTTCATTGATATACTAAAAGGCTCCTATTTCATTGTTGTGATATTTATGATTCTGAACACATTGTTGATGTACCAATGAGTCTTTATTACATCGTTATTGTATAGAAGGTCTATTATTTGGTTCCTATTGATGTATCATTGTTCCAAAAGTACTATATTGGCATGAACACTAATGTAATAATCTCAAAAGCTTTTGAACTAAGTTATTGAAAAGATCTTTTATGTGTGTTACTTGATATATGTGTGGGTGGTAGCTCAGGGGCTTAAGCCTAGCATGGGCCGATCCCGATACTTGATATGATTACAGTTGATATGTACTGGGGGCAGCCTAATGGCCACAGTACGGTACATTATTGATTATTGTTAGGTGGTTGGAGGTTCGGGAGGAGGAGGTAATGGCGAATGATAATTGTAAAGAATGAAATGAACGAATGTATACCGTTCCATAAATGTGTTTGAATTCAAGAACCCAATTCAGATTAATGATAATGTACATGATCCTAAAAGTGTTTATGAAGTGTGGTTCACTTCTATTATGATTTTTTCACTTGTGTCTGATTTTCTTGATCCCCCATATCACATATGATTATTTACAGCTTTACATACTCAGTACATATTTCGTACTGACGTCCCTCATGGGATGGGACCTGCATTTCATGCTGCAGGCACAGGTGCTTCAGCTCATTCACAGCAAAGATAGGAGCCAGGTCATACAGCTATTGTTGGTGAGCTCCAGTTTGCTTCGGAGCTTTCCGAGTCAGTTCCTTATGTTTTGTTATTGTACAGGAGTCATGTGTGGGCGGGGGTTTGTCCCGACCCTAGTTATGTCATGTATATCCTAGAGGCTTTGTAGACATAAGGAAGGGTAAAGTCATAGAAGTTTATATAGTGATGTTATATTTGGATATGTGGTGGCCCCGACGGCCAAGTATTATATATATATATATATATATATATATATTTGTGCGTGTTATGATGATACAAGTAATTAGACCCTTCTATATGCAACGAAGTGCTGTCCAAATTTTTTGTGACATGTAAGTGAAAGTACAGGTATTTGAACGAGTTCTCCCGGGCCTTCTCGGCTTCGGGTGCCAGTCCGGCCCGATGGAATTTTGGGGCGTGACAAAAGTGGTATCAGAGAGATTCGTCCTAGTGAGTCTACAAAGTAGTGTCCACGTAGAGTCTTGTTTATCGGTGTGTTGTGCACCACATCTATAAACAGGAGGCTATGGACATTTAGGAAATTGTTTCTTTTCTTCAGATCATAGATTGTGCCATAGAGTTTATATAGCAAATGAAGTCATAGTTGACCACTGAATCCATTTGTTTCTCTTATTACAGTAAGAATGTCGGATACCGAAAGTAAGAATACCGGCGAGCGGGTAGATGTGGCTTTCGAAGAAGGGACTAGTAAGTCACCACCTGTACAAGTTAATCAGAGTGAAGCTCAAGCTGAGCGGGTATCTGAAATGTCTTCCACTCCAGATGAAATGAGTGGGAGGCGAACCACATTCACAGAACCACTTGTTAATGTTGCTGATCAGGATATGAGGGATGCAGTACAACTGTTGACCCGGATTGTTGCCGGTAAAGTCCAAGGGCAAGTTATTCCTGCCGCGGGTTCTAGCGGTACTGATAGGGCGGCTAGTCTTCGGACGCAAGATTTTCTTAAGATGGATCCGCCTACTTTTACCGGATCCGATCTTAATGAAGATCCGCAGGACTTTATTGATCAGATCCAAAGGGCCCTAGAGGTGATGCATGTATAGGGCAGAGAGATAGTGGAGTTAGCTGTGTATAGATTCAAAGGTGAGGCTATATATTGGTATGAAGACTGGAAACGGTCAAGGGGCATTGATGCACCCCCAGCTACTTGGAAAGAGTTCAAAGAGGCATTTATTGATCTTCCATATGAGACTCGTCAGGCCCATGCGGATCAGTTCTTAAATCTTTGACAGGGTAATACAGGTGTGAGGGAGTATAGTTTTCAATTTAATTCTTTGTCCAGATATGCTCCTAATGTTATAGCTACTATGGATGACAGTGTTCATCGGTATATGGATGGATTGGATCCATATTTGGTTAGGGATTGTACTATTGCTGCACTGAATAAAGACATGGATATAGCCAGGATCCAAGCATTTGCACAGAAAATGGAAGATCAGAGGCAAAGAAAAAGAACACAGGAATTTGAAAGCGGATCTTCTAAGAGGGCCAGATCTACAGGGCAGTTTATGGCGCCACAGGGAGGTTTTAGACCTCAATTTTCTACTAGACCACCTAGGCCATTATTTTCTTATTCTACAGCTAGTTCTCTACCACAGCATCAGGGGTTCAGAGGCAGTCAATTTGGGAAAAGAAGTGAGGGTCATAGTTCGCGATCAGTGGGTTATCATGGGCAAGGGAACATGAGCCAATCGAGACCTTCTCAAGAGCTATGTAATCGATGCGGAAAGCATCATATGGGTGTATGTCGAATGGGAACAAATGTTTGTTTTTGGTGCGGTACGATGGGGCATATGATGAGAGAATTCCCATGAAGGGGCACAGGTGGCGTAGCACGACCTTCAGGATCAGTTGTTGCATCATCGTCACCAGTATCTTATTCTGGTAAGGGTGCACAACCTGTGGGTCATGCTAGAAATGAAAAAAGAGTCGCCAGTTCCAGCGGGACTCAGAATCGCACTTATGCTTTAGCGGATCGACAGAATCTAGAGGCTTCCCCAGATGTGGTTACGGGTACGTTGTCCATATTTTCATTTGATGTATATGCTCTAATTGATCCCGGTTCTACATTATCATATGTTACTCCTTTGGTTGCTGGAAAGTTCAAAAGAACCCCCGAATTATTAGATAAGCCGTTGGAAGTGTCTACCCCGGTTGGGGAATCTATTATTGCTAGAAGAGTTTATAAAGATTGTGTAGTAACTGTGTGTGGTCGAGACACGATGGCCAATCTTGTGGAACTAGAAATAGTAGATTTTGATATTATAATGGGTATGGATTGGTTGGCGTCTTGTTATGCCAAAATTGACTGTTGTACGAAAAAGATGTATTTACATTTTCCTAATGAAGCAGTTATTGAATGGCAAGGTAAGATTGGCGCACCAAGAGGTAGATTTATTTCTTATTTCAAAGCGAGAAAAATGATTTCTAAGGGCTACATATGTCATTTAGTTAGAGTAAAGGATACGGAATCGGAATCACCAGATCTTCACACTGTACCAGTAGTAAGTGAATTTCTTGATGTATTCCCTGAAGATCTTCCAGGTTTACCTCCTGAACGAGAAGTAGAATTTGGTATTGATATGATACCAGGCACTGAGCCAATCTCAATTCCTCCGTATAGGATGGCCCCAGCAGAATTACGAGAATTGAAAGCGCAATTGAAAGATTTGCTAGAAAAGGGGTTCATTAGGCCTAATATTTCCCCTTGGGGAGCATCAGTGTTGTTTGTGTGCAAGAAAGATGGCACATTGAGAAAGTGTATTGATTATAGGCAGCTGAATAAAGTGACTCTTAAAAATAAATATCCTCTTCCAAGAATTGATGATTTATTTGATCAGTTACAGGGTGCCAAATGTTTTTCTAAGATTGATTTGAGGTCAGGTTATCATCAAGTGAGAGTCAAAGAAAAAGATATACCCAAGACAGCTTTCCGAACAAGGTATGGTCATTATGAGTTTCTAGTTATGTCATTTGGGCTAACAAATACACCTGCAGCTTTCATGGATTTAATGAATAGGGTGTTTAAGCCATTTCTGGATGTATCCGTGATAGTTTTTATTGATGATATTCTAGTTTATTCTGGATCAGAAGAGGATCATGCTAATCATTTGTGACAGGCGTTGCAAACTCTTCGTGATTGCAAGTTGTATGCAAAATTTTCTAAATGTGAATTTTGGCTAAAGTCAGTGGCATTTCTGGGCCATATTGTATCAAATGAAGGCATACTGGTTGATACTCAAAAGATAGAAGCTGTGAAGAATTGGCCAAGGCCTACAACGCCTACAGAGATTCGTAGTTTTCTTGGGTTGGCTGGTTATTATAGAAAGTTTGTTGAGGGTTTTTCTTCTATTTCAGCATCCTTAACTAAGCTAACGCATAGAGCATCCAAGTTCCAATGGAATGATGCGTGTGAGGAGAGTTTCCAAGAATTGAAGAATAATTTGACTTTTACACCTGTGTTGGTACTTCCAGAAGGTACAGAAGGGTATACGGTGTATTGTAATGCTTCGAGAATTGGTTTAGGATGTGTATTAATGCAGCATGGTAAGGTGATAGCATATGCCTCAAGGCAATTGAGGCCACATGAGAAAAATTACCCCACACATGATCTTGAGCTGGCAACAGTTATCTTTGCTTTAAAAATATGGCGCCTCTATTTATATGGGGTTCATGTTGATATATATACTGATCACAAGAGCTTACAATATATTTCCAGTCAGAAGGATCTAAATCTGAGGCAGCGAAGGTGGATGAAACTATTAAAAGATTATGATGTTGATATTTTGTATCACCCAGGGAAAGCGAATATAGCAGCTGATGCGTTGAGTCGTAAGGCTATGATGGCACCTGTAGAAAGGCAAGGGATTATTAAATATCTTCATCAATTAGCTAGTTTAGGAGTTCGTCTTCTCAAAACTCCGGACGAGGAGCTTATTGTGCATAATGCCGCGGAATCCTCATTAGTAGCTGAGGTGAAAGAGAAGCAAGATGCAAATCCTGTTTTATTGCAACTCAAGGAGAATGTTCAAAATGGTGCGACGAAGGTATTTGAGCTTTCGCAAGAAGGAGTACTTCTATGCCAAAATCGGCTATGTGTGCCTATTGTTGATGAGCTAAGAAAAAAAATTATGACTGAGGCACATTTCTCAAGGTATTCTATTCATCCAGGGTCAACCAAAATGTATCAAGATTTGAAGGATGTATATTGGTGGAATGACATGAAAAGGAACATCGCAGAATTTGTAGCTGAATGTCCAAATTGCCAACGAGTTAAAGTGGAACATCAAAAGCCCGGAGGCTATATGCAATGCATAGATCTTCCAATTTGGAAGTTGGACATGATCAACATGGATTTTGTTACAGGTTTGACTCGTACAGCTCGGAAATTTGATTCTATATGGGTGATTGTGGATAGGATTACTTAATCCGCACATTTCTTACCCGTTAAGACCACTTACACAATTGAAGAATATTCTAAGCTGCATGTTAAAGAAATAGTCCGATTACATGGAGTGCCAACTTCTATTATATCAGATCGGGGAACTCAATTTACCGCAAACTTTTGGAAGTCTTTCCAACGGAGTTTGGGAACACAAGTGAATCTGAGTACAGCTTTTCACCCTCAGACGGATGGACAAGCAGAGCGCACCATTCAAACACTTGAAGATATGCTACGAGCATGTGTTATAGATTTTAAAGGCAGCTGGGATGATCATTTACCTCTTATTGAGTTTGCCTACAATAATAGCTATCATTCAAGTATCAAAATGGCACCATATGAAGCTTTATATGGGAGAAAGTGTAGATCACCCATAGGATGGTTCGAAGCGGGTGAAACTCTTATGTTCGGACCGGATCTTGTGTATCAAGCCATAGAAAAAGTCAGGGTGATTCAGCAACGGTTGAAAACAGCCCAAAGTCGACACAAGTCATATGTGGATAGTAGAAGAAGAGGGCTAGAGTTTTTGTTAGGCGATTGGGTATTTTTGAAGGTATCGCCAATGAAAGGGGTGATGAGATTTGGCAAGAAAGGAAAGTTGAATCCACTATATATAGGCCCATATAAGATTATTCGAAGATGTGTGCAAGTTGTTTATGAATTAGAGCTACCCCAGGAACTCTCATCAGTGCATCCAGTATTTCATGTATCGATGCTTCGAAAGTGCATCGGAGATCCGTCCCTTATTACTGCTACTGAAAATGTGCAAGTAACAGAAGATCTTACCTATGAGGAGATGCCTATTGCTATATTAGATCATCAAGTTAAGAAGATGAGAAATAAAGAAGTAGCATCGGTGAAAGTACTTTGGAGAAATCAACAAAGGGAAGAGATTACATGGGAAGCAGAGGAAGCAATGAAATCAAAATACCCTTATTTGTTTAAAGGTGAAAAAGAAGTGCAAGGAGTGGAACTGGGACACTAACAAGTAAGTTTTTACATATGCATAATATCAATATGATGGCGTGAATATCAATTATGAATTCGAACTTGTTTCGGCTAAATTACTACATTCACATTCAAGGATGAATGTCCTTAAGGGGGGAAGGATGTAACACCCCGTACTTAATTACGTGCATTAGCCATGGTTATATGTGTTGGATTATATGTATTGATCATAAGTTAGGTATATATGAGTTTAAGTATGAGTATTGATTATTGAGAGATGGTTTCAAGTGTATGGTTTGATTATATGTGTATAGGAATAGACTTTATTTATACCGGAATTTGCTCGTCGAAGTTTCTATGCAAAGTTTATCGAGTTAGCTTTCCAACAATATAAAGATTTCTGAAAATAGATGAGTATCGGATATAAGCGAGCATGTTCGAAACTTGAAAACGGTGGACGCAATGAACAGTAAATGTGCAGAAATTTTCTGCACACAAAAGTACTGCAGCTAAACAGATTTTTGGATCGACTTTAAACGATCATAACTCTTTGTACAAAATGAACTGTGTGAGCTGCTATATATCGATGAGAATCCCCAAGCGTCTTCTTTCTAATGCAATTGGTTTCACCCAAATCCATTATCGTAGCAAAGAGTTATGGTCGATTTACTTTAGCCTAACAAAACAGTCCACCATGGACAGATTCGGATTTACTTAAATTTTAAGGGCAATATGGTCATTTTTCCATCACCTCATGGACGAAAATTGGTCATTATATACATATACTTAGCCTCATATCCATTATTTATCATCCAAATTATTGAAGAATAAGAGACCCTAGCCTAATTTCAACTCCAATTATCTTGTGATTCAACCGTAGAAAATCCAAATTGATTACGTAGTTGTGTTCACCATCTCGAGGGCTTCGAGAAGCACCCCTTATTTGTGCCAACGGGACTTTGAAATCAAAAGGGCCATTTTATGGTAAGGATGTAAATTATGTTGGTGTTATTTATATGGATATGTATATATATGCATGTGAGCATAAGAAGTATGTTATTTGATTGTTGTTGAAAGATGATTGGAAATGATGTTGGATTATTCTTGTGCATGGTTGGATTATGTTGAATTGTGAAGGGATTTGGTGTGATGATGTGGTATTGAAATGATTATATATATATATATATATATATATATATATACACATAAACCTATTGTTCAAGTTGGTTTTTGGAATGCTTTGCAAATATTGGTTGTATGGAATTATGGCAGAGAATTGTGGTGTTGGGTTGCTAATACTAGATGCCAAACATTTCATTGTAGATAAGTGATTTGTAAAGGCGGGAAGTTGTGTTGAATTGGTATCCGAATCTACAACAAGGTATGTAAAGCATACTCTAACGATGTTCTTTGGCATGAAAACACCAATGTTTCCATCAAGTAAGATTCCGAGGTTGTCCAAAAACATGTATTGTTCTACGTTACCAACGACGTTGTTTCCATTATATAAAGTGTCAAAATGTTTTATTGATATACCAAAAGGCTCCTATTTCATTGTTGTGATATTGATGATTCTGAAACACATTGTTGATGTACCAATGAGTCTTTATTACATTGTTATTGTATAGAAGGTCTATTACTTGGTTTCTATTGATGTATCATTGTTCCAAAAGTACTATATTGGCATGACACTAATGTAATAATCTCAAAAGCTTTTGAACTAAGTTATTGGAAAGATCTCTTATGTGTGTTACTTGATATACGTGTGGGTGGTAGCTCAGGGGCTTAAGCCTAGCATGGGCCGATCCCGATACTTGATATGATTACAGTTGATATGTACTGGGGGCAGCCTAATGGCCACAGTACGGTACATTATTGATTATTGTTAGGTGGTTGGAGGTTCGGGAGGAGGAGGTAATGGCGAATGATAATTGTAAAGAATGAAATGAACGAATGTATACCGTTCCACAAATGTGTTTGAATTCAAGAACCCAATTCAGATTAATGATAATGTACATGATCCTAAAAGTGTTTATGAAGTGTGGTTCACTTCTATTATGATTTTTTCACTTGTGTCTAATTTTCTTGATCCCTCATATCACATATGATTATTTACAGCTTTACATACTCAGTACATATTTCTTACTGACGTCCCTCACGGGATGGGACCTGCATTTCATGCTGTAGGAACAGGTGCTTCAGCTCATTCACAGCATAGATAGGAGCCAGGTCATACAGCTATTGTTGGTGAGCTCCAGTTTGCTTCGGAGCTTTCCGAGTCGGTTGCTTATGTTTTGTTATTGTACAGGAGTCATGTGTGGGCGGGGGTTTGTCCCGACCCTAGTTATGTCATGTATATCCTAGAGGCTTTGTAGACATAAGGAAGGGTAAAGTCATGGAAGTTTATATAGTGATGTTATATTTGTATATGTGGTGGCCCCGACGGCCAAGTATTATATATATATATATATATATATATATATATATATATATATTTGTGCGTGTTGTGCTGATACAGGTAATTAGACCCTTCTATTTGCAACGAAGTGCTGTCCAAATTTTTGGTGACATGTAAGTGAAAGTACAGGTATTTGAACGGGTTCTCCCGGGCCTTCTCGGCTACGGGTGCCAGTCCGGCCCGATGGAATTTTGGGGCGTGACATAATGACACTTATGCATAATAGAACTTATCCCGAATGACTATACTTAAAGGCATAAAACTAAATCTCAATGCTACCTGCTGAGTTACACCCTATATTTCTGTAGCCTCAATAGTCATTATATAATACTCGAACACTTATTAACTTGAAATTAGTGCAACCCTATAACACCTTGAGCAAGTTTCTCATCATACTTACAACATTATAACTAGTTACGAGTCAAATAAATCCATGCTCCTACATAAACTGCTCAAGCCTACATAATCACTTCCATACAACAAGCATCACCAACAAGTCACTCATTGTATCTATATTGTCTATCCTCTACTCTTCCAAACTTAGTGCGTAGTTCTAGCTATAGTTAACCACAACTTCACATTATGTTTATACATGCCAAACATCCAAAAACACTAGTCCGCCGAAATCTCATAACGACAATGATCCATCAAAATCCTATGGTCTATCTTATTAAGACTCGCTAGCACCTCCTTCCTGTACATTTCATCGCTAAATACCTCTTTTTTTCACACTTAAAGAAAACAACAGTTTACCTTAACTAACAACTCTATTTCTCGACCCTCCACCATACCAACACACAAGGCCACATCACCCCATTACTAGCTCAGTCACACCCATGAAGACTCGACTGTACATACATTCCATAAATCACTCTTACAACCTTTATTGACACTATACCTCTAAACCCAAACTTTCTACCGTCACAAGAAAATAAGACAAATTAACAAGATAAATAATAAGTCGCTAGTGAATCGAAATAGGCCTCACACGGCTTCACTAGACTTTGATTTTGCATCTTGAAAAAGGAATTGAGACAAATAACAAGACAACTATGCTAGTGAATCGAAAGAGCCCCACACGGCTTCACTAGGCTTTAAGTTTTCATCAACATGATGAAAAAAATATTTTTCCAAAGATTGACACTTATACTCAATAATCGATGATCTGAGAATACACATTTTACTCTATGAGGGACCATAACAAGATACTTTTCAAGCACTTTCTTGGTAACAATCGATTCGCCCACTGGGGTAGAGACTAAAATAGGCTCAGGAATATTTTTAGGACTCTTTTCAAAATTTACCGCAACCAGAGGTGTAACATATGAAAAAAATCAGGATCCAGGGTCCAACAATGCATAAACATCAAACTGAAATATACGGAGAATACCAGTAACAACATCGGGAGAGTCCCTTTGCTCCTGGCGAGATGGCAAAGAATAGAACCTATCCTGGCGCTGACTGCCAGTAATGCTAGAAAAAGCACCCTGAGTAGGGGTTGGATGGTCTGTGGAAGCCAGGGCACTAGTAATTTGAGGTGCATAAAGCTTGTCCTGGCGCTGATCACTATTGGTACCAGACATGACACCCTGCCGGCGCAGACCTTACCCTTCCGAGATATGATTATACAATCCCACAACCGGTGGCCTGGATTACCACATCCAAAACATACGTCACCACCTGCTCTACACACTCCATTATGGCTCTCGCCACATTCTCCACAATGGGATAAGTGAGAACACCCTTCTTATGATTTTTTGACTTAAAGCTTGACGCTCTACCTCGACTGACATTT
The DNA here is from genome assembly GCA_030864225.1 of Capsicum baccatum var. pendulum. Lineage (NCBI taxonomy): Eukaryota > Viridiplantae > Streptophyta > Magnoliopsida > Solanales > Solanaceae > Capsicum > Capsicum baccatum. Next base: position 262,440,604 of record CM061561.1, on the reverse strand, counting down.
TTATACTTAGCCATTGGGGCCTGCTTTGATAGTGGAACAGGTGTTGAAGATATCTGATGGATCTGGGAGAGGTTATTACCCTTTGATCTTAACGTAGAGTGATTAATTCTAGCTTCCTGATTCATCCTATGCTCCTTTCCCTCATTCTGCTGGGTGCGAGCCAAAAACCTAGACAGGACAATATTCTGCAAGTTGATCTAAGTAGTTATTGCATTAGCTAATATAGTAAAAGCAGTTCTGAACTCTGCGTTAGAGACATATTCACCGAAGGGATCTACTTGAACGGGCTGAGGGGCTGATTGATTTTCATTACTTCGCTCACTAGCTTCACTGGATGACATGTTCTAAAAATGAAAGGAGGATACAGATTAGGCTGAGATTTGAACTTGAGCTTCTGCTCACTGGCACGATATGAGTACTGAAAGAAGGGATAACATTTTCCTAAAACATCTTGTAGCCACTTTCTCATAGATGTGGCGTGCTACACACCGATGATCAAGACTTTACTTAACGCGGTTTTTCAGACTCCCTAGGACTCCAATAATCTTACACTCTGATACCAAGTTTGTAATATCCCAAAAATGGGTCCCGGGGCATCACACGATGCTTGAGACCATAAGTAGCCCCAAGCTAACCCTTTGAGCCATCTAACACTATCACAAGCTTATTTCATGTTCGACATAGTCAAAATATCTAAGAGTCATCATTCAAGTCTCAAAAACATTAGAATAGATAAATGCAGAAAGTAGCAAAATACGATATCTCATGACAACTCCAACCATCTAGTCTAGTCTGACAAGCCTCTAAAAATCAACAAAATCAGAGAGCCATTGGGACATGTCCCAACTGACTCATACTCAGTGCCAAAAATAAATAACTCAAATGAAATAAGAGCCTGAATATCACGTCCTCGGATCATGAGGACTCACCACGGTAGACGATGTAGATTAGCGTGCCCGAAAAATCACTGTCGAGCCTGGGACTGAGCACCTGAACCTACATTCCAAGAAAATGTAGCCCACATCCGAAGATGTGGGTCAGTACCATGGAAATGTACCGAGCATATGGGGGTGTATGCAATTTAAATGATCAATATCGTAAGCATTTATAGGAAACATGCATGATATAATAAAAGACTCACCTAGCTAGTATAAAATCATCATAATCATGATAGAATAAGATATGTCAAGTAAAACATGCGAGTCATCATAGTAAGTTCTCAATTCATTTCATCACGGTTTCAAGCCATCAAGGTAACCAAATCTCATAACAGTTCTCTTTAGAATATAGTATTGCAATCATTTCAGAAATAATAACTTTAGGAAAACCATCCTTTCAAACTTATATCATTGTCTTAGATAGAAAGAAGACACACATACACAGTGGAAGATCTCATAACCGACATAAACCATGTGAGCCACATGGAGTCCGACGTACACCCCACGTTGGAGAGAGCCGTCCTATCCTTGCCATCGGAGTAGGACTATAAGTATCAAATCCAAAAACTAGTGATCACTATATATAATCAGCCTCAATTCTGGCTCCTACGGGGGTACGTAGTTCTAGGAAAGTACCAACACAACTATACCTCCCACTCGGTGATAAAGACTACTTTCGGACTTAGCTCATATCTTTTCAAAGAAAATTCACCACAAAATAATTCAGCAATTCACAGCGGGAGCCATCATGCTACCCCTTTTTCATAATAAATCAAAATGTGAATTTCTTTTCTCATTCGAGTTCAAAAATAACTCTTTCAAGACCAAAAGGTCAAATCATTCAAATCTCAAGGTGTGCATAACACATTACTTTCACAAAAATCATAATTCTAAAATAGGGTTCAAAACCCATATATCAATACTTGAGCAAAATGTTTCAAGATTCACACTTTATGTAGAAACATGTATAATTCATATGAAAATCTGGAGATTCAACTTCAAACATGATATTAACATCAAAACTCAAGGAATTTATCTTCAAGACATCATAAAAATATAATAGTCTTTTGAACAAGAATGTAGGATAATAGTTTCTATCTCAAATTCATATCAAAACATGTAAAATCATATATCCTTGTAAAATAATACAAATTTTGGGCACAAGAACGAAAGGATGTTCTTGTTGAAAGATTGGACCCTCAATGTTGATTGTGCAACCCTAACTGTTTTTCTCCTTTAGTGCTCTTGGATGATGAACTTAGACTGATAATAGGGTTATGATATGTTTAGAATCTATTAAATTCGTAAGGTTAAGTTTAGGGGTGTGTAAGGAGTGTCAAAAGACTTAATTGCCCTCAAAATAACTCAAAACGAAGTGTTTTTACTACCTGAAACACTAAGTATGCGCCGCGTTGCTTATCGCACAGATTTAAGTATGCGCCGCATTGCTTATCACACACATTTAAGTATGAGCCGCATTGCTTATCGCACACATTTAATTATGCGCCGCATTACTTATCGCACACCTATTCCTATAGCCATGTGCGATTGGTTAGGCGACGCACTCTACTTCGCAAAGCCATAACTCCTTGCTCGGGTGTCGGATTTTGATAAAAGTGGTATCGTTGGAAAGATAATAAGATTCTCTATAATTTGGTAGGTAGAAATATGCAGAAATACCACATATTTATCAAGTTATGCTCATTCAAAGACGACCCTTGCGAATTCAAACACTAAAACTTGATGGATTTCGAAACTCTTAGCTTTTACTACCTTAAGTGACTCATATAACCACACTTAACACATCATAAGCTCACTTATAACTAAGGTACTCTTGGTAATTCATGTGCCCAAATATGACTTACATAATTGGGGGTTTCACATGTACGAACAACGGTTCGCTTTCTAGCTTAGGAAAGTGCAGGGCATTACAATTCATACCCACGCATAACCACACCGCATCACCCCATGTTTATATTTTTTCTTTTTTTTAAAAAAAATAATTGTAACTCCATTGAAAATCATAATATTTTCAAATCTGTAACTAGGAAATAATAACTACTAATTTCTATTATAACACTTTTCACTAAAAAATTGTCAAAAGGTATAACGAGTACGGGTAATGGTCAGATATCATATTTTTATTAAAATGAATAGAGATGTTAAAAAAGCTATAATAAAATTGTTAATTTGTAGTGTTATACATGTCGTTTTAAGTATCATAAAATTTTAAGTAAAGAATACATTTAATTTTAGGTATATTCACGATACAATACTAATTTTTATTTTTATTTTTTTTTAATTTAAACCCGCATATACCCACAACCTGCACCGCACCATTTAAAAAAAAAACTTACTTTAACCCGCCCAGCACCGTACCATTTAAAAAAAAACTTACTTTAACTCACCCAGCATCGCATAACTTAAAATTCGCACCGCACCGCCCTATTGTCATCCCTTAAGTGTAAGTTTCTTTTTTAAGGGAAAATCAAGTAATTAAGAACATTACACCTAAACAAAATAGTTTTCATAATACTAAATTACGAAAAGACAAAAATGTGTACTTTCTGATAGGATTATTTTAGAACGAGTAAATCATTTCAATCATATGAAAAACATTCATATTATATCCCGTAATTTTTAATAATATTTTAATATACACTATATTAAGGGTTTTTAGCTTAAATATACCTCATAAAAAATTACTCATTCTATCAAACAAAAGCGTTTTTACTAATTTATTTCTAATTTTAAAAAATGGGGGTTGGACACGTGGTAAAAAGTATTTTATTTATTTTTAAAAAAATATATATAGGGGTGGGTTGGCGTGGAATTTGGTGAGGTAAGTGATTTTAAGAATAGTAGGGCGACATTGTCACCTATTTTCGTTATTTTCATTAAGGAAAACATTTCTTTATTTTCAAATAGCTTGTTTTTCTAAAGATTTTTTTTTTTTCAAAATTTTTAATCAAACAAATATCATAACATAGAAATATATTTTTCAAAATATATTTTCCTCCGTGCTAAATACGCCCTAAAACACGACTTATTTTTGAAGTGAAATGAGTCGTATATGTAGTTTCAATTTTTTTATCAACTAATTAGTTAGTTTTATTTAAGATCGAGAACTGACTTCTCATCCCAATCTCCTCCCAACCCCAACCTCAATACGAGACTAAGCAATCAGGATGGACCTTGACCCGAGACTCGACTTGTGATCCTAATCCTAACTCGATTTTTGATTCGCCACTCTAACCAAGAATCCAACTCCCGACATCGACACCTAGGATCTGATCCCGACCTAAGATTCGACTCTTAACCAATAGTCTAGGGGGGTCATAGGATCCCGCAAAGTTCAGAAAGTTTAATTGCAAATTTCGTCTATGTACAGATATTTTTCACACATTTTTTCTTCTTATTTTTCAATATCCACTATTACTCACTTTCGATTCAAGTTTAAATTTTAGTCCGGAAAAAACATGAAAAAGTTTGAATTGAAAAATTAATTTACAAAATAAAAAAAAAATCTCAAACAAAGGAAAAGGACATTTCGACGAAGGAAGTTAAATTATTTTTCTCTTTTGAGTGCGGGCGGAGGGGGGAGGGGCGGCATGAAGAAAAAAAATAATGGGGGTGGGGGTGACAAAGAAGAAGAAAGAAAAAAAAATGAACGAAAGGAGGTGGGTTTGGGGGTGAGGGAGACGGGGTGGGGTTGACAAAGAAGAGAAGAAAGAAAAAAAATTGGACGGATGGGTGGGTTTGGGGTTGTGGGGGGGAGGGGGAGACGGGGGAAGGGGAGAGGTCGGGGGAGGATGGGGGATGGGTGAAAGAGAAAGTGGGATTTTTCAAAAAAAGAAAATTAGTAATTTTTTTTTTACTTTATTTGTCCAAAAAAATTCTGCAAAAACACGTTTTTCACCTCAACAATTTAATGACATATATGCATCAAAAGAATTTAAAATATTGTATTTTAATGAGTTTAGAGATTGTGATTATAAAAGTGTAAGTAGAGGCGTTCACTTTACAAACTCGAACAAATATAAAGGTCCACTAAATCATTTCGCATAATTCTTTCTATGTCTTATTTGATATATGTCTCATCATAAAAAAACTTTTACATCCACATGTCTTATCAAGCTAATCAAAATGGGTTAAGAAAAATTTAAGTTATCTATCAAAAATGTTAATCGGAAGAAAATGTGATGGTGTTTAAAATTAATGTCACTAAACACTTGATACGCTATGTACTAAAATAGTATTCTAGTGTTATTTGGACACTTTTGAGTTTTGATCAAGTTTCATATGAAATATTTATTGGAAAAAAATAATTTTGCTGTATAATTCTTTTAACCAATAAGACAAATAAATATGGAATCATTGAGATTGTGATAAATAAATATTTAAGTACTTGGTAAGTTGAAAAAATAAAATAGGTAATAATAAGTACAAATGTTGGCTGGTTTATCGTGACAAAAATTTGACTATAGCCCATTTGGCCGTAATTTTTTTTTACATTTTTTAAAAGAATATTTATTTTAGTGAAAATTATAATGTTTGATCGTAAGAATTATTTTACTTGAGTGAAAATTACTTTTGAAAAATTAAAATCAAGTACAATTTATCTCTCATAAAAAGTGAAAAAGAACTCTAATTTATTTACGTGGCCAAACATAACTCCGATTCCAACTTCAACTCCAACTCCAAAATATTTTAAATTAATGGCACGTTAAATTTTATTAAAAAAAGGAAAAAAAACAACGAAACTTGTTTTGCCAGTTCTTCCAATCCCTACTAGCTCAAAATCTCCTCCAAACAATCTCCAATTTTAGATATTAGGTCACCTCGGTGTTACGAGCCTTTTGATATGTTATTCATTCAAAATGGTTCATAATTGCATCACGTCGAATTTTAATGTAAAAAAAAACCTATGAAACTTGGCTTGGAATCCTGACTTACTTAAATTCTCCTCTAAATAGTTTCAAATTCTAGTTATGAGATCCTCTGAATATTACGAGTCTTTTACTATGTTAATTATTTACTCAAAACAATTCACATTTGTGATATGTCAATTTCTTTTAAAAAGGAAAACCAACAAAGAAGACAGAAGAAAGAAGAAAGAAGAAACCACTAATAGTTGAAGTAATGGAAGAAGAAGCAGCGGCATTGCCAAATGACTATTTCATGTAATTTTAATAAAGTTGCGTTAATTTTCTTGTAAATAATTTGATCGAGTGGTCATTTTTCATAATTATTCCTGTATTTATTTATTTATTTATTTATTATAAGTTGATATAAATATCAATGTAATGGTGGAATAAACAAGTACTTTCTTTACCTTGCTAGAAAGACAAAAGGTTAGAGGGTTCATGTTCATGTAGGGGATCTAACTAGTGCACGAACATTGCTATAATTGGGTGAAATCTGAATCTTAATATAATATATAGTAAGTGGCGGAGCCATCTTTGATTCGGAGGTTCAATTTTTTTTGACGACAAATTATGATATATTTATATGGTTAAAAATATTTTTATGTATATATAATAGATGTTGAATCCCCTTTGACTAGTCTGTATGTTTATTTCTAACCCCCCTCAATAAAATTCTGACTACGCCACTGCTTCAGCTTGGTATCCACCAAAAAAGAAAGGAAACCATTAAAATTAGGATTATTCATGTTTATGTTGGTGGTCTCACTAATTCAAAGTTATCTAAACCTTAACAATTGCAATTGACAGGACCTACTTTCATCTTGGTATTCATTGAAAGAACAGAAAATCAAGCATTACAATTTGTGGCGGACGCAGAATTTTTCTTCAGGAGTTTAAAAAAAAATATATGCTAATGGTATTGGTATAGACAAATTAGAGGGTCGAATTAGATATGAACGAGTTAAATCATATATGAGCGAGCTTAAATCCAATAATTTTTATCTAAATTAAATATTTTTATGAAAAAGTTCACTGAATATATAATGTTATTTATTTGGAAACCAATTTATTGATTGAATTATTATTTGTATTAATTTAAAATATTAATGAAAAATTATAAATTTAAAATTTTGAGTAAATTGATAAAGTTTTTTGAATATATTTTTTCAAAGAGAGTAATGTTAAAACAAAAAAGGAGAAGGAAAATGAAGTTATGACACATACCAGTAGGAGACAACCTTCAAACGTGAAACGCCAATACAAAATGAAAAAAGAAGTGCTACAAACAGGATTCGATCCAGGCAGTATTGTTTTAAGGGGGTACAATCTTTATATATTTATATATAAACTGCAAATATAATCTTATATAAAAAAAATGTAATTTTCTGAGTGAGAGGGTTCGGATGAACCCCTCAGCTCCATGTGGGTACGCCCTTGATTACAATAAGAATATAACATATCCAAGTTGATCAATCAAAAAGAAAAGAGAAAAATATCCAAAAAAAAAAAAAAGTTACATCTTGGTGATATTAATATTATAAATTTAAATCCTAGACGTGCAAATATAAGAAATTCCTTGCCTTTATGTAAGGTGTAAAAAAAAGAATATTTATAACACTTTGTAAAGTTATTGATGGCGTAACTACAAAATAATAAATAAAATTACACTATTAATTTTGAAGAGATCATAAACTTAGCAACATTATTCCAAATGGAACAACAAATTCTACCAATTTCATTTTTTATTGAGTTTCAACAATAATTTCAATGTAGCATCCTGAAAATTAAGACATCAATTTGGAGTATGTATAAATACGTGAAGTGGTATAATCGAAGGTCAAGAAAATAAAATAGTAGTTTCCCTAATTAGTCAATTAGTTATTACATTTTCTCTCAAGATAACAACTCGTATTAATGGGGTGTATGTTGCGTTTTAATTAAAAAAATTGAAGTGAGTATTACTAATAACGTAACACTGACAAAGATTACCTGGGATAAACATGAAAAGACAAAGATTTTCATACATTTGTTGAACGAGTGTCGCAGAATGAACTTACCTGAATTCTTAATCATGATACTGATTGAGATAACAACAATTGACTTTTGTAGTTTTGTTACGTGATTATATCAATCAAGTTGATAACAAATTTTCTGACAGAGCAAAAGAAGAAAATATGCTTATATTGTTCAGTTAAATCAAAGAAAAAAGGATTACATTATGCAACATAATTAACAATTGATACATTAAAAAAAAAAAATATGAAGGAAGTAAACTAAATAACAAACTGATACATACAAATCCAGTAAGACTGTAACGCGATCCCATCCCGAGACGTCACACGGTGCTTATGACACCGAAGGACCACAAGCTAATCCTTTACTGATATCTGTACTTGTACACTGTATACTATCTGAAATAAATGCGGAAACTAGCCATAATGCCCAACACATCTATACATACTCAAAGTGAAAACTGAATACTAATACACCCGTCTGAAAAAGCCTCTAAACTGTCTGAACTTGTGGAGTTGATGGGACAGGTCCCCACCTAACTCCGTCAACTGAAAAATAAACCAAATCTGATGCAATAATAGTAAACTGAGATTCGTCCTCGAAAGAAGAGGACTCACTGCTACTGCTGCTAACTGGAACTGAACTGCTGAGGATACTTTGGATCTTGTGCCTCTGAACCTATGGTGTCAAATAAAACACCATAACGCAAATGCGTCAGTACAGAAATGTACCGAGTATGTAGACGAGGTAGGCTAAATGCAAGGGCTCATGGATGCACAATATATAAAGTGAATAATCATGAGAATGTCGCACGAGAACACATACACATACATGAATGCATAGACTATAAACACAATCATCAAAACTCTAGGTACTGAAACTCGGATATCACTTTACTACACACTGAGCTTATTACCGATACTGAGATACTAAATCACTGACTCATCTGATACTGATAACTGAGGACTTGTATGTACTTACATCAAGGACTGAATTGTAACACCCCGTAAATTTGTTCGTACACTTATCGCGATTATATGGAGTCCTAAAGGCTTGCGTATGGGTTAAATTAAGTTTATGGTGTTCGGAAGTATCCCGTCAATAGTTGTATGTGTAGGTATTAGAATAAGCTTTCCAACGATATAAAGTTTGCCCAAAACAGAGGAGTATTTCATATAAGCGAGCACATTCGAAATTTCAAATCGGTGGCCGGGAAGCCTGTGAACAGTAAATCTGCAGGAAAATTACTGCAGCTAGGCAATTATTTTTTTGGATCAACTTTAAACGATCATAACTCCTTGTACAAAAAGAACTGTGTGATCTGCTATATATCGACGAAAAGCTACGAGAGTCTTCTTTCCGATGAAATTGATTTCATCCAAATCCAATGTCTAAGTTAGGAGCTATACCCATTTTACTACAGCCTACCAAAAAAAAACAGAATTGTGGGACAGATTTTTGGGTCAACTTTAAACGACCATAACTCCTTGTACAGGAAGAACTAGGTGGTATAGTTTATATGAAAATGAAATCCCTTTGAATCATATTTCCAATGCAATTGGTTTCACCCAAATCCGATACCGGAGAAAAGAGTTATGATCGATTTACTTCAGCCTGTCAAAATTGTCCACTGGGGACAGATTCGGATTTATTTAAATTTTTAGGGCAAAATGGTCATTTTCTATTACCTCTTGGACGAAAATTGGTCTTTATAAACCTACACTTAGCCTCATATATATCATATATCATCCAATTATTAAGAGAAGGTGAAACCCTAGCCTAATTTCAACTTCAAATATTTTGTGATTCAACCGTAGAAAATTCGAATTGGTTCCGTAGTTGTGTTCACCATCTCGAAAGCTTCGAGAAGCACCCCATGGTTATGTAAGGAGGATTCTAAATGCAAGAGTTCATTGTTAAGGTATGATTATTGTTTATTCTAGATTCTTATCCATGAATAAGAATTGATAAAGGATTATGAGTATTGTCTTGATGTTGGAAGATAACCAGAAACATAGTTATGAATTGTTTTGTATAAATTGTTAGTAGTAAATTATGGAAGTTGTTGTATTGGATTATGGAGGATGAATTGTGGTGATATATCATTATATTAGTGGTTATGTATGCCTAGTGATCATGTTGGTATTGGATGGTGATTAAGAAGGGAAATAAAGGCTAAGAGTGATTTTGAGGGATATTTCATGAAAATGCATGATATGTGAATGTAATAAGAGTATAAGAGGATGTATGTAGCACTCTTATTGATGAGTTAAAGGATTACTTCCTAGACATCATTTGGTGAAGTTAATACCTAAATGGTAAGGTTTGGTTGCTAATATTAGTTTGCCACAAATGACTTATTGTAGATAAGTGTTCGAAGAGTACGGGAAGTCAAGTTGGACTTATATTGAAGTGGTTATATCAAGGTATGTAAGACATACTCTATCTAATCTTTGGCATGAATAATGACCCATGGCACTCTCAAGTAAGCTTCCAACATTGTCCTACGACACATGACACATAATAACATCATATGATCTTCGACACTACCAATTGAACTTGTTTTCACTTTTAAGATGTCCGGCTAGTCAAAAAAAATGTCCATATACTATTGTTGACTCCGAAATGGTTTAATGAGGTATCCAGGATTCTCTACTTCATTTTCATGATATTGATTACCTATTTACATGTTTTTCCTATTGAGGTATCATGGTTTCAAGTTCCATAAGGTGTGACCACAAAGTAACCAATCTCAAAGATTAATTGAATTAAGAAATGGAATGTCTGTATTTTAAATTGATGATATGATGTATTGTATTAGTACCACTGATCAGTTGGCCATTGTATTATAAAGTTTATGTATATATGCTATTCCAGGGGTGGTCCCTGATGTATTGTATTAGTACCACTGATCAGTTGGTCATTGTATGACATATGTTATGTATTGATAAGGATTACGGGAAGTAATGATATGAAAGTAATGTGCAGGTATCCCATCAGTTCTTTTAAGTGTGGTCTACTCATACTGTTTATTCACTGGTATCTGGGTTCTGTTGATCTTTTGTATCTCATCTTGATACTCACTGCCTTACATACTCAGTACATATTTCCGTACTGACGTCCCTCACGGGGGACCCGTATTCATGCCTGCAGGAACAGGTACTTCAGGTCGTACACCTCCGCAGTAAGAGCCAAGACATTCTGTTGTTAGTGGTGAGCTCCAGTTGTTTCGGGGCATCCCAAGTCGTGTCTATATGTATTTTTGGTATTTGTATAAAAGTCTTTTGTGGGCGGGAGTTTGTCCCGACCCTAACTCAGTTGTGTATCTATGTAGAGGCTTTTGTAGACATATTGTACAACCATAGGAGTGTTTGGTTGATAGACGTGATGGCTCTGACGGCCAATTACTGTTTATGTATATATATATATATATGCGTGTCTGCTGGGCTGATACAGGTACTGTTTTCTTCTATTTACAGCGAAGTGGTGCCCAAATTTCTAATTTTCATAAGTAATGTAAATGTGAAAGTATAGGTTATGAATGGGTTCTCCCGGGCCTCCTCGGCTATGGGTGCCAGTCCGCTCCAATGGGATTTGGGGTATGACATGAATTCTGAGCTTACTGCTTTCAACTGACAGAGTTGGAGATCAACTTTTCTAACAGATGACTTCAGAAGCTTTATCAATGATAAGAAATATGATTATATCTGAATCTGACATCAAGAATACTCAATAGAAATCTGATACTGTAATCAAGCCTATCTGGCGGCATATCTCTGAATATGATATCAAACAACTGTAAATGAGAACAAACCTATATGACGGGATGGTCCATGAATCAATGGAATTATCTGAGTTCCTCATAGAGATAGATGATTGTATCTGACAGTCCTGATTTCTGAAGATTGATTCTGAAACTGAGACTGAATTTGAAACTGAAATTGTGGGAAGTAGTTACTTAACCGACATGCCCCGACCTACCACAGGTGGGGTCCAACCTGTAACCCCAACTGGAAGGGTGTCAATACCGTGCCACGGGTAAAGACCTCTATGGTCAAGCCTCTCTAACGGGATGACCCTCACAGAAAGTCGACCTAAGGCAATATAATAGTCAAATACTCTCTCTCTGGAGGTGACAGCCTTTACTGATGGTGACTTTTGTATCCTACGCTGGCTACACAGTTCTGGCCTCTCTCGCTGACGGGAGGAATCTCCACCCCTTCCCTCGCTCGGTGCTAGTTTCTAATCCCAATTGAAAGACTCTGAACTGAACACAAACTGAACCGAATCTGATAATGATCATATTTCTCAAAAGATCTGACTGAGTTACACTGAGATTACTTAGTTTCGTATCTGACGAAAAAGGTATCGAATCATAGTATCTGACTGACGATACAGAGCTTGAATAGACTACTCGAATCGCTTCTGTGATTAGAATTGAATCACTTAAATACTATTAGATCTGAGCTGATTACAGGACTGTGGCTAGATTGCTAGCGATACGGAGATTGTAGAGATAACTGAGATTACTGAGCTTTCTTATGTTCTGCACTTGTCTGAGGATACAGAGTTCTATAGTTCACTGAGTTCTGAGAATCATGGCGCAATGGAAATTATCGAGAAACCGACACAGGCTCTAGACAACAGCTCTATTGTCGGGTATAAATACCCTCAGGACTCGATAACATAAAAGTAAAGCATAATCATTCTTGACTAGTCATCACCACAATCATTCACTCATCATCACAATCATTCGTTCATCATCACAATCATTAAAGCATCTAACAATCATTAAAGTATCACCTTAAGCATTTAAGGATCACAAATGTCTATTCATCATCACAATCGCCAAGGGGTCACTTTAAGAATTTTGAAATCATAATCATATAATAATGTAGGAAAAACATGCTACTAGATCATACTTCATTCAACGAGGTTTTACCTCAACTATTTCATACCTATGTCAGTCTTGACATGTGTTTGGATATCACATGGCTTGAGGAAACTTCATACTATCATGTCATAACTTACTTGCTAACCACTTGGCATGTATTAAAAGCTTAGTATATATCAAAGAGAACACAATTGGGGAGTTTACAACCATCACATCTCCACTTGTTCATTAAGGTCCTTCTACAAACACTAGACATGCACGGGTTCACACTTGGGGATTTCACACTATCATGGTACAATTCATTCATTAGGGCATTTCATGATACACATAGTTCTCAAAGTCTTATACATGGAGGGGAGTGTATATAACGACATGCCATCCGTCCATCCATCTAGTTTCACAATCACTGCATCAACAATCATAATGCATAACAATATCATAGATGTCTTCATTTTCATAAGGGTATAGCATGCATTTGTCATTTAGGTCACAATTTAACTACAATACTTGATTTCTAGTCTCTTAGACATTTTATCGAACCCCTCACATGACAACTTAGGCATGGGTGTAATCATCAACATACTCACCATGAACAACCAAATTTACATGTTTCCAACTCACATAATATCATAGATTCATACAAACCACATAAATATTCTATTTTGGAAATCATTCAATCAACAACAAGAACACAATCCATTTACCACATAAATACCACATACTAGGGCCAAGGCTTGAAAATCTTGTAGACAAACATGAATCACAGCTCAATCATAGCAAGAACATCAGTTTCAACCCACAAGAATCATTAAAATTCATAAACATAAAATCTTTAAGATTTAGAAAAGGGTACTTGAGCTTATTGGATGAAAGGGACCCAAGAATCAACATCTACATACCTTGGGGAAACTTTTTCCTTGAAATCCTTTGGAGAGATTTCTTGATTTCCCTTAATTTCTCTTGATTTTTTGCTTGAAGAAGAAAAGGGGGATTTGATTTTGTAAACCCTAGTTTTCTTGGTGGAAGGAGAGAAATGAGGCCCTAAGCCCTTTACCGGGTATTTATAAAGGTTGGGCGAAAAGGGAAAAGACCAAAAAGCCCTTGGAATTTAAGCTAAAAAATCTCAATTTTACATGCTGGCACGATGCGCCATAATCGCGTCAGCTCACTGGAAATTGGACAATTGGAAAATGGCATGACGGTGTGACATGGTGGCAATCATTTTGCCACCTTGGTGCGAATTGGAACTACATCGCGACGCGGAGGAATCGTTGAGGCTTGCTGGAAATTGACAATTGCCATTTTGGCTGCTCCGCAATGCGTCAGATGGCACACTATCTTACTAAAATGGCTCTAACTCTTCACCCAAGTGTCTGATTTGGGTGAATTTGGTATCGATGGAAAGCTTATTCAATGCTCTACATGAAAAAAAGTAGAAATTAGGGAAATTTCACACGATTCAAAGTATTTCATACTTGGGAAGATATTTCTAAAACTTTTAGACTCGAATTTCCGCTTTACTGAATAAGCTCTAAGGCTCAGAGTGAAAAAGAACTTTGCGGGGTATTACAAAGACACATGCAACTATATCAACTAAAAATAATATAATAAGATAAGAAATAACGCAATAAACCACCTGAAAATTCTCGAATCCAAAAGAATTGATGAGAGCAACTTTTTTGTTTTCCATGTTACGCCATTGAAAAATAAAAAAAAGTGGTCTTTAGAAAATTTATCAGAGATCAACTAAAAATCCACTTTGCCAAATAAAATATGAACAAAAAATGGTGTTTTACTAAGTTACCTCATTTGAATCTCAAGGGAAATTATGTTGATTCCGTTGAATGATTTTTATAGTCAGTAGAAAGTTATAAGACTTACAAAAAGGAAAATGGACAAAGGAAAAAGTTACGAGACGTGTCTATATAATATAGCAAGAATATAACATGGTTTACTATTAGCCGTAAAATAATATTTACTTACGAATATAGCCTTTGTCGTACTGAGAGGTTCAAGCAAAGGTATAATATATATTCAAAATAGAAAAACTTATACAATTTCTTTATCCACTTGCACAATATCACAACTTGATGAGTAGCTAAGAATTATTTGTTTTCATTTGGGTGTCTTATTAAACTTTTTTCATGGATACAATGTATAGCAAAATCATTATACAAATCGCATCTCAATAGAGGAAATAGAGAAGTTAATAGATAATAGTTGCTCATTTATCAAAATTAGCAGTGTTGTTAACCCTCTTATGAGCTTCTAATTTCCAACTTACTCACTATAGTCATAAATTGTCTCTCTCGATGGTTGATTCAAGATGGTTGTTGAACGATTTCCTCTCAGCGAAACATGTATCCTTAGTGCGATAAACACATATCAAATACAAATCCAACTGCGAATGCATGTATCCGACGCATTACATTAGTAGTAGAAGCTAATGTACCTGTTATTGGCTATACAATATGAACAAAAATATTGTTAAGTTTTTACCTTTTCTAGTACGTGTTGCACTATTTTGAGCGGTGTATGAGAAATCTAACAATATTTGCAGAACATGATAGATTAACGTAATCCCAATGCAATTGATAAAACTCCAGGTTTAGCTTAGGCATAATACATAACCACATCCTCTTACTTTGCCTCAACTTTATACAAGTAGACACTCAAACTTGCATAAAGTTGAACAAGTATGCACACATATCCTTCATGACATTTATGTGATGACTACATGACGATCTCACACAATTGCCATATTCAATGAAATTACTTGACAAAAACAAACAACACCAAACTAACCATCAAAACTTACTAAATTCCATTAATACATTTATTTATTTATTTATTTATTTATACCATACAAACGCCGTTCAAACACAAAGAAATCATTAGCAAGCTCTCAAGCAAATAAAATAACCAAAGTATATATTAACAGACAAATTTATATATATAATAAAACTCGCCAAAATAAACATAAATTAAAAGACAATGCATGCAACATAATTAAAAATCCAAATACCAATCAAATAGCAAAAAATGAAAGGCAAAAAATAGGTAATAAAATGGTCGTCCAGCTGTATCCCACAAATACGAGTACTCCCGTTCCTTTTTTTTTTTTTGAATCACCGAAAAATCTGTCGTCGCTACGATCTCTACCATAGCCTCTGTCTTTCGGGTGAGCACTCTGTGGTGAGCATTGGATAAACCCCGCACTGTCCAATCGAGATAGATTGAGAAGGCATTAGGGGGTTCGAAACCGCGACCTCCTTTCTGAAAGTCTCCCCTCGATCAAACCAAATCAACTACACCCGCAGGTGCTTTTTTAATTTTTTTTATTTTTAATGAAGAGAAAATCACTGTAAATCATCTATGTTTACATATGCAAAACATGATTGAGGATACTGATATAAACATAAGTCTTGGCAGATTATATTGAATCGACGCAAAGAGAAGAATATAATAAAACTTTGGTATTAAATAAGCAATATGTTTCTCATGACTACTTATCAAAAAGTAAGACAAAATGTGATTTTCACTGAGAACATAAATTATTGTATACTACACTAACACTACTATGAAACTTCTTGAGAAGAGATTTCTCACTCTGATGCGTTAAGTAACACAAGTCTTTACGATATTTGTGAGAACTTGGCATTTAGGTCTGGACCTTGGACCGCCCCAAATTTTATTGATTGGACCTTGAAAAATTCGTGGTGCGACCCATGTTTGTGATTTTTCATGGGGTTTGTGGTGGTAGCATAGCCCCCCACAGTATGGACCTGTATGTTTTTGACCTATGACTTATTTGTAGACACGTATTATATAAATGTATTTAGTGAACTGTTTCGGGTTGATAGATATACGTCATTAAGACAAATCGTTTTCTTATGTACTTCTCTCCATTATAGCGAATTCCTCTGCTTATGCTCGTGTTTTTTTTCACAAGAATTTTCAGATAAATATGTGTGTTCTTATTTTTCTTTTTCTTATGATTTGTTTAATACTGTTTGATTCACAGATACCTCCCAAAGAATGAAGCAAGTGAAAATCAACCTTTTGAGGTGCACGCAGGCTAATCAAGCATAATCGGGCATCACTTTTTTAAGGAATGTGATTGGCAAGGCTTCATCGGGAACAACTTCATCAAAGGGAACATAATTCCGCTCCTTATCATAGACATGACATATTGTTAGTATTGTCTTCATTAGACGCCAGTTCCGTATGAAGCCTCGTTCAGGTACTTTCCCCAATTCTGTTGGAGAGACTGATGAGCCGCCCGTACATTATGACTTTTACTTCTCATAAAAAGGTCAACTTTTATTAAGGAAAAATGGTCTAAAATATACTCAAATTTTGATGAAATTTATTGTAACATGCATGAATTTTAGCCTATTTTATTCACATTTATTTGTACTAAATTCTTTTACTTATTTATATATTAATGAATTTTATCTATTTGTTAGTTAATAAACAGAGAAGAATCTAGAATTTTAAACTAGTAGATTCCCGATTAAATAAGATACTATGCAATTCAAGGGCTCCTTCTATGCCATCAAACCAGACTTTAGTTTGTATATGAGTTCCCACTGATAAAATTTTATTGACTTCTTCTATTTTTTAATATATTTACGGGTAGATCCGTCCCTTCTTATAAATGTCACTAAAATACACTAATGAATAGCTCGGGGAGTCATAGGACCCCTACAAATTTCAGGCGTGTGTCACGCCCCAAAATCTCATCGGGCCGGACTGGCACCCGAAGTCGGGAAGGCCCGGGAGAACCCGTTCAAATACCTGTACTTTCCCTTACATGTCACAAAAAATTTGGACAGCACTTCGTTGCATATAGAAGGATCTAATTATCTGTATCAGCACAACACACACAAATATATATATATATATATATATATATATATATATATATATAATACTTGGTCGTCGGGGCCACCACTTATACAGATATAACATCACTATATAAACTTCCATGACTTTACCCTTCCTTATGTCTACAAAGCCTCTAGGATATACATGACATAACTAGGGTCGGGACAAACCCCCACCCACACATGACTCCTGTACAATAACAAAACATAAGCAACCGACTCGGAAAGCTCCGAAGCAAACTGGAGCTCACCAACAATAGCTGTATGACCTGGCTCCTATCTATGCTGTGAATGAGCTGAGGTATCTGTGCCTCTAGCATGAAATGCAGGTCCCCGTGGGGACGTCAGTACGAAATATGTACTGAGTGTGTAAAGCTGTAGATAATCACATATGATATAGGAGCTCAATAGAAATCCGAAACAACTGAATAAATCGTAATAGGAGTGGACCACACTTACTAGAACTTGTGACAACCTGTACATTGAATTTATTCAATCACTTTACCTTCGTTCTTAACATCTTTGTAATCATTACTGTACTGTACTGTGACCATTAGGCTGCCTCCAGTACATATCAACTGGGATCGACCCATGCTAGACTTATGCCCCTGGGATACCACCCATAAACACATAAATAGGGATCGACCCATGCTAAGCTTATGCCCCTGGGATACCACCCGATAAGAGAGAACTTCCATCACTTAGTTCAATTAATCTTTGAGATTGTTATTTCAGTCGCCACCACATTTTTGATACTTTGAAACAACGATACATCAATAAGAACCAAGTAATAGACCTTCTATACAATAACGACGTAATAAAGACTCATTGGTACATCAACAATGTGTTTCAGTATCATCAATATCACAACAACGAAATAGGAGCCTTTTGGTATATCAATGAAACATTTTGACACTTTATAGAATGGAAACAACTTTGTTGGTAATGTAGAACAATACATGTTTTTGGACAACCTCGGAATCTTACTTGATGGAACATTGGTGTTTTCATGCCAAAGAACATCGTTAGAGTATGCTTTACATACCTCGTTGCAGATTCGGATACCAATTCAACACAACTTTCCGCCTTTACAAATCACTTATCTACAATGAAATGTTTGGCATCTAGTATTAGCAACCCAACACCACAATTCTCTTCCATAATTCCATACAACCAATATTTGCAAAACATTCCAAAAACCAACTTGAACAATAGGTTTATGTGTATATATATATATATAATCATCATTTCAATACCACATCATCACACCAAATCCCTTCACAATTCAACATAATCCAACATCATTTCCCAATCATCTTTCAACAACAATCAAATAACATACTTCTTATGCTCACATGCATGCATATATATATATATATATATACATATCCATATAAATAATACCAACGTAATTTACATCCTTACCATAAAATGACCCTTTTGATTTCGAATTCCTGTTGGCACAAATAAGGGGTGCTTCTCGAAGCCCTCGAGACGGTGAACACAACTACGGAATCAATTTGGACTTTCTACGGTTGAATCACAAGATAATTGGAGTTGAACTTAGACTAGATAACATGATGGATATGAGGCTAAGTATATGTATATAATGACCAATTTTCGTCCATGAGGTGATGGAAAATGACCATATTGCCCTTAAAAATTTAAGTAAATCCGAATCTGTCCATGGTGGACTGTTTTGCTAGGCTAAAGTAAATCGACCATAACTCCTTGCTCCGATATCGGATTTGGGTGAAATTGGTATCGTTGGATAGATAATTCAAAGGGCTTTCATTTCATATAAAGTAGGCCACCAGTTCGTCCTGTACAACGAATTATGATCGTTTAAAGTTGACCCTAAAAATCTGTTTTGAGAGGTTGAAGTAAAACGAGTATAACTCCTTACTCAGACGTTGGATTTGGATGAAACTAATTGCATTAGAAAGAAGACTCTCGGGGCTTCTCATCGATATATAGCAGATCATAAAGTTCATTTTGTACAAGGAGTTATGATCGTTTAAAGTCGACCCAAAAATCTGTTTGGCTGCAGTATTTTTGTGTGCAGAAAATTTCTGCACATTTACTGTTCATTGCGTCCACCGTTTTCAAGTTTCGAACATGCTCGCTTATATCCGATACTCATCTGTTTTCAGAAATCTTTATATCGTTGGAAAGCTAACTCGATAAAATTCGCATAGAATCTTCGACGAGCAAATTCCGGTATAAATAAAATCGATTCTCATACACATATAATCAAACTATACACTTGAAACCATCTCAAAATAATCAATACTCATACTTAAAATCATATATACCTAACTTATGATCAATACATATACTCCAACACATATAACCATGGCTAATGCATGTAATTAAATACGGGGTGTTACAGCGTGTTACAACAAATTTTATCAAAATTTAGAAATATTTTGGACCCTTTTCCCTTATATTAACGTTGACCAATATTTTAAGATGAATAATTTACTATTTTAAATTCAAATTTAGATGATCGAAAACTATACAAAAAAATGTTATAAATGGCAATCCATCTCATATTAATATGATGAAAAAAATACATCTTAAATTTTTGGTAAAACTTAGAGTGTGTTTGGTACAAAGGAAAACATTTTCATGTTTTTCAATTTTCTCATGTTTGGTTGACTTAAATATTTCGGAAAATATTTTCAAAATCAACTTATTTTCCTTAAATTTAAGAAAAATGACTTTCGTTCAAAAAGTATGGAAAACATTTTCTAAAAATCTCTTTCAACCTCATGCATCAACTTACCACACTAACCCAAGTTTAAGCTATTGATACTAACTCGGGATCTAGCTCTCGATTCTCGACTCGGGCGACGGGGTTGTATCTTGAAATAACAATCCTCGTCGGGATGTGGTTTGGGTGTTGTGTCGGGTGTCGATTGGGAGTCGGAATCGGGTCTTGGTTCGGGTGCGGTGTTCGATCCTCAGTCGAGATTTTGGATCGGATACCGAGTCAGGAATCGAGGTTGGATCCCGGGTCGAAAATCGAGGTCGGATCCTGAGTTGGGAGTTGAGGGTTGATTCTCGAGGTCAGGTCTCGGGTTGAGAGTCGAGGTCGATTCTTGGGTCAATTATCGGGTTCGAGTTTCTCGTGTCTCGTGTCTCGTGTCTTGGGTCAGAAGTCGGGGTTGGGTCTCAAGTTGAGTTAAGGTCAGGCATCGATTCATGTGTCGGGTTTGGGTGATGAGGCTAGGAGACAAGTCTCAATTGTAAGTTGGGGTCGAGTCCCGATTCGGGTGTTAGGATTGAGAATCAAGGTTAGGTTTCAGGTTGGTTGTCAAGATTGGGAAACAAGGTCGGGTGTTGTGGTCGGGTTCTGGGATCGAATCTCGGGTTAGGATTTGGGTCGGGAGTCGGGGTCGGGTCTTGTGATCAAGTCTCATGTCTAGAGTCGAGGTCGGTTTTTGGGTTAGGTGTAAGGGTCGGGTCTCGAGGTCGGATCTCGTGTTGGGAGTCAAGGTTGGGTATCGGGTCGTTTTCCTATTTTGAGTTTTGGGTCCAGAAGACAGGCTTCAATTTTGAGTCAGGGTCGGTTCTCGATTCGGGTGTCGGGGTCAAATTTCGAATTAAGTCCCGGGTTGGATACTAGAATTGGGTTTTGGGTCGGGTTTTGATTTGGCTATCGGGGTGGGTTACCAGCTCTAGAGTCAGGGTGGAGTCTTGGGTTAGGTGTCAGAATCATGTCCCAATTAAGTGTCGGGGTTGAGTTTAGGGTTAGGTTTCGGGGTCAATATCGCTCCGACTATTGAGTTCGATTACCTGCTCTGAAGTTTGGGTCAGGTCTCGGGTTAGGTGCCAAAATTGGGTCTCGATCCTTGTGGTAGCGCCGGGTCCTGGATTGGTCGTCGGGGTTGATTCCCTATCAGAAATTATTTCCCGAAAAGATATTTTTTACTCTCTAGCGAAACATTAAAAGATATTATCTGAAAAATACTTTTCATTTACCAATCAAATACTAGAAAATATTTTTCCACTCACCAATCAAACTTAAGAAAATAAGTGAGAAATCAACTTGTTTTTATGAAAATATTTTCTAAAAATGTATTTTCGTTCGTAGCAAACACAATCTTAGTGTAAATTGACCTAAAAAAGTACTAGTAAAAGTGAACCGAGGAGTAATATATTATAACACTATCATCAAGAGGTAATAAAATGGCCGAATGAAAATACCAAAAAAGCCCTACAAAATAATTTTTATTTCGAAAATACCCTTTCATTCACTTATTAAAAGCAAGGTAAAAAATACGGCAGTAAACATTATTGTTTTCGCCATTGTGAATTGGGGAATTAGGGTTTGCGATTGAAATTTGAAATGGCTACGGCGTCGTCTTCAAGTTCCGCAGAAGAACAACTCCTTCCATGGAAGAGAGAGCTTCCGGTCAAGTTTATGTCTAATCCTGATATCTGGAACGACGATGATTTTCTTCCTAAAGGCGCTTCACCTCAGCATCGCGATGCTTTTATCCAAATTTATCAGCGATACTTCCGTCAGCTTGCCAATTCCGATGTACGCTTATCTGAATTTTTTGCTGTTACGCATTCATAATTTGCTGTTTAATTTTTGGAAATTCGAGGTTACGTTTAGCTAAATTTTAATTAATTGAGTAATATTAACCAGTGTAATTAGTTTCTGTAATTGCTAAATTAATAGGAAATATGTTTTGCTAGTTTTGTTAAGAATTTATGTTGGAGTGTGAATATTTTAGATGATGAATTCATTCATATTTGTTGTTTGTCAATTCCGATGTACGCTTATCTGAATTTTTTGCTTTTACGGATTCATAATTTTCTGTTTAATTTGTGGAAATTCGAGGTTATGTTTAGCTAAATTTTAATTAATTGAGTAGTATTAACCAGTGTAATTAGTTTCTGTAATTGCTAAATTAATTGAAAATATGTTTTGCTAGTTTTGTTAAGAATTTATGTTGGAGTGTGAATATTTTAGATGATGAATTCATTCATATTTGTTGTTTGTCAATTCCGATGTACGCTTATCTCAATTTTGCTCTTACGGATTCATAATTTGTGGAAATTTGAGGTTAACTTTCAAGCGTTTTGAGTTGCATAAATTTAAAAAGTGTTGTTTTGATTTGTTTTGTTACACTTTTGATTAATGACTTGTTTTTATGAAGTTTTTGTGGAAATTTGAGGTTAACTTGCAAGCTTTTTGAGTTGCATAAATAAAAAAAGTGTTCTTTTGATTTGTTTTGTTACACTTTTGAGTAATGACTTGTTTTTTTAAAGTTAATGTTAGATGAAGAAGTTAGTCAAACTACTGATTTGTTAAGTAATGTGTTATTCATGTCAACAATATCTAAAATTATGGGAGATATGTTTTGCTAGTTTCGTCAAGAGCTAAAGTTGGAGTGTGTATTTTTAGATGATGAATTCATTCATATTAGTTGTCTGTACTTGACTCTTAGGAGAGGAGATATAAGTGATTAGGGGTAAGCTTAGTTTCCCTTTTGCCTCGATAATTGAGTAAAGTTAGCAATTGTAATCCGTTTCAACATTTCCAAAATCTATGGGTGATATGTTTTGCTAGTTTTGGTAAGAATTAACGTTGTAATGTGTATATTTTAGACCTGAATCATTCATATTTAGTTGTTTCTCCACTTGACTCTGAGTACAGGCTCTCAATATGAGGACAGATGGGTATAGGCCATTAGTAATACACTATAGTTTCCCTTTTGCCTTGAATGACTACTCTGTAATGGAGCAAAATTAGCAATTGTGATCCGTTTTAACAATTCCAAAATAAATGGGAGAGAATTTTCTAATATTGGAGTAAGTGTTGTCAAAGGCACATTTAACCCCTAAAGTGAGGCTCAAAATGTGTTGAGCACTTTGTATGGCTTAAATGTGTGCTTTAGTGTCGTCATTAAGCGTTAAGGCATAATTTTCTTTACCAATGAGCCTCTTTTGAATAGGCGACACTAAACAATTTCACTTTATTGTAAAAAAAATTCCAATTTCCTTTTTCATATGTTTGTCATTTATGCTTATAATTGTCGATCTTGGATAAAACATATATATTTGTATATTTCCTTTCCTTAGACCTTTATTCGTTAAAGCACACACTTTATTTGCACGTTATGCTGAAAGCCCTAACGGACCTTAGAGGTTTTTTGCGCCTTTTACTTTTGATAACACTGATTGGAGTGTATATTTTTAGATGTTGAATTTCATGTTTAGCCATTTGTTTACCCTGTTTATGTAGATAATGTATCAATAATGTCAAAAGGTATTTCCTTAGATATATTAGATTAAGTTTGGGACTAATATGTTGATAATAGGGCGTCGAATCCCTAAATACTTCGATTTCTTATATTCCGATGGTCAAGACAGTCTTTAATCCATGGATACGTGCTTCACCTTTTATGGTGTTCTTAGTTCTTTTAAAGTTCTGCTTAATGGCAATGGGTGTGCGAATCGTAGAATTTTATTGAGGAAAATAAAAAAAGAATGCCATGAGTGAGTGATTAGACTTATGCTTCAATTCTTCATAATCTAATTTTGGTTTGTATATCTTTTCTTCTTCTTACTCTTTTTGTTTTTTCATAATCTAATTTGTGTAGCTTCTGTGATTTGCTTGCCTTTAATAAAGACATTTTGATATCCTGAAAATAGCTTTACAATGACCTTTTTGAGTCTTTCAGTCATCACCTTAGCTGTGATTTTAAAGAAGCTACTAATAAGACTAATGGGTCTATAGTCCGTCAGTGCCACCATTCTTTGGCATTCTCCGTGAAATCATTATGTTGCAACCACATATTCTCAAACTTGAAATATGACGGATTAGCAGATCAGTCACCACTCTCCAATACTAGGGTCTATAATCACAAGTGAGTTTTAGGAGGGAAAGCTGTTTGACATCTCAAAAGTCGTCACTTCATTTGGTAGAAATCAGGAATCTATATATTCTGTCGACTTGAGTTGAGCCCTCACCCCTTAACCAAGTATAATGAGCACCTTGAAGAGGTAAGTCGATAAACTCCAAGTCCTGAATGAGATCTGAAAAGCTTCTCATTGCTCTTTATCTTCTAATGCAGTTGAAACTTTCATGTTCGAATCTGCAGACGTTAAAGTCTCCTCCAACTGCCAATGATCAGTCCCTAACCCTCTAATATCAGCTAATTCATCCAAAAATCAGTTCTTTCCCAATTTGAATGTGGCCCATATACACCATTAAAGCACCATTTGAGATCTCCCTGTACCTCTTCGAACATTGCAGTGATGGAGTATGTACCTTGCAGAAAATCTATGCAATCCCATTGCCTCATATGTGTTTCCATAACAGTAGGCCATTCTTCAATTTTTTTGTTTCTTGTAGACATAAAACAGCTGGCTTCCACTTCTTCACCTACGATTTAATGGTGTCTCTTTTTTCACTGTCGTTAAGCCCCCGCACATTCCAACTTATGATTTTCACTTTCATTCGGACAGTGCTTTGAGTTTCCTACCCTTCATGATTCTCTTTCCCTCATTGTGGACCCCTTTGTCATAGTTGACTGAGCATATCAAATTTTTCACCTCGCCACCCCCCTTTTTCTTGGACTTTTTTGTGCGTTTCAGTTTCTCCCTTTGCAGCTGAAGCTGTAGTTTCCTCTTCTGCTCCATACGTAAGATCATCTCCAGGATCTCGTGCTCAAATCCATTTCTTGGTTATTGTTATTTGTAACGCTTGAAACTCTCACGAGCACCACAAGTCCTGCAAAAAATTCTAATGGCAAGTCATGGCTTCTTTTGGTGCTTTTAGTTGTAGTGTTAAGAGTTCTTCCCTGCTTCTCTTTGAGCTAATAGACCAAACATGTAATTGCATTTCATTATCAGCTTCTTTGGCTTTCTCTTACGTTAACTTATCTCTCTCTATATCTAATGATATAATCGGGACAGATCTATCCCATCTATTAGCTATTCTGATATGAACTCCTATCGACTTATTGTCGGCTTATTTGACAGGGTTTTGACATTGACAAATATCCGGGTGATGCTAAGGCAGCAGCATGTATACCATATTTGGATTTTGAGAAAGAAGTTGACATGCTGATGGAGCTGGCTAACCATGCCATTGAGCAGGATTACAACAACAGGGAAACCAGTGTATGTGTCTATGCTCTCTATTCTTTTCATCTTTGACATAGACCCCTGGGTTGACGATTTTCTATCTTTATGCTTTGCTGCAGGTTTACAAGTACGAAGTTTTGTACATTGAAAAAGTTAACTTCTTTTTGTCCGAGTATCGTGAGTTTTTTATGACGGTCAAAGTTAGCAATGAGACTCTGGAGGGAGCCGTTGAAACTTTTCAAATCCATGCATATAAAGGACCACATGGAGAGAATATTGTCCGGCTTTGCAGGAAAAGAATGGTGATATGAGGTAAGTAATTTGCTCGATTTTTATTTTAATCAATCTGTATTATGAGTTGTTTTATATATAGATGATGGATTTTACCAATTGGCTAATTTACTTTGGTTCTGGAGTATTTCGCAGTTGGTTTATTTGCTAAGCTCGTGCCTGCTGGACTTGGCGTTCTTACTCTTGAACTAGAACTGTTTATATTGACTGACCTCTATATTAGTGGTACAAGTATTTGGTAGATTTCAGTTGCCTAAATTATGTACTTATTACGTATTACTCTTTAGTTGTTTGGGCTGTTAAAAGTACAATTTTCACTTAAATGTGGAACGTTTTAATCAAGAATTACTTAGTGTCATATGAAGTTTAATTATTTGATGTGCAACTCTCCCCTCCATCAGTTGATCACGCAAGTACGCATCCAGTCACGCGCACAAAGAATGAAAAAAATGTTCATTCTGGATTCTCTTCCGTAAGAAAAATGTATCAGTTGATCCCTACGATCAATGTCTTCACTTTTCACGCTCCTCTGTTAAGAGATGCACCATGTTAACAGGTAATCATCACAAATTTCTCTCGAGGGGCACCAAAACCTCGACAAGGCACCACGTGTTATATAAGTTATGAGCCTGGCAACTAATTTAAAGACTCGTTTTTAGGCAAACTATAATTAATTCTTTTTTGAAAACACTTGACATATTAATTTACATATGGACGTGTTAAAAGAATGGACAATTCACAAGCACAATCAAAACTTTTTTTGATATGTAAATTATACCCGCAACCCTTTTTGATATGTAAAAGGAGATTGACTGACATAAATACAAAGAAAAAAAAATGTATATTAAACGATTTAATTTAAACTTTAACTACAAATAATAATTATTTTAAATATTAGCTACACTTAAATATTTATGACTCGTACTCCACATTATTTTTTCTAAAATAAAACGGTTCTAGTAAAAATCCCCAAAAGAGGCAAGAAAGGCACAAATATATTTGGTTTAGGAAAGGTCACAACGAAAAATATTGCACGTAAACATATTGAGTTTAGGAAAAGAAACAAAGAAAAATATTATAAGTAGGAGTAAAATAAAGGCATTACTCGTACATGCACTTATTCTCTTTTCTTTTCCTTTCCATAAACACACATTGTTGTTGTTGTTCTTCTTGTGCATGAATCATGATAATGAAGGCTCCTTTGTTTGTTGATATGGCTGATAATGATACAGAATCAAATTCAAGTTCTGCAGAAGAATGTATTGCATGGAAGAGGGAACTTCCTGCCAAGTTTTTGTCTAATGATGTTGTTTGGAATGACGATGATTTTCTCCCTAAAGGCGCTTCACCTCAGCATAGCGATGCATTTATTCAAATTTATCAGCGATACTTCCGCCAGATTGTCAATTCTGATGTATGTATATCTAAATTTCTGTTGTTAATTCGCAAGTGTTTTGAGTTACAGAGTTTCTAGCCTAGTTAATTAAGTAATAATGTTAACAAGTGGAGTTAGTTTCAATGATTTCAAAAACATTGTGAGACATGTTTTGCTAGTTTAGTTAAAGAATTAAAATTGGAGTGTGTATGTTTAGATTAAATACGGTGGAAGGTTAGTAGGTACGAGTGTCTTATCTCGCTGTTTGTATTAGCAGTCGTAGTAGTACGCTTTTAGTTTTGTTTGCTCGTGGAGTTTTGGTGGTGCTTGCTGTTTTGGGTAGACCAATTATTGTAGTATTTTGTGGTAGTCTTGGTTGACGGATTCATAATTTGTGGAAATTCGAGGTTTAACTAAATTTTATTGCTAACTTACAAGCCTTTAGGTTACTAATACGAATAACGAGACAATACACTCGTACTTACCAGCAAATATTTAGAGTAAAGCATCTAGTATCCGTGAACTATGACTGAATTTGTTATGACACACTCCAACTTTAAGGGGTCATATTACCTCCTGAACTAAATTTTAGCGTATTTCTGACAACCTTTTTAGCTGACATGACACCTTTGACGTGGACCCCATTTTTATGTAATAAAGGTGTCACGTCAGCACAAACGGGTGATAAAAATATGCTAAAACTGACTTCAGGATTAATAGGACCCCCGTAGAGTTGGAGTGTGTCGTAGCAACTTTGAGCATAATTTAAGGGTGTACTGGAGTCTGGAAGCTTATCTCAAATATTTACTATGGCTAACAATAGAATATGGACAGATCTATGTCATTCTACTTGGATATGAACTCCTTTCAACTTACTGACGTCTTATTTGACAGGGTTTTGACATTGACAAATATCCAGGTGATGCTAAAGCAGCAGTATATATACCATATTTGGATTTTGAGAATGAAGTTGACATGCTGATGGAGCTAGCTAACCATGCCATTGAGCAAGATTACAACAACAGGGAAACCAGTGTATGTGTCTATGCTCTCTATTCTTTACATCTTTGCGCGCGATAGACCCTAGTGGTGATGATTTTCTATTTTTATGCCTTGTTGCAGGTTTACGAGTACACGGTTTTATACATTGAAAAAGTTAACTTCTTTTTAGCCGAGTGTCGCGAGTTTTTTATGACGGTCAAAGTTAGAAATGAGACTCTGGAGGGAGCTGTTGAAACTTTTCAAATTCATGCATATAAAGGACTACATGGTGAGAATATTGTCCGTCTTTGCAGAAAAAGAATGGTGATATGAGGTAAGTAATTTGCTCGATCTTTTTATCGGATGTGTAGTATGGGATGCTTTAACATATAGATAACTGGTCACAGATTCAAGCCTTGAAAACAGCCTCTTGCAGAAATGCAAGGTTAGGCTGGGTACAATAGATTCTTGTGATCGAGCCCTTCCCCGTACACTTGACATAGCAGAAGTTTTAGTGCGCCGAGCTGCCCTTTGTTTTAACATATAGATGATGGATTTTGAATGATAGCTAGTTTACTTTGCATCTATAATTGTTGGCTAATTTACCTTGGTTTGTTTTCTTGTAGTTGATTTATTTGCTTAGCGGGATTGGAGGAAGCATCGAAGAGACTGTTGAACTATAGCCTTTCTAATTTTGAACTAAAGTAGTTTATATAGATTAACTTCTTTATTAGTTTTACAAGTAGTATTTGATAACATTTTTGTGGCGTAAATTATGTACTTATTATGCCCACTTTTAGTTATTTGGGTTGTTTTAAATGGAGTTTGTCGTGGTTAATGCAATTGAGTCGTATGGAAGAATCATGAGATTTTCAATTCAAATTTCAAATATTTCTATGCAAGAACTATAATGTTAGCCTTACAACTAAACATGAAGTTGCGATGGGAATCTAACGTCTTTGGTTTAAATTTCAATAGAGAAAAAAAAAAAAAAACTAGGTGATTCTTTTCATATGTTCTAACCTTGACGTAAAGATTACCGGTAGGAGTTTACATGGATTTGTTAGATTTAACTAAGATGCGTGAAAACTAATTTGGACACCATAATTATCAAAATAATTTTAAAAAAAAAACTTTTAGCGTCATAGAAGTGTTCCTTTTTACCAATTTGAGCAATTTCTACTTTGAAGAACCTATGAAATCAAAATTTTGCCAATTATATTCCCAACTGAATAAATCATAAATATCGATTAATGTTATATATTGTGAAGTTAACATCAGTTCAAATATGAACAGTGGAAACAAAAAGTAATTAAAAATAGGTTATAATCAAGATTTAAAATCTTAATGGACGATCATACTTAGTGTCGCCTCAAAAAGTGAAAGTACATAGGTTCATCCTATACGTAGAGTGTCTTCAATAGATTCACTACATACGGAGAAATAGTCCAAAGCAATCCAAAAAGAAGTAACGAAGCTAAAACAAGCAATAAATAATATAAAAAACAACTCATAGCATCAAAATAAAAACTCAAACAATAAGATAATTGGAGTACAAGAAACACCAGACACTACCAGAAATTGAAGGACAAAAATCACAAGAGCAATACTATGATTTAGTTTGACAGCGTACCTTGTCTAATTTATTCATAAATTATTTAATTTTAACTTTTCTATAAACATTTTTATAATTTCAAAAATATTCTGACATATTTAAAACTATATAACTTTGATAAATCTTAAATTGTACATCTTAATCAATTAACATGATAAATATGAGTATAATTTATTGTACTTTTTAAATATTTAAATTTTAGTTTAAAGTATTAAGTTGACGACTGAACTTTCAACTTAATTAGAAGAGCTTAGAGAGCTCTCTATCTTTTTCTAAATTTTGACTAATGCAATTATTTTTCTCGATCAATATTAAATTTTATTTAATTTTAAAAATTAATCCAATTGGCTTTCAAAAATTAGTTCAATTGAGTGTAATGAAAATTATATTAAAAAAAATCTAAACAATTTTAAAACTATTTTTAGCACCCGGAATTAGTAATAAAAGAGAGAAAAAAGAAAAGAAAGCTCAATAGTGTAAATATTTGAGACACTTCAGGATCTTGAAAATAAACAAACACAATTGAACAAAAAAAAAATGGATTCATGTTCATTAACATGTAAAATGTTAACAGTAATTGCAGTATTAGCAGTTTTAATCCAAATATTTGGCCTTGCACTTTTTGTTCTTGGTTTTTTCCCTGTTAAACCAGCACTCTCTGGATTCAGGTACTCAAAAAATCATTTTTTAATTTAATTTTTCAGTTTCATTTATTAAAAATCCAATCTTTTTTTTGTATCTTAGTATTTTAAAATCTTGGAATTTTTATTTGTATTATGGAGAATTGTATAATTAAGTTTTGGGATTTCTGTTATTTTGATTTGTTGTTTGTCATTCAATTTCTTGATTTCTGTTAATTTGGATTTTTTGTTTTGTTCAGTGGGGTTGAGAGTTTTTATCCACCTGGAGCAGATTCAGCTGAATTTCAGAATACTACCAATTTATCAGATAGTCAGCTCAAATATTTGTACCAGGTTGGTGTTTTTTTGGGGGGGGGGGTGAGGTGGTGGGTGGTGTTTTTTGGGCAAGAAGATCACATTTGTAGGGTAAAAATGGTGTCTTTTTTGGGGGGTGGGGGTGGGGGTGTTTTTTGGGCAGGAAGATCACATTTGTAGTATAAAAATGGTGTCTTTTTTTTTGGGGTGGGGGGTGGGGGGGGTTTGGGCAAGAAAATCACATTTGTAGTGTAAAAATGGTTTCTTTTTTTTTTTTGGTGTGTGTGGGTGTCTTTTTGGGCCAGAAGATCATATTTGTAGTGTAAAAATGGGGTCTTGTATATCATTGTGTATAATTATGAATACAGTTTGTCATGTTGCAGAATTTGTTAAGGTTCTTGAAAGTGTGCAACTTTTTGAGATTTTTAGAGGAATGCCATGCTTTTCCGGTGTGTGTGTGTGTGTGTTTTGGGGGGTGGGGTGGGGGGGAGTTGGGGGCTCTTCTTTTTGAGCTAAGAAGAACATATTTGTAATAAAAAGAATTTATTCACATTGTGTCAGCTTGGATATTGTGTTATCCCATTTATATGAAGTACTATATATAAGAGATATCATTGTGTATTACAATTAGCATGTTACAGAATTTGTTAAGGTTCTATAAAGTTTGAAACTTGTTGAGATTTTAATGGGAATGTATGTTCCAATGAATGTTGTGTTGTTTCTCCGACGTGTGTTTGGGGTTGGGGGGTTGTTCTTTTTCGGCTAAGAAGAACATATTTGTAGTAAAAAGAATTTTTTGATGTTGTGTCAGCTTAGATATTGTGTTAAAGTACTATATATAACTGATATCACTATGTATAATTATAAATACAGTTTGGCATGTTACAAAATATGTTAAGGTTCTTGAAAGTTTGGAACTTGTTGAGATTTTTATAGGAATATCTGTTCAGACAGGACGGCATGTCATGTTGTTTTTCCGCTGTACATTTAAGTGCCGTTTTTTGGTTGCTTTTGCAATGGATATGCTGAAGTGCTCTTTAATTTGGTAAAACTGCAGGAGTTGTCTTTGGTGCCTCCTTTATTTGATCGGTTGATACTTATGGTGAGTGGTTTAGTTATTTTAATCTTGCTTGAAAATGTTTTACTTGTGAATCTTTAGAGGCTACATCTGGATGGAAAGATGATTTCTTTTTTGCTGCTAAAATTTGTTTGTTTAGGTTGTTGATGGTCTTCCAGCCGAATTTGTGCTAGGGAAAGATGGAGAACCTCCTCTGAAGTCTTTCAAGGAAGCTATGCAATATACTCAATCCTTATTGAGTAACGGGAGGGCAATCGGGTATCATGCAAAAGCTGCACCTCCTACTGTCACAATGCCTCGGTTGAAGGTAACCGTATGAGTTTCTGACAAATGTGAAATGTCCTGTTTCAAGAAGTAGGTTTCTCAGTAGCCGTGTTCTTGCAGGCCATGGTTTCTGGTGCGGTTGGGGGATTTTTGGATGTTGCTTTCAATTTCAACACGCAAGCGCTGCTGGATGACAACATAATTGGTTAGTTGGAAAATCTTCTTTAAATTCTATATGATAAAGTAGAAAGTCCCTTTTAAGATATAGCTTGTCAATTGATTAAGTGGTTTCCAAATTAGATGCCTTATCATGACCAATGGTTTCTCTTCCTATCACAGTTCAATTCCTAAAAATTGGTTGGAAAATTGTGATGCATGGTGATGACACATGGCTTAAGTTGTTTCCTGGAATGTTTTCGAGGCATGACGGTGTTAGCAGTTTCTTTGTAAGTCTCTTTAATATCCGAAAGTTGAAGCATTCTTATTCAATAACTGTCTTGTCGCTCCTTCTTCTCTTGTTGCCGCGTAGCTATTTTTCCCATCTACTGGTGTAGCTATGTTTACGAACAGTTAGTTTAGTGGTCTTGATAATAAAAAATAGCCCTTAGTGTGAAAATTTCAGTTCGGGCCTAGCTCCTCTATCTTCAAAGCACTGTTTTCGGTAAAAGAAATTCACTTGCGCTACAAATTGTGCTTAAACAAATGTATGCTCCTATCTTTTTTTTTTTTCCCTTTTTAATGTAAAATTATGCTTCAATTTTTTGCAGATCATGAAGGCCATTTAACTGTACCTTTCCATTTATGTTTCATTGTCAAAATTTCATCTACTGCACTAATGTAGTAATCTTCATGTTCTCCATGCACATCAGAATTTAAACTAATGACGTAGAAGCGGAGATAGCCTATTAGCGGAAGAAGCTAAGCTTAGTCAAACTTTAGTCAAACTTTTGTGACCATTCTCTTTTATGTCTTAGGAAAATATGTTGGAACTAGAAAGGAGTGCAGTGAATGTGAGCCAGAAGATCTGAAGATAAAATTGGAAAAGAGATAGACAGATTCAGTTAGACCAGAGAAGAAGTGGAAGAAGACCAGTTTTTCCAAAAGAGGATCTTATAATTGTGGAGAAAGATGAGGTGAATGTGGGGGGAATATATCTCCGAGGTGGTACCTTACGGAAATAATACGTTTTGCTTCTCTTACTGTTTTATCCTTCGTTTGCCAAGCAAGAATCAATACTAATAAATGGACTTAGTTAGTTCAGTTTGGTTTTGGAAATAAGACAATATCTTGGGATGGGAGGGTGTTATCTACATATAGGTCTAAAGTTAGTCAGAATGCTGTTTGAGGTGTATCATTTAAATGCTCTGCCTGTACTTGGTGTTGAAACATTGAAATTTTTAGCTGCTTATGGAATCTATCCTGCAGGTCAAAGACACTGTCCAAGTAGATCAAAACGTATCTCGGCATTTGGTTGATGAACTTAGTCGCGCTGACTGGGATCTTCTGGTAATCTATCCGTCCCTTCTATTTTTCCCTTTATTTGTTAAGATATTTTCATAAGAACTAGTTGAAAAGTTTCATGTTTGGATATTTAAATATCAGGTTTTGGCCTGTGTAGCTCAATCCTGACTTTTGAGTGTTGCGTTGGTTGAATAGGAGGTCCTCAA
Source organism: Capsicum baccatum var. pendulum (assembly GCA_030864225.1). Classification (NCBI taxonomy): domain Eukaryota; kingdom Viridiplantae; phylum Streptophyta; class Magnoliopsida; order Solanales; family Solanaceae; genus Capsicum; species Capsicum baccatum. Next base: position 262,406,627 of record CM061561.1, on the reverse strand, counting down.
TTTTGGGGAATACAATGCTGCAAGGCTCCTAGGGTATTTTTAGTAGGAAGCCACTGAATATGGCATGTAATATGACTGCAGGCAGGAAAAACATTAGCATGTAAAATCAATTGAGAGAAAAGAAAGAGAACCGAAGTTGCTCAAAATGATAGAACTAAAGGAGCATGCCCAGTGGCAGCAACCAGACGAAGAGCAGCAACTGCTGGCTTTCTGTCTTACAATGTAGCAGTAATTAGTATACTTAATCCCAACTCAGCCTGAGAAATCATCATCATTGTAATTGTGTACTTTTGTCTAGGTTTTATCATCATCTCATCATTATTGATGTGTTTAATTCATCAAGGTTAATTTACTTTGACGTATGATGCAGAAATGCCTATCGATAGCAAATTAAGTTTTAGCTTATATGGGAAGTTGATTTAATGAACCGAGGTAATCTAAGTTTTGGTTAGCATTGGAAGGAAAAGATCCAGCTCTATTGCCGCAAGTAGAGGAAGAGTTTTTCTCTTCCCAACGGCTTTGCTTTTGATATAGAAAGTTAGATAGAAGTGAGTGAATGGAACACATTTTGTTGAGCTTGCTTCATTTTGTCAGTCTTAAAAGAGTTAAAGGTTTCGTGAAGTGGCAACTTTCTATGCACGCGAAGTGCTCTTCATTACATGTTTTGCTTTTGACTTAAGTGCTAAGGCCTTGCCACAGGTTTGCTGCAGTTTCTAAAACATTGTTTGTGCTTTGCTCGGTTTAGTGAGGACTTAGTTCTTTTGCCGGTACTGATAGTCACTATTTTTACCACTAATCAGATGCTGAAGTAAACAGTTTTCCATATTGAGTGTGTGTGTGTGTATATATATATATTGAGATGGTCTTCATATAAGATTGTTTCCAGAATCTGCTGCTTTGAGAGTGCAAATTTACAACCTGATTCCTTAGTCTTATTTTCTATGGTCATACGTGTATAGTCATCCTTCCATTGAACAGGTATATTGCATTCTAATTGGCAATTCTGTTAGCATGCCCTGTTGGTATTTCAAATCCCAACTAACACTAGTAAACTTATTGAATAACTTCATTATTTCCTAAATACGTGGAGATCATTATTGAACTAGCAGATACATCTAGATGTTCTAGTGTTAGATCTTTTATAATTAATTCTACAGACTGTCTATCTTGCATGTTGTGTTTGGGATTGTCGTTTCAAAATGGCTGCAAGTGGTCCCTCTCTCCGTCAAAACGTCTAAATTATTTTCCTTCTAAATATGGCTTACGCTTGGTCAGTTATATTCTAAACAGGGCATCTTGTGAGGTCCATGAACATGTTACTGATGGTCTGGTTCTTTCTGTGGAGTTACTGTTTTGTTTTCCACTACTTGATTTAACACGATCTTGCACTGTTTCAGATTCTTCATTATCTTGGCTTGGATCATGTTGGACATCTTGGTGGACGCAATAGGTGTTTCCATGTTACTTTGCATTGAGTTTTCGAATTAAAATAATGATAATATATTCATAACACTTACTTGGGGTGTTTATTACAGTATTCTGATGGCCCCCAAACTTGAAGAGATGGATGAAGTGATCAAGACGATCGATGTAAATTCTATACCTACCAATGATAATGATCAAGGACGGACACTCTTGGTTTGTGCTTCTATCTTTTCTCCAAGAGTTGTGTATCTTAGTCAATAAGCTAGTTTTCTTCTGTTAAATTTTTTAATTCCTTTTCTTTTTAAGTAGCAGATTCATATGTTTCTCAGCAGTTAATATATCTCTTTTCTGGTTATTTATTGTTCAGTGCCGCTCTCTCCAAAGTGGAGCCCATACTCATTGAGCTCATTCTTTAACATGATGCTTGCTCTTAACCATTGCCTAAGCGAGCGAAGCACCGAGCTTTAGGGTCTAACAATATTGACCTACTTCTTGATCAAATTTGAAGTATTATTTCTTAATTTATTTTTAACATATAATATGAGTGATATGACACATTACCTGATATTCCTATTGAATGGTGGAGCAAGTGTTTGTGGCATCATACTTCTCTAGTTTGTGAAGATATCATTTGATTACTCAACAAACATCATATTTCAATATTCCGACTGTAATAATCCCTTGCCTTGTTTATGGTGCACCCACTGCAGCTGGTAGTAAGTGACCATGGAATGACTGAAAATGGAAATCATGGAGGATCAACATTTGAGGAAACCGACTCTTTGGCACTTTTTATTGGCCCTGCAGATTTTGGAACAGGCACCCCTAATAAAGCCAACCAGGTATGTGACTATGCATTTTATTGTTGATTAACTTTTAATGGATTATTTCATTGGTGGAAATTGGATTCGTTATTTTCTTATCATGTGTGTGTATCAGCTCTCTGCAAGAAACAGTATTTGTGCTAAGCTATGTTGCTCGGACACTCCAAAAATGTAGCCGAACTGGTTTTTGATTCTCCAAAAATACACTACTTTTGGATGATCCAATACACACCAGTCGACATTTTTGAAGAGTTCGAGCAACATAGGTGCTAGGTGTTAAAGGTGCAGCAGTACCTCCATTCTGATTAGTGTGCTTTAAAAAGAAACAGCCAAATTGGCTGAAAGTCTCTACATATAGCTAGTGTTTCACCCATGTTCTGCATGGGAGTTAATACATAACCATGCAATATTGGCTTTTCAAAATAAAAATCGGAATAAAAGAGTTTCTAGAATAAGTTTGGTCTGAAGTTCTTTCGAAATAAAACTTGAAATATGAGTGTCACTAAAAGTAAGTTCATAACTAGTGGCTTTTTGCCATAGCCTTAATTGAATGTTGTAGGAGGTTTTTATTTTATTTTTAAAAAGTATCTTTCATAGTAGTTGCCACACTGATAAGATTGGTTCAATCATCAGCTTATTCATTTATTCATTAATTATTCATAAATCTGGTGTTTCAGGTAGACCTTGCTTCAACATTAGCTCTTCTTTTTGGTGTTCCGATACCAAAGAACAATGTTGGCATGTTGATGCCAGAAACTTTCAAATCATTCTCAGGTCTGATTTGGTAGCTTATGTTGTTAATTCTGAGCTATATAGAATGTTGATATTCTGGTGATAATTGTGAAGGACAATTGTCAGAATATGTATTACATAGTGATGTGACTATCTAAGTAGGAGACTGTTATCAAAAGCAAAAAGCACCAAATATTCTCTAAGGTCCCTTGGGCTTTAAGTGGAAAGCGCAAATAAAGCGTGGGCTTTAGTGAAAAAAGAAGCAAAGGAAGAAGAAGTACAAACATACATGTTTAGTCCAAGGCTAATAATTATAGGCATGAATGCCAAATGTATGAACCAAGATATTGAAAAAAATTATGATAAATTGAAATATCAATTGTTTAGCGTTGCCTCTTCAGAAGAGGCTCATTGGCTAGGGAAAGTATGTCTTAGACCTTGATGACGACACTGAACCACACATTAAGCAAGGCGAAGTGCTCAAAACGTTTTGTGCCTCGCTTCAGGGCCTAAGCGCGCCTTTGACGACATGGATAGGAGAATCTGTGGAGCCTGCGTCCACAAGTGAGACATGGGCTAGGAATTGAATTCTGTGTTTTTCTTCATCTTGTTTTTTCTGTGTATGAGAACGATAAATAAGAAAGTTTCTTGCACAGAGCACAGTTGTTCAAGTCACCTAGTCACCTGGAATTCATCCAATTACTAGTCAAGATTTCTGAAAGGTTTCCACTTTACTATATTGGTTCTATGCTTATTTAATATACTCCGGCTGCATTTTTCTTAGCTGTTGTTGATTGAGTTGTGATGTTGAGATGGCACAAATCTATAATGTTTAATCATGGGAGTTAAAAGGCAACTTAATCGAGTGTGATTGATAATGATGTAATTCAATTTCACATGGGTTGCTTCTCCTATGTTCTTCACAATTTTTGAAGGTTTTCAGAGAATTCCAGTTTATACATATGCCTTGTGGTTCCGGGAATTATCAATGGCTGTTATCTTGATTTTTGACTAGAAAAGGGAACTGAGGACTGCTCTATGCAGTTTCCCACGAAAAAAAAAACTCACTTTTAGAGTTTGCCATCCCTTTTATTTAACTCTGGAACTAGAATGGACAATTTTTGGGGTCTTAATTAAGTCTGAGATTGAGATTTGTCCTTGATGGCTCATGAGAGTGGCTGCCAGTTCATTTGGGAGTAAAGTTCTTCAGAGTAAAATGGGCTTCACCACGGAACAAACTGAAATATGCATTTCCAGTATTATGACGTCTAAATATTGAGGTTGTACTTGTCGTTGGAGCACCTTGTCTAGGATCAGGCAAATGGGAATGGTTGGAATTCTCACTAGTCTTGGAGCTCAAGTCTGACAAGTTAGAATTAGGCTCAAATGAATATCCTGATTCGGTTATGTTGTGACAGCGCGCTTTCTGTGAATTGGAATACATAACTCGCAGCATACAGAGTAATCTAGATATATTATTTTTGGTCCTGTCATTTTTTTGTGACCATCTTGTCAAATCATGTATTTAGTCTTTTTGAACTATATATGCCGTTATAAAGTTAGTCATGTTCCTCTTTCATTTCTTCAAGTATTTCAGTTGACCAACAACTCAGGTTATTGGAGTTGAATTCCTGGCAATTGCTTAGGCTACTTCAAGCGCAATTACCTAGTTTAGTATGTGAAAACTTCTTATGCGATAGCTTCTGGGATGATAAATCCGAAAGGACAAGAGGTTACAGTAGTCTGGAGGAGAACTTTTGTTGTTTGTTTATGAGGGCTGCAGAGCTTCACAGATCTTGGAAATCTAGGGAAGAGAAAAGGTGGTTGACGGTTTGTAATCACCAATTTGACAAATTTTTCCTCAGAACTTTTATTCGGAGAAATGCTAATTCTTGTGTTGCTTTCTCCTCATATTTTGTGTAGATCTGCTTGTGAGGACAATTGTCATAGCACTGTTGTGGCGTATCATGATTTCTTAAGAACTGCGAGTGAGTGGCTATCTCATAGAGCAACGGACGTGAGTAAATCTTATAAAAGTTTTCTTTTGCATTTCTAGAAAGTAATAGAGCAGAACGTCCCATGATTTTAAATTCTCCAATATTATTACCTTTTTGCAATATTTTAATAATTTTTATTCAACGTTTTTCAGAAACCTATTGGCCGACTTATATTTGGAGTAGCAGCTATGATCGTTTCATGTTTGATACTGCTGAGCCTTCTGTTTCTTCTAGGAAAGCAAGTTTTCTCTGAGCAGAATAAGCAGTTTTCAAGTGTCAATAATGACCTGAGCAGGTGGCATTTGGATGATATTTTTATTCTTGTGGTAATCGTTGTTGTCGTCATAAGCATGGGATCCAGTTCTCTGGTGGAGGAAGAGCAGTACATATGGCATTTCATGACATCCTCGCTTTATTTGCTATCTTTCCGAAAACTAATGCAGCATATTGTAACGAGGACAGAGAAAAATACAAGGGCTACTGTGGGTTCAAAGACGAATAGTTATATCCAGATTTGCTCAATTCTTGTGATTCTCATTTCTGGGAGAATTTTGAGAGGATGGCATCAAGGTGGTGTTAATTGGACTAATCTTCCCGACATTTCAAAATGGTTAGAGCAAATGGGAATCACTTACATAAAGTTGTTCCAGTTGGTTTCAGTGATCATCCTAATCAACATTAGCTTAGTTTCTCTTATGTGGTCCCGACGGTCAAAAAAGAATTTTATGACCGTGATTTCCTTGATGCACTTGTTCCCAGGGTGGTTGGTTTTACATTATATCACTAAATATCAAGATGTTGCGTTCAGTACAGGTAGTTATGATGCTACTTTAATGGCGCAAATAATTTATGCAGTTCTAGGTTTCTGTTCAACGGCTATTCTTGTTGCTGTGCCACGGTATATTCCTTTCCCAAATCGTACGCGTTCTGTGGATGATGTCCAAAGAAAGGCTTGGGGTTTATGTTTTAAGGATTCTGCATATGTGATTGGTTTGAGTTACGTATATTATTGGTCGCTTTTACAGCTATTGTTGCAGCAGCCCGTGAACTCAATGCCTGTACTATTTCTCTTCCTGCAAGTACTAGCTAGCGTTTGGTATTTTTCTGGTTCCAACCAGCATCTCAGGCAGTTTGCTGAGGTCAGTCGGATCTTTTAAGTATTCATCCAAGTTCTTTTGATTCCATGTTTCTTTTTTTAAAAATTTACCATGTCTATGTCTTTGAAATACACGAGCAAGTTGTAATGTCCTAGATGACCTAACTTGTTCTTAAAATAAGCATCTTCATTTGATGAAAATGACCATATGCCTAAAAGAAAAGAAAACAAAGCAACACTCAATATTACCAAATAAAATATTTCCCAAAAAGAAAAAAAAGGAGAGAAAAGAAGGCGGCAAATTTCATTTGATGAAAATGACCACGATGATGCTTGTAGTCTCCATACTACGAAATCAACTAATATCTTCATTCATCCTCAATTTGTTTTTTGAAATCCATGGTTTCCGGACCAGCTTTTGTGCACCTCGACTAAATCCACTAGATACCTGCCACCTCCCACGAGTCCACTAGGCTACACCCTTGGGTGCTCGTTCATTTTCGTTTTGTTTTTGTACTAATGCAGGAAAAATATCCTTTCCTCAGATGATGGTAACATCAACTCCATAGTTTCACAAGTCTTATTTTTCTCCTTTTCCCGTGTCAGGTAGCTGCACTTTATTATATGGGAATGGCAGGCCATTTTGGTCTCGGCAACACCAACACCCTAGCTACAATCGATGTTGCTGGGGCTTTTATTGTAAGTCTCTTGCACAAAAATCTCTAGTAGTGTGTTTCATGCTAAAGTTTCTGTATGCTTCATACTGGAAATATCCATATAGAATCTGATGTTCCCCGTTGATTTGATTGCCAGGGTGTCTTGGACCACTCAACTGTACTTTCTGGCATCTTAATGTTCATCATTACATATGCTTCACCAATGTTATACCTCCTTAGCATGGTGATGTACAATTCTGTGAAGGACACAAGTGGTTTCATAATTTCCCAGGACGGCAACATTGACTCGTTGCTCAAGAGGACACTTGGTTTTCCTTGTCTGGTTCCGTTGGGTTTGAATTCCATTCTTTTGGTAGCTTACACAATTGTGTTGCTGCTAATGAGAAATCATTTATTCGTTTGGAGCGTATTTTCTCCCAAGTAAGTGTCACCAAAAAGTTGAATCAGGATACATGTGTATATGTTTTGCTTTATTAAGAGTGTGTCATTCTTTGTTCAGGTTCTTATACGTTTGTGCTACAACCGTTTGTGTCTGCCTTGGTGTATCTATTGTGTCTGCGACTATGTTCTATATCTGTCTGGTCTTGGTATACCGACAGAAGTTGCAGAGTCATACAGACATAGTCAGCTAACCCGATCCAAGTATTTCTCCATCGCGAGGTATGCTAGTTGCTTTAGCCTTTAAGGTGATTTATACAGTGAGGAAGTTGTGGATCAGAATAAAGCATGCTACGCCAAAAGCTCGCTTTCACTGTAGTCTTCCACACTTCAAGCAAAACATTTTTGACAGTAAATGATTAATTTTTTCTGTTCAGCGGCCAAAATGGTTGACTGGGAAAAGCGAGAACATTGAGCTGTAGATTTTCGCTTGAATATAATGTATGTGGCAGTTTAAATCTGTCGAACATCCCTTCTAACTTCTAGAGGCTCTTGTAAAATGCTGTGTTCCTTTTGTTCTTTTGCCCTTCTATCTAGTTTGGCCTATAAACAGAACATTTTCCTTTCTTTTCTTAGAGAAACGAAGACTAGGACATTGCTAGAAGAATAGGTATATGTAGCCAGCAAAGGTGTTGCTTCAGAAGAGAAGCGATTGTTCAAAAAAGTGCACCTCTTTGAAACGATGCAACTCTTCATAAAGGTGTAACTTTTCGGAAAAATCACAATCATCCAAAAAGTGTATATATATGTATAACCATCAATTTATTGTTTCAGAAAAGTAACAATGATTCGGAAAGGTGCACCTCTTTGAAAAGATGCAACTCTTTGTAAAGATGCAATTCTTCAGAAAAGTTGCAATCTTTTGAAAAGGTCACAATAATCCAAAGTGAACAAGTACCTATTCAAATTTCATTATTTCTCTGTGTCTTTTTGGAAAAATACCTATTCATTCTCCATTCAAACCTCTTAAACACCCAACATTTCTATCTTGGATTGTCATGATTACAAAGCATTATTTAATTGGCCTATGAGGTATAGTTCAAATTGTTATGTCAACACGTTGAATAAACAGATCATTAGTTCAACTTCACTGTATCATGCATGTGGTTTCATTAGTTCAACTTCTGGTTCAAAAAGGCATACCTTTTCGAAAAGTTACAACTCTTCGTGAAGTTGCAATCCTTTGAGAAATGTAACTTTTTGAAAAAGTCATAATTTATCGGAAAGGTCATAACAATTCAAAGTGAACATATGTGCCTATTCAAATTACAACTTTTTTCTTGGTGTTTTTTCAAAAAAATATCTATCAATTTTTCATTCACACCTCTTAAAAACCTAACACATCTACTCCGTATCTTGGATTATCATAATTACAAGCCATTATTTAAATAGTCGATGAGATATAATTCAAATTGATAAATTAACACGTTGATAAAATAATCACTAGTTCAACTTCACCATATCGTGCATGCTATTGTTTCTTTGATTTTATGTGTGTAGTGGATGTTACTATATTTTTCAATATTTATGAGTCAATAATAGCATGTTATTCAATTGTCACCCATTGATTAAAAATACCTTTGTGTAATTCTACAAGTGAAGTATCGTGAAGATATAATATGCATAGATCTTATCCATACTTCATAGAGATAGAAAAACAATTTTCAATACATCCTTAGTTTAAATAAAGCCTACCAAATAATTTGCAAACCGAAATACAATATGAGAGCAATAACAACAACAAAACAATGTGAAATAACGAGTATTATACAACAAAATTTATAGCAGTCTAATCAAGAACCCAAAGTATGAAAAAAATGAGCATATTAAATACTTTCATTTATGAGTAATAACTCGTAAACTCATCAAAAAGAAAGTCTTAATAATAGAGCTATCGTAAAATAATTAGGACTTCAAGGAATACAATTACTAGAAATTACTACTAGTTTTAGAATCTAGCTGAACTAAAAATAATATTTTTCAAGTGATGATACTGACAACATAAAAAAAAATTCTTACACTATATATAGTGACTTTTAATTTGTAATAATAGGTAAATTATTATTTTTATGAGATTAAATATTGATGATATAAACACCTAATAAGTCTAAATATTATTACTAAGTCAATGCACCAAACTAAACTAAAGTGATTATTGGACTTGAATTAGTAAAAGAGTATATATCATAGCTCCACTTTTAACTTAATATCATGATGAAGATAAACTATTTTTGATTAATTATTGTTGAGATTTTGCAAAAAGATACAAGAGATAAATTGAGCGTATATCAAAAACAATCTATCTAATAGTGTATTTTGAAGAATCTGATACGAGCGCGACAATATTTTTAAAGAGTACGACCAACTTAGCTTTTTAACACTTTGGTGAGCTCTCATAGTTATTTACTTAAAATTAGCTGGATTTTACATTAATTATCTTAAACTAAATTTTGTAAAACATTTCCATTGCATTGGTACTTCAGTAATGTGTTTCATATACCATGTAATGTTTAAATGAATTATGTGAAACTTCCATATTTTTTATAGCAGAATTTAGCAAATAATGTTCTCTTCTTTATTATGCATCCTCTCCGTCTCAAAATAAGTGTCGCTATAAGAAAAAAGTTAATTTATCTTAAAATAAGCCTCGGTTTAGAAATTCATGACAAAAATAATACAATTATTTTGAACTGTACATTTATTTTGAAGAACTACTACTTCATAATAGTTTTAAATTTTCAAAAAACATCTTATCTTTAAGCATTATTTTCAAAATTTTTGAAATATTAATACTAAAATTAAGATCTTCAAGATACAACAGTTTTGCAAAATTTAATAAAATAAATATATAATTAATACTTTCTTAAAGAAATTACAAAATGCACACTGAACCAATACAAAAGAACGAAATCAATGACAATAATACTAAACTTTTAAATTTCAAAAGAAAAAAAGTATTTTCATATTTGAAACATCTCAAAATGTTAAAAACACTCATCCCGTTTAACTTTTCTTGTCATATTTTACTTTATCAAGATCAATTTAATTAAAGTTCAAGCTAAATTAGAGTAGATTAATTTAGTATATTTAATTTAAAATTTAGATGTTTGACAACAAGATAAAAAATATTATAGATTGTAGTTTTTGTTATGTTAATATGATGAAGATACATAGTAAAATTTGAGTCAAAATTCTTTCAATCTCCTTTTAAAATAGTCAAACTAATCCTTTATTAGTTGATAAATAATAAAGGAAAAAATTATTTATTGAATTTCCAATTTAATTATATATATACACAAAATAAATATATGTCCTTATTTAAAAAAATTCATTTTCAATTACTAATGTTCAAATTTAAAACATCTCAAAATGTAAAATAAGTACTTCAATTTATCTCCCATTACAGTAATCAAACTAATCCTTTATTAGTTGATTAATGATAAATGAAAAATGATTTATCAAATTTCCAATTAAATTTTATATTTTCACAAAATAAATATGTCCTTATCTGAATAATCCGTTCCCAATTACTACTTAATGTTCGAATTTGAAACATCTCAAAATGTAAATAAGTACTTCAATTTATCTTTTTTTTTTTTCAATAATCAACCTAATCCTTTATTAATTGATAAGTGATAAATGAAAAATGATTTACTGAATTTCCAATTTAATTTTATATATACACAAAATAAATATATCTCCTTAACTAAATAATCCATTTACAGTTACTTAATGTCCAAATTTGAACATTCCAAAGTGTAAAAATAAGTACTCCAATTTATCTTCATTTTACAGTAATCAAACTAAATCTTCATTAGTTGATAAATAATAAATGATTTATCGAATTTCGAATTTAATTTTGTTCATACACAAAATAAATATGTCCTTATCTAAATAATTCATTCCCAATTACTTAATGTCCAAATTTGAAGCATCTCAAAATGTAAAAAGAAGTATTCCAATTTATCTCCTTTTTATAGTCAAACTATCTTTTATTAGTTGATAAATAATAAATGATTTATTGAATTTCCAATTTAATTTTATTTATACACCAAATAAACATGCCCTTATCTAAATAATCCATTCTCATTTCCCATTACTTAATATCCAATGTTAACAATCTCAAAATGTAAAAATAAGTATTCCAATTTATCTCTTTTTTATAGTCAAACTAATCTTTTATTAGTTGATAAATAATTTATTGAATTTCCAATTTAATTTTATTTATACACCAAATAAATATGCCGTTATCTAAATAATCCATTCTCATTTCCCAATTACTTAATGTCCAAAATTGACCATCTCAAAATGTTAATATGAGTATTCCAAAATAGACCCTTGAAAAATTTATTCAATTTGCAATTTAATCTTGTACATATATTTCAAAAAGAATTATTTCAAAATGTAGAATACCTTATAATGAGATTAGTTATTTGATCTTTTCTTCCAAGGATCCTTATTATCTCAAGACTTTTTCTTTTTGCCCTTTACAAAAACATTGTTGAATTCACGTAACTCTGCAAGCACTTCTATATCCTACAAAGGAAATTGTAGTGTTATTTTTATTAGTACTAAATAATTACATGAAGTAGTAGTAGAAATAAAATTAGAGTAACAACATAATTAATAATGTTAGTTTAATAAAATACACCTCTAATTATCAATATCTTATGAGGCGTGCTAGGTTAACATAAACTAGTAAAATGAAACAACGACAATACAAAATAAATCCTTTATAACGATAAAAAAATTCCAATTTTGTCCATATCGATCCAAAATCATCCATAAAACTAAAAAGCCAATATTTTTCCAATTTTGTCGCTTTTTCACCTCTAATTGTTAGTATTATTTTTCGGAACGTGCTAGGTTAATAGAACCAAATAAAATAAAACAATAGAAATACAAAATAAACCCTTTACAGAAATCAACAAATTTTCAATTTTATCCATATTCAAAATCACTCATAAAACAAAAAAATATTTATTTTTAAATTTTGCCCATATCCAAAATCATCCATGAAACAAAAAAAAATTAAGAAATTTTCAATTTTGCCCATATGCAAAATCATCCGTGACAAAAAAATTCAAAAATTTCCAATTGTGTCCTTTTTTCCACCTTTTCAAACAAAGGCCTTTATATATGCCACCTTTTCATTATTTTCATTTCATTCTTTACCACAGCAAAACAATAAACAAACTGTATACAACAAAAACAAACAAACAATAATGATGAATTCGCAGTTTCAACATTATTTGAATTTATCTAAAAGCTTTCTTGTTCTACGAAAGTTTCAAGAATGTCGTCAATATGCCATTAGAGCCAGAGAAATCGATCCAAATCACTCTGAGGTACTAGAAATAATCGCGATCACTGATATATTAATGCTCCCTGAGAGCATTAACGGACAGCCGAATTACTATGCTATCCTTAACGTTCCAAACTACAGTGATGATCAACAAGTTATGTTGAACAATTTTAAGAGTTTGATGAAGTTGTTGAGATCGAATACGAGAGATTATTCTCGTTTGGCTAATGAGGCTTTTATGCTTGTAATGAGAGCTTACGGAGTTCTAGCGAATCCGAGTGATAAGGTTCGGTTTGATGATGAGTTGAGGAATGCGGTAAATGATGGGAGGTCTGTGAGTATGAACCCGATGGGTGGTGAGGATGGGTTGGAAAGTGCGAGCTTTTTTGACTTGACGATGATGACCAGGTTTGGTGATGGGTTGGAAACAGGCGGGAACTCTTTGAACCAGAGGCAGATGGACCGTTCTAATGATGGGTTGCTTGAGAGCATGTTGAACCTGACCCGTTCAAATGATGGGTTGCTTGAGAGCATGTTGAACCCAACCCGTTTGAATGATGGGTTGCTTGAGAGCATGTTGAACCCGACCCGTTTGAATGATGGGTTGCTTCAGAGCATTTTGAACTCGAGCGGAATGACCCGTTTGGATGATGGTCATGGGAGGTCTCCTAACCCGACTACGATCCAGACCCGTTTGGATGATGGGGCTGGGAGCTCTTCTAACCCGACTCCGATCCAGACCCGTTTGGAGAATTTTTCAAACCCGACCCGGGTGATCCGTTTGGCTGATGGGGGTTGGACCTTATCAAGTAGGACCCCGATGAGCAGTTTGGGAGATGGTGGTGCCAGCACTTGTGAAACGATTCCTATCGTGGCCATGAAAAAAGGCAGGAACTTTTTGAACCAGATGGAGAAGATCCGTTTAGATGATGGATCAGGTGCAAGCTCTTCTAACCCGACAAAGAGGACCCGTTTAGATGATGGATCAGGTGCTACCTCTTCGAACCCGACCAGGAATACCTGTTCGGATACATTTTGGACTAGGTGTCCTTACTGTTACCATATGTATGAGTTTTTGAAGGATTACAAAGGTTGTTCTTTGCGGTGTCCGAATGAGAAATGTAAAAGAGAATGGCAAGCGCTGCCGATTATAGGCCCATCTCCGCCACCCGAGGTGGCGGATAAAGGTGAGTATATTTGCTCCGATTTCTCTACTTTGGGTACACAAGGCAACTATTTATCGTCACCTTTTTTCAAGAAGAAGGACGATGTTGAGTACATTGAAATTTCTTCTTCTTCTGATGAAGTAGAGGAGGTTGGAAATGAAAGAAAGGAGGAATCTTTACGGGCAGAAGATGAATTAGTGCAAACTAATGTTGATGAAGTGAACAACAACAATGTGGGGGATGAAAATACTATTGAGAACAACGACAATGTTTTGGCAAATGATGATATTTTTGATCTGGGTAATGTGTTGTGGCCGGGAGAACAGGCTAATGAGAACTACAACAATGCTTTGCCAAATGATGATTTTGACATGGATAATGTGTTGTGGCCGGGAGAACAGGCTAACGAGAACAACAACAACAATGTTTGGGCAAACGATGATTTTGATATGGGTAATGTGTTGTGGGGAGAACAGGCTAACGAGAACAACGACAATATTTGGGCACACGATGATTTTGATATGGGTAATGTGTTGTGGGGAGAACAGACTAATGAAAACAGCGACAATGTTGTGGCAAATGACATGGGTAATGTGTTGGGGGGAGAACAGACCAATGAGAACAATAATGCTGAGGGAAATGGTAATGCCGGGGGAGAAAATACTCAGAATAATAATGATGATGAGTCTGTTATGGGAGAAGACCTCGTAGCACTCTTTCAAGATGGTTCGGATAAGGGGGCTCAAGATCTTGATGCATTGTTCCGTTGAGCAAAAAGTTTAGAAAGTTTTCTCCTTTGTTAATATGTTTTAGTACTATATAAAGTTTAGAAAGTATATACTTTACTGTAGCTAAAATAGGGTTTTGGAATAGGTGGATATTTCTTGTAGTGAATAGTGATTGGATTCTTTATTGATCAGAAGAGGTAAATATGACTCAAAATTGTAAAGAATGTACATGAAACTTTAGTTACATTATTGTTGAGTAACATGAGCAGCTTTTTAGTTATTTTTACTATTTTTGCTGTTGATATTTCTCAGCTTTTCTACTCTCATATTTTGTGTAATATTTGTGCTGAGTTCGGGGGTTTTCGGAAATAATCACTCTACCCCATGGAGGTAGGATAAGGTTTCCGTACATTCCATCCTTCGTCGATCGTTGTGTGTGGAACTGGATATGTTGTGTGATTGCTTGCTTATCATCGCTTCCATTAAAGTATGTTGAAAAGGACTTGAAACCAATGATAGGTTCTGCGATTTTTTCAAGGCAACATTGTTCACTTTCTGTTGAATACTGTGGACTTCAAAGTAGTAACTATGTTGTTTACCTTTTTTGTCTGCTATCCTTTCTGTTTCACTGCTGCAGCATTTGCTTCTCTACTTAATGATTAATTGTCATAAATGAGCAGCCCTTTAATTTGTTCTTTTAATATATTATGTCAAAGACTCAATGAATAGAGTTACGTCCTTGTGTGAGGTTGCATGTACCTTGTAGAATTAGACGAGTGCTTACAAGCTGGACTTAAACACCACGATTATGCGAAAAAAATATTCTTGTTTGAATGAGCTTCAAAGTCACAAGATTTGGTGGCCTTTTGTTATCTTTTGCCACCTAAGAACAATGTTGAGGTTCTTGTCCTTGTTTCCTTCACTTGGATTTTCTACACTGCTTTAAGATGCATGCATTGAAGCAGATAATTTGTCCACTTTGCTATGTGATTTACTTGAGTCCGGGATCTATCGGAAATAACTTTTCTACCTTCTCAAGGTAGGCATAAGACTATAAACACACCATCCTTTCCAGAACCCGCTTACGGGATTAAATGAATTTACACCGGGTATATTGTTATTGTTCTAAAGTTCACTTAGCACAACTTGCTGCTTGGCTGCATGATACATACACTTGCTAGAACAATGACGATAAAAGTACGTACACAGTACTACTACATATGCATTAAAATTAAGACCTCATAGACTCAACAATATATGAGGAGACTCGGTTATTTCTGCACCTGTGTTAGTTGAAGGTAGTAGGTATTTGTTGAATTAGTTGAAGTGCGCGCAAATTACTTGAACAATTATTAATTTGCGCTTTACATAGTTGTAACTTTGCAAGATTTTGAAACGCAACTACTATGGTTTTATATACTATATACTCTGAGAATTTTAATCTTAAATTAAATCTATTGAAACTATAACATAAATCTATAATGCGACTAATTTTCATGTTATATTTTTCTTGAATTCTTACTTGCTTCAACATTAAACATTCCTTGAAGGGGCAGAAATAATAGTGAATTCACGATTTGAAGTTTAAGAATTTTTATTTCCTACGACTTGTTCATGTGTTTTTTTACCCTTCATATTTCGTACCTTATAAGGAATGATTGCTAAGTTTGTCTCTCGTTACTAGCTCGCTTGAAAATTAAAAATTACAATCGAAACATAATGACAATAAAATTACACAATACTCCATATGAATACAATAAACAAATATTTTATAAATAGTGACGTAACACTAGTTGGTGAACCTCTTCGTTGGATGATGGGTAGCTTTTGCCAAGATTCAGCTTCTGTTCTTGACTCCTTGCATTTGTTGGCCTTTTTGTTATCTTTTGTTAGAAGTTGTCCTTGTTTCCTTCACTTGGATTTTCGCATGCATTGAAGCAGAGATAATCTGTTTACTTTGCTATTATTTGCTTTGCTTGAATCTTGGATGAAAATAACTTTTCTACCTTCTTAAATTTGGAGTAAGGTTGTGTTGTAAATCAGAGTAACAACAGAGAGATGTCAATGTAACAGTGAAGAAATGAAGAGCATTGAAAAAGAAGGAAGATGAAGAAGAGTAAGAAGGCCTTGACTAGTGTAATATTAGATGATTCTCATTGATCAAAAAACTAACTAGTAGTACACTTAGTAGATGAATATATAGGGGTGCATATTAGCTGATGATCAGCCAGTAGGTTGTTAACTAACTCAACTAACTCGAACAATATAACTAACTTCCTGATAAACTAGTAACTAACTGTGTGAGCTGGAACTTAAGTGAGATTAGTGATGTGATTGTATTAATATTAACACTCCCCCTCAAGCTAGGTAAGGTGAAAGATGTCCAGCAGACCTAGCTTGGATTTTAAGTGTCACACCCCTTTTTCGACTCCAAAATATTATGGATTAAGTTTCGAAAGGGTTTTTGTTATTAAGTGACAAAAAGAAGAATTTTTGTTTCTAAAAAGGATTATTTACATTTTTTATTCAGAGTCTCCACTTGACATAAATTAGGTGTGCCAAGTCACCTTTGGAAATCCTTTTTCAAAACAGTTTGACTCTAAAACTGATCCGCGAATAGAGATTCCAGCTAAGGAATTCTGTTGACCGAGGGGAAGGTGTTAGGAACCCCTCGATCACGTGGTTCGACCACGGTCGCTTGGTGAAGCATATCGGCTAATTTGAACACTATGAATGTATAAACCAAACAAAACACACAAATCAAACAAACAACAAATCAAATGAAATTCAAAAACCAAAATAATGTTAGTCCGATTTAATACAGTCCAAAAATAAAAAAAGACAAATCCTATTCTAAACTAATCCTAGACTATACTTTACCCGACGCCTCGGGTCTTCATCAAGATCATCCTCCGCAAACATGATACGTCGGGGCATTTCACGGTGAATAAACACAAATACCTTGGGGCATTCCCCGGCCAAATGGTACATTTGATCCAAAAGCAATAAAGCCAAGCCATTCAACACATGTCAAGCATTCAAGATTTCACAATTCTTACATTTGCCTACCCAACTCGGCTTATGATTCTATCACGTTCAACAATATTCATGCTGATTCTGAATTAAACAAAACAACAATAAACCAAAATTAATCTAAATTCACCTTTTTCTTTTAATCAATTTCTCAATTCCATCCCCAAATTCCTTTCCAATACAAACCCACATTCATATTATCATCACCTACAATTGATATCAATTATTAAAAAGCAAACAACATCCAATCATCACCCAAATATATCGGTCGGATCTTTCCCAACAAAGATATCGGTCAGATTAAGAATGACAGCTTATCGAGAATTCCAACAAGTTCTTGTCGACCAAGAGTTGAAGAAAAGATTCAAGCAGTCCTGTTTTGGACACCTGAGAAACTTGCCAGAACATCTCAAGTTCAATGGGCAGTTGGTCCATTATTTGCTGTTGCGATGCATCAAGAACGATAAGAAACGTCACGAGATGTGGTTCTGCGTTAACAACAAGCCCGCCTGTTTTGGCTTGAAAGAGTTTTGTTTGATCACGGGGTTGAACTTCTCATCATACCCTAGTGAATAAAAAATGAAGAAGGTGTTAGCAAAGAGGGAGAATTTTTGCTTTAAGGTGACGAAAAATAAAAACGTTATGGCGGCCAACTTGCTACACCTGATCAGAGGGAATAAGCTGAACGAGGACCAAAATTGTAAGCTACATATATATCCTTAATACATACTTGTGCTTTAACAAATATTACTCTTAGCATATTGAACATTCAACCACTACCCATCCACGCACTCCTTAATTTACTTTGTACAAGCTCTAATATGATTGTGTGTCTTGTTTACACTTACTCACATGTGTAGAAATCAATACTATTATTTTTAATTTATTTATTCATTTTTAACTACATCCAAGTGACGGTCTATGACAATGTACATTGATCAATGTGGTCTACGCATACTTATGATATCAATCGATGCACATCTAAAGGTGTAAGTCTACGGTAGACCACTCTAATCGATGGCTGACTAAAGACACGATCTACTACGGTCTATTAAGTGTCACCACCAGTCTATAGACTAGATTAATCGATGGACCCTCAAGATTATGTCACGGCCCAAAATTCCATCGGGCCGGACTGGCACCCGAAGCCAAGAAGGCCCGGGAGAATCCGTTCAAATACCTGTGCTTTCACTTACATGTCACCAAAAATTTGGGCAGCACTTCGCTGCATATAAAAGGGTCTAATTACCTGTATCAGCACAACACACACAAATATATATATATATATATATATATATATATATATATATATATATATAATACTTGGTCGTCGGGGCCACCCCATATACGAATATAACATCACTATATAAACTTCCATGACTTTACCCTTCCTTATGTCTACAAAGCCTCTAGGATATACATGACAACTAGGGTCGGGACAAATCCCCGCCCACACATGACTCCTGTACATAACAAAATATAAGGAACCGACTCGGAAAGCTCCGAAGTAAACTGGAGCTCACCAACAGTAGCTGTATGACCTGGCTCCTACTGGTGCGGTGTATGAGCTGAGGTACCTGTGCCTGCAGCATTAAATGCAGGTCCCCCGTAAGGGACGTCAGTACGAGATATGTACTGAGTATGTAAAGCTGTAAATAATCATATGTGATATGGGGGATCAAGAAAATCAGACACAAGTGAATAAATCATAATAAAAGTGAACCACACTTCATAAACATTTTTAGGATCATGAACATTATCATTAATCTGAATTGGGTTCTTGAATTCAAACACATTTGTGGAACGGTATACATTCGTTCATTTCATTCTTTACAATTATTATTCACCATTACCTCCTCCTCCCGAACCTCCAACCACCTAACAATAATCAATACTGTACTGTACTGTGACCATTAGGTTGCCCCCAGTACATATCAATTGGGATCGACCCATGCTAGGCTTATGCCCCTGGGATACCACCCATAAACACATAAATAGGGATCGACCCATGCTAGGCTTATGCCCCTGGGATACCACCCACACGTATATCAAGTAACACATAAGAGATTTTTCCAATAACTTAGTTCAAAAGATTTTGAGATTATTACATTAGTGTTCATGCCAATATAGTACCTTTGGAACAATGATATATCAGTAGGAATCAAGTAATAGACCTTCTATACAATAACGATGTAATAAGGACTCATTGGTACATCAACAATATGTTTCAGAATCATCAATATCACAACAATGAAATAGGAGCCTTTGGGTATATCAATGAAACATTTTGACACTTTATAGAATGGAAACAACTTCATTGATAACGTAGAACAATACATGTGTTTGGATAACCTCAGAATCTTACTTGATGGAACATTGGTGTTTTCTTGCCAAAGAACATCGTTAGAGTATGCTTTACATACCTCATTGTAGATTCGGATACCAATGCAACACAACTTCCCGCCTTTACAAATCACTTATCTACAATGAAATATTTGGCATCTAGTATTAGCAACCCAACACCACAATTCTCTTCCATAATTCCATACAACCAATATTTGCAAAGCATTCCAAAAACCAACTTGAACAATAGGTTTATGTGTATATATATATATATAATCATTTCAATACCACATCATCAATACCACATCATCCCTTCACAATTCAACATAATCCAACCATGCACAAGAATGATCCAATATCATTTCCAATCATCTTTCAACAACAATCAAATAACATACTTCTTATGCTCACATGCATATATATATATATATATATATATATATATATATATATATATATATATATATATATATATATATATACATATCCATATAAATAACACCAACATAATTTACATCCTTACCATAGAATGGCCCTTTGGGTTTTGAAGTCCTGTTGGCATAAATAAGGGGTGCTTCTAGAAGCCCTTGAGATGATGAACACAACTACGGAATCAATTTGGACTTTCCACGGTTGAATCACAAGTAATTTGAAGGACAAACTTGGCTAGGGTTTGTTCTCTCCTATGATTGATGATGAATATCAGGTTTTGAACTCATATACATGTATATATACACATATTTCCGTCCATAATATCATAGGAAATGACCAAAGTGCCTTTAAAATTTAAATAATGTCAAATATGTCCTCCGGTGGACCGTTTTGACAAGCTGAAGTAGATAGACCATAACGCTTTGCTCCGATATCGGATTTGGGTGAAATTAGTGTCATTGGAAAGATAATTCAAAGTTATTTCATTTAAAATGAATTAGGCCACCCAGTTAGTCCTGTACAAGGAGTTATGATTGTTTGAAGTTGACCCTAAAAATCTGTTTTGAGAGGCTGAAGTAAAACGCGTATAACTCCTTACGCAGATGTTGTATTTGGATTAAACCAATTGCATTGGAAATAAGACTCAAATATATTTCTTTTGATATGTGGTAGCTATCCCAGTTCATTATATTGAGGGAGTTATGATCATTCAAAGTTGACCCAAAAACTGGCAGGCCTCAGTATTTTCTTGCTAATTTACTGTACAAAAATCTGTTTTGAGAGGCTGAAGTAGAACGAGTATAACTCCTTACTCAGATGTTGGATTTGTATGAAACCAATTTAATTAGAAAGAAGACTCAAAGATCTTTCTTTGGATAGGTGGTATCTCGCACAGTTGATTATATTGAGGGAGTTATGATCGTTCAAATTTGACCCAAAAACTGGCAATTTTCCTGCAATTTTACTGTTCACATCCCGGCCACCGTTTTATAGTTTCAAACGTGCTCGCTTATATCCGAAACTTATCCGTTTTTGAAAATCTTTATATAGTTAGAAATCTTATTCAATAACCTTCGTATGGAAACATCGACGGGCAAATTCCGGTATAAATAAGGTCGATTCCTATACGCATATAATCAAACTATACACTTGAAACCATCTCAAAATAATCAATACTCAAACTCATATATACCTAACTTAGGATAAATACATATACTCCAACACATATAACAATGGCTAATACACGTAATTAAGTACGGGGTGTTACATCCTTCCCCCCTTAAGGACATTCGTCCTCGAATGTGAATGTAGTTATTTAGCCGAAACAAGTTCGAATTCATAATTGATATTCACGTCATCATATAGATATTATGCATATGTAAAAACTTACTTGTTAGTGTCCCAGTTCCACTCCTTGCACTTCTTTTTCACCTTTGAACAAATAAGGGTATTTCGATTTCATTGCTTCCTCTGCTTCCCATGTAATCTCTTCCCTTTGTTGATTTCTCCAAAGTACTTTCACCGATGCTACTTCTTTATTTCTCAACTTCTTAACTTGACGATCTAATATAGCAATAGGAATCTCCTCATAGGTAAGATCTTCTGTTACTTGCACATCTTCAGTAGAAGTAATAAGGGTCGGATCTCCGATGCACTTTCGAAGCATCGATACATGAAATACTGGATGCACTGATGAGAGTTCCTGGGGTAGCTCTAATTCATAAGCAACTTGCCCACATCTTCGAATAATCTTATATGGGCCTATATATCGTGGACTCAACTTTCCTTTCTTGCCAAATCTCATCACCCCTTTCATTGGCGATACCTTCAAAAATACCCAATCGCCTAACGAAAACTCTAGCCCCCTTCTTCTACTATCCGCATATGAATTGTGTCGACTTTGGGCTGTTTTCAACCGTTGCTGAATCACCTTGACTTTTTCTATGGCTTGATACACAAGATCTGGTCCGAACATAAGAGTTTCACCCGCTTCGAACCATCCTATTGGTGATCTACACTTCCTCCCATATAAAGCTTCATATGGTGCCATTTTGATACTTGAATGATAGCTATTATTGTAGGCAAACTCAATAAGAGGTAAATGATCATCCCAGTTGCCTTTAAAATCTATAACACATGCTCGTAGCATATCTTCAAGTGTTTGAATGGTGCGCTCTGCTTGTCCATCCGTCTGAGGGTGAAAAGCTGTACTCAGATTCACTTGTGTTCCCAAACTCCGTTGGAAAGACTTCCAAAAGTTTGCAGTAAATTGAATTCCCCGATCTGATATAATAGAAGTTGGCACTCCATGTAATCGGACTATTTCTTTAACATACAGCTTCAAATATTCTTCAACTGTGTAAGTGGTCTTAACGGGTAAAAAATGTGCGGATTTAGTAAGCCTATCCACAATTACCCATATATAACCAAATTTCCGAGCTGTAAGAGGCAAACCTGTAACAAAATCCATGTTGATCATGTCCCACTTCCAAGTTGGAAGATCTATGCTTTGCATATAGCCTCCGGGCTTTTGATGTTCCACTTTAACTCGTTGGCAATTTGGACATCCAGCTACAAATTCTGCGATGTTCCTTTTCATGTTATTCCACCAATACATATCTTTCAAATCTTGATACATTTTGGTTGATCCTGGATGAATGGAATACCTTGAAAATGTGCCTCTGTCATAATCTTCTTTCTTAGCCCGTCTACATCCGGCACACATAATCGGTTTTGGCACTGAAGTACTCCTTCTTGCGTAAGCTCAAATGCCTTGGTTGCAACACTCTGAACGTTCTCCTTAAGCTGTAATAAAATAGGATCTGCATATTGCTTCTCTTTCACTTCAGCTACTAATGAAGATTCCGCAGCATTATGTACGATAAGCTCTTTGTCCAGAGTTTCAAGAAGGCGAACTCCCAAACTAGCTAACTGGTGAAGATCTTTAACCATCCTTTACCTTTCTATAGGCATCATCATAGCCTTACGACTTAACGCATCAGCTACTATATTCGCTTTCCCTGGATGATACAAAATATCAACATCATAATCTTTTAATAGTTCCATCTACCTTCGCTGCCTCAGATTTAGATCCTTCTGACTGAAAATATATTGTAAGCTCTTGTGATCAGTATATATATCAACATGAACCCCATATAAATAGTGGCACCATATTTTTAAAGCAAAGATAACCGCTGCCAGCTCAAGATCATGTGTAGGATAATTTTTCTCATGTGGCCGCAATTGTCTAGAAGCATATGCTATTACCTTACCATGCTGCATCAATACACATCCTAAACCAATTCCAGAAGCATCACAATACACTGTATACCCTTCTGTACCTTCTGGAAGCGCCAACACAGGTGTAGAAGTCAACTTATTTTTCAATTCTTGGAAACTCTCCTCACACGTATCATTCCATTGGAACTTGGATGCTTTATGCGTTAGCTTGGTTAAGGGTGCTGAAATGGAAGAAAAGTCTTTAACAAATCTCCTATAATAACCGGCCAACCCGAGAAAACTACGAATCTCCGTTGGCGTTGTGGGCCTTGGCCAGTTCTTCACAGCTTCTATCTTTTGAGCATCAACCTTTATCCCTTCACTAGATACAATATGACCCAAAAATGCCACCGACTTTAACCAAAACTCACATTTAGAGAACTTTGCATAAAGCTTACAATCACGAAGAGTCTGCAATGTCTGTCGTAAGTGATTGGCATGGTCCTCTTCTGATCTAGAATAAACTAGAATATCATCTATAAAAACTATCACAATTACATCCAGGAATGGCTTTAACACCCTATTCATCAAATCCATAAAAGCTGTAGGTGCATTTGTTAGCCCAAACGACATAAATAGAAACTCATAATGACCATACCTTGTTCGGAAAGCTGTTTTGGGTATGTCTTTTTCTTTGACCCTCACTTGGTGGTAACCTGACCTCAAATCAATCTTAGAAAAGCACTTGGCGCCCTGTAACTGATCAAATAAATCATCAATTCTTGGGAGAGGATATTTATTCTTAATAGTCACCTTATTCAATTGCCGATAATCAATACACATCCTCAGCGAGCCATCCTTTTTGCGCACAAATAACACTGGTGCTCCCCAGGGGGACATACTAGGCCTTATGAATCCCTTCTCTAGCAAATCTTTCAATTGGTTTTTCAATTCTCGCAATTCTGCTGGGGCCATTCTATATGGAGGAATGGAGATTGGTTGGGTTCCTGGTATTACATCAATACCAAACTCTACTTCTCGTTCAGGAGGCAAAACTGGAAGATCTTCAGGAAATACATCAGGAAATTCATTTACCTCTGGAACAACGTGAAGAGTTGGTGGCTCCGCTTCTGTATCCCTTACTCTAACTAAATGATATAGGTATCCCTTGGAAATCATTTTTCTTGCTTTGAAATAAGAAATAAATCTACCTTTTGGTGCGCCAATCTTACCTTGCCATTCAATAACTGCTTCATTCAGAAAATGTAAATACATCTTTTTTGTACAATAGTCAATTTTGGCATAACAAGACGCCAACCAATCCATACCCATTATAACATCAAAGTCTATCATTTCTAGTTCCACGAGATTGGCCATCGTGTTTCGACCACACACAGTTACTACACAATCTTTATAAACTCTTCTAGCAACAATAGATTCCCCAACCGGGGTAGACACTTCCAACGGCTTATCTAATAATTCGGGGGTTCTTTTGAACTTTTCAGCAACCAAAGGAGTAACATATGATAATGTAGAACCGGGATCAATTAGAGCATATACATCAAATGAAAATATGGACAACGTACCCGTAACCACATCTGGGGAAGCCTCTAGATTCTGTCGATCCGCTAAAGCATAAGTGCGATTCTGAGTCCCGCTGGAATTGGCGACTCTTATTTTGTTCCTAGCGTGACCCACGGGTCGTGCGCCTCTACCAGAATAAGATACCGGTGACGATGATTCAACAGCTGATCCCAAAGGTCGTGCTATACCACCTGCGTCCCTTCGTGGGCATTCTCTCATCATATGCCCCGTCATACCACACCAATAACAAACATTTGTTCCCATTCGACATGCGCCCATATGATGCCTTCCACATTTATAGCATGGCTCTCAAGGAGGTCTCAGTTGGATCATATTCCTTTGCCCATGATAACCCACTGATCGCGAACTATGACCCTCACTTCTTTGCCCAATTTGACTGCCTCTGAACCCCTGATGCTGTGGTGGAGCACTATCTGCAGAATAAGAAAATAATGGACTAGGTGGTCTAGCAGAAAATTGAGGTCTAAAACCTCCCTGTGGCGCCATAAACTGCCCTGTAGATCTGGCCCTCTTAGAAGATCCGCTTTCAAATTCCTGTGTTCTTCTTCTTTGCCTCTGATCTTCTATTTTTTGTGCAAATTCTTGGATCCTAGCTATATCCATATCTTTATTCAGTGCAGCAATAGTACAATCCCTAACCAAATACGGATCCAATCCGTTCACATAACGATGAACTCTGTCATCCATATTAGCTATAACATTAGGAGCATATCTGGACAAGGAATTAAATTGAAGACTATACTCCCTCACACTTGTATTACCCTGCCAAAGATTTAAGAACTGATCTGCACGGGCCTGACGAGTCTCATATGGAAGATAATGATCAATAAATGCCTCTTTGAACTCTTTCCAAGTAGCTGGGGGTGCATCAATTCCCCTTGACCGTTTCCAGTCTTCATACCAATATATAGCCTCACCTTTGAATCTATACGCGGCTAACTCCACTGTCTCTCTGTCCGATACATGCATCACCTCTAGGGCCCTTTGGATCTGATCAATAAAGTCCTACGAATCTTCATTAAGATCGGATCCGGTAAAAGTAGGCGGATCCATCTTAAGAAAATCTTGCGTCCGAAGACAAGCCGCCCTATCAGTACCGCTAGAACCCGCGACAGGAATGGCTTTCCCTTGGACTTGCCCAGCAACTATACGAGTCAAAAGTTGCACTGCATTTCTAAGATCTTGATCAACAACATTAATAGGTGGCTCTGGGGATATAGTTCTCCTCCCCCTAATTTCTTCTGGACTGGGGGAAGTTTCTGATGCATACTCAGCTGGAGCCTCACTTTGATTAGCTGGTCTAGTGGGTGACTTACTAGTCCCCTCTTCGGCAGCCACATCTACTTGCTTATCGGTATTCTTGCTTCTGGTATCCGGCATCATTACTATAATAAGAGAAACAAACTGATTCAGTGGTCAACTATGACTTCATATACAATATAAGCTCTATCGCACAATCTAAGGCATGAAGAAAAGAAACAATTCCTAAATGTCCATAGCCTCCTGTTTATAGATGTGGTGCACAACACACCGATAAACAAGACTCTACGTAGACACGGCTTTGTAGACTCACTAGGACGAACCGCTCTGATACCACTTTTGTCACGGCCCAAAATCCCATCGGGCCAGACTGACACCCGAAGCCGAGAAGGCCCGGGAGAACCCGTTCAAATACCTGTGTTTTCACTTACATGTCACCAAAAATTTGGGCAGCACTTCGCTGCATATAAAAGGGTCTAATTACCTGTATCAGCACAACACGCACAAATATATATATATATATATATATATATATATATATATATATATATATATATATATATATATATATATATATATATATATATATATATATATATATATACTTGGCCGTCGGGGCCACCCCATATACGAATATAACATCACTATATAAACTTCCATGACTTTACCCTTCCTTATGTCTACAAAGCCTCTAGGATATACATGACATAACTAGGGTCGGGACAAATCCCTGCCCACACATGACTCCTGTACAATAACAAAATATAAGGAACCGACTCGGAAAGCTCCGAAGTAAACTGGAGCTCACCAACAGTAGCTGTATGACCTGGCTCCTACTGGTGCGGTGTATGAGCTGAGGTACCTGTGCCTGCAGCATGAAATGCAGGTCCCTCGTAAGGGACGTCAGTACGAGATATGTACTGAGTATGTAAAGCTGTAAATAATCATATGTGATATGGGGGATCAAGAAAATCAGACACAAGTGAATAAATCATAATAAAAGTGAACCACACTTCATAAACATTTTTAGGATCATGAAAATTATCATTAATCTTAATTGGGTTCTTGAATTCAAACACATTTGTGGAACGGTATACATTCGTTCATTTCATTCTTTACAATTATTATTCACCATTACCTCCTCCTCCCGAACCTCCAACCACCTAACAATAATCAATACTGTACTGTACTGTGACCATTAGGCTGCCCCCAGTACATATCAATTGGGATCGACCCACGCTAGGCTTATGCCCCTGGGATACCACCCATAAACACATAAATAGGGATCGACCCATGCTAGGCTGATGCCCCTGGGATACCACCCACACGTATATCAAGTAACACATAAGAGATTTTTCCAATAACTTAGTTCAAAAGCTTTTGAGATTATTACATTAGTGTTCATTCCAATATAGTACCTTTGGAACAATGATATATCAATAGGAATCAAGTAATAGACCTTCTATACAATAACGATGTAATAAGGACTCATTGGTACATCAACAATATGTTTCAGAATCATCAATATCACAACAATGAAATAGGAGCCTTTTGGTATATCAATGAAACATTTTGACACTTTATAGAATGGAAACAACTTCATTGGTAATGTAGAACAATACATGTGTTTGGATAACCTCAGAATCTTACTTGATGGAACATTGGTGTTTTCATGCCAAAGAACATCGTTAGAGTATGCTTTACATACCTCATTGTAGATTCGGATACCAATTCAACACAACTTCCCGCCTTTACAAATCACTTATCTACAATGAAATATTTGGCATCTAGTATTAGCAACCCAACACCACAATTCTCTTCCATAATTCCATACAACCAATATTTGCAAAGCATTCCAAAAACCAACTTGAACAATAGGTTTATGTGTATATATATATATATAATCATCATTTCAATACCACATCATCAATACCACATCATCCCTTCACAATTCAACATAATCCAACCATGCACAAGAATGATCCAATATCATTTCCAATCATCTTTCAACAACAATCAAATAACATACTTCTTATGCTCACATGCATATATATATATATATATATATATATATATATATATATATATATATATATACATATCCATATAAATAACACCAACATAATTTACATCCTTACCATAGAATGACCCTTTGGGTTTTGAAGTCCTGTTGGCACAAATAAGGGGTGCTTCTCGAAGCCCTTGAGATGATGAACACAACTACGGAATCAATTTGGACTTTCCACGGTTGAATCACAAGTAATTTGAAGGACAAACTTGGCTAGGGTTTGTTCTCTCCTATGATTGATGATGAATATTAGGTTTTGAACTCATATACATGTATATATACACGTATTTCCGTCCATAATATCATAGGAAATGACCAAAGTGCCTTTAAAATTTAAATAATGTCAAATATGTCCTCCGGTGGACCGTTTTGACAAGCTGAAGTAGATAGACCATAACTCTTTGCTCCGATATCGGATTTGGGTGAAATTGGTGTCATTGGAAAGATAATTCAAAGTTATTTCATTTAATATAAATTAGGCCACCCAGTTCGTCCTGTACAACTAGTTATGATCATTTGAAGTTGACCCTAAAAATCTGTTTTGAGAGGCTGAAGTAAAACATGTATAACCCCTTACGCAGATGTTGTATTTGGATTAAACCAATTGAATTGGAAACAAGACTCAAAGATATTTCTTTTGATATGTGGTATCTCTCCCAGTTCATTATATTGAGGGAGTTATGATCGTTCAAAGTTGACCCAAAAACTGGCAGGCCTCAGTATTTTCTTGCTAATTTACTGTACAAAAATCTGTTTTGAGAGGCTGAAGTAGAACGAGTATAACTCCTTACTCAGATGTTGGATTTGGATGAAACCAATTTCATTAGAAAGAACACTCAAAGATATGTCTTTTGATAGGTGGTATCTCGCCCAGTTCATTATATTGAGGGAGTTATGATCGTTCAAAGTTGACCAAAAACTGGCAATTTTCCTGCAATTTTACTGTTCACATCCCGGCCACCGTTTTATAGTTTCGAACGTGCTCGCTTATATCCGAAACTTATCCGTTTTTGAAAATCTTTATATAGTCGGAAATCTTATTCAATAACCTTCGTATGGAAACATCGACGGGCAAATTCCGGTATAAATAAGGTCGATTCCTATACGCATATAATCAAACTATACACTTGAAACCATCTCAAAATAATCAATACTCAAACTCATATATACCTAACTTAGGATAAATACATATACTCCAACACATATAAAAATGGCTAATGCACGTAATTAAGTACG
This sequence comes from Capsicum baccatum var. pendulum, assembly GCA_030864225.1. Lineage (NCBI taxonomy): Eukaryota > Viridiplantae > Streptophyta > Magnoliopsida > Solanales > Solanaceae > Capsicum > Capsicum baccatum. The sequence continues at coordinate 262,377,043 of CM061561.1, read as the reverse complement.
GGGTGTTACAGATTATCTGTTTAAAACATTTTTATTTAAATTATTTTGTTCCGTCAGCCCCAAAATATGTTATTATTTGTTTAAATTATTTTAATTTAATTATTTTTTTCCACCAACCCTAAAATATGTTATTGTCTGTTTAAATCATTTTTATTTTAATTATTTTGTTCCACCAATCCCAAAATATGATATTGTTTATTTAAATTATTTTTAATTTAATTAATTTGTCCCACCAGCCCCAAAATATGTTATTGTCTGTTTTAATTTAACCGGTGACGCATCGACTCATATGCTCTACAATCGACTACCATGAAAGGTCGATAAAAATAGAATATATGATTCATGATAGACTATATATCACTTTTTATAGCAACTTGAAATTAATTAAGTCAAACTACAGTACTGTGAATTGAACGAGACATACATACTTGAAATTTGTGTCTGTACAGAAGAATAACTGCCACAAGAAAAAAAAAGGATCATAACAAAAATGGTAAACATAATGTTCAAACAGAAACTTGTCCATTAAACTCAACTGAAACTTACATAAATTTGTTCATTGCATTACTTAATAAAATTTACAGCAAAAGGAAAACAATGGAAGAAGCGTTCTTCTAACAAAGTCCTACTGAGAAAACTTCTTCACTAATGAACAAATAAAAAAAAACTTAACAATATAAACAAAATAAAAAAGTAATCTAAATTATGGGAATGATGGGGGTGATGTAGTCGTTGCCGTCCATTCCAAGACGCTCCAAAATTTCTCAGAGGAAACGAGCAATGCGTCGGAGCTCAAGCTCCAGGCAACTACGGTCTTCTCCCAGGTTGTAGAATAGTCTGTCAAAATCATTTCGAAGTAGAAGCAAATCGTAGTGACGAAGGGGAACTCGTCTGATTGGGCGAAGTGAGATACTGCAACCAAGCAGGATTTCTGATGTTTTGGGGAAGAAGAAGAGGGTTTCTAACATTTTGGGTTTAGGGACAAGTGAAGGGTTACGTAGAAATCGGGACTATACTTATAGACCTATAGATGGCGTCCTTTCATATATACAACCAATGGTCAGTCAACGCGTATGGGAATTGAAAATGCTTGGCTTGGGTATGCCAGCAGTTTTTCTTGAGAACAGACGTGTTTGCAGCTTTTAATTAATTGGAAACACGAACAATGATTCAATGTATCTATTAGAGAGATATGGCGGTATAGATAACTACATAGCGTGCTTGATGATTAATCATATAACCAATATATATCATTTAATTGACCGTGTTAAAGATATACCATAGAATGCATGTAGTCTATCATAGACAAAGCCTTAAGTCGATATCAACTGAACGTTAAATTATATTGAAATGAAAATTTATACCCTAAAACAACATCTTTACAACTGAAGCAAAATAAAGCTATTTATGATTTGTTGGCCATGCTACACATGGTTCTTTTGTGCCCAGATTTCTTGCATACTGAACACCTGTTCCTCCTTTTGGACTTGAACGTCTCACTGACGCCCTTAGTGCATTTGACTTTCTTCCTTCCGAGTTTAGGATAGGGGGTGGAGAAATTTTAATGTTTAGCAATTCTTGTGGCACATGCCATTCGGCCTCTAGAGGGACAACATTAATTGTTTCCGAGTATGCGAGGAGGTAACTTACAACTTTTTAAATTGGCGAAGAGTACTCGTAGATGGAGTTTTCAGAACCTACACCATTGCCATACTTTACTAGCAAAGCTTCCATCTCATGTTCGCGTGGCATTTTCACCAATTCAAATTTTCTACAAGAACAACTCCTCTCTAAGAGATTGACCTTGGCAGTAACACCATTGTTGAAAATCGTATACTGGTCGAGAACCCCGTTTGGATTAGTCACATACACAGAATCGCTCGCAGTCTTGTTATCCCTTAGGATCTTTTTTGCACACGACACAAATATGTTCTTTTTACCATAGACATAGGCATACCGCTCTCTAAACTTTTCACTAAATTTTTTATCAATTAAATTGAATATGTACAACACGGGGTACTATCGTTCATCCATCAAAACCGAGTTGAGTGACTCAGCGATGTTTGTGGTCATCACATCGTACCTATTGTCCGAAAAGTGTGCTTTACTCTATTTTTCAAAACCCAGCACTTTTTCAATGACATGTGCTGCCTCAGGGCAACTATTCTTCAATTCCTCAAAATTCTCTCTAAACTCATCAAAGGAATACGCCTTTCCCATGGCGTAGAATAGATAAAGATGTTCTCCTTAGTGTTGATTTAAACGGAGATTTTCAGTGAGGTGCCTCATTCAAAGTCTGTGATATGCACGACTGTATACACGAGAGAAGGTATTAGTGATGCTAATGTGCTTGTCGGAGATGACACATAGATCTGATTCATCTTTTAAGATATACTTCTACTTCTGGACGAAGAAGATCCAAGAAGCATCGTTCTCTTTATTGACGACACAAAAGGCAATTGGAAAGATGTGATTTTTGGTGTCCTGTGCAAGTGCACTCAACAACACGCCCCCATACTTTCCATACAAATATGTGCCATCGACGACAGTTACCTTTCTCATGTGGGCATATCCCCGTATGCAAGCTTTGAATACTAAGAAGTAGTAAAAGAACGACCCATCGATCTAGTTTACCATGATCGAGTAGGAAGACGCAGGATTTAACAACTCCACCATATGGGGAAAACCCGAAAAGCGAGCATATTCATGCTCAGGTGTCCCACGAATGATGTTCTTCACAATTACACTTCCTTTTCAATACATCCAGTAGCTTGCGCGGAAATGTTACTCCTTGAGCACAATCCTTTGAATTTCACTTATGCTTGGACCCTTACTATCTCGAAAATGATTTATGCATAGTGAAGCAATCAATTCGAATGAATTTTCTTGTTCTTGCGGGTGGCTTGTTTAACACTGCACGTGTGCACCCCGACATACTTGTATATGTGAAATCTGTTCGAGGTTTCATACTTCCTTGCCCGCAACAACCAGCCACAACCAGGAGATACGTATTTTGCCTTCAATAATTTGGTGCAGCTTTTTTCCATATGATAATCAAAAGACTGCCTCATCGCTGCTTTGTCTAGTAGAATTTTGAGTTGTTTCTTGTCGACAAATATTTGATCACGATAGAAATTAGTTTCGTCGGAGAAGGAATGTACTGGTTGGGATCCTGTTCCACAGTCTTCTTTCGTATCTTGCGAATCCGATGAAACATCTTCCATAGGCACACAGTCATCTTCCATATTCATGGGATGATTTCCATCGATCTTATAATCATTCAAATCTCATCGACTGTCGGGCACCGAGGTGGGGATAGTTGTAACGCCCCATAAAAATTTGTGCAATATATTATTTCTTATTAGCATGGGCATGGAATGAGAAAATTGAAAATAATTCTAAGTGTCAAAAGACTTGGACTCATTTTCTTAGCTCGTAATCTTTGGAGATTTTATTTTTGACCTTTCCGACCACTGTTTTTAGAGTTGAGCTTACGGGCATGTTTGGGTGTCAATTCCAGTAGCATCGAGCAATTAGCCCGCGCCGCCTGTTGGATCACCTGTCTTGGGAAAGAGCCCGCAATAGGGCAGGAGACGCCTGGCCTAGGGTGGTGCTCTAGGGCGGGCGACTCCTGGTGGATCGTCCCAGGCCAATCTCTTTAGTTTTCCCGAATTATTAAGGGCATTTTGGGTATTTTTCATCCCCCTATCATCAACACAAAATTTAATCCCTAGAAATCCAAAATAGAGTCTCATTCATCAAAATTGGTCAATAACTTATATAAGGGTTTCAAAATAAAAACCCAGATAGCTTAAGATTCAACCGTGAGTTTTCAAAACAAATTGAAGAATCGGAATCCCTGCAATGTAGGCTTTAAGAAGCAACCGTTAATTTCATAAATAGAGGTACGTGGGGTTGTCCTAAATTTCATGGGCATGTTTTCAAAAAGAGATTTACGCAAGACTTTAAATATTTACAAGTATATATATATTTTTACAAATGGAGGTTTTCAATTGATATAAATAACATGTTTTGATATATGATTTTGAAAAAAATATTGAGATATCATGGAGTTGTTTGTTTGAATGTATTTAAATGGTTGAATTGTGAACAAGTGACCTGAAATTTCAAAAGGGTGCAATGTACATGAGTTGTGAATTTTCTAAATTTCCCATGATAATGTTTATATCCCATTTATACTTGTGTTAAACCATTGAGAGCATGAGTTTTGCAATTGATATGACATTACTCATAAATGATTAAACTTCTTGAATGATTGCATGTCGAGAACCATGGTATATGTGTTTGATGGTGTGAAAGTCATACATATGTGCATGTTGTAAATGGTATGAGAAGTTTGAAAGTTAATGTGATATTGATGACTTGCAAGTTAGGTATGATGATACCTTGCAGAGTATGGCATGTGATTGATTAAAATAAGTTTAATGCATTGATTTTGTGAGATACGTGGTTACCCGAAGAAAGCACGAGTCAAATGACTCTTCACTGGAAACCGTGTTTAACAACTCGGGAACTTGGTACCCTACTATGTGATCTTGTGTACCTGATATTATGTCATCCCAAATTAGGACTATGGTTAGAAGCCCTGATTTGTGATCTTGTGCACTACCATAATTGATTGGGTCAAGACACCCTGCTGTGTGATCTTGTGTGTCTTTCCCTCACTTATACTCTAATCTCAGCGTCAACCGAGATTTGACAGTTGGTGAAAATGTGAAATTGTAGGGTGTACCACCTAGCTCAGATGTGTTGCATTATTGTTGATAAATTATTATACTATGCCCATGTATTTTCAAAATTATTTTGCAGTAATGTGCTTTACAACAGCTCTCATTTATTATATATAAAAATCTCTACTTTGTTGTGGATTACTTTGCGTACCAGTACTTTGTATTGACCCCCTTCCCTCCCAGGTTTGGAGGCACAGTCTAGGGGTCCATAAAATCAGTAGATTATTCAGACAGATTTGCAGAGACAAGTGGTGAGCATTCTATATTCCGGAAGGGCTGATGTATGACAGTTTATTTATTATTTAATAGTTTTGGGTCTACTGGGGGCCTTGTCCCAGTTTTTTAGACGGTTGTTTGTTTTAGTCATGTAGTAGAGATTTCGCAGGCGATTTTCAGATGTCGATAGATGTTGTGGGACATTATTTCCCATTACTGATTTCATTAGACTCATGACCATGTTTCTGTAGTATTGTGTATCTTACGCATTTCTTTTATCATATGAATTATGTGCATGATTACCAGATAGATAGGGGTGTTTCGACCCTTCATAGTTTGAAATGCTCGTCATGGCCAGGGCCCCGGTTCAGATCGTTACAAACTTGGTATCAGAGCACGGTTCAGGGTCGCAGGGTGTCTGCTAGGGGTGGGCGTTTGGTCGGTTTGGTCTGATTGTTTAATATCGGTTCGGTTTATCGGTTTTTGGATTGACAAAAATGATAACCATAACCAAACCGAAATAAAATTGGTTTGGTTCGGTTTCTACAAATTTGGTTCGGTTAGTTTGAATTTTTATTTTGGTTTGAAATATTAAAGTAGAGAGTCTCTCTTTTTCATAACTGAACATTTAAAATTGATGATTTTTTAAGAAAAATAATTTTTTTCAAATCCATTTTTCATTCCCAAATATAAATACTATAAGGAACTCAATGAAATGAAATAATGTCATCAAGTTCTTTATGGTAACAAGCAATGTCATCGTGGGGACTAACATACGGAGTTTCTTGAGTGATGCAGTACTCGTTTCCATTCCAAATGTAAAAATAAAGAAAATGCAATAAAATACCATGTTAAGAAGAAAATGCCATAAACTCACCTGAATGCTCCTCTTCAGACACAAACACGAAACACCAAATTTGTGGGTCGCGAGTTGGGGTTGCGGGTCGCCGATCGCCGGTCACAGTGTCGTTCTAAAGAAAGGGAGTAGATCCCCGGTCTTTCATCTATTTTGCCGAATCGCCGGTGGTATAAATCGAAAACGACGCCTTGGATTTACTGTTTACTGTTCGTTAGTATTGAGACTTGAGTGTAAATGGTAATATGTTTACTGTTTAGGGATTTAGGCGACTTGGAGTTGGAATTAGGGTTACTAAAATGTATATATAATTAATATAATATATTGATAATATATATTATTTTATATATAAAATAAATTAATAATATATATATATATTTATATATTATAATATTATTTATATAATTTCGGTTTTTCGATTTAACCGAATTTTTTTTTAAGAAAACCGAAAACCAAACCGTTTAACCAAAATTTTAAAATTGAAAACCAAAATTAATCTGAAAAACCAAAAAAGCAAAACCAAAATTAAATTTCAGTTCGGTTTTTCGGTAGTTATGCCCACCCCTAGTGTCTGTGAAATCGCGTCGGGTAGAATCTTGTTTATGGGTATGTGGCGTGCCATACTTATAAGAAGGAGGCTAGTAGGCATTAAGGAAATGTTTCCCTTCTTTGTGATTTAGTTCATGCTTTAGAGTTAAGTCTGTTCCTAATCAGTGATCTTTTGTCTTACAGAAGTAACAGTCGTTCCTCCTCCTCACAATACTAATCAGAGTGCTCAAAATGATGAAGTCCGTCCTACTCATGGGATGAGGACACGCAATAGAGCTCCCACTCTAGACCCTGTCCCTACTCCGGGAGTCCCTCCCATCCCAACCAGTCCATCTCGGGCTCCACAGAATAATGTGAACCGTCCCTCGACTTCTCAGGGGAATAAATCAAATGCAGAGTTCAGGCAATCTATTCATATGCTAGCACAGTTGGTGGCTGCGCAGACTCAGTGGTCAGAAGATACTGGGTCTGTATCTATTACTTCTGAAGCTACACTGGTGAGCCAATTCATGAGGATGAATCCTCCTAAATTCACAGGTACTAAATGTCACACCCTTTTTTACGTATTCCAAACGATTTATATTTTTTAGCGAAAGGGTTTTATTATTTAAGTGAAAAGAAATGAAAATTTACTTCGAAAAAGGATTATTTACATTTTGTACTCAGAGTCACCACTTAGCATAATCTGGTGTGCCAAGTCACCATTAGAAAATCCTTTCCAAAACCATTTGACTCTTTAAACTGGTTTGTGAACAGAGATTCTGGCTAAGGAATTCTGTTGACCGAGGAGAAGGTGTTAGGCACCTCTCGATCCCTTGGTTCAACCACGGTCGCTTGGTAGAGTGTATCGATTATTTTTTGGCACTAAGAAATGTATAAACCGCACACAAAGTACACAAAATAATCAAACAAAACAAAACCATCCGAAATGTAAAGTCCAGTCTAATAATTACAATCCGAAATAAAAAGGGACTGAAAGTAAACCTACGTTAATCCTAAACTAATGCTCTACCCGACACCTCAGGTCTTCACCACGAACGTCCTCCGGGTACATGATACCTTGGGGCATTACTCGGTGAATAAATATATACAGATACTTCGGGGCATTCCCCAGCCAAATTATACAATTGAAGCTTTTTGTACGATAAAGTAAACGAACCATTCACGCACATATTTCAAATATTCCAATAAATCGTTATTTCTAAATTTGACTACCCAGCCTACATTTGCCTATCCAAGTTCAACATATCATAATTCTATCATGTTTAACATTATCCATGCATCAAAATTAATCAAAATTCATTTTAGCAATTTTTAATTCCCACCCCCAATTTTATTTTTAACACAAAATTTTTACAATCCCGATTACTATTTCAACAATCCACAATCACTATAAACTCAATATTCATCATTCACATCACACACAATCGTAACCAATGAAATCAACAACCAATCAATACAAGCAGTTATTCATCACCAACGAAGATCAAACCACACACGAATATCCAATTCAAAATACGAAACATCGTAAATAATAAAATAGATGAGAGAAAGTATAGAGTTGGACCTCGATTGAAGCTTTTATTGTGCCAAAATATGTGATCAAAAGACAAAGTCGGATCCAAAAACTCTCGATTGGAACCTCGATAACCAACACCTCCAAACTAGATATCGAATTCAACCGGACAGATTCAGAAAACAACGAAAAGCCTCATAATGAATGACCCGCAAACCTGAATAGAAATAAAAAACAACCCAAGATCTCAAATTCGAAACCCCAAATCACCAATTTCCAACTAACCTTGTATGAATCTCACTGGAATTGGAGTAACTGTCATCGTTTCAGCATTCTCGACATGAGACGGAGCTAATGGAGCTCCGGCGAGCTCAAAAATAGAACAAAAAAGGGAGAATTAGATCAGATTTCGAGCGACAGTAATATTATTCGGGCGAGACATCGCCGGAGCAGTCAGCCACCATTATTTTTTCCTCTTTCTCTCGTTGTTTTCATTCTCTCTCTTGATTCGTGTTTTCTCTGGCCAATCTCTCTCAATCTGGCTCTCCGTTTCTGGCTAAGAACTCGCCAAAAAAAAGCTGAGCCTCACAAAACAGTAGCTCATACGCGCAACTCCAATTTCTCTCTCTCTTACGCGCAACTTTCTCTCTCGATCTTTCCCTTTCACTCCCGAGTGTTCTGCGTGTGTGTGAATATTGGTGTATCAGTGTGTGTGTGTGAGCTTCAATGGAGGTGTCAATTTGGTGAAGATGATGATGATTTTTTCTTTTTCTCCCATTTTTTTGGATCTCTCCAATCAACTCATTTTTTATTGCTTTCGTCTCTTCGAGTGTGTATGTGTATGTGAGATTTGTGTGCTGTGAGAATGAGTGAAGAAGATGGAGTTTCGTGAATGGTGTGTGTATTGAGAGTGTTTTTTTTTCTATTGTAGTGGTCAGATGTATATAGAATGTGAGGGGGTATGGTAGGGTAGTGGTGAGGTGGGGTAGAGTTTGTTAGGATAGGGTAGGTAGGTGTTGTTTTTTAATTGGAGGCATAAGGGTTAGGTGTCTATTTTTGTTTGGGTAGTTTGCTAGTAAGACAAAATTAGTTAGGGGATTGTTATTGTTTTGTCATTTTGTGGAGGGATTATCACACGGGTGAGGGTACATGGTAGGATAACATAAAATGGGTAAAAGTGAATAAAATTGAACTTTAAGAGGACAAAATCACGTGTCTACACTAAAGTAGAATAGGATCCATAGGAATTTGTAGACGAAATGGAAAAGATCTTCAAAGTGATGCATGTAGATGAAGTAGAAGGGGTAGAATTGGCATCGTACTAGCTGAAAGATATGGTGAATCAGTGGTACAACGATTGGGAAGATGCAAAGAGAGATAATGCTAAGCCCTCGGTATAGAATGAGTTTGTAGATGCTTTTCTTGACCGGTTTTTCCCTCTAGAGTTGTGGGAGAAAAAGGCTGAGGAGTTCATAAACCTTAAGCAGGGTAAGATAAGTGTTCAGGAGTATACTATAAAGTTTAATCAACTGGCCCGTTATGCTCCTAAGATGACGAGTAGTATGAGGTCTCGAATGAGAAAGTTTATAACTGGCCTTTTAGATGATCTGGTGCTTGAGTTTTAGGGAGCTATGCTGAACAAAGAGTTGGACTTTGCTTGGATGACAGTTCATATGCAACAGGTAGAGAAGAAGAATAAGAAAATTTTTAAACCTAGGGAGAAAGAAAGACAGGCAAAAAGAGCCAGATCATCCAACCAGGGTCACAGTCAGCGTCAAAACTGTAAGTGGGGAAATAAATGGTAGAAACAAGAATTGGGGTATTGCACAGTCTGCTGCCAGCGCCCCAGTTCCTAGACCATCAGCAGACAGACGATCATAGAGTTTCTAGACTCATTATGGATCCAGAGCCCCAGATACTCAATTGCAGGGCAGTGTGGCCCAACAACATCGTACTTATCCACGGTGTGTGACTTACGGAAAGAATCACCCAGGTAGGTGTCATTTTGAGGGAGGTGGGTCACCTTCAGAGAGATTACCCTTCTGCTGGAGGAAATATGAGGGGGGGGGGAAGGGGGAGGAGAGGGGGCTAATCCCCAAGCCACCTCCGTGGATCCTCCTCCTAAGGGTGCCTCTTCAGCTGCTGGGAGAGGTCGTAACCGGTTATATGCTTTGACTAATCACCAGGAGGAGGAAGATTCAATAGATGTTGTCACCAATAAGTTACAAATCTTTTCTCATAATGTTTATGTATTTCTTGATCCCGGGTCTACCTTATCTTATTGACCCCTTATGTGGCTTTTGGTTTTGGGTTTGAGACCAAATTTATTGTAGAACCCTTTACTATTTCCACTCCTGTAGGTGATTATGTTATTGCTAGAAGGGTGTATAGAAATTGTGTTGTGTCTATTCTTAGCCGGGATACTGTGGCAGACGTTATAGAACTTGATATGGTAAACTTTGATGCTATCCTTGGGATGGACTGGCTCCATTCGTGTTATGTCATACTTGATTGCAGAACCTGAAAGGTTACTTTTTCCTCCCCGAATGAGTCATAAATTGAGTGAGTAGGGAATTTTGTGGCACCTAGATGTCACTTTATCTCTTATCTTAGAGCCTGAAAGCTCATCTCCAAAGGTTGTAAGTACCATCTAATCAGAGTAAAAGATTTCCGGGTTGAAATTTTTCCTTTTTAGTCAGTCCCTGTAGTGAATGAGTTTCCAGAAGTCTTTCCCAAAAATCTCCCAGGGATACCACCTGATGGGGAGATAAATTTTTGCATTGATGTGTTACCAGACACTCGTCCTATTTCTATTCCGCCATATAGAATGGCTCCCACGAAACTGAAAGAGTTAAAAGAACAGCTCGCAAAACTCCTAGGCAAAGTATTTATTCATCCTAGTGTTTCCCATTGGAGTGCATCCGTACTTTTCATGCGAAACAAGGATGGGTCCCTTCGTATGTGCATAGACTACTTACAGTTGAATAAGGTCACTATTAAAAACAAATATCCTCTTCCTAGGATCAATGAGATTTTTGACCAACTTCAGGGTGCTAAGTGTTTTTCAAAAATAGACCTTCGTTCAGGCTATCATCAGTTGAAGGTTAGGGAGTCAGACATTCCCAAAATAGCCTTCCGAACCCTATATGGTCACTATGAGTTCTTAGTCATGTCCTTCGGATTGACTAATGCCCCTGCAACCTTTATGGATCTTATGAATAGAGTGTTCCATTAATTTATATATTTGTTCGTCATAGTGTTCATCGACGGTATTCTGATCTATTCCAAAAGTGAGGAAGACCATGCCAATCACCTCCTAATTATCAGAACCTTAAGGATCATCAGTTATATGCTAAGTTATCCAAATATGAATTCTGGCTGAATGCTATTGCCTTCTTGGGGCATATTGTATCTAGTGACGGGATTAGAGTAGATCCCCAAAAGATTGTGGCAGTGAGAAAATGGCCCAGACCCATGACTCCAACCAATATTCGGAGCTTCTTGGGTATGACAGGTTATTACAGAAGGTTCGTAGAGAGTTTTTCTTCCATAGATGCTCCGCTTACTAAATTGACTCAGAAAAAGGTGAAGTTTGTGTGGTCTGATTTGTGTGAAAATAGTTTTGAGAATTTGAAAGACAAGCTGACTACTGCTCCTGTTTTGACTCTTCCCGAGGGTGTAGATGGTTTTATGGTATACTGTGATGCATCATGTGTGGGACTTGGTTGTGTACTGATGCAATATGGTAAGGTGATAGCTTATGCATCTAGGCAGTTAAAGGTGCATGAGCGAAATTACCCCACTCATGACTTGGAGTTAGCAGCCGTGGTGTTTTTACTTAGAATCTGGAGGCATTATTTCTATAGAGTGGATGTTGATATTTATACTGACCACAAAAATTTAAAGTATGTTTTCTCGCAGAAAGAATTGAACCTCAGGTAGACGCATTGGATGGAGCATTTGAAAGACTATGATATGAGCCTGCATTACCATTCGAGCAAGGCAAATGTTGTAGCCGATGCACTCAGTAGATTGTTTATGGGCAGTTTTTCTCATGTTGAAGAGGGGAAGGAAGGGATAGTAAAGGATATTCACCGTCTTGCAAATTTGGGAGTGCGACTCTTAGATTCCAAAGATGAAAGGGTGATTGTTCATGAGATAGCTAAGTCTTCCCTTTGTACTGAATTTAAAGAGAAGCAGGTTGAAGATCCTATCTTGATGCAAATCAAGAAAGATGTTGGTCAACAAAAGGTAATGTCATTTGAAATTGGTAGTGATTGTATTCTAAGATATTAGGGTAGGTTGTGCATTCCAAATGTTGATGGACTATGGGAAGGAATCCTTGATGAGGCTCACACTTCGAGGTATGTTATTCACCTGGGCTATACTAAGATGTACCATGATCTGAAAACTTTGTATTGGTGGAATAACATGAAACGTAATGTAGCTGATTTTGTTTCCAAGTATTTGAACTGTCAACAAGTGAAGGTAGAACATTTGAGGACAGGAGGTACTTCCCAAGAGATAACTCTGACTTTATTTAAGTGGGAGATGATAAATATGGACTTCATTACAGGACTTCTGAAGTCCTGAAACCAGTATGACTCCATTTGGGTGATTGTAGATCGGTTGACAAAGTCAGCCCACTTTTTGCCTGTGAGGAATAATTATTCAGGAGACGATTATGCGAAGCTGTACATTGAGGAAATAGTTCGTCTGCCTGGAGCACCTATCTCTATTATATCTGACCGAGGTATGCAGTTTTCTTCTTAGTTTTGGAAGTCTTTTCAAAGGGGTTTAGGTACCCAGGTGAACTTAATCATTGTATTCCATCCTCAAACTGATGGGCAAGCCAAACACACCATTTAGACCCTTGAGGATATATTGAGGGCTTGTGTAATAGATTTCAAAGTTAGTTGGGTAGATCATTTACCGTTGATTGAGTACACTTCCAATAATAGCTACCATGCCAATATTAAGATGGCACTGTTTAAAGCGTTGATGGGAGAAGATGCAGGTCTCCGATAGGGTGGTATGAAGTTGGTGAGACACGGTTGTTTGGGTCTGATCTTGTTCATCAGGCAATAGAGGATGTGAAAATTACCAGAGAATGACTTAAGACAGCTCAGAGTCGTTAGAAATCCTATGTTGACATTAGAAGAAGAGATTTAGAGTTTGAGGTTGGATATTGGGTATTTTTTAAAGTTTCACCCATGAAGGGAGTTATGCGATTCGGGAAGAAAGGTAAGCTGAGTCTTCGCTATATAGGACCATACCGGATTGTAAAAAGGATAGGTGGAGTTGCATATGAGTTAGAGTTACCTGCAAATTTGGGTTCTGTTCACCCGGTATTCCACATATCCATGTTGAAAAAGTGCATAGGAGACCATTCATTAGTATTGCCTGTTGAAGAAATCAAGGTGTCAGGCTCCTTGTCTTATGAAGAAGAGCCTGTATCAATCTTAGATCATCAAGTGAGAAAATTGAGGAGCAAGGATATAGCCTCAGTTAAAGTGTTGTGGAGTAATTAGAAAGTTGAAGAAGCTACTTGGGAATCCGAAGATGTCATACGAGTCAGATACCCAAACTTATTTGTACTGGTAAATGATGAGATGGAAGGTACAATTCTTGTTTTATGTCTTCTTTTCTATGTCTGAGTATACTTGAAATCGTGCGTGACTGTATTCCGTATCATCATTCGAGGACGAATGATCCCAAGGGGGGATAATGTAACGCCCTATAAAAATTCACATTATCTCTTATTAGCATGGGCATGGATGAGAAACTTGAAAATAATTCCAAGTGTCAAAAGACTTGGACTCATTTTCTTAGCTTATAATCTTCGGGGATTTTATTTTTGACCTTTTCGACCTCCGTTTTTAGATTTTCTTATTGCATTGCGATGGGACAAGGTGACGTTCGGGTGAGTTTGGAATTTTTAGACGAGCTTAAGGGCATGTTTTGGTGTCAATTCCAGTAGCATCGGGTGGTTAGCCCGCGCTGCCCGCTGGATCGCCTGTCCTAGGAAAGAGCCCGCGATAGGCCAGGCATCGTGCTCTAGGGCGGGCGACGCCTGGTGGATTTTCCCAGGCCAATCTCTTTAGTTTTCCCAAATTATTAAGGGCATTTTGGGTATTTTTCATCCCCCTATCATCAACACGAAATTTAATCCCTAGAAAGCCAAAATAGAGTCTCATTCATCAAAATTGGTCAAGAACTTGTATAAGGGTTTCAAAATAAAAACCCACATAGATCAAGATTCAACCGTGAGTTTTCAAAACAAATTGAAGAATCGAAATCTCCGCAACGCAGGCTTCACGAAGCACCTGCTAATTTCGTAAATTGAGGTATGTGGGATTGTCCTAAATTTCATGGGCATGTTTTCAGAAAGGAATTTACGTAAGACTTTAAATTTATACAAGTATTTATATGTTTTTACAAATGGGGTTTTTCAATTGATACAAATAACATGTTTTGATATATGCTTTTGAAAGAAATATTGAGATATCATGAGGTTGTTTGTTTGAATGTATTTGAATGGTTGAATTGTGAACTTGTAACCTGAAGTTTCAAAAGGGTACGATGTACATGAGTTGTGAATTTTCTAAATTCCCCGTGATAATGTTTATACCCTATATTATATTTGTGTTAAACCATTGAGAGCATGATTTTTGCAATTGATATGAAATTACTCATAAATGATTAAGCTTGTTGAATGATTGCATGTTGAGAACCATGGTGTATGTGTTTAATGGTGTGAAAGTCATACATATGTGCATGTTGTAAATGGTATGAGAAGTTTGAAAGTTAATGTGATATTGATGACTTGCAAGTCGGATATGATGATACCTGATACGCCCAAATTACACCTCTCTTACGAGAGAGTAAGCGGTCGTTGTCAAATATATAACCCAACTAGGTTAGAGTCAAATCCCACAGGAAATATGACGTTAATTAAGTTGTATGCAGATTAGTTGACTTTTAATCGTTCGTTTTCATAAAATAAATAGAAGGGATTTGATTCAGTTCACAAATTAATAGTTTCAGTTTAACAAGATGAAATACCTGTAGTAGTATTCAAATTCAGAGAAATAGCAAGCTAGGGTTATGTTCACCTTGTAGTTTTCAATACTTTCTAACTATGGGCTTTACGAATTCATATATGCATCCTGTTTACATAGAAATGTATTGTATTTAATAACATAATCCAAGTGTTTATCAACCATCAAAGACTAATTTCACTTTAGTTCTCTCGAATAAAAAACTTTTACCAAAAACAATACGAAATCTCCAAATAGTTAATCCTGCTAAGGCATTAACTTATGAAGTAGGGGTTGGTAATCCTATTTTCTTGTCACTACTCTCTTTTCTGGACAACAACCTTTCTTTCTAACAAGTTGCGTTTTAAGGCATATCCTCTATGTTTGCAACCATGAAAATTCAAGATAAACGAAGAGAGTATGATATAAACAAGTCAATGCATAATGAATTCAAAACCCAAAGTGATAGATTGTATGCTACAAGGCTTCCATAAACCTAACTAATAAACTTAGCTACTCATGAATAAAACAAAAGGCATCATAAATATATTTATCATACCAAAAACTAGAAAATGATCTTGGTGTGCAAATACTGAGAGTAAGAGAAAAAACATTTTTCTCTCTCTCCCAAGCTAAGCCTCACTTATCCTTGTTTAGAATAATACAGAATAATTCAATAATTGATAAAAATTCAGCATTAAGCCTTTTAATAATCTCTTCTCTCATAATTGCCTTCCTAGTTCCTGAACTAATTATAAATAACAAACTAGTCTTGGACATAGTTTTTAGGCGCCACATTTGGTCCAGACTGCTACTCTCTCTTGTGTCATATTCCATCCACATTCCATAGTCCCATTATGTCTCCATCTACTTCATTAATACGTGAAATCATGCTAATCACATCGGTTAGCTCAATTACATAGAAGTAGAGTAAAAACACAAGAAACTAGGCACTTTGTTCTCTAAACTTAGCTAAAATATGGATAAGTTATGGTTCTTAGGCGTATAAATACCCCCAAGATCAATACCCTGTAGAGTATGACATGTGATTGATTAAAATGAGTTTAATGCATTGATTTTGTTAGATAGGTGGTTACCCGAAGAAAGCACGAGTCAAATGACTCTACACTGGAAACCATGTTTGCCGACTCGAGAACTTAGTACCCTGCTATGTTATCTTCTGTACCTGATATTATGTCATCCCAAATTGGGACTATGGTTAGGAGTCCTGCTTTGTGATCTTATGCACTACTATAATTGATTGGGTCGAGACACTCTACTATGTGATCTTGTGTGTCTTTCCCTCACTTATACTCTAATCTCGGCGGCAATCGAGATTTGACAGTTGGTGAAAATGTGAAATTGTAGGGTGTACCACCTAGCTCAGATGTGTTGCATTGTTGTTGATAAATCATTATACTATGCCCATATATTTTTGAAATCATTTTGCAGTAATGTGCTTTACAACAGCTCTCATTTATTTTATATAAAAATCTCTACTTTGTTGTGGATTACCCTGCGTACCAGTACTTTGTATTGACCTCCTTCCCTCCCAGGTTTGGATGCACAGTCTAGGGGTCCAGAAAATCAGTAGATTATTCAGACAGATTTGGAGAGACTAGTGGTGGGCCTTCTATATTTCAGAACGCCTAATGTCTGTCAGTTTATTTATTATTTAATAGTTTTGGGTCTACTGGGGGCCTTGTCCTAGTTTTTCAGACAGTTGTTTGTTTTAGTCATGTAGTAGAGATTTCGCAGACGGTTTTTAGATGTCGATAGATGTTGTGGGACATTATTTCCCATTATTGATTTCATTAGACTCATGACTATGTTTCCGTAGTATTGTGTATCTTCTGCATTTCTTTTATCATATGAATTATGTGCATGATTACCAGATAGATAGGGGTGTTTCGGGCCTTCATGGTTTGGAATGCTCGTCATGGCCAGGGCCCCAGTTCGGGTCGCGACAATGGTGATGAATTCATCGGTCCTTCAAAGGACCTGTTGACTACATTTATCCTTAAAATAGGCCTAAAGCCATCTGCATCAACATCCATCATATAGAGGGACACACTTGCATCATTATTTATGATCGTAGGATCCACCTTTTCCCTCGAATGCATTAGATAACTAATTACCACATTACTCGATGCGCAATCTAGATCCCCGCTCCGCATTACACTTGCAACCAATTTGTCGTGTGAACTATTGCGGCGAACTGCAATGGGCAGTGTCACCTTGGTAAAAGATCTCCATTTCCAACATCTGGGAGTATTCACCCATTCTCCCATGAAATCACCTGAAACCAGAACAAATTTTGCAACAGACATCCTAGAATTAACCCTTGGTTAATGGTAGATTAAGCTTAGGGTCTATGTCGGGATGTATGCATGGTCAATGAATGATGATGAAGGGTCGATGACTGCGCAGATATCCATACAGAAACTTAAAATTACAAATAATGCTTCTAATCAACGATCGTTGGGTTTATGGAATAGAGAAGTGAACTTTGAGTCGCCTCAGTTATTGTAATGTACTTCTAAAGAGTTTTTAACTGATGTGACTAATTTAAAACGTTTTAACAATGGTGGAAAGTGTGTTGAGAAGATAACAAACTAATGGGGTAAAATGAATGTAGTGGACGCGTTTATGAGGTTTGTGGACTGATTTAGAGCTGATCGCCGGAAAATAAAGCCGGAATCGGAGCTTTTTTTGGAGGGAAAGAACCACCTTCTACTTTTAGCTTTTGTATTTTTTTTTTTATATTTTTTGAAACCTAGATATTTTATAATGGTGAATGATGGAGTGGGTTGAAGTGTATTATTAGAAACTTGAGGATGAATTTGTTAAGTTGGAATTATTGGGTTAAAGTGTAGTATTAAAAAACTTGTGGGTCAATTTGTTGAGTTGGTTAAGTTTGTGGTGATGTGGATTAAATGGGGTATTTGGTAATTTTTTCTCAACTTTTTAATAAACCACTAAGTAGTTTTCAAAAGAGCCTTTTTGGCCAACTTGCCCTTGTAACTTTATAAGATCTTGAAACTTAACTGTCACGGAGCAGAGATTTTCAATACGAAGCTTCAAAATATAAAGAAGGAAACACGCGAACTAGCCGAAGGGCATTCACCATCTATTATATAAAAAGGGCAGCCCAGTGCACAAAAGCTACCGCTATGCGCGGTGTTCATGGAAGGGCCCCACGACAAAGGTGTATCGTACATAGCCTTACCTTGCATTTCTGCCATAGGCTGTTTCCAAGGCTTGAATCCGTGACCTCCTGGTCACATGACAATAACTTTACCAGTTACTCCAAGGCTCCCCTTCACACAGTCTATTATATATACTATATAAAAAAATAATTTTAACCATATATAAATAGTGTAATTTTCCATTGAAAGGAATTCGAGTGAACCCTAGCGAAAAGGTAATAATAGTTTTACAGCAAATGGACTGCAATAAAATTTCAAAACTTAGACCCATAACTAAAGCTTAAATTATAGATCTACATGTATATGATACCTGCTAGCTAATATACGTTTGAGATATTAATTTCAGCAACATTATCAAATATTATTACGGTAATCATAAAGTAGATACACATTTTTTTGAAAAAATTTAGCATCTTTCACGGTATCAAGTTCTTCAAGCCTGCTATTGAGTCGTTTCACTCTATCTCGAGCATGAGCTGCAACAAGTTGAGTACTTTCACTTAATTGCATATCAGGATTACTGAAAACGAGAAATGACTGCATCAATTGTAGGTTGAAAAAATGAGAAAAGCGTACCATTCCGATATCAACACCGCATTTTCTAACGAGTTCGCTAGCCTTTTTGTATAAACCTGAAAAACGCTTTGAAAAGCTAGAATATAGATCGACTTGCTTTTCAATCAGTTTCATTGGATAAGTTTGTGAGTAAAAAAGTTAAAAGATTACTGATGAAATATCTTATGAGAACTGATACTCACAAGAATAGAGATATCATAACCAATTTATATACATGAAGAATTTCATCAAATTAAATTTCTATCCAAATAGATAATGGAAGATAATCTTTTCACCATAGTCAAAATAGGAAATGCCATCAATTTTATGCTCAAAACATTTTTGCATATCAAACCACATCAATGAAATCTAGAAATTTTATTTAAATTAGTAAATATTTTACTATATATACTCATGAAACTTATCAAGTTGGAAATAACAAATATGACTATAATTAACCTGAAATACAGAAATAATAAATATAATATTCACCCTAAAATATAAAAACATGCAATCAATTTTTATGGGCAAAATATATTTTGCATGTCAACCATATCTATGAAATCTAAAATTTTAGTTTAAATTAGTAAATATTTTACTATATATACTCATGAAATTTATCAAGTTGAAAATAGTAAATATGACTATAATTAACCTGATATAGAAAAACATAATAAATATAATATCCAACCTAAAATATATATAAATATATCTTAATGTGCTTATTGAAATTTATCAAGTCTGGGTACGTTGTCGTTGGAACACGCTTAATATGCGTGTTGAAATAACTGTGGATTAATTTAAAAAGCAAACAATATTTTTTGAGGAAATTATTAAAAATATATTAACAAAATGAGAAAATAAAAAGTTAACTTGAATAGGTCATTAATTACACAAATACACTAACTTATGTTTTCAATATTATAAAAAGTCTTAACTCCCTAAGCATATTACAAAAATCCCAACATATACACAGAATGCTATGTGCATGTCGGCTATGTTATGTATATTACTAGGAAGAGAAAGTAAAGTAATTAAAAAGGTGAGAGAGTGCAATTACTTCTAAAAGGATTAATATTTATGTTATTTATACTTATTTAAATGTATCCCCAATTCACTAATTTTACCTGACATAAATTTTTCTAACGTCAATATATAAAGGGCGAAGTTTTTTTTTTTTTTTTGATTAAAAGATGATTCATTAATAATAGTAATATTGCTTAGCGTTGTACATTATACAGAACACCAGGTTGTGGAGCTTGTTCCATACTGGAACTACTACTACTTACATAATTACTACTACTACTTACATAATTACTACTTACAAAATTACTAGTGCTTACATAGTGTTTTGAGCAACTATCAGTAGTACTACATATTATATTGACATCAGGCACACACTGCCTTGCAAAAGGAGTTCCATTGTTTAAACAAGGGTGAAACTATCCATTGTTTAAAAAAGAGGGAGAGATTCCTTTCTTATAATGAGATGAATTTTCATATTATATTTTTCATGAATTCTTACTTGCTTCAACATCACAATTTTTCTTGAAGGGCAGACACAAAGACGAACTCATGATTTTGAAGTTTAAGGATTTTACTTCCTACGACAATCTTAAAATTAATATATTTTTCTTTGTTTAAAATTAATCATCATGTTTCGCTTTTCGATAGTCAAATTAACTTTGATTAATATTCTAAAATATATTTTCTTATCAAATTGACATGCAAAAGGCTTCAGCTAATGTTGATGAAATGAACAACAACAATGTGGGGGGTGAAAATACTATTGAGAAAGACGACAATATTTTAGAAAATGATGATATTTTTGATATGGTTAATGTGTTGTGAGGAGAACAAGCTAAGGAGAAAAACGATAATGTTTTGGCAAATGTTGACTTTGATATGGATAATGTATTGTAGGGAGAGCATGCTAATGAGAATAACGACAATGTTTTGGCAAACGATGCTTTTGATATAGGTAATGTGTTGTGGGGAGAACAGGCTAATGAGAACAACGACAATGTTTTCGCAAACGATGGTTTTGATATGGGTAATGTGTTGTGGGGAGAACAAGTTAATGAGAAGAACAACAGTATTTTGGCAAACGATGATTTTGATATGGGTAATGTGTTGTGGGGAGAATAAGCTAATGAGAACAACGATAATGTCTTCACAAACGATGATTTTGATATGGGTAATGTGTTATGGGGAGAACAGGCTAATGAGAACAATGACAGTGTTTTGGCAAAACGTTATGGGTAATGTGTCATGGGGAGAGAGGGCTAATGAGAACAAGACAGTGTTTTGGCAAACGATGGTTTTGATAAGGGTAATGTGTCGTGGGGAGAACAGGCTAATGAGAACAATGACAGTGTTTTGGTAAACTATAGAGAACAACGACAGTGTTTTGGCAAACAATAGTTTTGATATGGGTAATGTGTTGTGGGGAGAACAAGCTAATGAGAACAACGATAGTGTTTTGGTAAACGATGGTTTTGATATGGATAATGTGTTGTGGGGAGATTAGGCTAATGAGAACAACAAAAATATTTTGGGAAACGATGGTTTTGATATGGGTAATGTGTTGTGGGGAGAACAGGCTAATGAGAACAATGATAATATTTTGGGAAACGATGATTTTGATATGGGTAATGTATTGTGGGGAGAAAAAGCTAATGAGAATAACGATAATGTTTTGGAAAATGATGGTTTTGATATAGGTAATGTGTTGTGGGGAGGACAGGCTAATGAGAACAATGACAGTGTTTTAGCAAATGATGATTTTGATATGAATAATGTGTTGTGGGGAGAACAAGCTAATGAGAACAATGACAATGTTTTGGCAAATGATGATTTTGATATGGGTAATATGTTGTGGGGAGAACAGGCTAATGAGAAAAACGACAGTGTTTTGGTAAACAATGATTTTGATATTGGTAATGTATTGTAGAGAGAACAGGCTAATGAGAACAACAACAACATTTTGGGAAACGATGGTTTTGATATGGGTAATGTGTTGTGGGGGAGAACAGGCTAATGAGAACAACAACAGTGTTTTGGGAAACGACGGATTTGATATAAGTAATGTATTGTGGGGAGAATAGGCTAATGAGAATAATGATAATGTTTTGGAAAATGATGGATTTGATACAGATAATGTGTTGTGGGAGAACAGGCTAATGAGAACAATGCCAGTGTTTTAGTAAACGATGGTTTTGATATGGCTAATGTGTTGTGGGGAGAACAGGATAATGAGAACAACGACTATGTTTTGGCAAATGATGATTTTGATCTGGGTAATGTGTTGTGGGGAGAACAGGCTAATGAGAACAACGATTTTGTTTTGGAAAACGATGGTTTTGATGTGGGTAATGTGTTTTGAGTAGAACAGGCTAATGGGAACAACGACAGTATTTTTGTAATACCCCGTATTTTTGTGCTAGGATTCTAACCGTCGTTTCTACGTGTCTAATCTCTAATCCAAGTGATTCTTATGTGAATATAAGTTTCATGATCATTATCCTAGTCTATGGAGTAGTTTAGAGGTGATAAATGTTCATAGCAATGACCTAGAACAAAGTTAAGCTAAGATAAATTGATTCGTCCAAAGTTTGACATTTGATTCTACAAGGGTCTAATTCAAATGTGTATATCTATTAATATACATGAAATTTTATATCCCAAGATCTATCAAATGGTAGATAATTTAATTAGCTTTCCAACGATACCAATTTCGCAAAAATTCGATACGCGAGCGAAAAGTTATGACCATTTTTGTGGCGGAGGCAGTAGCACCATGCAATAAGCATGCGACGCACGCTAATAATTTTTAGGTTCGGTTTCCGCATTTTTAAGGGCAAAAGTGATATTTTCCAACCCCTATCCAGCTATAACACAGGATTAAACTCCCATAACACCAAAATAAGTTTATTTTCTCTCAAAATCACCAAGAACATTTATTAGGGTTTCAACCTAAAAATTCAAATATCTCAAGATTCAATCGTAGGTTTTCAATAATTTTTCAAGATTCGGATTCTCCATTCCGAGGGCTATGAGAAGCACCCATTAATCTCAAGAGTAGAAATCCAAAGTTAAGAGTTCATCCAAAACTTCAATTTCAAGGTATGTCGGGTTTGAACAAGAACACCCTTTCGTTCTTGTGCCCAAAAGTTTTAGTTTTTCTTAAAGAATTTCGTATTTTCAAGATGAATTCGTATTATTTTGCTATATTTCAAGTTTATGAGATTATGGAATTGTTCAAGTCTTGAATTGCATGATTTTCTTATTTAATTATGATCTAAATTGAGAGTTCATGATATAAATTGCACATTCTTATATTGATATCCTATTTTCAAGAATTTCCAAGATATGTCGTCGTAAATTGAGCCTTATTGTGAAATTGTAAGTCTTTGAGAATGACTTATTAATACTTTTTAAAGTGTTTCAATAAGAGTACATATATTTTCATGTTATTGTGACTTTAAAGCTTATTTATGATAAGTCTATCATGATTTTAAGAAAGAAGTGAGTTTTGATCCTAAGTAAGAAAGAAATCCACATGCTTGATTTTGAGATAAAGGGGATGCATTTTGGCTCCCATTACATATTGTTGAAATATTTTAAGGTAGATTTTTTTAAGTTCTGAGCTAAGTAAGGGAGTAGTATTTAGCACCGAGTGGGGCTTGATTCCGAGGTCTCATGCCCCACAACTACGTGCCCCCGTAGGTTTTTGATTTACCCCAAGTGGGTTAAGACAGTGATCACTAAAGTTAAGGTTCTATCCGATGGAAAGAATAGAACAGCTCTCCCCAACGTGGGTAAGACGTTGGACTCCATGTAGCTCTCATGGTTTATGTCGGTTAGAAGAAACTTCCAAAGTAGTCCCCCGCGCTATCTAAGATAAAATTATATGTATTTCGAAAGCTATGGATTCAAGATTTCTAAGATTTTCAAGTGTCAAAATCTTTAAGTTTCCAAAGAAGTTCCTAGTTGTCATGAGATTAAAGTGTATGTTCTGAAAGATGTTGTTTTAAAACTTTATCTATCTTACAAGTTTGAGAATAAAGAAAGCATGTAGATTTAGAATGAAGTGCAATGACTCATGTGATTTACATTACCTGTTTTCTTATTCATGACTATGATGGTTTTAATTCAAGCTATGTGAGTCATCTATACTAGCATGCATGTTTTCTGTAACACTACTAAAAAAGCTGTAAAAAGAGACAAAAAAAAAAAGAGATCTCAAAAATTGGTCGAAAATAAGAGACCTCATGAGGTCGCTTTTTTCCTCAATTTATTTTTAATTATTATTTTTAAATGAAGAGACCCTATGAAGTCGGTAAATAATAAAAAAAATCTAGCTACACAATATTAGGGACCCCAAGAGGTCGAAAAATAAATGCGAGAAAAGTTAGCGTCAAAATAATAAATAAAAAATGATAAAATATAAAGCAAGGAATAAAATTTAAACATTGCAACCTCACGAGGTTGCTATAATTTTAACAAATTAATATTTATTATTAAAAATAACTGTATGTAATTATTTTATTAAATGTGAAGTCAAAATATACATATTTATTTAATTTTTTTATATTTATTATTATAATTAAGAGAAAACAAAACCCAAAAGTAAAGGGCAACTCTCTCAGAATTCTCTCCGCACATCACCCCAAAAGTAAGTGTGAATTCTTGAAGTCTTGTTTAATTTTTTCATTCTCTCCCGCTCAAGCTCTCTTGCCGAGTTCTTCCATTCCAAGTAACTTCATTTCTTTTTGTTTATGTATATAATAGAATTTGAATCTATGAATGTTTTGGGTCTCTTTCTAGTAATAATTAATTTATTTTCTAAATTTATACTCTAATGTTATTATCATTAAATTCTATATCGATATTTACAATTCATAGAGGATTTTCGTCGGACTCTGTCAGATGATAGTCAAGACCTTCCACTTAGCAAAGAGTAGAATGAGAGAATATGATTAGATGCGGTTGGTGGTCCGAGTATGTATGGGTATGCTTATGACTTGCCACAATGAACCTTTCGTGAATTTTATTCGGAACTAGAAGGCCTCAGGAGCTTCCAGGTTGATGAGTCAAGGGAAATGATTTTAACTTTGAAGCATATGATAGCTAAGTTATCTAATGAAGCTAAGGCCGCACAGGTAAGGGAAAGGCAAAGGGATATTCAGTATGCGGGAATGAAGGCCCAATTCGATGCATTACTTTCTTCGGGAGGATTCCCCCTTGTCCTAGTGATGCAATTCGCCCTCCTCCTCTGCCCTAGTCTCTACCTATTTCACATGGCGTATATGGTCAATACAGAGATGTGACTGAGGAGCCCAGCAGTGATGAAGATGATAAAGATTATTATGTGGAGAATACACCGCCGCGTTGTTGAAGTTGAGTGTTGTGTTAGATAATCTAAACTATATACGTTATGATAGTTGATTTAAATTATTGATTATTTTTAATGCATGAGAGCTTTCAATTAGTCTAATCAATAGTACTATTGTATAAATAACTTGACTACAATGTTTTTCGGTTCAATTTCAAGGTACTCTAAGTTGATTTTCATTTAGTGTTCATTGGATTGTGGTGTTGTTTTGATTGGTGTGAACTCTTGTAGTTCGATTTAGTTGATTAGATTGTACATATTATTGAATTGAATTAAATGGCAGGTATCTGTAAAAGTTGTTATTGCCATCATTTTTTTTTTTGCAGAAAAAAGACCTCATGAGATCGCTATTTTGCATTTTAATTTTTCATCAAATGAACAAAAGCGACCACAGGAGGTCTCTTTTTTTCCAATTTCATTTTCTAGATAGTCACCTGATGAGGTGTCTTTTAATTAAAAAAATAAAAAAATAAAATCAAATAGAGGCCTTATGAGGTCTCTTTTAATTAAAAAATAAAATTTAAAAAATCAAATAAAGGCCTTATTTCGAGAAGTATTGTATTTTCTTTATTCAGTCGTATTGAGTTAGGATAGTTGGGAGTCATGACCTGGATACCTATAGTCAGTACTAGTAGAGGCTTCATAGACAGTCAGTAGAGTTAATGTATTCAGTTTTTAGTTTTATTTTGTAAAAGCAGAGTTGTAATATTGTAAAGTTCAGATTTGTATTGATCAAGTTTAGAAAAGTTCTATGTTTTCGTTGATTTTATACAAATTTAAGCATTTTATTCAGTTGCTTATGAGTTATGCCAGTAGAAGGGTTAGCTTGGGGTCACTTGTGACCCTAAGCACCGTGTGACGTCTCGGGACCCGATTTCGGGGCGTTACAATTTTGGAAAACGATGGTTTTGATATGAGTAATGTATTGTGGGGAGAACAGGCTAATGAGAATAATGACAATGTTTTGGCAAACGATGGTTTTGATATAGGTAATGTGTTGTGGGGAGAACAGGCTAATGAGAACAATGACTGTGTTTTTAGCAAATGATGATTTTGATATGGGTAATGTGTTGTGGGGAGAACAAGTTAATGACAACAGCGACAATGTTTTGGCAAATGATGATTTTGATATGGGTATGTGTTGTGACTTGTGGGGAGAACAGGCTAATGAGAACAACAACAGTGTTTTGGTAAACAATGATTTTGATATAGGTAATGTATTGTGGAGAGAACATGCTAATGAAAATAGTGTCTATGTAAACAATGTAAAAGTATTATATGCTAGCAAATTGAGCTAAATATTAACGTAAGTTACTTTTCACTTTGAGTTGATTAGTTCGTTAAGTTTTTTTTTCTTAAGACTTTCAATAATGTTACTCTTCTAATTTGGTCTTTAATTCCTCGCTTTTACATCTACGTTTATTTATAATTACATTTCTTTCTTTTTTGGCTTATTGATTCTCTTACATCAAATATTTGTTACATAAATGTAGTTTCAAAAGAGAGTGTTATTTTAACATCGTAGTGAAAGAGCTACTTTTACTATGTTCAATTTGATATTTTGGTTTAGATTTTCATTAACTTTATTACTTCTCCATTCAACAGTGGTTGAAGTTAGTTCGATATCATACCATACCCTAGAATGTGATCCTCAGAAAGCAAAAAACTTGATAGGACCGTAGATATAAGAGAAGAAATATGCAAGCAAGAAAACGACCTTCGAAATTTTAATGTGCAACAAAAAAGTGCACAAGAAAAGTACGAAGCGACATGTGATCTTTGGAAGTTAAAGGACAAGAAAGACAAGCTCAATGAACAATTGGAGAAATCAACTCAAAAAGTGAGATTTATTTATTATATATTCAACTATTATATGCTACTACTATTCACTACAGTAAACAATCGAACAATAATATCATTATTTGTAACAAATCCACAGAACAATACAAAACATCCCTCACCAAACCTTGCTCGTAGGATTATACTGGATATATGTGTCATAGTTGTTTTTGTTGTTCTATTTTTCACTCAGTAGAACTTTCTGCTTAGCTGCATGATACACCAGCTGAAGGAGACAAAACATCCCAAATTAATAAATATCTTCAAACTCCACAACAAAATCCAATAAATCCATAAGGTTCACTAAGAACAACTATAGTCATATAAAAAAGTTACAACAAACATGTAATTTATAAATAGTGATGTAACACTAGGACACTAGGTGGTGAACCTCTTTGTTGGAAAATCTCATATTGTGTAAGACCCCACAAATTTTCATAGTCGTTAAAGCTCTTTTAAGTTTGTGAAGCTTAGCACTTAAAATTTGGCTGTGTTGGAACTTTTTCATTCCATAAACCTTCGAAACTTTGATGAATTATTTTGTGACTTTCCCGACCTCTGATTCTTGATTTTCTTGTTGCGTTGCGATGGGGAAAGTCAAGAGTACATCTCAGGTATATTTCGGAATTTTTTGGATGGCATAAGGGGGTGTTTGGATTTCAGAAACAGTAGCAAATGACGTTTAGCCCGCGTCGCCCAGGGTCAGCACCGCTATAGGTGGGGCGCCACCCTGGCTTTCCCACCGCTATAGCGAGACGTCGCCCTGGGTACTCCCCCGGGTTAGGCCAGGTGACACCCTACGGATCACCTTAGAACAAATTTCAGCAGATCTGTCCGTTTTTCCAAAGGGAAAAAGAGTCAAATTCCACCCCTATATAAGTCCTTAAACATGAGAGATTCAGCACATTGATACCCAAAGTATATTGCTTTCTCTCAAGAACAAGGTAGGATTTCAATTGGACATTCAATTTCAAGAAAGTTTCTCCGTCAATCTTCATAGAATCACGAACTAAGGTATGCATAGTGTTCATTCATGGACTCCTTTAATCCATGAAGCCCAAGAATCCTCTTTTAAATCATACATCATGATATTTATGTTGTGAATTGATTATAGTCATGTTGTTATGGTGCTATGACTTCCAAGATTGAATCTTTATCATGTTTTCATGAAACCATGTTAGTATAGGGTTGAAATCCATGCATTTAGTGTGTAGACACGTAATTTTGTCCCCCTCAAAAGTTCGATTTCATTCATTTTTACTTTATCATATTATGTACCCTCACCCACGTGATTACATCCCACAAAAATACAAAAAAAAAAGTAAATCTCAACAAAATCCCTAACAAACTTTTATTCTTTTTACACCCTAACAACCCTCTCCAATAAGAAAATAACAAATCACCACCTCACCACCCCATACCCCACCTCCCTACCCCTACCTAACCCTACCCCACGTCACCCCCCCCCCCCCTATTTTTTTCTTGTCTAAGAAGAAAGGACCTCAAAAAAGGATAAATACAATATATATACCCAAATACACACATACAAAGAGGGGGGATTTTTTGGGCATGAACATTAACAAAGAAAAAAGAGAAATCAGCCTCCATCTCTCTAGACCTTCTCCCTAGACCCTCACTCTCTCTCTCAACAGATCTCGCCGGCGCCGGCGCCGCGTTCTCTCACGGTCTACGATCTCTCCATCTCTCTCTATTCTTTTTTTCTCTATCAAAAGCAAAAGTTGTCGCTGGCCACCACCACGCCGATCATTGTGGCTGGTGCGCGACCCATCGCCGGCCTTCTCTCTCCGCTCTCCCATTTACAGTCGTGGATCCAGCTTGCTGAACCATCAAGAACAGTATCTAACGTCGTTACCCACTAGCCACTACTCCAGCCGCCGGTCCGATCTCTCTCCGGCGACGGCAGAAGGCACCAGAAACAGTGAAGCTGGTGATTGATCTACGTCCACCGGAATCGGTCGGTGAGTTTGGTTTTCTGTTTGAAATCATGTCGGTCACGGATGGATTGAAATATGAGTGTTGAGGGGTTCTTTTCTAAGGTTTCCGTTCCAATTTTTAATCTGTCCCATTTGTATTTATCATACTGAATTGGATTCATCACGATCGAGGTTCTCCGGTCGAGTATTTTGATCTTCGAATTTCTTTATTATCGTCAAGGATCAATTTCATCGAGGTCGATTTCTTCTAACCGAATTTTTAATTCACTTTGACTTCTTGGTGATGTTGTAGGTGTGAATGATTTATTTGTAGCGTGTTTGATATGTTCGAATATGTGTTATGTGTTGGTTGATGTTGGTTTCGGACTTTGAAAAGTGAATTGATAAATCGAAGCATGTTTAATCATATTGTTTGAAATAAATTTGGGGACGGGAATCGAAAATTGATAAAAGTAAATATTTTGATATTTTGATACATTGTTGATGTTGAATGCTATATGTCATCGATCGGGTAGGCAAACGTAGGCTGGGTAGGCGAAATTTAGTAATAAGTGTTTCGTGGGATGTTGGAATGTGCATGTTAATGTCTCTTTCTAGATTATCGTGTTTAATTTAGATGTATTTATTTAGCCGGGGAATGCCTCGAGATCATTTGTATTTATTCACCAAGGAATGCCCCGACGTATCATGTTGACGGAAAATGATCGTGATGAAGGCCCGCGGCGTTGGGTAAGGCATTGGAGCTTAGTCTAGATTTAGTTTAGACTAGGATTTATATTTTCGTATTTTTTTATTTCTCAGACTGTATAATTGGACTGGACTTTACGTTTTTGGACTGTTTTGTTTTGTTTATTGTTTGATTATTTTGCGTTCTTTTGTGAGGTTTATACAGTTCATAATGCCAAAAATAGTCGATACACTCTACCGAGCGACCGTGGTTGAACCACGGGATCGAGAGGTGCCTAACACCTTCCCCTCGGTCAATAGAATTTCTTAGCCAGAATCTCTGTTCGCAAAACCAGTTTAAGAGTCAAATGGTTTCGAAAAGGATTTCCCAAAGGTGACTTGGCACACCGGATTATGCCAAGTGGCGACTCTGAATAAAAAATGTTTTAATAATCCTTTGCCAAAATAAATTTTCATTTCTTGTCACTTAAATAATAAAACCCTTTCGAACTTTAAAATATATACATTTTTTTGGAGTACGCAAAAAAGGGGTGTGACAGCTTCTGGCAACTCTGCTGGGGAACAATAACAAGTTTTCAGATTTCAAGCTCTTTTTGGAGTCGTATCGGCTTTGTTTTGCATTACGAGTGTATAAGCATTGTTTGTGGTTATTGTTTGTGTTATTTTCACTTTTTGTGCTTTTTTGTTCTTTGTTTATAGTATTTATCTTATGTGTTACCGCTTTATATCTGGCATCATGAGTCCACCCCCGACCTTCTTTCTGCAACAAGTCCGTAGTACACGTGTTGTACACAACCTCTAGTTGAGTCACCCTTATTTTAGGGGGGGAGCCGTAGCTGTTATCGAGTAGGTGGAAAGCAAAGCAGCAACTATCGACCATACGCTCCCCCGAACAGCCTTGTTAGTGAACCACAACGTAGGTCAGCCTTTAGGTCATGCTCATGTGCATCTTATGGAGACCTAGCAGGACCCACATGGCCCTTTGTAGGAGACTCACCTCTAAAACATCCCTACGTGCTAACTGTTGCATTTTTAAGGGTAACGTTGTCATTTGACAGACTGATTTTTGAAATATATATATATATATATATATAAAAAAAATAAAATATATATATATATAAATAAAATAAAATTTTAAAAAAAATTATTAGGAGTAAGATGTGTAGGTAAAAACAAAAAAAAAATATATATATATAAAAAGTAAGTCAAAAGGAATGAAAAAGAATGTCGTAGTTTATTTTGGAATTCGTTATCTCTTTTGTTTTTAACAATCCAAAAACTCAATTTTTTTTTTTTACGTTTTGTAAAGTACCGTAAATTCAAAAAGAAAAAAAATGAAAAAAAAGAGAGAAAAATTTTTGTTTTCCTTTTCTACTTATTTGTCAAAAACAAAAATGTCAAAAAGATTTTTCTGTATAATTGGTGGTGTCAGTCTTGGTTAAAGCGTCTAGCTGAAAATAAAAAAAAAGAAGTTGTTTTTTCATTTGTTTTTGGTAGTGTCTCTTAAGTTAGGGTCAATTTATTAGTTAATCGTTAATTGTCCAATCTGGATGAACTACACCTACCTGATTCCCTTCCCTCGGGTTGGGATACGTAGGCAACCTCGGTGGGTCCAGTAATTTTTGGTGTCGGCCATTGTCTTAGTCTCTAGCCCCGTAATCTAGAGTTATTTGCCAAGTAGACTGATTTCGCTCAGTACTTCTGTTCGGCAAATTGGAGTCATGGATGTGGTCTGTCCCATCAACATATGTTGGCATCAAAAACTACCAAGGGTTGGAAATCTTCTACTCATGTCGAATTTTTGAGATAACGTCTTGTGTGATTTTACAGGATGGATTTGTCCACCAAGTCTAGATTTCTGATGGTTGTCAAAGCGCCCAAAAAGTTTATCAAATGGTGGGAAATGTTTAACTATGTTGATCAACAGGAACTGGTTAAAATATTAGGTGACCTCACGGAACTTCTGCATGTTACCCCTCGTCCAGATTTGATAGAGGCTTTGTTGAACTTTTGGGATCCGAGTGGCTTGGTATTCAGGTGTGGGGAATGTGAAATGACTCCTACTTTGGCAGAAATATCCGGTTTGTTGCATTTGCCCTATATCGAGAAGGATATGATCCGAGCACAAAATCATACTGGTGTGAGATTTTTGCAGTCTTGTGGTTTAAAAAGTAAGGGTATCCGTTTGGGTTGTTTAAGTGACTCGTGGGTTTTCCTAGATTTTTTGTTCGCTAGATTCGGGCCCTCAGAAAGTTTTGATTGCTTTTGGGATGAATTTTATGTGACTAAGGAGAAGTGGGAGAGAAAGCGTCTTGAAGTCTTCACCCTCGCTTTGTTAGGTACTTTAGTGTTTCCACTAGAAGAAAGACGTATTAATACCCATTTGCAATCTGTGGTGATGGACCTATTTCATAAGGGTCAAAACGACAAGGGCATTAATCAAAAAGGCAGTTCACTCTCGTACCCATGATCTTAACAGAAATATATAAGGCTTTATCCGAAGTGAAGGGGGTAAGGAGATTTTTTGAGGGCAGTAACCTGATATTGCAGTTATGGATGATGGAGCATTTGCATGCACCTTCTTTAGTTAGACCAGATGTGTTAGATTGTTGTATTCCCAATCAAGTGAAAGCCATGGACTCCAGGTTGCATTTGGATAAATTTTTGTTACCCGTGGGAGTCGACTCTTGGATTGAATTTCTTGAGTCGAGAACCAGGGATAACATTTTGTGGACTTATCTGTGGCTTCGATCAAAGATAGTATTGTTGGGTTGTCAGACGCAGCTCCCTATAGTTATGATAGGGCTCAAATACACTAGACCATACAATCCTTCTAGGGTAATGCGCCAGTTAGGTAGGCTACACGACGTGCCACCAACAGTGGATCTTCTGAAGAATGTTGAGTACTTCAAGGACCAAGCCTTAGGTGAGAGCAAGTATGAGCAGTTTTGGAAGCATGCAACGAAGCTGCGTGTGGACACACCCAAAGAAAGTTTGGATAATCTGGGCCACACTCAGGGATATGAGGTCTGGTTTCAATCTATCCCTCGGGGTATCAGTCAACCCTTACCAACACAGCTTAGAGGAAGAATACAGGAAGAATGTATAGTAGACGACCATCAAGATGAAAGTGTAGGATCGAAAGTGGAAACACTGAGAATACAGTTAGCGGATTTGATCAAGACGGTAGAAAGGTGTCAGAATAATCTGTCCAAGTGCACTCCTCATAAGGCAGGGATACGGGCCCGAAGCTTCTTCCCCAATATCAGGGCGTCTTTACAGGATATGCTACAAAGTTTAAATGGGAGAAAGAGAACTTCAGAGGCAGTTCCATATCAGCCAGGGTCATCACGCAGAGCACCAGACTGAAAGAGTACTTCCTATCTTTATTCAGTTTGAGTCTTTTATGTGTCTGTCATTGTAGGGTGGTGTCTGCTTTAAGTCAAAGTCAAGTTGTTTTTGATATTAGGGTCTTTATTATTAATTTCACCTATGTCGTCTTAGGGGTCTAGAATGTTGTTTCGTATTTGTTGTTTAGTTTTAAAGTTGTCACAAACTTTTGTACGTTTTTGTTATTTTCTTTCTTCAAAATGTTATGATGTTACGTCATTCCTTGGTTTGTTTATTTTCGTTTTCGCAAAAAAAAAGTGGGTAATGTTTATGCACATGCTGCCCGAACTACGCAAGATTTGATTCATGTACAACATGATACGTAGGCAACCTACTTTTGGGTTCGATCTAATCATTTTGTTTGTTGTTTTCCATTATTTTTCCTCTTTTAAAGAAAAACAAAAGCCATAAAGAATGATAAAATAAAGGTAGATAACAAGAGAACATAAAAGAGCAGAGATTGATACGAAAAAAGAGAAAAAAAAAAGAAAAGAGAGGGAAATAAAAATAATAATAAGTGTAGATAAAAAGATATAGTGTGGACAAAAATGAGGATGATGTTAAAATGACCTCGCTACCCTCAAAAGTTGGTAGAAATGAACATGAATTTAGGGCAATTTTACCAATGTGATTCCCATGCTTGTCATGTTCCTTAATTCTAACAGATGTTGTCTTTGATGAGCATGTTCTTTCAGATAACAGTGGTAGGCTTGCAGCACTCTGGCTAGTCACCCATACTTCACCAGATCCAAAGCAAAGCTCGCCATGGCTAGCAGGGAGATTGAAAATTCGCTCATTGACCCGGATCAAGATCATAGGGAAGAAAGTTCTAAACACAATGATGAGGTAGTAAGGCTCAGAAAATAATTGATAGATTTGTACCAGGCATGGGCCAGCGGAATGCCTCCTCCTCCACTCCTTGAAGGTCTTAGAAATATCTCTAATTGCCCACCTCTCTCTCAGGCGCAATTCTCTGCTCCTACTGAGTCACCTGAGCACCCGCCAGGACTCACTCCACGACATTATTATCCTATCAGTTCTAATGTGCCCTTGGCAGCTCCTTCATCCAGACCTACTGCTCAGCCAGTGCCGCCGATCACATCGATATTCGTGGCTCCGCCACTACATGAAACTCCCATATATGTTGTGCGTCCCACAATGAGGCTTCCTAGGTCTGCCAGTGAGCCAGTACTGAAGGTTCCAGAAAGTCAGTATTATGCCCCTGAGCCTACTTTGCAAATGAATGAACCTTATGGGTACACTCAGCCG
Source organism: Capsicum baccatum var. pendulum (assembly GCA_030864225.1). NCBI lineage: Eukaryota > Viridiplantae > Streptophyta > Magnoliopsida > Solanales > Solanaceae > Capsicum > Capsicum baccatum. The sequence continues at coordinate 262,342,814 of CM061561.1, read as the reverse complement.
CCTGCATTTCCATTTGATACGGAGAAATCCGTCGCAGCAGAGAAAAATGATATCATAGCCCAGAAATTGAAAAATTTAGAGCAGGCAATGAGAAATCTGCAAGGGATCGGAGATTATAGGAGTGTTTCTTATAAAGGTCTTTGCATGTTCCCAGACATCAATCTTCCCCCCAGTTTTAAGATGCCTAAGTTCGAGAAGTATGCGGGACATAGTGACCCCGTTGCACACTTGATACGTTATTGCAACCAGTTGAGGGCGGCAGGAGGAAAAAAAGAACTGCTCATGGCCTTCTTTGGCGAGAGTCTGTCTGATCTGGCCTCAAAATGGTTTATCGATCGAGACATCGATAAATGGAACAGCTTGGATGATTTGGCTTCTAAATTTGTTCAACATTTTCACTATAACATCGACCTGATTCCGGACGAAAAATCCTTGGTCAATATGAAGAAAAAGAGCATTGAAGGTTTTAGTGAATACGCGATAAAGTGGCGTGAACAGGCCGCCAGGTTAAAGCCTCTAATGAAAGAAAGTAAGTTGGTAGAAGTTTTCATTCAGGCGTAGGATGAGACCTATTTTCAGCATTTACTTCCGACAATAGGAAAATATTTTATGGAAGTCCTACAAATGGGGGAGATGATAGAGGACGGAATTAAGACTGGCCAAATAGTGAGTTTTGCGGCATTAAAAGCCACCACACAAGCGATCCAAGGTGGATCTGGCATATTTGGAGGTAAAAAGAAGAAAGAGGACGTGGCGACTGTCGTAGCTAGAACCCATTCCTCTCCCAAAAGACTACCTCGCCCCTATCCCCAATCGCAAGCCCAAGTCTACACCCAAGCTCCATATATTCCTCCCCACCATTACTACCCTCCACAAAACCCTTTATATTCCATTCCACCACCCCCGTACCCAGTATATAGCGCGCAGCCATATGCCCAAACCTCTTCTTACCCACAATGGCGCGCACAAGCTCCACAAAATTGCCCATTCACTTCACCAAATTACCAAAACCTTTCCAGACCCAGTTTTCAGCCTAGACCCGAGTATAAGAAGAAGAAGGCGGTCAAAAATCAATTCACACCTCTTGGGGAGTCATATGCTAGCTTGTTTGATAGGTTGAGAAAGTTGAATGTTTTGAGCCCAATTCAAGAAAGGCTTTTAAATCCACCGCCAAGGAATCTCGATTATTATTTAAGGTGTGCGTACTGTTCTGATATGCCAGGCCATGATATCGAGAAATGCTAGTATTTAAAGAGAGCTGTCCAAGATTTAACTGACACAAATCAGATGTTGGTCCAGGCTCCGGAGGGTCCAAACATTAACCAAAATCCACTGCCAACCCATGCTGAAGCCAATATGCTAGAATTGATATATGATGGGAAAGAGTCTTCGAGGGGTTATCAGCCTATTGTCAAGATACAGACCATTGAGGAGAAATCGGTGAATGTAGCGGAGTCTTTGAAAGCAATGTCATTAAGCCGGGAATAAATGAGAGAAGATAAAACCCAAGAAAGCACAAAGAAGCCCCTGATCACAGTACAAGGTTCCAGAGGTATGTTGATTCAAGTCAGGATAAACCTAAGTTGACGGTGGTAGGAGCTCTGAGTCAGCCCATCTTGACGGTGAAAGGAGCACTGGCAGCTCCTATTATCCTCAAACCGGTGACCCAACCTCCGATAGTTGATACGAAAAGAGTTTCCTGGAATTATGGGCGGACTGTGATGACCTATCACGGGAAAGAAGTTGGGGAAGATGTAGATGAGATAGGGGGTTTGACCAGGTCAGAAAGATGTTTCGTGCCTGAAAGCTTAAGAAAGTCCAAGCTAATGGTGAGTGGACCATCATCTATCAAAAAGCCTATCACTAAAGAAGAAGCCAAAGAATTTTTGAAAAAGATGAAATTGCCATAGTATTCAATATTAGACTAGTTAAAGAAGACCTCTGCTCAAATTTCCCCTTTATCTTTGTTGTTGCACTCCAAGGAGCATCGTAATACTTTCCTGAAGGTATTAAATGAATCATATGTTCCAAGGGAGATTACAATCAACCAACTTGAGAAAATGGTTGGAAAAATCTTTGAGGTCAATCAGATCAGCTTTTCTGATGATGAATTGCCTGTTGAAGGTACAGGGCATAACCGGGGCCTTTATTTACTTGAAGTATGAAGATTTCTACGTCACTCATGTTATGATCGATGGAGGTTCGGGTGTAAATATTTGCCCTATTTCTACTTTGCAAAAGTTGAATATTGGTGCTGACAGGATCAGGCCCAATAATGTATGTGTTAGGGCTTTTGATGGTGCAAAATCAAATTCCATTGGCGAAATAGAACTAATTTGACCATAGGACCTGTTGAGTTCGCCATAGAGTTTCAAGTATTGAATGTAGAATCCTCTTACAATCTATTGTTGAGAAGTCCATGGATCCACAAGGCCAAGGCGGTTGCATCTACACTGCACCAAATGATTAAGTTTGAGCATGACAGGCAAGAAGTAGTTATTCATGGTGAAGGAGATTTGTTAGCCTACGTAGATTCTCCCTTGTCTCTTATTGAAGCAAATAATGTAGAGGAGACGTTCATTTATCAAAGTTTTGATACAGTGCCAGTTAATCGTATCCTTGAATGGCAGGCTATACCGGTACCGCAATTGTATTCGTCTTCTATCATGATGGTGAGTGAACTTTGGAAATACGGATTTGAGCCAGGAAAAGGTTTGGGAGCGTCTCTGCACGGTATAGTTCATCCCATATGTCTGAGTGAGAACGTGGGCACGTTTGGTATGGGATTTGAGCCTACAGGTGAAGATCTGAAGAAAGCCAAGGGAAGGAAAAAAGAAATATGGTCACTACCTCGCCCAATGCCACTACTTAGTGAATTATTTGTTAAGAGCGGTGTCACGAATCATGTGAAATTTAAAGTTGAATGGGTTGATGACTGTCAGAACTTTTTTATTGGAGTTGATATGGTCGAAGTAGGAGAAGGTACCAGTATGACAGACGTGCAATTCATAGGTCCAGCTGTCCGGCTCAATAATTGGGAAGTCACTCCTCTCCCCGTCAGGAGGGAGTTTTGGTAGTTTATTTTGTTTTTCTTTCTGTTTATCCAATTTATTTCAGGGTTGTAATTTGGATTTTAGTTTGTTTATATTATGTTGGTATCTATGTTTAAACCCTTCTATCTTTTATTTAATGAAATGCAATGTTCCTTTTGTTTTGTGTCTAATATATTTTGTTTTTCTTTTCTTACACAGTTCTCTTTATGCTGATTCTAATGACATGACATGCATGCGGAATTTTCAGCCTGACCTTAAAATCCAAACTAATCAAGATGTAATGAAGCGGGATGGGGAATATGATGAAGAAAAAGCACTAGAAGAAATAAGCAAAGAGTTGGAATAGTTTGAAGACAAACCAAATCCTAATTTGAATGAGACTGAGCCAATAAATCTGGGGGATCAAGAAGATGTTAGGGAAACTAAAATCAGTGTACATTCCTTGCCACAGCTAAAAGATGGAATGATTCAAGCATTAATTGATTATAAGGATGTTTTTACATGGTCTTATGAGGATATGCCTGGTTTAAGCACTGAATTAGTGGCTCACAAATTGCCGACTGATCATGCATTCCCTCCTGTCAAATAGAAGTTGAGGAAATTTAAAACAGATGTAAGTTAAAATTAAAAATGAAATCATGAAAAAACTTGAAGCCAAAGCAATTCGAGTAGCTCGCTATCCCATGTGGTTGTCCAATGTTGTTCCCGTACCAAAGAAAGATGGCAAAATTTGAGTGTGTGTTGATTACCGTGATTTCACAAGAGCAAGTCTGAAAGATGATTTTCCACTGCCCAATATCCACATTTTGTTAGACAACTGCGCTAAACACAAGGTTGCCTCTTTTGTGGATTGCTATGCCGGATATCACTAGATCATTATGGATGATGAAGACGCGGAGAATACCCAGCATATGCCACCAATGATCAAAAGAGGTCTATTAGGCGTTTGGCTAGTGGATTTTTATTAAGTGGGGGAATCTTATATAAGAGAACCCCAGATCTGGGACTTTTGAGGTGTGTAGATGCAAGAGAAGCCTCGACAATCATCTTTGAAATACACTCTGGAGTATGTGGATCGCATATGAACGGTTATGTCTTGTCGAAGAAGATTCTTCGAGCAGGTTATTACTGGCTTACTATGGAAAGGGATTCTATTAAATTTGTTCGAAAGTGTCATCAATGTCAATTACACAGTGATCTGATACATTCTCCTCCTGTTGAGTTGCATGCAATGGTCGTTCCATGGCCGTTTGTGGCTTACGGAATGGATGTGATTGGACCAATTGAGCCAAAGGCATCAAATGAGCATAGATTCATTTTGGTAGCCATAGACTACTTCACAAATTGGGTGGAAGCAGTAACTTTCAAGTCTGTGACAAAGAAAGTTGTGGTAGATTTTGTTTATGCCAACATCATTTTTAGATTTGGAATTCCTAAGATGATCATTACAGACAATGCTGCCAATCTCAATAGTCATTTCATGCAAGAAGTATGTTAACAGTTTAAGATCGCACATCGAAATTCTACTCCGTATCTCCTAAAGGCCAATGGTGCTGTAGAAGCCGCCAATAAGAATATAAAAAAGATACAGCAAAAAATGGTACAAGGTTCTAGACAGTGGCATGAAAAGTTGTCGTTTGCATTGCTAGGTTATCGCACCACTGTTCGCACTTCAACAGGGGCAACTCCATATTTATTAGTGTATGGGACAGAAGCAGTCATCCCTGTAGAAGTTGAAATCCCCTCTTTTCGAGTCATTGTAGAAGCAGAGATTGATGATGATGAATGGGTAAAAACCCGACTGGAATATTTGAGCTTGATTGAGGAAAAGAGGCTAACGTCTGTGTGTCATGGCCAGTTGTATCAGATGAGGATGGCTCGAGCGTATAACAAAAAGGTCCATCCCAGGAATTTTGAAGTTGGTCAGTTGGTATTGAGACGTATCCTCCCTCACCAGGTTGAAGCAAAAGGCAAGTTCTCCCCTAACTGGCAAGGTCCCTTCGTTGTGAAGAAAGTGTTACCCAATGGAGCCCTATATTTAACAGATATTGAAGGCAAAACGACAGAAATGGCTATCAATGCTGATGCGGTCAAAAGATATTATGTATGATATTTGATCCTTTGTTAATTAAATTGAATGTTTAGTACTGGCATTTTTGAAGATTTGATATGATGAAGGCATTTTATTCTTCTATCCAAACATTGCGTCATCCTTTGTTTACCCGTTTGAGCTTCGTTCTTATTTTTTCTTTCTTTCATATCCCTCTTTTGGAATCAAAATAGAGTCAAAGATAAATGTCAAGAAAATAAGAATAAAATAAAGGGTTCGACAAAAAAAAAGAATAAAATAAAAAAAATCAATCATGTCAAAATAAAGAACAAGCTGATGGAACTACGTCCAACCTAATTCTCCTCTCTCGGGAGTGAGATACGTAGGCTGCCCTATTTCGGGCTCGGTCCAACCAAATAAAAATTTAAGATTCACCCAGTCAACAAAACTGGGGCATGAGTTAATGTGTTGTTTGAGTCGATTCCAAAAGTTGTAAGTCCCACTCACACTTCAAGTATCGTTTGAGCCCCTTACCATCTTTTCTAACCTTAACGAAAAGCCAAGTTACAACCAAAGAAAGTCCTTCAGATCAATTTTTGATAATGTTAAGGCTAAGCATGCAATGGATTTGATGATACATTGTGAGGTACCATTTGTCTCCCTCAGCATAAGAAATCAGGAAAGAAATACAAAAATGAGAGAGTTTTATTGGTGAAAACCCCCGTGGGCATCATAAGGCGATGGTGAGTTGAAAGAAATGAAAATGAGAGAGTCTTATTGGTGAAAACCCTTGCAGGAACCATAAGGTGATAGTCAGTGGAGAGAAATAAAAATGAGAGAGTCTTATTGGTGAAAACCCTCACGGGCACCGTAAGGCGATGGAGAGTTCAAGAAAAAAGTGAAAAGTGAAAAGAAATCAACAACAAATGGGGAGTTTGGATAGGAAGATTAGGCAGCTCAATCCAAAGTGCATGTCATACTTATTGGAGTTGGTTGTCGTATTCAGATAAGTTTTCTTTTTTAATATGGGACATTGCCCTTTTCTTTCATTTACATATTCATGCTTTTTGTCTTTTTATGTCATTTATCAAAATAAAAGTCACCATCTTTTCTTTACATGTTAAGTCAAGTCTGTGTCAAAACAAGCGAGAAAGGATTTCAAATTTACTACCAGTCTTTCCAATTATATGAGAAAAAGCCAAGGAACAGCCCAGGAAAGAAATATAATCATAATTCAACATAAAGCAAAGGAAGTCTTTCAACCGACAGGCTATTGGATTCGTGAAAACATTCAGATTTGGGAAAAGGGTGCACCTCAGGGGCATGGTAAAATAGAAACCCATTATTTGAGTCAGAACTCATTTCCCTCAATCTGGATCTAGGGCAATGATGCGGCAAGATAGGGCAAGTGTTAGTGATTTGGAAGAAAGATGAAAGGAACGAGTGTTGTGGCAGATACCTGAGAAGCCAAGAGTTGCAAGCCACCATTAAGTCCTTAACTGACAAATTTTCTTTGTTGAAATAGGGGCAAATTCATTTCACTTGATTCAACTACCATTGGAAATGCACATCCGTGGGATTTTACTTTATGTTAAGGACCCTCCTGAAAAATGGGATTTTACTTTATGTTCAGGACACTCCTGAAAAATGGGATTTTACTTTCTGCTCAGGACCCTCCTGAAAAATGGGATTTTACTTTCTGTCTAGGACCCTCTGAAGAATGGGATTTTACTTTCTGCTCAGGACCCTCCTGAAGAATGGGATTTTACTTTCTGTTCAGGACCCTCCTGAAAAATGGGATTTTATTTTCTGTTTAGGACCCTCCTGAAAAATGGGATTTTACTTTCTATTTAGGACTCTCATGAAAAATGGGATTTTACTTTATGTTCAGGACCCTCCTGAAATATGGGATTTTACTTTATGTTCAGGACCCTCCTGAAAAATGGGATTTTACTTTCTGCTCAGAACCCTCCTAAAAAATGGGATTTTACTTTCTGTTCAGGACCCTCCTGAAAAATAGGATTTTACTTTATGTTCAGGACCCTCCTAAAAATGGGACTTTACTTTATGTTCAGGACCCTCCTGAAAAAATGGAATTTTACTTTTTTTTCAGAGATTTTACTTTATGTTCAGGACCCTCCTGAAAAATGGGATTTTACTTTAGGTTCAGGACCCTCCTGGAAAATGAGACTTTACTTTATGTTCAGGACCCTCCTGAAAAATGAGATTTTACTTTCTGTTCAGGATCCTCCTGAAAAATGGGATTTTAGCTTATGTTCAAGACCCTCCTGGAAAATGGGACAACACTTTCAAAATGAAATACTACTTTATTATAATTCTTGTTTGGGATAATTTTCATTCTAGTTTAATTTTGGGTTTCAGGAGCCCGCCTGAAGAACAGGGTGATGAAATAACAAGTCAGGAGCCCGCCTGAAGAACAGGGTGATGAAATAAAAAGTCCAGAGCCCGCCGGGAGAACGGACTGAAGAAAATGAAAAGTCAAGCAACAAAGTGAAGCAATTGAAAGCCAAGCAACAAGTTGAAAGAAATTGCAAGTCAGGGGCCCGCCTAAAGAATAGGGTGATGAAAGTCGAGTCAAGAACCAACAAAAGTTGTCTAGATAGGATTTTTGTAATTTCATTTATGTTTTAACTTTTAATGTTCATTTTTGATGTAATAACAGAGCCGCAGACTGGAACCTCGACGGAACCTCACTCGACTCTCCAACTCAGTATAGTCCACCTCCGTCCAATCCATAGAGATACTTGTCACTTGATCCCCTCATAACTTGGGTGGGTAGGCTGTCCTAATTCAAGACCCGGTAGTCCTTCTTTCTTCTGTTTCTTCCTTTGAATAATGGTCGGGACAAAATTCTGTCTCGTTGTCTACTTCTTTGTTTGAAAATACTGCGTGTTTACATTCAAAGGGGGCATGATGTAGACACATAATTTTGTCCCCCTCAAAAGTTCGATTTCATTCATTTTTACTTTATCACATTATGTACCCTCACCCACGTGATTACATCCCACAAAAATACAAAAACAAAAGTAAATCTCAACAAAACCTCTAACAAACTTTTATTCTTTTAACACCCTAACAACCCTCTCCAATAAGAAAATAACAAATCACCACCTCACCACCCCATAACCCACCTCCCTACCCCTAACTAACCCTACCCCACGTTACCCTCCCCCTTTTTTTTTTCTTGTCCAAGAAGAAAGGACTCAAAAAAGGATAAATACAATATATATACCCAAATACACACATACAAAGAGGGGGGATTTTTTGGGCATGAACAGTAACAAAGGAAAAAGAGAAATCAGCCTCTATCTTTATAGACCTTCTCTCTAGACCCTCACTCTCTCTCTCAACAGATCTCGCCGATGCAGGCGCCGGCGTCGCTTTCTCTCACGGCCCATGATCTCTCCCTCTCTCTACCATCTCTCTCTTTTCTTTCTTTCTCTATCAAAAACAAAAGTTGTCACCGGCCAACACCACGCCGGTCATCATGGCTGGTGCGCGACCCATCGCCGGCCTTCTCTCTCCGCTCTCCCGTTTACAGCCGTGGCTACAGCTGGCTGAACCATCAAGAACCATATCTAACATCGTTACCCACTAGCCACTACTCCAGCCGCCGATCTGACCTCTCTCCAGCGACGACAGAAGGCACTGGAAACAGTGAAACCGGTGACCGATCAATGTCCACGAAATCAGTCGGTGAGTTCGGTTTTCTATTTGAAATCATGTCGGTCACGAATGGCTTGAAATACGAGTGTTGGGGGTTCGTTTCCAAGGTTTCCATTTTGATTTTTAAGCTGTCCCGTTTGTATTTATCATACTGAATTGGATTCATCGCGATCGAGGTTCTCCGGTCGAGTATTTTGGTCTTCGAATTTCTTTATTATCATCAAGGATCAATTTCATCGAGGTCCATTTGTTATAACCAAATATTTAATTCATTTTGGCTTCTTGGTGATGTTGTGGGTGTGAATGATTTATTTGTACCGTGTTTGATATGTTCGAATATGTGTTATGTGTTGGTTGATGTTGGTTTCGGACTTTGAAGTGAATTGATAAATCGAAGCATGTTTAATCATATTGTTTGAAATAAATTTGGGGATGGGAAATGAAAATTGATAAAAGTAAATATTCTGATTGATACATTGTTGATGTTGAATGCGATATGTCATCGAGCGAGTAGGCAAGCGTAGGCCGGGTAGGTAAAATTTAAGAATAAGTATTTCGTGGGATGTTGGAATGTGCGTGTGAATATCTCTTTCTAGATTATCGTGTTTAATTTAGATGTATTTATTTAGCCGGGGAATGCCCCGAGATCATGTGTATTTATTCACCGGGGAATGCCCCGACGTATCATGTTGGCGGAAAATGATCGTGATGAAGGCCCGCGGCGTCGGGTAAGGCATTGGAGCTTAGTCTAGATTTAGTTTAGACTAGGATTTATATTTTCGTATTTTTTTATTTCTCAGACTGTATAATTGGACTGGACTTTACATTTTTGGATTGTTTTGTTTTGTTTATTGTTTGATTATTTTGCGTTCTTTTGTGTGGTTTATACAGTTCATAATGCCAAAAATAGTCGATACACTCTACCGAGCGACCGTGGTTGAACCACGGGATCGAGGGGTGCCTAACACCTTCCCCTCGGTCAACAGAATTCCTTAGCCGGAATCTCTGTTCACAAAACCAGTTTAAGAGTCAAATGGTTTCAAAAAGGATTTCCCAAAGGTGAATTGGCACAACGGATTATGCCAAGTGGTGACTCTGAATAAAAAATGTAAATAATCCTTTGACGAAACAAATTTTCATTTTTTGTTACTTAAATAATAAAACCCTTTCGAACTTTAAAATATATACATTTTTTGGAGTACGCAAAAAAGGGGTGTGACATAGTGATTTGTGATGTGTAATTGGATGATTTAGACTATGCCCTAAGTTGTGCATGTAAGATGTTTGATAAAAGGTTTAAGAGAATAGAAATCATGCTTTATGACTAAATTGTTACTTGAACGACTTATGCATTACCCTTACGTTTACATGACTTCGATGATATTCCTATGTATTGAAATTGTTATTGGATTGCTCATGTATTTGTCTTGTGTAATTATGCCACGTCTACATGCATTCCTATTCATGTACCAAATTATGATAACCATGTACTTCAGGAAATCCCAAACTTATTGTATTATGTGTTGTTGATGTTGATCGTGTATTCAAGAATGTCATACCTTGTCAGTTTTCTGCTATCGAGTCCTGAGGGTACTTGTACCCGAAAAATATAGTTGTGTGCCTAGAGCCAGTGTGATTTTTTCACGATACTCTCAGTCAAGCTATGCTCAATAGAATTCAGTCAGTCTCATGATACAGGAAAAACTCAGCAATCTCTGTAACTCAGAAATCTCAGTACTCAGTAATCCTTAGAAATCTTAGTAATCTCAATCAATTATTAGATCTCAATAGTATTCCGTCAGCCAATGGAACTCAATGAAATCAATTTAGTTCAGCAAAATAATACTATCAATATCAGTTCAGTTCAGTTCAGTTAATCAGTTCACTGTCTTTCAGATGGGAGTAGGATTCAGCACCGAGCGATCCTAGGGATGGGGGCTCACCCGCTAGATAGGACTGAGATCCCTAGAAGTAATCCCTAAGTTTCAGAACTACGTAGCTAGCCTAGTCACGAGATGCCACCCGTTAGATAAGACTGACATACTCAGGGATCACCGGCTAGTATAGGACTGATCTCGGGGGTCACCCACTAGTTTAGGACTAACCCCACAACAATTGTCTTTACCCGTGGCACACCCTTCCAACTAGGGTTACAGGTTGGACCTCAATTAGCTTAGTGTGGGGCATGTCGGTTAGATGACTACCTCCCAAGTTTCAGTTTCAGTCTCAGTCTCAGTCTCAGTCTCAGTAATGGAACTCAGATAGTTCTACAGATTTCAGGACTGTCAGATATAGTCATTCAGTACAGTACGGAACTCAGCTAGTTCTATCAGAACTTAGACTGTCAGATACAGTCACTCAGTATAGTACGGAACCAACTAGTTCTATCAAAACTTAGACTGTCAGATACAGTCACTCAGTACAGTACGGAACTCAGCTAGTTCCATCAGAACTTAGTCTGTCATGTACAGTCTTTTTGTATCAGTATACTCATGTTATGAATATTCAGATTCAGGACTGTTAGATACAGTCAATCAGATCAGTCTTCAAAGTCAGAACGATCGAAAACAATCATTTAGACATTCATATCAGTAGAATCAGTAGTCAAATCTATCGCGACTTCAGTTACAATTACGTATTCATGCATGTACACATTTATATTATTCAGTTAGTTAGTATAGTTCATGCATATGAACCCCATGCATTCATCCTACCTCACTTGTATACCCGTACATTCTAACGTACTGACGCATTTACGCTATGGTGTTTTATTTTATGCATAGGTTTAGAAGCACGAGCTCCAAAACACCTGTAGCAACCCAGTTCAGCAGCCAGAGTCAGCAGTGAGTCCTCATCCTTCGAGGAAAGAATGATTACTTTATTATTTCAGTTTTTTTCAATTTATTTTAGTAGTTGGAGTTAGTTGGGGACCTGTCTCATCAGCTCCTTATTCAAAAAGTTAGAGGATTTTCCGACTATCATGTTTCAGATAGTTTATTTCAATTATTTTAGGTATTTCATACCCCACTCAGATGTTATGCTTTTATCAGATTTGAACCTTACGGCCTTTCAGCCTTTATTTCTGCATTTATTTCAGTCTATTATGCAGTATACAGGTACGAATATCAGTCATGGATTAGCTTGTGGTCCTTCAGAATCATGGGCACTGTGTAGCGTTCCGGGTACCAGATTCGAGGCGTTATATATTGTCTATAATAAGGTCAAATATTTATTTATACATATATAGTAAATGATGAATCACCTTTTATAATAATTCTGTATCCACCACCAGATGTAACAGCTCAAGATTAATTAGTTCTATGGAGAATAGAGTAAGAATTGTGGGAATTGTTGGAATATGTTTTAGTACTACTAATGGGGTTGTATACTTTACTTTACTGTGGTTAAACTTTAAGGATTATTACTTTCTACAACAATCTTAAATTAATATTTTTTTTATTATTAAATATTAATCATCGTATTTTGCTTTTCGACAGTCAAATTAGGCGAACTTTGACTAATATTTTCTTTCATATGGTAAACCCCCCACCCTCCCGCCACCCCACCCCTTCAAAATATGGTAATTCTTATTTTTAGTATAATGTTTACATTTATTGGCACTGGTAAAATAAGGAAAAAACTAAGAAATTGGTGTCTATATAAACAATGGAATATTACATTATATGCATAGAACAAATTGAGTTAGGCTTCTTTAATATTAACTAGAGGTGTCAAACGGGCCGGGCCGGGCCAACCCGGAACCGGCCCTTCCATTTTAACCGGGTTGCAGGCCGGTTAAGGGTCGGGTTTGACGTTAACAGGCTGGACCAAACAGTAAAAAAATTAAAACCCACCCTGACCCGGCCCACTTAACCCAACCCGGTCAAACCCACCAAAACCCGGTCAAACCCAGTTAAAAACTGGTCAAACCTGTTTAAAAAATAAATAAAAAATCTAATATACACTATATACACTCCAATATACATTATATACACTCCAATATACAATATATATTTTAAAAAAATATATAAACAATTACACATATATACGTACCATTCAATATATAATTATATATGACTATACGTACTACTTTAAATAAAACATATGCTATAATAGTATAATATATATATATATATACACTACAATATATATATATATATATATATATATATATATATAACATATACACATGTATACGTTAAATATATACTACTTTAGAAGATATATACACATATATATTCACCATTCAATATATATGTACTGCTTCAAATAAAATATATACTAACGTATACATGTGTATATGTTTCATAAATTAGTATATAATTATACAAATATATATTGTAATGTATATATATTATAGTATATCTGATTTAAACTATTACATATACATAGAATAGAGTGTATATATGTGAATAGATCTTCTATAGACGTGTATATTTAACGTATACATTACTTTATGTTTTATAAATTAGTATATATATTGTAGTATATACTTTTTTTTAAAGTAGTACATATATATTGAATGGTGCGTATATATGTGTATATATCTTCTATAGACGTATATCTTTAAAGTATACAAGTGTATATGTTTTATTAATTAGTATGTAACTATATATATATATCTATACAACTATATGTATATATATATATAGTTACATAGTAATTAATAAAACATATACACTTGTATACTTTAAAGATATACGTCTATAGAAGATATACACATATATATGCACCATTCAATATATATGTACTACTTTAAAAAAAGTATATACTACAATATATATACTAATTTATAAAACATAAAGTATTGTATACGTTAAATATACACATCTATAGAAGATCTATTCACATATATACACTCTATTCTATGTATATGTAATACTTTAAATCAAATATACTATAATATATATACATTACAATATATATTTGTATAATTATATACTAATTTATGAAACATATACACATGTATACATTAAATATACACATTTATAAAAGATCTATTCACATATATACACTCTATTCTATGTATATGTAATACTTCAAATGAGATACACTACAATATATATACATTACAATATATAGTTATATACTAATTTATAAAATATATACACATGTATACGTTAAATATACACGTCTATAGAAGATCTATTCACATATATACACTCTATTCTATGTATATGTAATAGTTTAAATGAGATATACTACAACATATATACATTACAATATATATTTGTACAGTTATATACTAATTTATAAAAATATATACACATGTATACATTAAATATACACGTCTGTAGAAGATCCATTCACATATATACATTCTATTCTATGTATATGTAATACTTTAAATGAAATATACTATAATGTATATACATTACAATATATATTTGTATAGTTATATACTAATTTATAAAACATATACACATGTATACGTTAAATATACACGTCTATAGAAGATCTATTCACATATATACACTCTATTCTATGTATATGCACCATTCAATGTATATATACTACTACTTATAAAATATACTACATTATATATACAATACAATATATATAGATATATACTAATTTATAAAACATATAAACATGTATACATTAAATATACACTTTTATAGAAGATATATACACGTGTATACGCACCATTCAATGTATATATACTACTACTTATAAAATATACTACATTATATATATACATTACAATATATATAGATATACTTATATACTAATTTATAAAACATATACACATGTATACGTTAAATATACACTTCTATAGAAGATATATGCACAAATATACAAAACATATGCTACTTAATATAATAAATTAATAATATTTGGTAGTAAATTAATAAAATATTAGAAGTAAGTTTTTAATTTAAAGTAGAAAACTAGAAATTCAATTTAAAATTTTAAATCGTTAAATAAAAAAAAAATAAAAAACAAGGTCTAAAGAGTGAATGAATTTGGGAAATTTTATTGATTGTAAAATGATCCAAAATTTATAATTTACATGAATGAAAAATCTATAAATTATGCATCATTTTTTCCAACTCATTCATCTTAATATTAATGGGAACTTGCATAGGATAGTCGAAGTCAACGGGGGCAAAACTATGCATTGGACTTGATTCTGCTGAGTTCTCCCGTGAAGTCATAATTTCTTTAAGTTTCAGCTCGTCGCTCGGCTCCGGTTCCATTCCTTGGTTTCTTCTTTCCGTTCTAATCCAATCTCTGAGGCAAACTAGAACATTCATTGCATTGCTTCCCAATGGGTGTCGGTTGTCTCCAAGCTGTTGTCGTCCCTGACTAAAGGCGCTCTCTGATGCAACGGTTGACATTGGAACATTCAAGATATCTCTAGCTAATCTTGAAAGAATAGGATATTGTGTTTCATTACTCCTCCACCAATCCAACGTTTTGATCCGTCGTCTGCGATCCTCTGGTGCCGTTCGAAGATAATATTTCAGCTCTTCCGATAAGTTGATGTGTAAGTTCTCTCATCAACACTGTTCCAACAATTTAAATCATAAAACGAATCAGAAAAACCACTATGTGACGGCCTTTTAGAAGATGATGGCTCCTCGGGAGGATGAGGAGCGACAGTTGTAGTGATATTTGTAGGTACGGCTAAATCAAATAAATCAGCATAGTGATTATATAATTTTTCTATGTAATCCTTTGCATCAGTCGTAGCCGTCCACAAATCAGGTTGTACTTGTTCAGAATCATGGTTAGTGTTTATTTCTAAGTTAGTATAAATAAGAGTACTAAAGTGACACATATGATTATATTTCATGCACGGATTTAGCATAGCACCAACCAAGTAAATAGGGGGAATCGAGAAAAAATTTCTTTCAAATTTCATAAACATGACGCCAACAGCTTCTTTATAACCTTCTTTATTTTTATATTCTTTGAGCAAACCAGAAATATCGGCTATATATGCCAAAATATTACAAATAGTAGGATAATAAGCACCGGAAAATTCAACCGTAGCTACATAAAATTTTTCTAAAAACTTAACAAGATCATTAATTACAACCCAATCAGAATTATATAGCAAGCAAACAGCAGAATCAGCAAATGAACCGCAATGTTGGTTAAAAGTTAGTGTAATAGGAATTCTATATTTATAACAAGTTTTTAAAAATTCATACGTAGAATTCCATCTATTATCAATTTCCTCAGGCATAAAAATCAGTGTAAGTCCATTTTCTTGACATTTAACTTTAAATTCTCTAATTCTCGATCTACGATTATTTCCTTGAATAAAACCAATGGCAAGACGAATTTTTTCAATATAAAGCTCAAAAAAAGTCAAGAGCATCTTTTACAATTAAATTATATATATGGCATGCACACTTAATATGAAAAATTTCAGGCACGGGCGGAGATAGCGTAGATTTTATTTTTGTTATAGCAGTCTTGTTGTTAGAAGCATTATCAAAAGCAATACATAAAATTTTATTTTCGATACCATAATATCCGGCAATTTTAACAATAGAATCAGCAATAAATTGTCCAGTATATTTACGATCTTCATCATATAAAAAAGCAAGAATACGTTTTTGCATCACGAAATTACTATCTATCCAATGACAAGTAACGGTTAAATAATCATTTTTATTTACAGCCCGACCAAGATCAGAAGTTAGGGACAATCTACATTGAATATTTTTTAACAATATTGATAAATAAAAACAATATTGTGAATGGACTCTAAAAATATCAGACCGACAAGTAGTTCTAGGAATACCATTAACCATAGGATTATAAATTGCTTGTATATAACGAATAAAGGCATCAGAAGAAGGAAAACTAAAAGGCAAACAACCCACAGCTACCATTTTAGCTATTTCTGCCCTGTCCCTCAATTTATTGTACTTGTTCGCTACGTGACCGGTTGCTGGGTCCATTCTAGTTTCGTTGACCCACCAACATCCCCACCACCTTTTGCAATATTTAACTCTCTTTTGTGATCTTCAGCTACATGTCTCATTAACGTACCCGTACCCCCTTGCTTGCCTCCACTTCTATGCTTATATATTTGTTGACAAATATTGCATTGCACCTCAATATCTGATATACGTTCGAAAAATTGCCATGCAATACTAGTTCTTTTACGAGGTTTTGGGGCACTGGGAGGACGGGAAGGGAGATTAACTGATTCAGATCTAACGTTAGCATCTCCTACTGCGGGTGTCTCAGCAATATTTTCATTATCTTCGTCTAAATTAACCGCATCTACTTCATTTTCTTCTTCTATACCGTAATTTTCCTGAGCTTCTACATAATCCATATCGTGAGCACCTACACCTATTTCTTCCTCAAAAGGTGTACCAAGCGGTACCGGAGGCGAAGACACACGGGTATATCTACTACTTGAACTACCTCTACTGCTAGTAATTCGCTTTTTACTACCACTACTGCTCCGGGACAAAAAATTTTAACACCTTTAGTAGCGAGGTTTCTTAATTTATCCATAATATAAATTAAATTAAACTAAAAATATTCAAAATACACAAATATAATAAAATTAAATATTAAACAATTAATACAATAAATAAAAATTAAACGTAAGAGATGGAATGACAATATCAAATTTTGGAAGTATCCGAAGATTGCGACTTTAGAAACTTCCGCTCGTACTTTGTAAACGAAAAATAAAAAAATTAAAGTGAACACTTTAAGAAATTAAATATATTGAATATTTGAGAATTGAAAATTGAGATTTGAGAGAGAATGAGATTTGAGAGAGTGAAAAATTGTGTGAAAAATGATTTGAAGTTGTAGGGTATTTATAGATTTTTTTTGGGATTAAAAAATATTTTTTAAATTTTTTTTTTTTAATAAATGGGCCCAAACTAGCCGTTTGGACCCAAAAACGGTTGTATAGCCGTTGGGCCAACGGCTAGTTTGGCCCAAAAATCCAAAATATTTTTTTTTTAAATTTTTTCTTGTTGGGTTAACCGGACCCATTTTAACAAAATAACTGGCCCGGGACCCGGAACCCTAAAGCCCTAGGGCTTACCGGGCCGGGTTAGGCAGTCGGACCGGGCCGATCCGGCCCACTTGACACCCCTAATATTAACGTAAGTTTTCTTTCACTTTGAGTTAGATTAGTTCTTTAAATTTTTTTCTTAAGATTTACAATAATGTTGCTCTACTAATTTGTTTTAAATTTTTTCACCTTTTCATCTACATCAATTTACAACTATAACTCTCCTTTTTGGCTTAGTGTTCTCTTACATTGAATATTCTTGTTACATGAATGTAGTTTCAAAAGAGTGTTACTTTATCATCATAAGAAAAATGCTACTTTTACTATGTTTGACATTTCATTAACTTTGTTACTTTTTCATAACAGTGGTTCAATCTAGTTTGATACTGTACTAAACGCGAGAATGTCATCCTCAAAAACTAAAACAATTGACAAGAACTTGGAGAAGTTGGTAGATACGAGAGAACAGATACGCAAGGAAAAAGCCGACCTTCGAAATTCTAATGTGCAGCAAGAAAGTGTGAAGGATAGATATGAGGCTACAAGTTATCTTTGGAAGTTAAAGGACAAGGAAGACAAGCACGAAGACCAATTAAGTTCAAGGATATGTTTAGGTTGTAGGATTTTCGAGATTATTTGCTACTAGGAGTTTAAGTTGTATATATATATATATATATATATATATATATATATATATATATATATATATATATATATATATATATTTTCAGTTATAGCCTTTTATTTTTGTTGTTCTATATTTATTATTTATGATTTCTAGGTCGCAATACTTGATTTGAGCAATAATAGTATCATTATTAGTAACAAATTCACAAAACAATACAAAACACCCCAAACTTAATAATCACACTCTTGAGGTATAAATTGAGAAATATTTTCAAACATCAAATCAAAATCCAAAAAATCCATAACCCTAGTCCCTTGGCGATGAACTCCTTCATCGGAAAATCTCATACTATCTATAATATATAAGGTCCAATATTTTTACAAATGTATAATAAATGATGAACTGCAAATACTTTATACTCTTCAGACTCCATTTTGTGAGAATAAACTGGATATGTTATTTTTTTTATTTGAATTCTTTTTTGTATTTTCTCTTGAGGAAACAAGAAGTGAATATTGTTGTTAATTTAGATTGAGTTATTAATTGATGAGTATTTATGTTTGCATGGAATGTGGTTGAAAAAGTGTATGGAATATTTGTGGTGTTGTTCATCTTCTTAACCTAAAGTCCTAAACTAATTTTATTGTTTGAAAGAATATACCAAGTTATTTTGATTTATTTACACAAGATTGACTTCAAAAGAATTAAGCGATATCCCAATCTGATCTTTATAATAATATTTAATTTATTATAACATTCAAGTTATTTTTTTAACCGATTATGAACTGTATTGAATTTCTTTAAACATACACAGTTTTGTAACATGATTTCTTTATTTGTAGTTTTCATATATATTATATTGTATAAGATTACCATTAACAAAAGAATTTTACGTGTGTTTTCATCTTGTAATACTTGCTAAAAAAATACTAAACATTTATTTTTTGATGTTTCACATAAAAATCTTGCTATCAAAAATAATTTATTTAACTCTCAAAATTTAAATACGTAACAGATGATTTAGGTGTCCTTGTTCCTCCTCTTTTCTCTTTTGACTCAGGCTCTTAAGACAGGAAATGGGGTTTTCTGAATATTTCTCTTCCAAATCGTATAAATTAAACTGAAAAATTAGGACAAACAACACAAATTTCCAAAGTTTAAAGTTTAATTGCAGAAAATCTCGATATTTTATATACATATTGAAAACTCAAATTTTGAGTCTGTTTAGGTACATAATTAGCTCTCGATACATCCAACGAAGGTGCATTTTTTTCTTTGCAAAGATATATAGTTAGCGCCAGATATAGATTTTTTCAAGTTTGGATCTATCAAGATACATAAGTAGCTTCTTGATACATCCAACAAAGATACATGATTAATTAAAAATTTTATAATTACTATATATTTAGATAAAAATTTATATAAATATAGTAAACTAAGGTATATATTTTTTCAATACTAAATATATAAAAAAAAAAATGTTATATTTTAGGACCCGCAAAGAAAAGATATCATGAATTAAAAAAGACAGGAAATGTATTGAGTCCTAAAATGACCAAGGGTGCATAACATCATTTTATATTTTTAGGAGTCAGATTTTATTAGAATTTCTGATTTCGCCTCTTCGACGCTTACTTCAGTATGTTGAAAATAATTAACAGAAAAAAGTCCAAAATTGACTATATGAAGATATTGACAAAATATTTTCTTTCTAGGCATCACATCTCAAATTCCACGTTTACACCATTCAAATGCACCACGTAGCTCAAGTCTTCTATTTTTTTTTAATTTAATCCAGTGTTCGGTGCCTGCATTGGAGCCCCGACAAATCCGAATCGCACGTTGCAGAGTCCATTAAGGTGACAGTGCTCCCAACAGAGTTTTCTCCGTACCCAGGATCAAACTCTCGACCCCTAATTAAGGGTGGAACAACCTCATCCACTGTACCACAACTCATGTTGGTCATGCAGCTCAAGTCTAAGCTTACATGTTTCTCGTAATAATCATATTTTGTCATCAATTAGAGAGAGTTTAAAAATTTATGTTTTTTTTTGTTTCAATTTATGTGTTACTATTAATATTTTTTTTAACCATTTTGTTGAAATTTAGGTCCTCGTTAAGGGTTATTGCATGGATAATCCATCGAAAATGTTACGAAAGAGATATTTTTTAGTAGTCGTCTTAACCCATAGAAAATTTCTCACAAATGGGTGTGTCTTATTTTCATTTTTAGTTTTACTAATTTGTAATTTCTTTTTATAACTTTAATATTTAGAGACTTGTTATTTCTGATGTCGCACATGATCATATATTGAAGACAATAATGTTCAAGGGTATTTTGATATATTATGCACGTCTTTAATTTCAGGGGCAAATTTATTATGTTTTGACATTCGTTAAATTCAAAACATACTAGGTATAATTATATAAAAAATATATGAAAATTGATATAAGACCTAGAAAAGCATCCAGTAAATCAAAAAGATAGTAAAGTGTATTAATTTTCAAGCAGAATCTTAAAACTCTCAACATCAATATATGTATGTTTGAACCTTTCAAGCATGATCCCTAAATTTTGAGTTCGCCGCTATTTAATTTAAATTACATAATTACAAAAAATAATTATTTTCTTAAATTTCATGTCTAAATATCAAACTACATAGTATACATAAAATGAAACGTCAGGAATAGATTTTATAGTCAAGATTATCATCTCCAAGAATACATAAGATTTTATGTCTTGTAGACTGTAGTGGAATTTTTTGGGTATAAATAGAGGGTAAGTTGAAAGCCAATCTCATTGTACTCTGAAAAATCTTTGTTTGTTGGATAGTGAAAGAAGATATGAAGTTCAATAATAACCTAATTATTCTGCTAGCACTTTTATGTGCTTCACTTTTTCTTGCTTCAGCTCTACTAGTTGATGAGACGAAAGGTAACTATACAATATTTTTTTTTTTTTAAAACATATGGATTACTTGTATTTCATAATTAGTGTATATACTTCATGCAATGACAAGAAATATAATATAGAGTTCTAAAAAATATAGTTAAAAAATATTTGAAGATGACTTTTAGAGTTAAACTTCTCAGTTTATCTTTAATGACTTACTAATATGATATTATGATCATAAAAAATTCATGATACACATTTAATTTGCCACTAAGGAATTTTTTTTTTTTTGTAATCTGTCTTTAATTTTTAGAATTTAGAAACAATAAATTTAATCTAAACTCACCTCTACATTTTTAATGTATGTCAAATGAATGAATAATTTTTTAAACGTTATATGCAGTCAAATATCGTCATATGTAATGTAAACTAGAGTGAGAGTACTAAGTAAACTAATTACTTAAAGACTAAAGTCCATTCATAAGAAATAATACATGTTGTATGCATTATTTGTAGGAGCAAATGAAGGCCAACTAAATGTTGAAAAACAAGGCCATGGAGGTGGCCATCATGGCGGCGGCGGTCATGGAGGTGGCCGTCATGGCGGTGGGGGCCATGGAGGTGGTGGCCATCATGGCGGTGGAGGCCACGGAGGTGGTGGTCACGACGGCGGAGGTCACGGAGGTGGTCATCATGGTGGTGGAGGCCACGGAAAATGAAGTCAGCGTCCCGAGAATGAAGAACGTTATAAATTAAAGAACTTTAGGTTAAACTACTCCATGCATTCAGTTTTTATAATATAATCCATAATAAAAACTACGTAAGTTTTTAATTTGGAGTTGCATGTCATGTTATGTGTACTGGAAATGATATATAGTAAATATGAATAAATATCAATGTTTTATATTCTCCATTCTAAAGTACACTGATAATATTAGTGTTGATTATCTTTAAAGATTTAATCAGGTATATTGATTGTGTTAAATATTCTTACTGTTTTTTTTTTTTTGGTAAATAAATTGTGTTTATTACCAAAGAATCATGCAAGTACAAAAAAAGATAAGGTCTGGACAGCCCCAGCCTTGTCAGAAACAAACAGCCAACAAGGTCTCATTTCAACCCTAGCTATGGGTAATAATCTCAACTTTTAAAGCACTAGATAGTTTAGGCTGCAAACTCCCTCTAATATGGATCTCCTTGATGTTGTTGAGTATAAGAACACCAATTGATCTTGATGTTCGTTGAAATATTTGAGTATTCCTCTCCTGCCATATTGCATACACACTTGTTGCAAGGGCCATTTGAAAAATCTCTGCACGAGCTTGCTTCCCAGTAAAATGCAGTAATGCCCATGCTACTTCATCCTTCCAACAGAGAGTTTGTTGATCTATGTGCAACCAGTTTAAAATCTTTTCCCTGAGGTAGAGTATGCACATTTGAAGAACAGGTGGTCACTACTATCAGTCCCTGAGTTGCACCACACGTCCATTTAGGTGGTGACGCATTATTACAAACTAATCTTCTCCACTCTACCTTTTGGAACTCCCCTCGCATCTTTATATACATCTTTTTTATAGAGAAGGATGACCAATTCATTAAATCCTATTCAGTCCATCCTACCTTCTCATAGTACCTTTGTGCTTTAATTATCTTCCTTACCACCCAGGACGCCTAATGTAGATGTATTTCCATACAGTTCATAATACATATGCACCCACTGAATCCACATTGTGTCTTGTTTCTTACTCAAGCACCACACCAATTTACATACAACAACTTTTTTCCATGTTGCAACATTTAGGAAATTCAAACTCCCCACAACTTTTGGCAAACACAAAGATTCACAAGCAATCAATGCTTTTCCGGAAGTATCAACACACCCTGACCAGAGAAATTTTCTACAAATGGATTCTATACATTTAATCACCTTCCTTGGCATAACAAATATTTGAGCCCAAAAAATTTGGATTGAAAAGAGTACACTTTTAATTAATTGGACCCTACCTGCATATGAGAAAAATCTTGAAGTTCAGCTCTGAACTCTCCCCATAATCTTCTCTATTAGGCCCTGAAACTGAACAATAGATGTTTTTTGAGAACTCAATGGCACCCCAGGTATCTTATAGGTAGTGTTCCTTGTTCAAAGCCCAATTCTCCCAGTATTTCATCCTGGATATCTAGAGGCACTCCCCACAATAAACTGAACTCTTATCCACATTTGCTTCCAAGCCTGAAGATTTTGAGAAAATGGTAAAGAGTTCAAACAACAATTTCACCGAAGTAGTATCTCCTCTGCTAAATAACAACAAATCAACAGCAAAGCTTAATTGGACCACATTCATTCTCTCACACCTTGGGTGGAATTTAAATTTGAGTTCTTTTTTAATTGCCTCATAAATCTGCTGAAATACTCCATAGACAACACAAACAAGAAAGGTGACAGAGGGTCACCCTGCCTCAGACCCTTTTTTACATTAAAGGGTTCACTAGGGTACCCATTAATCAAAATGGAATAGGACACAGTCTTCACACACTGCATGATCCCGTGCCTAAATTGTCCAGGGAACTGTAAACACTCAAGCACCTGCTCAAAATAGGCTTTCCTCATGTCAACTTTCAACACACACCTTGGGGAGATACTTCTCCTACCATATCCTTTAACCAATTCGTGGCTAAGAATAATGTTTTCATTTATCAACCTCTCGGGGACAAAATTTGACTGGTTCTTATCCACTAAATAATCCATCACTTGTTGCAATCTACTTGTTAACACTTTTGAAATGAGTTTATAGAGTAGTGTACAACATGATATTGGTCTGTATTGAGTAATTCTGTCAAGATTTGGAATTTTTGGAATCAAAGTGACAGTAGTGCAATTGATAGCCTTGTACGTGACTCCTGTATGAAAGAACTCCTGCACAACTTCTATGTCTTCTCCAATTATAGGCCATACTTTTTTGAAGAACACTGCATTAAATCCCTTTTAAAGCATCTACAATCTCCTCTCTAGAAACAGGTTTTACTAGTTACAGCTATTGATCTCTATTCAGTACCGTCCCATCACTCGTTACTTGTGGATTGATCATTGATAGTTGTTCTGCACAGGACCCTAATAAGCTTTTATAGTACCCAATAACCTCATCTGCTATTTGTGTTGGTTGAGTAAGCATCATTCTTGCAGAATTTTTTAACATGTTTGTAATCATAATAATTAAATGATTTGATAATGTTAAAATTTATTATAGATGATGGGAAAAATTAAGCTCAAATTAGTCAATTTTAATACTTCTTGGAAGAGACCTAATTATAAGAGCATAAAAAATATTGTCTAAGCTTATTAATTAAGTCAAATTCTTACGCTGATTTATTCATCATTAGATCCACGAGAATATTGACAGATGATGAAAGAAAAATAGCAAAGTCAATTTTAATACTTCTTGGAAGAAACCTAATTATAAGAACATCAAAAATATTATCTAAGCTTATTAATTAAGTCAAATTCTTATGGAAATAATTCTTAAAAGTATAACTCCAAAAGAAGGATAACATCATTTTTTTTTTTCCAAAAGAAGATTAACATCAATTTTTTCTATAATGATGTTGTTTATCTGCATACTTTTTTGCTTCTATATATATAACAAGATATTGTTATAAATAATACATAGTATAACATGATAACATAAAATCAGTTTTAAAAAAATGGTTGTTATAGAAAATATTATTATTTAGGATAATTTTATAAGGACTAGAGAGGTTGAGTATAAATCAATTGATAGTAGGTTCGAATTCTGATTGGGGAGATTTTATTAACTTTGAATAAAGAGGGTTATGAGTAGCACATTCTAAAAGTCCATGCATTTTGATTAACTTTGAATAAACAACTCCAAAATTCCATGCTTTTGCAGCCACATTCCATCCAAACATTTGAATCTTTCAACATAAATTTTCCCTATAGATACTCATCAATTGATAACTCAATCTAACTTAACAACAATTTCCACTACTTGTTTCCTCAATAAATTTAACTTTCATCGAAGGAGATTCACCATTTATTATATATATTTATTTAAATAAATATTTGACCTTATTATAAGTAGTATGAGATTTTCCAACGAAGGGGTTCAGCACATAGTGTTACATCACTATATATAAATACATTTTTATTGTAACCATTTTATATGACCATATTTGTTCTTAGAGAATTTTATGGATTTATTGAATTTTGGTGTGGAGTTTGAAGATACTTCTTGATTTGTACCTCAACACTGTTTAT
Source organism: Capsicum baccatum var. pendulum (assembly GCA_030864225.1). Classification (NCBI taxonomy): domain Eukaryota; kingdom Viridiplantae; phylum Streptophyta; class Magnoliopsida; order Solanales; family Solanaceae; genus Capsicum; species Capsicum baccatum. The sequence goes on along the minus strand of CM061561.1, from coordinate 262,317,226 downwards.
TAAGCTTGGGATGTTTTGTATCCTTCAGCTGGTGTATCATGCAGCCAAGCAAAAAGAACAAGAATTTGAAACAAGTTCTACTTAGTGAACTTTGGAACAATAAAAACAACATATATACACAGTGTAATCCCACAAGTAACATAGTGAAACAAATTAAGAGCCCATGTATATAGTCTCTACCATTTGCATTTTGATTAATAAAGAGGCTTCATAGCCAAAACTAATCAATCTATCGTATGTAACGATCATTTGAAACAAAAACCTTTAGACTTCTTTTGTGTGTCGATGACTTCCAACATGAGTACGACCTCTTGCATCTCTGGCCTCTTTTTTGGGTCGTCCTACCAGAGCACTTGGGAAAGTGTTTGGTATTTCAGGCCTTCGACTCTTTTACATACTCTGTTTTAATTTGATTTTTCGCCATAACAACATACAATTGATTGATCCAAAACCTAGACCTCACTCACTCACACGTAGTAGTAATATATAGATTGATAGATATCTATAAGCCTTTGTTTAAATAGGCAAGTGAGTAACCAATTCAATATTCTTTGCAATATTTTTAGGCGTACATGGAAAGCAAAACCTAAAGTGGACAGGATTGAGAAAAGGGGAAAGAGGTGTACAATGTTTTTTTTTTTTTTTTTTTTTTTAATTATTGGATTATCAGTTCAAAGTAGGATGAGGAAACAAAAGGAATTTGGTATTTATTTAATTCACGTCTAGTTAGGATTTATTTTTCCTAATTCATATTAGAGTAGATTTTGTTTGTCCTAATTAATTTAATTCGGTAACTTATTTAATTCCATTATGCAAAATCCGTTTTCTCATACTAGAAATAACAAGTTTTATACAGAGTAACTAGGGAAAAATTGGTAAAAGAATATATTTCCAAAACTATTTTGTCATATAGCCATTAATTTTTTCTTTAATTTAATTTTAGGGTTAGGGTGTAAAAATGGAGAAAAGTTGAAAAAGTGGGCCCACACGTGGGTCAAGGGACCATTTCATCATTTTTACAACTTTGCAAATTTAATGTAATACACATAACACCCTCTACTTATTTCAATATATATATAAAAAAAAAAACTTTCTCTCTCCTCTTCAATTCTCTCCCAACTCCCGCTTTCTAGAACCCTACTCTAAAAAACGTCATTTTCGTTTCTTCTTCTCCAGCTGCTAAGGTCTCGTTGTTTCTTCGTAAGGTTAGTTAAAATCAAGTTTCAATCATTTCTAGATCCATTTAAACGGGTTTCTTTGCGAATCGATTCGTAGTGACGTAGAAAATTTAATTTTTTTCAAATTTGATTGATTAAGTAGTTAAAAAATGAGAATTTTATAGGTAATGAGTTTGATTTTGAAGTAATGGTTGAGGTTTTATGCAGCATTTTTGACAATTTTTTTCGTAGATCACGGTGTTGAATTTTGAAACTTTTGTTTAGGAGTTTTGGTTTAGTTCTGATTTTTTCTTAGTAATGAAGTGTTGAATGGTGGGATAATTGTTATTTGAAGAGTTATTTGGCATTTTGATTCGAACAGTGACCTGTTTCTGTCTGTAAACCCGTGGTCTATCCGTAGACCCATGGTATATGAAATGAGAATGTCCTAGATTGAAATCAATTTTTAGACGGATGAAAATCTTTTAAAATATGATTGTTGAAATAGTAAAAATTGAAAGATTAATAGCTAATTAGTTTGATTAGGTGCACTAATTTGATTTTTAGCAATTGTTGTGTTTTGATACTGCATGTTGGATTTTGGTTCAGTTATTGTATGTTTGTGTAGTAAACTATTTAATGGTGGGATATTTCTTAATTTTTTTTTTTTTGTGTGTGTGGGTGGGTGGGGGGTGGGGGGGTTCATTTGAGCATTGAGTTATTTCCGTTGATAGACTTGTGGTCTATGAACTGAAAATGAAATATTTGTTCTGCAAGTGTAGATTGTGTTGAAAATGGATAAAAACGAAAATTTATGAAAGTTTGGGTACTATTTGTTCTGCAGCTTTCAAAAAGGCATGTGTTGAACTATTTATGAACTGTTGAGCTTGGATACTGTTTCTCAACACTCATTGAACCACATCGAAGTTGCAGAATTTATTGATACCTTGTGTCTTAGATTTACAAGCTCCAGTACTATGATTTATAATAGTATATAATCTAAGAATTTATCCCTCAATCAATCAAAACTTTTAATTTTCATATTATATTTTTCATGAATTCTTACTTGCTTTAACTTTAAAACTTTTCTTGAAGGGACAGACACAAAGATGAACTCACGTTTTGAAGTTTAAGAATTTTTACTTCTTACGGTAATCTTAAATTAATATATAGTTCCTTTGTTAAATATTAATCACTGTATTTCGCTTTCCGACAGTCAATTTAGGTGAACATTGACTAGTATTTTAGATTATATTCTCTCATCAAGTTGACATGCAAAAGGCTTCAGCTTGGAGTATTTATCATTTAGTTTTTTGAACACTAAATTTTAAATATAAAATGTTGAGTTAATCTAATTTAATATTACTTTGAGAATTATTTAAATTGACTTTAAAAAAGGAAAACATGATAGCTAATTTAAGACAATTAAAGTAACAATAACTGGATCCACAATAATTATCATCATCCTAACTTAGCTTAGTACGTTAAAAATGTTTAAAAAGAAGTAAAAGACACTTTTATTATATGCATGGAATCCATAAATTATATATATTGATACCAATGCTTTGATTCTTTCCTTATTTGTTTTTCTGTTCTTGTTTTACTCGTGCTTAATTGAAAATATTACTAAAAATAAGTATTACCATTTTTTAGATTAAAAAAACACTTGAAGTTTTAGAAAAAATCAAATCTAAGAAAAGAGTGGACAAAGAAAAAGATAATTTACAATGAAATATAAGAAAATAATAACACATGTTACGAGAGATCAAGTAATCGTATATTTTATTTTAACGCCTTTATGTTGATATATTTAAAATATGGTAATTGTTATTTTTAGTATAATGTTTACATTAGGCACCGGTAAAATAAGGGAAAAAACTAAGAAATTGGTGTCTATATAAGCAATGGAGTATTACATTATATGCATATAACAAATTGAGTTAGGCTTCTTCAATATTAACCTGAGTTCTCTTTCACTTTGAGTTGATTAGTTATTTACTTTTTTTTTCCTAAAGACTTACAGTCTTACAGTAATGTTGCTCTTCTAATTTGTTCATTAATTCCTCACCTTTTCATCTACGTCCGTTTACAATTATAACTCTCTTTTTGACTTATTGTTCTCTTACATTGAATATATTTGCTACATTAATGTAGTTTCAAAAGAGGGTGTTATTTTATAATCGTAAGGAAAGAATAATTTTTACTAAGTTCGATATTTTGATTTAGATTTTCATTAACTTTGTTACTTCTTCATTAAACAGTGGTTTAATCTAGTTTGATACTATACTATAAGCGCGAGAATGTCATCCTCAAAATCCAAAACAATTGACAAGAAGTTGAAGAGGTTGGTAGATAAGAGAGAACAACAAAAAGAGAGAGTTATATTAACTAAGTCTTTCACGTAAAAAGTTTCTATATGACACAATGTACATTACCCAAATATTACAAAGTTAATAAGAGTCTACAATAGTATCATTATTAGTAACAAATTCACAAAACAATACAAAACACCTCAAGCTTAATAATCACACTCTTTAGGTAGAAATTGAGAAATATCTTCATACATCAAACCAAAATTAAAAAATCCATAAAGCTCTCTGAGAACAAGCATGTCATGTATTTATTAATAGTTATATAACTCTAGTCTCTTGGCGATGAACTCCTTCGTGGGGAAATCTAATATTATCTATAATATATAAGGTTCAATATTTTGATAAATGTATATATAAAAAACGATGATTCTTCTTCAATGAAAATTCTAATGGGAATGTTTGGGATTGTTGGAATAGAAGGCATTGGAGGCCATGACAATTTTGGTATAGTAGTGGGAATTGTTGGCAAAGATGGCAATGTAGTTGGGGGATTTGCTGCCAAAAAGGCCATTTTGAAAACTATTTAGCTAAATAGACACAAATTTTAAAAAAATTGTCATAAACCCACTTTAATCCACATTATCACCTATTTTTCCAACTCAACAAATTCGCCCATATGTTTTATAATAATTCACTTTAACCCAATATTTCCAACTTAATAAATTCACTCACAAGTTTCTAATAATACACTTCAACTCACTCCATCATCCACCATTATATATAAAATATATTGGGTCTTCAAAAATAATTAAAAAATATCCAATAGCTTAAAATAGAAGCTTCCATTCTCCTCCGATTCCGACTATTTTTTCGACGTTATTTTCCAACGATCAGCTCTAAATCAGTCCACAAATATCATAAGCTTGTGTGTTGCATCCATTGTTACCCCATTTATTTGTTATCTTCTCAAACACACTTTTCACCATTGTTAAAAAGTTTTAAATCACTCACATTTCTCAAAACACTTTAGAAAGTACATTACAATTGCTTAGGCGACTCCAAGTTCATTTCTATATTCCATAAACCCAACGACCATTGATTTGAAGCAATATTTGCAATTTTAAGGTTTTCGTACGGATACCTGCCCAGTCATCGACTACTCATCGTCAGTCATCAACCGTGCATATATTCCAATCTAGAACATAAGCATAATCGATCAGCTACTAAAGCATAATTCTAGAATATCTATTGCAGGATTTGTTCTGATATCTGGTGATTTCATGGGTGAATGGGTGGAGACTTCCAAATATTAGAAACAGAGCTCTTTTATTAAGGCGACACTGTCCATCCCTATTTAATTTTATATATACACAAAATAAATAGACGTCCTTATTTAAAACAATCCATTTCCAATTACTTAATGTTCAAATTTGAAACATCTCAAAATATAAAATAAGTACTTCAATTTATCTCCCTTTTACAGTAATCAAACTAATCCTTTATTAGTTGATAAATGATCAATGAAAAATGAAAACTAATTTATCAAATTTCCAATTAAATTTTATTTATCCACAACATAAATATGTCCTTATCTGAATAATCCATTCCCAATTACTTAATGTTCGAATTTGAAACATCTCAAAATGTAAAATAAGTACTTCAATTTATCTTTTTTTTTTTTATAATCAACCTAATCCTTTATTAATTGATAAATGATAAATGAAAAATGATTTACTGAATCTCCAATTTAATTTTATACATACACAAAATAAATATAGCTCCTTAACTAAATAATCCATTTACAATTACTTAATGTCCAAATTTGAACATTCCAAAGTGTAAAAATAAGTACTCCAATTTATCTTCATTTTACAGTAATCAAACTAATTCTTCATTAGTTGTTAAATAATAAATGATTTATCGAATTTCGAATTTAATTTTGTTCATACACAAAATAAATATGTCCTTATCTAAATAATTCATTCCCAATTACTTAATGTCCAAATTTGAAGCATCTCAAAATGTAAAAAAGAAGTATTCCAATTTATCTCCTTTTTATAGTCAAACTAATCTTTTATTAGTTGATAAATAATAAATGATTTATTGAATTTCCAATTTAATTTTATTTATACACTAAATAAACATGCCCTTATCTAAATAATCCATACTTAATATCCAATATTAACAATCTCAAAATGTAAAAGTGAGTATTCCAATTTATCTCCTTTTTATAGTCAAACTAATCTTTTATTAGTTGATAAATGATTTATTGGATTTCCAATTTAATTTTATTTATACACCAAATAAATATGCCCTTATCTAAATAATCCATTCTCATTTCCCAATTACTTAATGTCCAAAATTGACCATCTCAAAATGTTGCTATGAGTATTCCAAAATAGACCCTTGAAAAATTTATTCAATTTCCAATTTAATCTTATATATATATATATCAAAAGAATTATTTCAGAATGTCGAATAGCTTATACTGAAGTTAGTTATTTGATCCTTTTTCCAAGGATCCTTGTTATCTCGAGATCTTTTCTTTTTTCCTTTTACAAAAACATTGTTAAATTCACGTAGCTCTGCAAGCACTTCTATATCCGACAAAGGAAATTGTAGTGTTATTTTTATTTCATGTTTCCTAATCAAATGAGTCATTAGTACTAAATAATTACATGAAGTAGTAGTAGAAATAAAATGGGTTAGAGTAAAAGTATAATTAATAGTGTTAGTTTAATAAAATACACCTCTAATTATAAATATCTTATGAGGCGTGCTAGTTTAACATAAACTAGTAAAATGAAACAACGGAAATACAAAATAAACCCTTTATAAAGATTAAAATTCCAATTTCGTCCATATCGATCCAAAATCATCCATAAAACTAAAAAATCAATATTTTTCCAATTTTGTCGCTTTTTCACCTCTAATTATTATTACTTTTCGGAACCTGCTAGGTTAATAGAACCAAATAAAATAAAATAATAAAAATACAAAATAAACCCTTTACAAAAATCAACAAATTTCCAATTTATCCATATTCAAAATCACTCATAAAACAAAAAAGTATTTATTTTTAAATTTTGCCCATATCCAAAATCATCCATGAAACAAAAAAAAATTAAGAAATTTCCAATTTTGCCCATATGCAAAATCATCCATGACAAAAAAATTCAAAATTTTCCAATTGTGTCCTTTTTCCCACCTTTTCAAACAAACGCCTTTATATATGCCACCTTTTCATTATTTTTATTTCATTCTTTACTACAACAAAACAACAAACAAACTCTTTACAACAAAAACAAACAAACAATAATCATGATCCGTAGTTCCAACATTATTTGAATTTATCTAAAAGCATTCTTGTTCTACGAAAGTTTTAAAAAATGTCGTCAATACGCCATTAGAGCCAGAGAAATCGATCCAAATCACTCTGAGGTACTAGAAATAATTACGATCACCAATATATTAATGCTCCCTGAGAACATTAACGGACAACCGAATTAATATGCTATCCTTAACGTTCCAAACTACAGTGATGATCAACAAGTTATGTTGAACAATTTTAAGAGTTTGATGGAGTTTTTGAGATCGAATACGAGAGATTATTCTTGTTTGGCTAATGAGGCTTTTATGCTTGTAATAAGAGCTTATGGAGTTCTATCGAATCCGAGTGATAAGGTTCGGTTTGATGATGAGTTGAGGAATGCGGTAAATGAAGGGAGGTCTGTGAGTATGAACCCGATAGCTGGTGATGGTACGTTGGAAAGTGCAAGGTTTTTCGACTTTTCGGAGATGTCCGGGTTTGGGGATGGGTTGAATACTATGGTATGTGTAGACACGTAGTTTTGTCCGTCCGAAAGATTAATTTAACCAATGTTACCTTATTCTACCGTGTACCCTCATCCATGTTATTATACCCTCACAAAATACAAAAAAAAATAACAAACCTTGTCTTATCCTAATATTCTAACAACCCACCCAACTAAAAATTGACAACACATCCTAACCCATACCCCTCCTACCCCTACCCCACGTAACCACCCCTCCCCCACATTTCTTTGACACAAAGAAAAGAGCATATACACTCCATCTTTTCCATTTTTTTTTGAAAAAAGAAAAACATACCCACACAGAAGTTTCAAAAGAAAAAAGATATACATACACACGATACACATACAGGGGAGACACAACTTCTTCTCCACAAGAACAGGGAGCTCCATACGACCATCTTCCATATTCACACAAAAACTCACCCTCACTCTGAACAACAGTTACACACACTCACAAAATCATCGAAAAATCGAAACAACTTCACAATCGATAGAACATATACCCATAGCTCCATTTTTATCCATTTTTTCCATTGAATCACATATACACACAGCTACAAGATCACACGCACACACAGATCTGAACAACTTTTTGCTCTATTAAATGTTGTACACACAGAAATTAGAAAAAATAGAGAGAAGATTGAGAGTGTGAGATAGAGAATCGAGAGAGAGAGAAGGAAAGGAAGAAAACACGTTTTGGCCCTATTTTTTGGCAAAATTATCCCTGGAATCGTCAATCGAAGAACACTGCCAATTCTCGAATGTTACTGTTTTGGCGGCTTCTCATCAAAAAGCATATCATTCGTCAGAAATTCATCAAAATCTGACCCGTTTATCAGTCAAATCTCATTAGAAGTTCAAAAATCGGCCAAAACCTCTTTTCCCGTCACTGTCTAAAGCTCACCGAGGGTGATGATAAGAACCCAGACCCAAATCCGGCGAGTTTCATACGAGGTTAGTTGGAAATCGGCAATTTGTGGTTTGAGTTGAGATTTTTGTTATGTTATGATTTCTGTTCGAGTTTGTGGGTCTCTATATCGAGTTGGTATCGTTCATTCTGAGATTTTTCCTCAGTTTTTGAATCTGTCCTGGTGGTATTTTTCAATATCGAGTTGAGTTTGGTCTTGGTTGGGATTCGGTTTGAGGTTTTTGGGTGCGGACTCTCTTTATTCGAATAATATTGTGTTCGGAATCTTCAAATTGAGGTTCAATTCTCATCTCTCCCTTTATTTTAATTTTGGTGTGATTGTGGATGTGATTTGATATCTTTAATCTATTTGTTTAGATGATTCGGGTGACTTTGGATGTTGTTTGCTTTTGAATAATTGCTCTCGATGTTAAATGTGATCACAATTTGAGTTTGAGATCGTATTAAACATGAAATAGAGGTGGGAATCAAAAATTAATAAAATTGAATGTTGGTTAGTTTAACCCATTGATTGTTGTTGATTGGAAACATATGTTAATTTAGACAACCCCGATAATGTCATGTCTTAGGCCGAAAGCTTAATAGACAAAATGGTAGGTCGGGTAAGCAAATCTAGAGATTGTGGGTTGATTGAATGGTTTGATTTTATCACTTTCGAATCAATTATATAATTCGGTCGGGGAATGACCCAAAGTATCTGTATATATTTATTCACCGGGGAATGCCCCGAGGTATCTTGTACCTGGAGGACGTTCGTGATGAAGGCCCGAGGCGTCGGGTAGAGCATTAGTCTATAATTAATTTAGAGTAGGATTTATTTTTATGCATTTCTTATTTTTGGACTGTATAATTGGATTGGACACTAAATTTTGGATTGTTTTGTTTTGTTTGTTTGATTGATTGTGTTTGTATGTTTTGTGTGGTTTATACCTTCGTAGTGTCAAATTAGCCGATATGCTTCACCAAGAGACCGTGGTCAAACCACGGGATCGAGGGGTGCCTAACACCTTCCCCTCGGTCAACAAAATTCCTTAGCCGGAATCTCGGTTCGCGGATTAGTTTTATAGTCAAAACCGTTTGAAAAGGATTTTCAAAGGTGACTTGGCACACCCAATTATGTCAAGTGGCGACTCTGTGTTTTTATGCGAATAATCCTTTTCAAAACAACTTTTCACCTTTTGTCACTTCAATAATAAAAACCCTTTCGAAACATGAAATTAATCTTTTGTAGTACTAAAATAGGGGTGTGAAAGCTCTGGCGACTCTGCTGGGGAAGACAAGTTTTCAGAATTCGAGCTATTTTTGAAGTCGTATCGGTTTCGTTTGGCATTACGAGTGTATAAGCATTGTTTGTGACTTTTTTTGTGTTATTGTTTTCACTTTTGTGCGTTTTTCGTGCTCTTTATTTATAGTATTTATCCTATGTGTTACCGCTTTTATATCTGTCATCATGTGTCTACCCCAGGCCTTCTTTCTGCAACAAGTCTATAGTACACGTGTTGTACACAACCTCTAGTTAAGTCACCCTTATTTTAGGGGGGAGCCGTCAGTGTTATGGAGTAGATGGAAAGCAAAGCAGCCACTATCGATCATATGCTCCCCCGAACAGCCTTGTTAGTGAACCACAACGTAGGTCAGCCTTTAGGTCATGCTTATGTACATCATACTGAGACCTAGCGGACACTCACCTCTAAAGCATCCATACGTGCTAACTGGTGCATCTTTAAGGGTAACGTGGTCATTTAACGGACTGATTTGAAAAAAAAAAACATTTGTTAGGAGTAAGGTGCGTAGGCAAAAAAATAATTGAAAAAAAAAATGAAAAAAAAGAGAGTTTTATTTGCCTTTTCTACTTATTTGTCAAAAACAAAATACCAAAAAGATTTTTTCCATAATTGGTGGTGTCAGTCTTAGTTGAAATGTCTAATTGAAAATCCAAAAAGTTTTTATTCATTTGTTTTTGGTTGTGTCTCTTAAGTTAGGGTCAATTTATTAGTTAATCGTTAATTGTCCAATCTGGACGAAGTACGCACCCCTGATTCTCCTCTTTAGGGATGTGAGATACGTAGGCAGCCTATTATAGGTTCGGGGATCTTATTTAAAAAATCCAAAAAAGATTTCTTCACTTTTCATCTAGAGTAGGTGTTTCATACATGTCTTGAAAATTAAAATACATTTTTTTTTTTAAAAGTCGTAGGTTCTATTTTTGGTTGATCTTATTTCAAATATCCAAAACAAGATTTTCTTCACTCTTCATTTAGAGTAGATGTTTCATGTACATCTTTAAAATAAAACAACAACAAAAAAAGTATATTTCCCTTTAATAGGTTCAGGTTTCATTTTTCGCATGAAATTCAAAATCAAAAATCCAAAAATATTTTTTCAGTAATCATAGATTTCATTTTGAACAGAAATCTGAAAAATTCAAAAAGATTTTCTTCACTCTTCACTTAGAGTAGGTGTTTCATATACATCTCTAAAAGACAACTACAAAAAAAAAAAAAATTCTTTAATAGTTTCAAGTTTCATTTTCCTATGAAATTCAAAATAAAAAATCCCAAAAGATTTTTCTTTGGTAATCATAAGTTTCATTTTGTATAAGAATGTTAAGCCTAAAAAAAATGCAAAAAAAAGATTTTCGTCAATTCTTTTGACAAATTTTTATTTTCTTTTCTTTTTAAAGTTTCAAGAAAAAGAAAGAAAAAAAGTTTAATCGGCCATTTTGGCAAGACTTCCCGAACTACGCAAGATTTGATTCATGTACAACATGATACGTAGGCAACCTACTTTTGGGTTCGATCTAATCATTTTATTTCATTTTTTTCATTATTTTTACTCTTTTAAAGAAAAAAAATAAAAGCTATAAAGAATGATAAAATGAAGGTACATAGCGAGAGAAGAAAATAAAGAAATGATGATGAGACAATAACGGGAAAGAGAAGAGATTGATACGAGAAAAAAGAAGAGAGAGGGAAAGGAGGGAGAAAAAAATAATAATAATAAATAATAATAATAATAATAATAATAAGTGTAGATAAAAATAAGTGTAGATAAAAATCAGGATGATGTTAAAATGACCTCGCTACCCTCAAAAGCTGGTAGAAATGAACATGAATTTAGGACAATTTTACCAATGTGATTCTCATGCTTGTTGTGTGCCCTAATCCTAACGGATGTCATCTTTGATGAACATGTTCTTTCAGATAACAGTGGTAGGTTTGCAGCACTCTAGCTAGTCACCCATATTTCACTAGATCCAAAGCAAAGCTCGCCATGGCTTGCAGGGAGATTGAAAATTCACTCATTGAACCGGATCAGGATCACAGGGAAGAAAGTTCAGAACACAATGATGAGGTAGTAAGGCTCAGGAAACAACTGATATATTTGCACCGGGCATGGGCCAGCGGAATGCCTCCTCCTCCGCTCCCTGAAGGTCTTGGGAATATCTCTAATTTCCCACCGCTCTCTCAGGCACAATTCTCTGCTCCTACTAAGTCCCCTGAGCACGCTCCAGGATTCACTCCGCGACATTATTATCCTGGCAGTCCTGGTGTGCCCTTGGCAGCTCCCCAATCAAGACCCGCTGCTCAGCCGGGGCCACCGATCACACCGGTATTCGTGGATACGCCACCACCTGAAGCTCCCATATATGTTGTGTGTCCCAAAATACGGATTCCTAGGTCTGCCAGTGAGCCAGTATTGAAGGTTCCAGATAGTCAGTATTATGCCCTGGAGCCTACTTTGAGAATGAATGAACCATATGGGTACACTCAGCCACCTTTATTTCTATTTGATACGGAGAAACCTGTCGCAATGGAGTAACAGGAAATCATAGCACGGAATTTGAAAAGTTTAGAACAGGCTATGAGGAATTTGCAGGGAATCGGAGATTATAGGAGTGTTTCCTAAAAAGATCTTTGCATGTTCCCAGACATCAACCTTCCCTTCGGTTTTAAATGCCCAAGTTCGAGAAGTATGCAGGGAACGGTGATCCCGTGGCACACTTGAGACGTTATTCCAAACAGTTGAGGGTTGCAGGAGGAATGGAAGAGTTGCTCATGGCCTTCTTTGGTGAGAGTCTTTCTGATCTGGCTTCAGAATGGTTTATTGATCAAGATATCGACAAGTGGAACAGCTGGGATGACTTAGCTTCTGAGTTTGTTCAACATTTTTAGTATAACATCGACCTGATTTCAGATGAAAAATCCTTGGTCAACATGAAGAAGAAAAATACTGAAGGTTTTAGGGAATACGCGATAAGGTGGAGCGAACAGGCCACCAGGGTAAAGCCTTCAATGAAAGAAAGTAAGTTGGTAGAGGTTTTTATTCAGGCACAGGATGAGACCTATTTTCAATATTTACTTCCGGCAATGGGAAAGTCTTTTATTGAAGTCCTCAAAATGGGGAAGATGATAGAGGACTAAATCAAGTCCGGCCGAATAGTGAGTTTTACCGCATTAAAAGCCACCACACAAGTGATTCAAGGTGGATCTGGCGCATTCGAAGGTAAAAAGAAGAAAGAGGACATGGCGACTGTCGTAGCTGGAACCCATTTCTATCCCAAAAGAACACCTCGACCCTATCCCCAATCCAATGCCTAAGTCTACGCCCAACCTCCATATATTCCTCCCCACCATTACTACCCTCCACAAAATCCTTTATATTCTATTCCACCACCCCCATACCCTGTGTATAGCGTGCAACCATATGCCCAAACCCCTTCTTACCCGTAGTGGCGCGCGCAAGCTCCACAAAATTGTCTATTCGCTCCACCGAATTACCAAAACCCCTCCAGACCCAGTTTTTAACCTAAGACCGAGTATAAGAAAGAGAAGGCGGTCAAAAATTAATTCACACCTCTTGGAGAGTCATAGGCTAGCCTGTTTGATAGGTTGAGAAACCTGAAGGTCTTAAGCCCAATTCAAGAAAGGCTTTCAAAACCACCACCGAGGAATCTCGATTATTCTTTAAGGTGTGCGTACTGCTTTGACATGTCAGTATATGATATCGAGAAATGCTAGCATTTAAAGAGAGCTGTCCAAGATTCAATTGACACAAATAAGATGCTGGTCCAGGCCTTGGTGGGTCCAAAAATTAATCAGAATTCGCTGCCAATCCATGCTGAAACCAATATATTAGAATTGATATATGATGGGAAAGAGTCTTCAAGGTGTTATAAGCCTATTGTCAAGGTACAAACCATTGAGAAGAGATCAGTGAATGTAGCAGAGTCTTTAAAAGCAATGTCATTGAGCCAGAAAGGAATGAGAGAAGATAAAGCCCAAGAAAGCACAAAGAAACCCCTGATCACAATACAAGGCACCAGAAGGTATGTTGATTTAAGTCAGGATAAACCTAAGTTAACAGTAGTAGGAGCTCTGAGTCATTGACGATGAAAGGAGCTCTGGCAGTGCCTATTGTCCTCAAACCGGTGACCCAACCACCAATAGTTGATACGAAAAGAATTCCCTGGAATTATGGAAAGAAGTAGTGGAAGATGTAGATTAGGTAGGGGGTTTGACTAGGTCAGGAAAATGCTTCGTGCCTGAAAGTTTAAGAAAGTCCAAGCCAATTGTGAGTGGACCGTCATCTATCAAAAAACCTATCACCGAAGAAGAAGCCAAAGAATTTTTGAAAAAGATGAAATTGCCAGAGTATTCAATAATAGACCAGTTGAAGAAAACCCCTGCTCAAATTTCCCTCTTATCTTTGTTGTTGCACTCCAAAGAGCATCGTGATATTTTATCGAAGGTATTAAATGAAGCATATGTTCCTAGGGAGATTACAATAAATCAGCTTGAGAAAATGGTCGGAAAAAATCTTTGAGGTCAATAGGATCAACTTTTTTGACGATGAATTGCCTATTGAAGGTACAGGGCATAACCGGGGCATTTACATTACAGTGAAGTGTGAAGATTTCTACGTCACTCATGTTATGATTGACGTAGGTTCACGTACAAATATCTACCCTGTTTCTACTTTCCAAAAGTTGAATATTGGTGCTGACAGGATCAGGCCCAACAATGTATATGTCAGGGCTTTCGATGGTGCAAAATCAAACTCCATTGGCGAAATAGAACTAATGTTGATCATAGGGCCTGTTGAATTCGCCATAGTGTTCCAAGTATTGAATATAGACTCCTCTTACAATCTGTTGTTGTGAAGGCCGTGGATCCACAAGGCCAAGGCAGTTGCATCTACACTGCACCAAATGATTGAGTTTGAGCATAATAGGCAAGAAGTGGTTATTCATTGTGAAGGAGATTTTTCCACCTGCGAAGATTCTCCCTTGTCTCTTATTGAAGCAAATAATGTAGAGGAGACATTCATCTATCAAATTTTTGATACACTGCCAGTGAATCGTATCCTTGAATGGCAAGTTATACCGGGACCGCAACTGTCTTCCGCTTCTATCATGATGGTAAGTGAACTTTGGAAATAAGGATTTGAGCCAGGAAAGGGTTTGGGACCGTCTCTGCACGGTATAGTTTGTCCCATATGTCCGAGTGAGAACATGGGCACGTTTGGTCTGGGATTTGAGCCTACGGCTGAAGATCTGAAGAAAGCCAGGGGAAGAAAAAAGGAAACATGGTCACTCCCTTGCCCAATGCCACTACTCAGTGAATCATTTGTTAAGAGCGGTGTCACGAAGCACGTGGAATTTGAAGTTGAATTGGTTGATAACTGCCAGAACTTTTTTATTGAAGTTGATATAGTCGAAGCAGGAGAAGTCACCAGTATAGAAGACGTGCAATTCATAGTTACAGCCGTCCGACTCAATAATTGGGAAGTCACTCCTCTCCCCGTCAGGAGGGAGTTTTGGTAGTTTATTTTGTTTTTATTTCTGTTTACCCGAGTTATTTCAGGGTTGTAATTCAGATTTTAGTTTGTTTATGTTATGTTGACATCTATGCTTAAACCATTATATCTTTTTATTTAATGAAATGCAATGTCCCTTTTTGATTCGTGTCTAATATGTGTTTTTGTTTTGTTTTTCTTCTTTTTATATACAATTCTCTTAATGCTAATTCTAATGACATGACATGCATGCAGAATTTTAAACCTAACCTTAAAATCCAAACTAATCAAGATGTAATAAAGCAGGATGGGGAATATTATGAAGAAGAAGCACTAGAAGAAATAAGCAAAGAGTTGGAACAGTTTGAAGACAATCCGAATCCTAATTTGAATGAGACTGAGCCAATAAATCTAGGGGATCAAGAAGATGTTAGGGAAACTAAAATCAGTGTACATGCTTTGCCACAACTAAAAGATGGAATGATTCAAGCATTAATTGATTATAAGGATGTTTTTGCATGGTCTTATGATGACGTGCCTAGTTTAAGCACTGAATTAGTGGGTCACAAATTGCCAACTGATCCCGCATCCCCTCCTGTCAAACATAAGTTAAGGAAGTTTAAAACTGATATAAGTATTAAAATCAAAGAGGAAATCATGAAACAACTTAAAGACAAAGTAATTCGAGTGGCTTGTTATCCTATGTGGTTATCCAATGTTGTTCCCATACCAAAGAAAGATGGCAAAATTCGAGTGTGTGTTGATTATCGTGATTTGAACAAAGAAAGTCTGAAAGATGATTTTCCACTGCCCAACATCCATATTTTATTAGACAACTGTGCTAAACACGAGGTTGCCTCTTTTGTAGATTGCTATGCTAGATATCACCAGATCATTATAGATGGTGAAGATGCGGAGAAGACGTCTTTTATCACACCATGGGGGACCTATTGTTATCGAGTGATGCCGTTCGGTTTGAAGAATGCTGGAGCAACATACATGAGAGACATAACCACTATGTTTCATGATATGATGCATAAAGAGATTGAGGTATACGTGGATGATGTGATTATTATGTCAAAAAGTCGGGCCGACCATGTTAAAGATTTAAGAAAGTTCTTTGAAAGGCTTTGCGGGTATAATCTCAAACTCAACCCGGCAAAATGTGTATTTGGAGTTCCGTCTGGGAAGCTATTTGGGTTTGTGGTCAGCCGTCGGGGGATTGAGTTAGTTCCCTCAAAAAT
Source organism: Capsicum baccatum var. pendulum (assembly GCA_030864225.1). NCBI lineage: Eukaryota > Viridiplantae > Streptophyta > Magnoliopsida > Solanales > Solanaceae > Capsicum > Capsicum baccatum. The sequence goes on along the minus strand of CM061561.1, from coordinate 262,300,948 downwards.
CAAAGCCATTTAGGATTTGCCCCCGTCCAAGAATAGGACGGAGGTGATGAGTTTGCTTGGTAGACTGAACTACATTAGCAGGTTTATTGCTCAACTCACAACCACTTGTGAGCCCATATTCAAGTTGCTGAAAAAGAGTGTTGTGGTAAAATGGACTAAAAAATGTCAAGAAGCGTTCGATCGAATCAAAAGATATTTGTCAAATCCGCCCGTGCTGGTACCCTCGAAGCCTGGTAGGCCTTTGATCTTATATTTGTCAGTCATGGACAATTCTTTCGATTGTATCCTGGGTCAACATGATGTCACAGGCCAAAAGGAGCAGGCTATTTACTATCTTAGCAAGAAGTTCACCGCATATGAGGCCAGGTATACTCTTCTTGAAAGGATGTGTTGTGCCCTAACTTGGGTAGTGTAGAAGCTGAAGCTGAAGCATTATCTCTTATCCTATACTACTTATCTCATCTCCTGCATGGATCCTTTAAAGTATATCTTTCAGAAGCCTATGCCGACATGTCGATTGGCAAAGTGGCAAATATTGCTTACCGAGTTCAACATGATATATGTGACTCGAACTTCCATGAAAGCCCAAGCCTTGGAAGATCATCTTGCTAAGAATCCCATCGATGAAGAGTACGAGCCATTAAAGACATATTTTCCTACCGAAGAAGTGTCGTGTGTTGATGAAGTCATTATAGATGCTGATCCAGGTTTGAAGTTGTTCTTCGATGGAGCTGTCACTATAAAAGGAGTCGAAATAGGTGCGGTTCTTATCTGTGAATCGGGACAACATTTCCCGGTAACAGCACAGCTTCGATTCTACTGTACTAAGAATATGGCAGAGTATGAAGCCTGCATTCTTAGTTTGAGGTTGGCTGTTGATATGGGAGTCCAATAATTATTGGTGTTGGGGGATTCGGATTGGCTCGTCCATCAAATTCAAGGCGATTGGGAGACGCAAGATTTAAAGCTCATCCCGTATCGACAATGCTTGCAGGAGATATGTCAACGGTTTGTATTAGTAAAATTTAGGCATATTCTAAGGATTCATAATGAAATTGCTGATGCTTTAGCCACTCTGTCTTCAATGCTCCAACATCTTGATAAAACCTAAATCGATCCAGTGTATATACAGAGTTGTGATCAGCATTATTACTGTAATGCGGTTGAAGAAGAGCTCGATGGAGAACCTTGGTTCTTGGATATCAAGCGATACATTCAGTGAGGAGACTACCCAGCATTTGTCACCAACGATCAAAAGAGGACTATTAGGCGTTTGGCTAGTAGATTATTCTTAAGTGGGGGAATCTTATATAAGAGAACCCCAGATCTGGGACTTTTGAGGTATGTAGATGCAAGAGAAGCCTTGGCAATCATGGTTGAAATACACTCTGGAGTATGCGGGTCGCATATGAACGGTCATGTCTTGTCAAAGAAAATTCTTCGAGTAGGTTATTACTGGCTTATTATGGCTAGGGATTCTATTCAATTTGTTCGAAAATGTTATCAATGTCAGGTGCACAGTGATCTGATATGTTATCCTCCTATTGAGTTGCATGCAATGGTTGCTCCATGGCCATTCGTGGCTTGGGGAATGGATGTGATTAGACTGATTGAGCCAAAGGCATCAAATGGACATAGATTCATTTTAGTAGCAATTGACTACTTCACAAAGTGGGTAGAAGCAGTAACTTTCAAGTCTATGACAAAGAAGGCTGTTGTCACGCCCCAAAATCCCATCGGACCGGACTGGCACCCGAAGCCGAGAACGCCCGGGAGAACCCGTTCAAATACCTGTACTTTCACTTACATGTCACCAAAAAATTTGGGCAGCACTTCGTTACATATACAAGGGTCTAATTCCCTGCATCAGCACAACACGCACAAATATATATATATATATATATATATATATAATTGGCCGTCGGGGCCAGCACATATACAAATATAACATCACTATATAAACTCCCATGACTTAACCCTTCCTTATGTCTACAAAGCCTCTATGATATACATGACATAACTAGGGTCGAGACAAACCCCCGCCCACACATGACTCATGTACAGTAACAAAACATTAGGAACCGACTCGGAAAGCTCCGAAACAAACTGGAGCTCACCAACAATAGTTGTATGACCTGGCTCCTACTTGTGCGGTGTATGAGCTGAGGTACCTGTGCCTGCAGCATGAAATGCAGGTCCCCAGTGAGGGACGTCAGTACGAAATATGTACTGAGTATGTAAAGCTGTAAATAATCATATGTGATATTGGGGGTCAAGAAAATCAGGCACAAGTGAATAAATCATAATAGAAGTGAACCACACTTCATAAACACTTTTAGGATCATGAACATTACCATTAATCTAAATTGGGTTCTTGAATTCAAACACATTTGTGGAACAGTATACATTCGTTCATTTCATTCTTTACAATTATCATTCTCCATTACCTCCTCCTCCCGAACCTCCAACCACCTAACCACAATTAATATTGTATCGTACTGTGACCATTAGGCTGCCTCCAGTACATATCAACTGGGATCAACCCATGCTAGGGTTATGCCCCTGGGATACCACCCATAAACACATAAATAGGGATCGACCCATGCTAGGCTTATGCCCCTGGGATACCACCCATAAACACATAAATAGGGATCGACCTATGCTAGGCTTATGCCTCTGGGATACCACCCACACGTATATCAAGTAACACACATAAGAGACCTTTCCAATAACTTAGTTCAAAAGATTTTGAGATTATTACATTAGTGTTAAAGCCAATATAGTACCTTTGGAACAATGATACATCAATAGGAATCAAGTAATAGACCTTCTATACAATAACGATGTAATAAAGACTCATTGGTACATCAACAATGTGTTTCAAAATCATCAATATCACAACAATGAAATAGGAGCCTTTTGGTATATCAATGAAACATTTTGACGCTTTATAGAATGGAAACAACTTCGTTGGTAATGTAGAACAATACATGTTTTTGGACAAACTCGGAATCTTACTTGATGGAACATTGGTGTTTTCATGCCAAAGAACATTGTTAGAGTATGCTTTACATACCTCGTTGTAGATTCGGATACCAATTCAACACAACTTCCCGCCTTTACAAATCACTTATGTACAATGAAATATTTGTCATCTAGTATTAGCAACCCAACACCACAATTCTCTTCCATAATTCCATACAACCACTATTTGCAAAACATTCCAAAAACCAACTTGAACAATAGGTTTATGTGTGTATATATATATATATATATATATATATATATATATATATATAATCATTTCAATACCACATCATCCCTTCACAATTCAACATAATCCAACATCATTTCCCAATCATCTTTCAACAACAATCAAATAACATACTTCTTATGCTCACATGCATATATATAAATAACACCAACATAATTTACATTCTTACCATAAAATGGCCCTTTTGATTTCGAAGTCCTGTTGGCACAAATAAGGGGTGCTTCTCAAAGCCCTTGAGACGGTGAACACAACTACGGAATCAATTTGGATTTCTACGGTTGAATCACAAGATAATTGGAGTTGAAATTAGGCTAGGGTTTCTTATTTTCAATAATTTGATGATAATTGATGGATATAAGACTAATTATATGTATATAATGACCAATTTTCGTCCATGAAGTGATGGAAAATGACCATATTGCCCTTAAAAATTTAAGTAAATCCGAATCTGTCCATGGTGGACTGTTTTGACAGGCTAAAGTAAATCGGCCATAACTCTTTTCTCCGATATCGGATTTGGGTGAAATCGGTATCGTTGGATAGATAATTCAAAGGTATTTCATTTCATATAAAGTAGGCTACCCAGTTCTTCCTGTACAAGTAGTTACGATCCTTTGAAGTTGACCCTAAAAAACTGTTTTGAGAGGCTGAAGTAAAACGAGTATAACTCTTTACTCAGATGTTCGATTTGGATGAAACCAATTGCATTGGAAAGAAGACTCAAAGATATTTCTTTTTATAGGTGGTATATCTCCCAGTTCATTATATTAAGGGAGTTATGATCGTTCAAAGTTGACTCAAAAACTGGCAGGCCTCAGTAGTTTGTGTGCAGGAAAGTTTCCTGCACATTTAGTGTTCACACTATCCCGGCCGCCGTTTTATAGTTTCGAACGTGCTCGATTATATACGAAACTTATCCGTTTTTGGAAATATTTATATCGTTGGAAATCTTATTCAATAAACTTCGTATGGAAACAGCGACGGGTAAATTCCGGTATAAATAAAGTCGATTCCTATACACATATAATCAAACTATACACTTGAAACCATCTCAAAATAATCAATACTCATACTTAAACTCATATATACCTAAATTAGGATCAATACTTATACTCCAACACATATAACCATGGCTAATGCACGTAATTAAGTATGGGGTGTTACATCCTTCCCCCCTTTAAGGACATTCGTCCTCGAATGTAAATGTAGTTATTTAGCCAAAACAAGTTCGAATTCATAATTGATATTCACGTCATCATATAGATATTATGCATATGTAAAAACTCACTTGTTAGTGTCCCAGTTACACTCCTTGCACTTCTTTTTCACCTTTGAACAAATAAGGGTATTTCGATTTCATTGCTTCCTCCGCTTCCCATGTAATCTCTTCCCTTTGTTGATTTCTCCAAAGTACTTTCACCGATGCTAATTCTTTATTTCTCATCTTCTTAAATTGATGATCTAATATAGAAATAGGCATCTCCTCATAGGTAAGATCTTCTGTTACTTGCACATCTTCAGTAGAAGTAATAAGGGACGGATCTCCGATGCACTTTCGAAGCATGGATACATGAAATACTGGATGCACTGATGAGAGTTCCTGGGGTAGCTCTAATTCATAAGCAACTTGCCCACATCTTCGAATAATTTTATACGGGCATATATATCGTGGACTCAACTTTCCTTTCTTGCTAAATCTCATCACCCCTTTCATTGGCGATACCTTCAAAAATACCCAATCGCCTAACGAAAACTATAGCCCTCTTCTTCTACTATCCGCATATGACTTGTATCGATTTTGGGCTATTTTCAACCATTGCTGAATCACCTTGACTTTTTCTATGGCTTGATACACAAGATTCGTTCCGAACATAAGAGTTTCACCCGCTTCGAACCATCCTATTGGTGATCTACACTTCCTCCTATATAAAGCTTCATATGGTGCCATTTTGATACTTGAATGATAGCTATTATTGTAGGAAAACTCAATAAGAGGTAAATGATCATCCCAGCTGCCTTTAAAATCTATAACACATGCTCGTAGCATATTTTCAAGTATTTGAATGGTGCGCTCTGCTTGTCCATCCGTCTGAGGGTGAAAAGCTGTACTCAGATTCACTTGTGTTCCCAAACTCCGTTGGAAAGACTTCCAAAAGTTTGCAGTATATTGAGTTCCCCGATCCGATATAATAGAAGTTGGCACTCTATGTAATCGGACTATTTCTTTAACATACAGCTTCGAATATTCTTCAACTGTGTAAGTGGTCTTAACGGGTAAGAAATGTGCGGATTTAGTAAGCCTATCCACAATCACCTATATAGAATCAAATTTTCGAGTTGTACGAGGCAAACCTGTAACAAAATCCATGTTGATCATGTCCCACTTTCAAATTGGAAGATCTATGCATTGCATATAGCCTCTGGGTTTTTGGTGCTCAACTTTAACTCTTTGATAATTTGGAAATTCAGCTACAAATTCTGCAATGCTCTTCTTCATGTCATTCCACCAATACATATCTTTCAAATCTTGATACAGGTTGGTTGATCCTAGATGAATGGAATACCTTGAAAAATGTTCCTCTGTCATAATCTTCTTTCTTAGCCCGTCTACATCCGACACACACAATCGGTTTTGGCACTAAAGTACTCCTTCTCGCGCAAGCTCAAATTCCTTGGTCGCACCACTCTGAACGTTCTCCTTAAGCTGTAATAAAATAGGATCTGCATATTGCTTCTCTTTCACTTCAGCTACTAATAAAGATTCCGCAACATTATGTACGATAAGCTCTTTATTCGGAGTTTCAAGAAGGCGAACTCCCAAACTAGCTAACTGGTAAAGATCTTTAACCATCCCTTGCCTTTCTATAGGCGCCATCATAGCCTTACGACTTAACGCATCAACTACCACATTTGCTTTCCCTGGATGGTACAAGATATCAATATCGTAGTCCTTTAATAGTTTAAGCTATCTCCGCTGCCTTAAATTTAGATCCTTCTGATTAAAAATATATTGCAAGCTCTTATGGTCAGTATATATATCAACATGAACCCCATATAAGTATTGGTTCCATATCTTTAAAGAAAAAATAACTGCTGCTAGCTCAAGATCGTGTGTTGGATAATTTTTCTCATGTGGCCGCAATTGTCTAGAAGCATATGCTATTACCTTACCATGTTGCATCAATACACATCCTAAACCAATTCTAGAAGCATCACAATACACTGTATACCCTTCGGTGCCTTCTGGAAGTACCAACACAGGTGTAGAAGTCAACTTATTCTTCAATTCTTGGAAACTCTCCTCACACACATCATTCCATTGGAATTTGGATGCTTTATGCGTTAGCTTGGTTAAGGGTGCTGAAGTGGAAGAAAAGTCTTTAACAAACCTTCTATAATAACCGGCCAACCCGAGAAAACTACGAGTCTCCGTAGGCGTTGTGGGCCTTGGCCAGTTCTTCACAGCTTCTATCTTTTGAGCATCAACCTTTATCCCTTCACTAGATACAATATGACCCAAAAATGCCACCGACTTTAACCAAAACTCACATTTAGAGAACTTTCCATAAAGCTTAATATCACGAAGAGTCTGCAATGCCTGTCGTAAGTGATTGGCATGGTCCTCTTCTGATCTAGAATAAACTAGAATTTCATCTATAAAAACTATTACAAATACATCCAGGAATGGCTTAAACACCCTATTCATCAAATCCATAAAAGCTGCAGGTGAATTTATTAGCCCAAATTACATAACTAGAAACTCATAATGACCATACCTTGTTCGGAAAGTTGTTTTGGGTATATCTTTTTCTTTGACCCTCACTTGGTGGTAACCTGACCTCAAATTAATCTTAGAAAAACACTTGGCGCCCTGTAACTGATCAAATAAATCATCAATTCTTGGGAGAGGATATTTATTCTTAATAGTCACCTTATTCAATTGCCGATAATCAATACACATCCTCAGCGAGCCATCCTTTTTGCGCACAAATAACACTGGTGCTCCCCAGGGGGACATACTAGGCCTTATGAATCCCTTCTCTAGCAAATCTTTTAATTGCTCTTTTAATTCTCGTAATTCTACTGGGGCCATTCTATACAGAGGAATGGAGATTGGTTGGGTGCCTGGTATTACATCAATACCAAACTCTACTTCTCGTTCAGCAGGCAAACCTAGAAGATCTTCAGGGAATACATCAGGAAATTCATTTACCACTGGTACAGTATGAAGATCTGGTGATTCCGATTCCGTATCCTTTACTCTAACTAAATGACATATGTAGCCCTTGGAAATCATTTTTCTCGCTTTGAAATAAGAAATAAATCTACCTCTTGGTGCGCCAATCTTACCTTGCCATTCAATAACTGCTTCATTAGGAAAATGTAAATACATCTTTTTCGTACAACAGTCAATTTTGGCATAACAAGACGCCAACCAATCCATACACATTATAACATCAAAATCTACCATTTCTAGTTCTACAAGATTGTCCATCGTGTCTCGACCACACACAGTTACTACACAATCTTTATAAACTCTTCTAGCAATAATAGATTCCCCAACCAGGGTAGACACTTCCAACGACTTATCTAACAATTCGGGGGTTCTTTTGAACTTTCCAGCAACCAAAGGAGTAACATATGATAATGTAGAACCGGGATCAATTAAAACATATACATCAAATGAAAATATGGACAACGTACCCGTAACCAGATCTGGGGAAGCCTCTAGATTCTGTCGATCTGCTAAAGCATAAGTGCGATTCTGAGTCCCGCTGGAACTGGCGACTCTTTTTCCATTTCTAGCGTGACCCGCAGGTTGTGCGCCCCTACCAGAATAAGATACCGGTGATGATGATGCCATAGCTGATCCCGAAGGTCGTGCTATGCCACCTGCGCCCCTTCATGGGCATTCTCTCATCATATGCCCCGTCATACCGCACCAAAAACAAAACTTTATTCCCATTCAACATACGTCCATATGATGCCTTCCATATTTATTGCATGGATCTCGAGGAGGTATCGATTGGCTCATATTCCCTTGCCCATGATAACCCACAGATCGCGAACTATGACCCTCACTTCTTTGCCCAAATAGACTGCCTCTGAACCCCTGATGCTGTGGTGGAGCACTAGCTGCAGAATAAGAAAATAATGGCCTAGGTGGTCTAGCAGAAAATTGGGGTCTAAAACCTCCCTGTGGCACCATAAACTGCCCTGTAGATCTGGCCCTCTTAGAAGATCCGCTTTCAAATTCCTGCGTTCTTTTTCTTTGCCTCTGATCTTCCATTTTCTGTTCAAATGCTTGGATCCTAGCTATATCCATGTCTTTATTCAGTGCAGCAATAGTACAATCCCTAACCAAATACGGATCCAATCCATTCACATACCTATGAACTCTGTCATCTATAGTAGCTATAACATTAGGAGCATATCTGGACAAGGAATTAAATCGAAGACTATACTCCCTCACACTTGTATGACCCTGTCTAAGATTTAAGAACTGATCCACACGGGCATGACGAGTCTCATATGGAAGATAATGATCAATAAATGCCTCTTTGAACTCTTTTCATGTAGTTGGGGGTGCATCAATGCCCCTTGACCATTTCCAGTCTTCATACCAATATATAGCCTTACCTTTGAATCTATACGCGGCTAACTCCACTGTCTCTCTGCCCGATACATGCATCACCTCTAGGGCCCTTTGGATCTGATCAATAAAGTCCTGCGAATCTTCATTAAGATCGGGTCCGGTAAAAGTAGGCGGATCCATCTTAAGAAAATCTTGCATTCGAAGACTAGACGCCGTATCAGTACCGCTAGAAACCGCGACAGGAATAGCTTACCCTTGGACTTGCCCAGCAACTACACGAGTCAAAAGTTGCATTGCATTTCTAAGATCTTGATCAAAAGCATTAATAGGTGGCTCTGGGGATATAGTTCTCCTCCCCCTTATTTCTTCCGGACTGGGGGAAGTTTCTGATGCATGCTCAGCTGGAGCCTCACTTTGATTAGCTGGTATAGTGGGTGACTTACTAGTCCCCTCTCCGACAGCCACATCTACTTGCTTACCAGTATTCTTGCTTCTGGTAACCATCATCATTACTATAATAAGAGAAACAAACTGATTCAGTGGTCAATTATGACTTCATATACAATATAAGCTCTATCGCACGATCTAAGACATGAATAAAAGAAACAATTCCTAAATGTCCATAGCCTCCTGTTTATAGATGTGGTGCACAACACACCGATAAACAAGACTCTACGTAGACACGGCTTTGTATACTCACTAGGATGAACCGCTCTGATACCACTTTTGTCACGCCCCAAAATCCCATCGGGCCGTACTGGCACCCGAAGCCGAGAAGGCATGGAAGAACCCGTTCAAATACCTGTACTTTCACTTATATGTCACCAAAAAATTTAGGCAGCACTTCGTTACATATAGAAGGGTCTAATTCCCTGCATCAGCACAACACGCACAAATATATATATATATATATATATATATATATATAATACTTGGCCGTCGGGGCCAGCACATATACAAATATAACATCACTATATAAACTCCCATGACTTAACCCTTTCTTATGTCTACAAAGCCTCTAGGATATACATGACATAACTAGGGTCGGGAAAACCCCCCGCCCACACATGACTCATGTACAGTAACAAAACATTAGGAACCGACTCAGAAAGCTCCGAAGCAAACTGGAGCTCACCAACAATAGTTGTATGACCTGGCTCCTACATGTGTGGTGTATGAGCTGAGGTACCTGTGCCTGCAACATGAAATACAGGTCCCCCGTGAGGGACGTCAGTACGAAATATGTACTGAGTATGTAAAGCTGTAACTAATCATATGTGATATGGGGGGTCAAGAAAATCAGACACAAGTGAATAAATCATAATAGAAGTGAACCACACTTCATAAACACTTTTAGGATCATGAACATTATCATTAATCTTAATTGGGTTCTTGAATTCAAACACATTTGTGGAACAGTATACATTCGTACATTTCATTTTTTACAATTATCATTCGCCATTACCTCCTCCTCCCGAACCTCCAACCACCTAACAATAATTAATACTGTATCGTACTGTGACCATTTGGCTGCCTCCAGTACATATCAACTGGGATCAACCCATGCTAGGCTTATGCCCCTGGGATACCACCCATAAACACATAAATAGGGATCGACCCATGCTAGGATTATGCCCCTGGGATACCACCCACACGTATATCAAGTAACACACATAAGAGATCTTTCCAATAACTTAGTTCAAAAGATTTTGAGATTTTTACATTAGTGTTCATGCCAATATAGTACCTTTGGAACAATGATACATCAATAGGAATCAAGTAATAGACCTTCTATACAATAACGATGTAATAAAGACTCATTGGTACATCAACAATGTGTTTCAGAATCATCAATATCACAACAATGAAATAGGATCCTTTTGGTATATCAATGAAACATTTTGACGCTTTATAGAATGGAAACAACTTCGTTGGTAATGTAGAACAATACATGTTTTTGGACAACCTCGGAATCTTACTTGATGGAACATTGGTGTTTTCATGCCAAAGAACATTGTTAGAGTATGCTTTACATACCTCGTTGTAGATTCGGATACCAATTCAACACAACTTCCCGCCTTTACAAATCACTTATCTACAATGAAATATTTGTCATCTAGTATTAGCAACCCAACACCACAATTCTCTTCCATAATTCCATACAACCACTATTTGCAAAACATTCCAAAAACCAACTTGAACAATAGGTTTATGTGTATATATATATATATATAATCATCATTTCAATACCACTTCATCAATACCACATCATCCCTTCACAATTCAACATAATCCAACATCATTTCCTAATCATCTTTCAACAACAATCAAATAACATACTTCTTATGCTCACATGCATATATATAAATAACACCAACATAATTTACATTCTTACCATAAAATGGCCCTTTTGATTTCGAAGTCCTGTTGGCACAAATAAGGGGTGCTTCTCGAAGCCCTCGAGACGGTGAACACAACTACGGAATCAATTTGGATTTTCTACGGTTGAATCACAAGATAATTGGAGTTGTTATTAGGCTAGGGTTTCTTATTTTCAATAATTTGATGATAATTGATGGATATAAGACTAATTATATGTATATAATGACCAATTTTCGTCCATGAGGTGATGAAAAATGACCATATTGCCCTTAAAAAATTTAAGTAAATCCGAATCTGTCCATGGTGGACTGTTTTGACAGGCTAAAGTAAATCGGCCATAACTCTTTGCTCCGATATCGGATTTGGGTGAAATCAGTATCGTTGGATAGATAATTCAAAGGTATTTCATTTAATATAAAGTAGGCTACCCAGTTCGTCCTGTACAAGTAGGTACGATCGTTTGAAATTGACCCTAAAAAACTGTTTTGAGAGGCTGAAGTAAAACGAGTATAACTCCTTACTCAGATGTTGGATTTGGATGAAACCAATTGCATTGGAAAGAAGACTCAAAGATATTTCTTTTGATAGGTTGTATATATCCGAGTTCATTATATTAAGGGAGTTATGATCGTTCAAAGTCGACCCAAAAACTGGCAGGCCTCAGTAGTTTGTGTGCAGGAAATTTTCCTGCACATTTACTGTTCACACTATCCCGGCCGCCGTTTTATAGTTTCGAACGTGCTTGATTATATCCGAAACTTATCTATTTTTGGAAATATTTATATCGTTGGAAAGCTTATTCAATAAACTTCGTATGGAAACATCGACGGGGAATTCCGGTATAAATAAAGTCGATTCCTATACACATATAATCAAACTATACACTTGAAACCATCTCAAAATAATCAATACTCATACTTAAACTCATATATACCTAACTTAGGATCAATACTTATACTCCAACACATATAACCATGGCTAATGCACGTAATTAAGTATGGGGTGTTACAGCTGTGGTAGATTTTGTTTATGTCAATATCATTTGTAGATTTGGAATTCCAAAGATGATCATTACAGACAATGTTGTCAATCTCAATAGTCATTTGATGCAAGAAGTGTGTCAACAGTTTAAGATCGTACATCGAAATTCTACTCCATATCTCCCAAAGGCCAATGGTGCTGTAGAAGCCGCCAATATAAAAAAGATACTGCAAAAAATAGTACAATGGTCTAGATATTGGCATGAAAAATTGCCTTTTGCATTGCTAGGTTATCGCACCACTGTTCGTACTTCAAAAGGGGCAACTCCATATTTATTGGTGTATGGGACAGAAGCAGTCATCCCCGCAGAAGTTGAAATTCCCACTCTTCGAGTCATTGTAGAAGCAGAGATTGATGATGATGAATGGGTAAAAACCCGACTGGAGCTTTGAGTTTGATTGAGGAAAAAAGGTTAACGTTTGTGTGTCATGCCCAGTTGTATCAGAGGAGGATGGCTCGAGCGTATAACAAAAAGGTCCGTCCCAGGAATTTTGAAGTTGGCCAGTTGGTATTGAAACGTATCCTTCCTCACCAGGTTGAAGAGAAAGGCAAGTTCTCCCCTAACTGGCAAGGTCCCTTCGTTGTGAATAAAGTGTTGCCCAATGGAGCCTTATATATGACAGATATTGAAGGCAAAATGGCAGAAATGGCTATCAATGCTGATGTGGTCAAAAGATATTATGTATGATATTTGATCCTTTGTTGATTTTATTGCATGTTTAGTACTGGTATTTTTGAAGATAGATATGATGAAGGCATTTTATTCTTCTATCCAAACATTGTGTCATCCTTTGTTTACCCATTTGAGGTTCGTTTTAATTTTCTTTCATATCCCTCTTTTGGAATCAAAATAGAGTCAAAATATAAAAGTCAAGAAAATAAGAATAAAAGAAAGAGTTCAAAAATAAAAGAAAAAAACTCAAATCAAAACGAAGAACAAGCTGATGAAACTACGTGCGACCTGATTCTCCTCTCTCTGGAGTGAGATACGTAGCCGACCCTATTTCGGGCTCGGTCCAACCAAATAAAGATTTAAGATTCACCCAGTCAACCAAAAACTGGGGCATGAGTTAATGTGTTGTTTGAGTTGATTCCAAAAATTGTAAGTCCCACCCCCACTTCAAGTGTCATTTGAACCTCTTGCCATCATTTTCTAACCTTATCCAAAAGCCAAGTTACAACTAAATAAAGTCCTTCAGATTAATTTTTGATAATGTTAATGCTAAGCATGCAATGGATATGATGATACATTGAAAGGTACCACGTGTCTCCCTCAGCATAAGAAATCAGAAAAGAAATATAAAATGAGAGAGTCTTATTAGTGAAAACCCTGTGGGCATCATAAGGCGATGGTGAGTTGAGAGAAATGAAAATGAGAGAGTCTTATTGGTGAAAATCCTCGCAGGCACCATAAGGAGATGGAGAGTGGAGAGAAATAAAAATGAGAGAGTCTTATTGGTGAAAACCCTCACGGGCATCGTAACGCGATGGCGAGTTCAAGAGAAAAGTTAAAAGTGAAAAGAAAGAGATTTATTGGCGAAAGTCTTTTAAGATGTCGTCAATTGAATGTGATGTATGAGTCTGATGGATTGGAAGAAGCGGCTCAGCGGCAAAGGCACGAACTCAACAACAAATGCGGAGTTTGGATAGGAAGATCAGGCAGCTTAATCCAAAATGCATGTCATACTCATTGGAGTTGGTTGTCATATTCAGATAAGTTTTCTTTTTGAATATGGGACATTGCCTTTTCTTTCATTTACATATTCATGCTTTTTGTCTTTTTATGTTATTTATCAAAATAAAAGTCACCATCATTTCTTTACATTTTAAGTCAAGTCTCTGTCAAAACAAGCGAGAAAGTATTTTCAAAATTTACTACCAGCCTTTCTAATTATATGAGGAAAAGCCAAGGACCAGCACATGAAAGAAAAATGATCGTAATTCAACACGAAGCAAAGAAAGTCTATCAACCGACAGACTGTTGGATTCGTGGAAGCATTAAGATTTGGAACAAGGGTGCACCTCAGAGGCATGGTAAAATGGAAACCCATTGTTTAAGTCAGAACTCATTTCCCTCAATTTGGATCCGGGTCAATGATACGGCAAGACAGGGCAAGCGTCAGCGATTTGGAACAAAGATGAAAGGAACGAGTGTTGGGGCAGATACCTGAGAAGCCAAGAGCTACAAGCCACCACTAAGTTTTTAGCTGACAAATTTTCTTTGTTGAAATAGGGGTAAATTCGCTTCACTTAATTCAGCTACCATTGAAAATGCACATCCGTGAGATTTTACTTTATGTTTAGGACCCTCCTGAAAAATGAGATTTTACTTTATGTTCAAGACCCTCTTGAAAAATAGAATTTTACTTTATGCTCAGGACCCTCCTTAAAAATGGGATTCTACTTTATGTTCAGGATCCACCTAGGACTTTACCTTCTGATCAGGACCCTCCTGAAAAATGGGATTTTACTTTATGTTTAGGACCCTCCTGAAAAATGAGATTTTACTTCATGTTCAGGACCCTCCTGAAAAATGGGATTTTACCTTATGTTCAGGACCCTCCTGAAAGATAGAATTCTACTTTCTGTTCAGGACCCTCCTGAAAAATGAGATTTTACTTTCTATTCAAGACCCTCCTGAAAAATGGGATTTTACTTTCTGTTCAGGACCCTCCAGAAAAATGGAATTCTACTTTATGTTTAGGACCCTCCTGAAAAATGGGACTTTACCTTCTGATCAGGACCCTCCTGAAAAATGGGATTTTACTTTATGGCCAGGACGCTCCTGAAAAATGGGATTTTACCTTATGTTCAAGACCCTCCTGAAAATGGGATTCTACTTTTTGTTCAGGACCCTCCTGAAAAATGGTATTTTACTTTCTGCTCAGGACCCTCCTAAAAATTGGGACTTAACCTTCTGTTCAGGACCCTCCTGAAAAATGGGATTCTACTTTCTGTTCAAGACCCTTCTGAAAAATGAGATTTTACTTTATGTTCAGGACCCTCCTGAAAAATGGAATTTTACTTTCTGTTCAAGACCCTCCTAAAAAATGGGATTCTACTTTATGTTCAGGACCCTCTTGAAAAATGGGATTTTACTTTCTGTTCAGGACCCTCCTGAAAAATAGGATTCTACTTTATGTTTTGGACCCTCCTGAAAAATGGGATTTTACTTTCTGTTCAGAACCCTCCTGAAAAATTGTATTTTACTTTATGTTCAGGACCCTCCTGAAAAATGGGATTTTACTTTATGTTCAGGACCATCCTGAAAAATGGGATTTTACTTTATGTTCAGGACCCTCTTGAAAAATGAGATTTTACTTTGTGTTCAGGACCCTCCTGAAAAATGAGATTTTACTTTCTATTCAGGACCCTCCTGAAAAATGGGAATTTACTTTATGTTCAGGACTCTCTTGAAAAATAGGAATGTACTTTATGGTCAGAAAACATGGAATCTTTCTTTATCATAATATTTGTTTAGAATAATTTTGTTTTAGTTTGAATTTTTGATATCAAGAGCCTGCCTGAAGATCAGGGTGATGAAATTGCATGTCAGGAGCTCGCCTGAAGAACAGGGCGATGAAATGGCAAGTCAGGAGCTCGCCTGAAGAATAGGGTGATAAGAGTCGAGTCAAGAGCCAACAAAAGTTGTATAGATAGGATTTTGTAATTTCATTCCTGTTTTAACTTGTAATTTTCATTTTTGATGTAATGACAAAGCCTCGGACCTGAACCTCGGTGGAACCTCAGTCGACTCTCCAACTCGGTATAGTCCACTTCTCTTCCAACCCTTTGAGATAATTGTGATTTCCTCATGAATTGGGTAGATAGGGTGTCCGACAGGAGTCGATTGTCCTTCTTTCTGTTACTCTTCTCTTTGAATAATGATCGGGACAAAATTTGGTCTCGTTGTTTACTTCTTTGCCTGAAAATACTACGTGTTTACATTCAAAGGGGGCATGATGTAGACACGTAATATTGTCTCTCCGAAAGATTAATTTACCCAATGTTACCTTATCCTACCGTGTACCCTCATCCATGTTTTTATACCCTCCCAAAATAGAAAATAAAAATAACAAACCTTGTCTTATCCTAATATTCTAACAACCCACCTAACTAAAAATTGACAACACATCCTAACCCCTACCCCTCCTACCCCTACCCCACGTAACCACCCCTCCCCTATATTTTTTTGACACAAAGAAAAGAGCATAGACACTCTATCTTTTCCATTTGTTTTTGAAAAAAGAAAAACATACCCACACAGAAGTTTCAAAAGAAAAAAGATATACATACACACGATACACATACAGGGGAGACACAACTTCTTCTCCACAAGAACAGGGAGCTCCATACGACCATCCTCCATATTCACATAGAAACTCACCCTCACTCTGAACAACAGTCACACACACTCACAAAATCACCAGAAAATCAAAACAGCTTCACAATTGATACAACATATACCCATAGCTCCATTTTTCTCCATTTTTTCCATTGAATCACATATACACACAGCTACAAGATCACACGCACACACATATCTGAATAACGTTTTTCTCCATTAAATGTTGTACACACAAAAATCGGAAAAAATGGAGAGAAGATTGAGAGTGTGAGAGAGAGAAGGCAAGGGAGAAAACACGTTTTGGTCCTATTTTTCGGTGAAATTATCGTTGGAATCATCTATCGAAGAACACTGCCAATTCTCGAATGTTACTGTTTCGGCGGGTTCTCATAAAAAAGTATATCATTCGTCAGAAATTCATCAAAATCTGACCCGTTTATCAGTCAAATCTCATTGGAAGTTCAAAAATCGGCCAAAACCTCTTTTTTCCCATCACTGTCTAAAGCTCACCGAGGGTGACGACAAGAACCCAGACCCAATTCTGGCGAGTTTCGTATGAGGTTAGTTGGAAATCAGCGATTTGTGGTTTGAGTCGAGATTTTTGTTATGTTATGATTTCTGTTCGAGTTTGTGGGTCTCGATATCGAGTTGGTGTCATTCATTTTGAGATTTTTCCTCGGTTTTCGAATCTATCCTGGTGGTAGTTTTCAATATCGAGTTGAGTTTGGTCGTGGTTGGGATTCGGTTCGAGGTTTTCGGGTGCGTACTCTATTTATTCGAATAATATTGTGTTCGGAATCTTCAAATTGAGGTTCAATTCTCATCTCTCCCTTTATTTTAATTTTGGTGTGATTATGGATGTGATTTGATATCTTTAATCTATTTGTTTGGATGATTATGGTAACTTTGGATGTTGTTTGCTTTTGAATAATTGCTCTCGATGTTAAATTTGATGACAATTTGAGTTTGAGATTGTACTAAACATGAAATAGGGGTGGGAATAAAAAATTAATAAAATTGAACGTTTGTTAGTTTAACCCATTGATTGTTGTTGATTGGAAATGGATGTTAATTTGGACAACCCCGATAATGTCATGTCTTAGGCCGAAAGCTTAATAGACAAAATGGTAGGTCGGGTAAGAAAATCTAGAGATTGTGGGTTGATTGAATGGTTTGATTTTATCACTTTTGAATCAATTGTATAATTCGGTCGGGGAATGCCCCAAAGTATCTGTATATATTTATTCACCGGGGAATGCCCCCGAGGTATCTTGTCCCCGGAGGACGTTCGTGATGAAGGCCCGAGGCGTCGGGTAGAGCATTAGTCTAGAATTAATTTAGAGTATGTTTATTTTTACGCATTTCTTATTTTTGGACAGTATAATTGGACTGGACACTAAATTTTGGATTGTTTTGTTTTGTTTGTTTGATTGATTGTGTTTATATATTTTGTGTGGTTTATACCTTCGTAGTGTCAAATTAGCCGATACGCTTCACCAAGCGACCGTGGTCAAACCACGGGATCGAGGGGTGCCTAACACCTTCCCCTCGGTCAACAGATTTCATTAGCCGGAATCTCGGTTCGCGGATCAGTTTTATAGTCAAAACCGTTTGAAGAGGATTTTCAAAGGTGACTTGGCACACCCAATTATGTCAAGTGGCGACTCTGAGTTTTCATGCAAATAATCCTTTTCGAAACAACTTTTCACCTTTTGTCACTTCAATAATAAAAAACCTTTCGAACTATAAAATTAATCTTTTGTAGTACGAAAATAGGGGTGTGACAGTATGCTAGTTGCTTTAGCCTTTAAGGTGATTTATACAACCCGTTCAAATGATGGGTTGCTTGAGAGCATGTTGAACCAGACCCGTTCAAATGGTGGGTTGCTTGAGAGCATGTGGAACCCGACCCGTTCAAATGATGGGTTGCTTGAGAGCATGCTACGCCAAAAGCTCGCTTTCACTGTAGTCTTCCACACTTCAAGCAAAACATTTTTGACAGTAAACGATTAATTTTTTCTGTTCAGCGGCCAAAATGGTTGACTGGGAAAAGCGAGAACATTGAGCTGTAGATTTTTAGTTATTAGTTCAAATCTATTTTCTTGCGATTTTCGCTTGAATATAATGTATGTGGCAGTTTAAATCTGTCGAACATCCCTTCTAACTTCTAGAGGCTCTTGTAAAATGCTGTGTTCCTTTTGTTCTTTTGCCCTTTTTATCAACTTGGATTGGATACATAATGTAGATTTGTTCATACTCAATTTGGGAATACAGAAAGTGATTATATGAATAACAACAACAACAACAGAACCAGTGTTATCCCAGAAGTTGAACTTCCGGGGAGGGTAAAATGTACGATTACCTTTACACTTTTAGTAATGAGGTTTCCGATAGACGTTCGACTCCAAATGTGATGATATGAATGCAACTGCTCAATTTGTTCATACTAAACTTTGGCAAACATAAATTTCCATTTTTTAACAATTACGTGGACGTCAAATATCTAGTTTGGCCTATAAACAGAACATTTTCCTTTCTTTTCTTAGAGAAACGAAGACTAGGACATTGCTAGAAGAATAGGGCCATGAACGACGAACTCAATCAACGGTAGTAAATCACACAACACGATTGGAACATTTGTATGGAAAATTTGAGGATTCAACAGGTATATGTAGCCAGCAAAGGTGTTGCTTCAGAAGAGAAGCGATTGTTCAAAAAAGTGCACCTCTTTGAAATGATGCAACTCTTCATAAAGGCGTAACTTTTCGGAAAAGTCACAATCATCCAAAAAGTGTATATATATGTATAGCCATCAATTTGTTGTTTCAGAAAAGTAACAATGATTCGGAAAGGTGCACCTCTTCGAAAAGATGCAACTCTTTGTAAAGATGCAATTCTTCAGAAAAGTTACAATCTTTTGAAAAGGTCACAATAATCCAAAGTGAACAAGTGCCTATTCAAATTTCATTATTTCTCTTTGTGTCTTTTTGGAAAAATACCTATTCATTCTCCATTCAAACCTCTTAAACACCCAACATTTCTATCTTGGATTGTCATAATTACAAAGCATTATTTAATTGGCCGATGAGGTATAGTTCAAATTGTTATATTAACACGTTGAATAAACAGATCATTAGTTCAACTTCACTGTATCGTGCATGTGGTTTCATTAGTTCAACTTCTGGTTCAAAAAGGCATACCTTTTTGAAAAGATACAACTCTTCGTGAAGTTGCAATCCTTCGAGAAAAGTGTAACTTTTCGAAAAAGTCATAATTTATCGGATAGGTCATAACAATTCAAAGTGAACATATGTGCCTATTCAAATTACAACTTTTTTCTTGGTGTTTTTTCAAAACAAATATCTATACATTTTTCATTCACACCTCTTAAAAACCTAACATATCTACTCCGTATCTTGGATTATCATAATTACAAGGCATTATTTAAATAGTCGATGAGATATAATTCAAATTGATAAATTAACACGTTGATAAAATAATCACTAGTTCAACTTCACCATATCGTGCATGCTATTGTTTCTTTGATTTTATGTGTGTAGTGGATGTTACTATATTTTTCAATATTTATGAGTCAATAATAGCATGTTATTCAATTGTCACCCATTGATTAAAAATACCTTTGTGTAATTCCACAAGTGAAGTATGGTGAAGATATAGTATGCATGGATCTTACCCATATTTCATACTTCATAGAGATAGAAAAACAATTTCCAATACATCCTTAGTTTAAATAAAGCCTACCAAATAATTTGCAAACCGGAATACAATATGAGAGCAATAACAACAACAAAACAATGCGAAATAACGAGTATTATACAACAAAAATTATAGCAGTCTAATCAAGAACCAAAAATATGAGAAAAAATGAGCATATTAAATACTTTCATTTATGAGTAATCACTCGTAAACTCATCAAAAAGAAAGTCTTAATAATAGAGCTATCGTAAAATAATTAGGACTTCAAGGAATATAAAATGTGAAACCTAATTGGCTAATTACTAGAAATTACTACTAGTTTTAGAAGCTAGCTGAACTAAAAATAATATTTTTCAAGTGATGATACTGACAACATAAAAAAAAAATTCTTACACTATATGTAGTGACTTTTAATTTGTAATAATAGGTAAATTATTATTTTTATGAGATTAAATATTGATGATATAAACACCTAATAAGTCTAAATATTATTACTAAGTCAATGCATCAAACTAAACTAAAGTGATTATTGGACTTGAATTAGTAAAAGAGTATATATAGCTCCACTTTTAACTTAATAACATGATGAAGATAAACTGTTTTTGATTAATTATTGTTGAGATTTTGCAAAAAGATACAAGAGATAAATCGAATGTATAGAAAAAAACAACCTATCTAATAGTGTATTCTGATACGAGCGCGACAACATTTTTAAAGAGTACGGCCAACTTAGCCTTTTAACACTTTGGTGAGCTGCCATGTTTACTCTCATAGTTATTTACTTAAAATTAGCTGGATTTTACATTAATTATCTTAAACTAAATTTTGTAAAACATTTCCATTGCATTGGTACTTCAATAATGTGTTTGATATACCATGTAATGTTTAAATGAATTATGTGAAACTTTCATATTTTTTATAGCAGAATTTAGCAAATAATGTTCTCTTCTTTATTATGTATCCTCTCCGTCTCAAAGTAAGTGTCGCTATAGAAAAAAAGTTAATTTATCTTAAAATAAGCCTCGGTTTAGAAATTCATGACAAAAATAGTACAATTATTTCGAACTGTACATTTATTTTGAAGAACTACTACTGCATAATAGTTTTAAATTTTCAAAAAACATCTTATCTTTAAGCATTATTTTCAAACTTTTTGAAATATTAATACTCAAATTAAGATATGCATAATACAACAGTTTTGCAAAATTTAATAAAATAAATACATAATTAATACTTTCTTACAGAAATTATAAAATACACACTGAACCAATAAAAAGGAACGAAATCAATGACAATAATACTAAACTTTTAAATTTCAAAAGAAAAAAAGTATTTTCATATTTGAAACATCTCAAAATGTTAAAAAAACTCATCCCGTTTATTTTTTCTTGTCATATTTTACTTTATGAAAATCAATTTGATTAAAGTTCAAGCTAAATTAGAGTAGATTAATTTAGTATTTTTAATTTAAAATTTAGAAGTTTGACTACAAGACAAAAAATATTATAGATTGTAATTTTTCTTACGTTAATATGATGAAGAAACATAATAAAATTTGAGTCAAAATTCTTTCAATCTCCTTTTAAAATAGTCAAACTAATCCTTTATTAGTTGTAAAATAATAAAGGAAAAAAATATTTATTGAATTTCCAATTTAATTTTATATATACACAAATTAAATATATGTCCTTATATAAAATAATCTATTTTCATTTACTAATGTTCAAATTTGAAACATCCTAAAATGTAAAATAAGTACTTCAATTTATCTCCCTTTACAGTAATCAAACTAATCCTTTATTAGTTGATAAATGATAAATGAAAAATGATTTATCAAATTTCCAATTAAATTTTATATTTCCACAAAATAAATATGTCCTTATTTGAATAATCCATTCCCAATTACTACTTAATGTTCGAATTTGAAACATCTCAAAATGTAAATAAGTACTTCAATTTATCTTTTTTTTTTTTTTTTTTACAATAATCAACCTAATCCTTATTAATTGATAAGTGATAAATGAAAAATGATTTACTGAATTTCCAATTTAATTTTATATATACACAAAATAAATATATCTCCTTAACTAAATAATCCATTTACAGTTACTTAATGTCCAAATTTGAACATTCCAAAGTGTAAAAATAAGTACTCCAATTTATCTTCATTTTACAGTAATCAAACTAATTCTTCATTAGTTGATAAATAATAAATGATTTATCGAATTTCGAATTTAATTTTGTTCATACACAAAATAAATATGTCCTTATCTAAATAATTCATTCCCAATTACTTAATGTCCAAATTTGAAGCATCTCAAAATGTAAAAATAAGTATTCCAATTTATCTCCTTTTTATAGTCAAACTAATCTTTTATTAATTGATAAATAATAAATAATTTATTGAATTTCCAATTTAATTTTATTTATACACCAAATAAACATGCCCTTATCTAAATAATCCATTCTCATTTCCCATTACTTAATATCCAATGTTAACAATCTCAAAATGTAAAAATAAGTATTCCAATTTATCTCTTTTTTATAGTCAAACTAATCTTTTATTAGTTGATAAATGATTTATTGAATTTCCAATTTAATTTTATTTATACACCAAATAAATATGCCGTTATCTAAATAATCCATTCTCATTTCCCAATTACTTGATGTCCAAAATTGACCATCTCAAAATGTTAATATGAGTATTCCAAAATAGACCCCTGAAAAATTTATTCAATTTTCAATTTAATCTTGTACATATATTTCAAAAAGAATTATTTCAAAATGTAGAATAGCTTATACTGAGATTAGTTATTTGATCTTTTCTTTCAAGGATCCTTATTATCTCGAGACCTTTTCTTTTTGCCCTTTACAAAAACATTATTGAATTCACGTAGCTCTGCAAGCACTTCTATATCCGACAAAGAAAATTGTAGTGTTATTTTTATTAGTACTAAATAATTGCATGAAGTAGTAGTAGAAATAAAATTAGAGTAACAGCATAATTAATAATGTTAGTTTAATAAAATACACCTCTAATTATCAATATCTTATGAGGCGTGCTAGGTTAACATAAACTAGTAAAATGAAACAACGGAAATACAAAATAAACCCTTTATAACGATAAAAAAATTCCAATTTTGTCCATATCGATCCAAAATCATCCATAAAACTAAAAAGCCAATATTTTTTCAATTTTGTCGCTCTTTCACCTCTAATTATTAGTATTATTTTTCGGAACATGCTAGGTTAATAGAACCAAATAAAACAATAGAAATACAAAATAAACCCTTTACAGAAATCAACAAATTTCCAATTTTATCCATATTCAAAATCACTCATAAAACAAAAAACTATTTATTTTTAAATTTTGCCCATATCCAAAATCATCCATGAAACAAAAAAAAATTAAGAAATTTTCAATTTTGCCCATATGTAAAATCATCCGTGACAAAAAAATTCAAAAAATTCCAATTGTGTCCTTTTCCCCACCTTTTCAAACAAACGCCTTTATATATGTCACCTTTTCATTATTTTCATTTCATTCTTTACCACAGCAAAACAACAAACAAACTCTATACAACAAAAACAAACAAACAATAATCATGAATCCGCAGTTTCAACATTATTTGAATTTATCTAAAAACTTTCATAACTTTCATGTTCTACGAAAGTTTCAAGAATGTCGTCAATACGCCATTAGAGCCAGAGAAATCGATCCAAATCACTCTGAGGTACTAGAAATAATCGCGATCACTGATATATTAATGCTCCCTGAGAGCATTAACGGACAGCCGAATTACTATGCTATCCTTAACGTTCCAAACTACAGTGATGATCAACAAGTTATGTTGAACAATTTTAAGAGTTTGATGGAGTTGTTGAGATCGAATACGAGAGATTATTCTCGTATGGCTAATGAGGCTTTTATGCTTGTAATGAGAGCTTACGGAGTTCTAGCGAATCCGAGTGATAAGGTTCGGTTTGATGATGAGTTGAGGAATGCGGTAAATGATGGGAGGTCTGTGCGTATGAACCCGATGGGTGGTGAGCGTGGGTTGGATTGTGTGAGCTTTTTTGACTTGACGATGATGACCGGGTTTGGTGATGGGTTGGAAACAGGCGGGAACTCTTTGAACTAGACGCAGATGGACCGTTCTAATGATGGGTTTCTTGAGAGCATGTTGAACCTGACCCGTTCAAATGATGGGTTGCTTGAGAGCATGTTGAACCCGACCAGTTTGAATGATGGGTTGCTTGAGAGCATGTTGAACCCGACCCGTTTGAATGATGGGTTGCTTCAGAGCATTTTGAACTCGAGCGGAATGACCCGTTTGGATGATGGTCATGGGAGGTCTCCTAACCCGACTACGATCCAGACCCGTTTGGATGATGGGGCTGGGAGCTCTTCTAACCCGACTCCGATCCAGACCCGTTTGGAGAATTTTTCAAACCCGACCCGGGTGATCCGTTTGGCTGATGGGGGTTGGACCTTATCAAGTAGGACCCCGATGAGCAGTTTGGGAGATGGTGGTGCCAGCACTTGTGAAACGATTCCTATCGTGGCCATGAAAAAAGGCAGGAACTTTTTGAACCAGATGGAGAAGATCCGTTTAGATGATGGATCAGGTGCAAGCTCTTCTAACCCGACAAGGAATACCCGTTCGGATACATTTTGGACTAGGTGTCCTTACTCTTACCATATGTATGAGTTTTTGAAGTATAACAAAGGTTGTTCTTTGCGGTGTCCGAATGAGAAATGTAAAAGAGAATGGCAAGCGCTGCCGATTATAGGCCCATCTCCGCCATCCGAGGTGGCGGATAAAGGTGAGTATATTTGCTCTGATTTCTCTACTTTGGGTACACAAGGCAAGTATTTATCGTCACCTTTTTTCAAGAAGAAGGACGATGTTGAGTACATTGAAATTTCTTCTTCTTCTGATGAAGTAGAGGAGGTTGGAAATGAAAGAAAGGAGGAATCTTTACGGGCAGAAGATGAATTAGTGCAAACTAATGTTGATGAAGTGAACAACAACAATGTGGGGGTTGAAAATACTATTGAGAACAACGACAATGTTTTGGCAAATGATGATATTTTTGATCTGGGTAATGTGTTGTGGCCGGGAGAACAGGCTAATGAGAACTACAACAATGCTTTGCCAAATGATGATTTTGACATGGATAATGTGTTGTGGCCAGGAGAACAGGCTAACGAGAACAACAACAACAATGTTTGGGCAAACGATGATTTTGATATGGGTAATGTGTTGTGGGGAGAACAGGCTAACGAGTACAACGACAATATTTGGGCAAACGATGATTTTGACATGGGTAATGTGTTGTGGGGAGAACAGACTAATGAAAACAACGACAATGTTGTGGCAAATGACATGGGTAATGTGTTGGGGGGAGAACAGACCAATGAGAACAATAATTCTGAGGGAAATGGTAATGCCGGGGGAGAAAATACTCAGAATAATAATGATGATGAGTCTGTTATGGGAGAAGACCTCGTAGCACTCTTTCAAGATGGTTCGTATAAGGGGGCTCAAGATCTTGATGCAATGTTCCGTTGAGCAAAAAGTTTAGAAAGTTTTCTCGTTTGTTAATATGTTTTAGTACTATATAAAGTTTAGAAAGTATATACTTTACTGTAGCTAAAATAGGGTTTTGGAATAGGTGGATATTTCTTGTAGTGAATAGTGATTGGATTCTTTATTGATCAGAAGAGGTAAATATGACTCAAAATTGTAAAGAATGTACATGAAACTTAATTTTCATTATTGTTGTGTAATATTTGTGCTGAGTTCGGGGGTTTTCGGAAATGATCTCTCTACCCCATGGAGGTAGGATAAGGTTTCCGTACATTCCATCCTTCGTCGATCGGTTATGTGTGGAACTGGATATGTTGTGTGATAGCTTATCATCGCTTCCATTAAAGTATGTTGAAAAGGACTTGAAACCAATGATAGGTTCTGCGATTTTTTCAAGTCAACATTGTTCACTTTCTGTTGAATACTGTGGACTTCAAAGTAGTAACTATGTTGTTTACCTTTTTTGTCTGCTATCCTTTCTATTTCACTGCTGCAGCATTTGCTTCTCTACTTAATGATTAATTGTCATAAATGATCAGCCCTTTAATTTGTTCTTTTAATATATATGTCAAAGACTCAATGGATAGAGTTACGTCCTTGTGTGAGGTTGCATGTACCTTGTAGAATTAGACGAGTGCTTACAAGCTGGCCTTAACACCACGACTATGCGAAAAAAATATTCTTGTTTGAATGAGCTTCAAAGTCACAAGATTTGGTGGCCTTTTGTTATCTTTTGCCACCTAAGAACAATGTTGAGGTTCTTGTCCTTGTTTCCTTCACTTGGATTTTCTACACTGCTTTAAGATGCATGCATTGAAGCAGATAATTTGTCCACTTTGCTATGTGATTTACTTGAGTCCGGGATCTATCGGAAATAACTTTTTTACCTTCTCAAGATAGGCATAAGACTATAAACACACCACCCTTTCCAGAACCCGCTTACGGGATTAAATGAATTTACACCGGGTATATTGTTATTGTTCTAAAGTTCACTTAGCACAACTTGCTGCTTGGCTGCATGATACATACACTTGCTAGAGCTCGTGTTGTTGGAAATCAGTTAACACAAAAATTCAAATTTAAAACACAATGACGATAAAAGTACGTACGCAGTACTACTACATATGCATTAAAATTAAGAGCTCATAGACTCAACTATATATGAGGAGACTCAGTTATTTCTGCACCTGTGTTGGTTGAAGGTAGTAGGTATTTGTTGAATTAGTTGAAGTGCGCGCAAATTACTTGAACAATTATTAATTTTCGGTTTACATAGTTGTAACTTTGCAAGATTTTGAAACACAACTATTATGGTTGTATATACTATATACTCTGAGAATTTTAATCTTAAATTAAATCTATCGAAACTATAACATAAATCTATAATGCGACTGATTTTCATGTTATATTTTTCTTGAATTCTTACTTGCTTCAACATTAAACATTCCTTGAAGGGGCAGAAATAATAGTGAATTCACGATTTGAAGTTTAAGAATTTTTACTTCCTATGACTTGTTCATGTGTTTTTTTTCCCTTCATATTTCGGACCTTATAAGGAATGATTGCTAAGTTTGTCTCTCGTTTCTAGCTCGCTCGAAAATTAAAAATTACAATCAAAACTTAATAAAAATAAAATTACACAATACTCCATATGAATACAAATTCTGAACTCATAGACTCAAACTCAATGATGAGAATATATTAAATATATGAGGGGACTGAATATGCTGGTAGAAGGTAGTAGGTATTTTGTAAGATCTTGAAACTTAACTATTATAGTAGTGTATACTAGAATTTTAACCCTCAATCTATTCAAACTTTACATAAATCTGTAATTTTAATGTTATTTTCTTTTCTTGAATTCTTATATGCTTCTTCGCTGAAGGGACACAAGAAAAGACGTGTTCACGATTGAAGTTTATTTAATATTATTCCCTTTGTCATATATTCGTATATTAATTATTATGTATATGTATCCAATACATTTGTCCTTTAATTTTTTCTTTTCTTGTTTACTCATGTCATATTACTAAAAATGAGAATTACCATATTTTATACTAGAGATTAGAGAGACGCTTTATAACATATGTTAAGAGAGAGCAAGGAACGTTTATTTTATTTTTAGGCCTTTATATATATTGATATAAATAGTTTCTATGGTATTTATTTCACTTTTTGTGCTATTATAAATTCAGATTTTCCTTTTTTACTCTCAACTTATTTTTGCTCCTTTTTTTCTTGAAGTTGAATTTTTCAAAATTCAGTGTTTTCGAGGGGTGTTTTTCTTTCCTATTATAATTTTTCCCACTAAATATGGTAATTTTTATTTTTAGTGTAATTTTACATTAATTGACACTAGTAAAATAAGGAAAAAACAAAGAAATTAGTGTCTATATAAACAATGGAGAATTATTATATGCACATATTGCAACTTGAGTTAGCTAGGCTTCTTGAATATTAACGTAAGTTTCTTTTCACTTTGAGAGTTTGAGTTGATTAGTTCTTTAATTTGTTTCTTAAGACTTATAATAATGTTGCTCTTCTACTTTGTTAATTAATTCCTCACCTTTTCTTCTACGTAAATTTACAATTATAACTCTCTTTTTGGCTTAGTTTTAAAAGAGTGTGTTATTTTAACGTCGTAGGAAAAGATCTATTTTTATAATGTTTGATTCAATATTTTGGTTTAGATTTTTGTTAACTTTGTTACTTCTCCATTCAACAGTGGTTCAAGCTAGTTCGATACTGTACTACACGCGAGAATGTCATCCTCAAAAAGCAAAACAATTGAGAAGAACATGAAGAAGTTAAATAAGCAAGCAAGAAAACGACCTTCGAAATCCTAATGTGCAACAAAAAAGTGCAGACGAAAAATACGAAGCGACGTGTGATCTTTGGAAGTTAAAGGACAAGGAAGACAAGCTTGAAGATAAATTGGAGAAAAAAAGAGTTCCTAGCAGAATGTTATAACCTATTTATTTATTATTTTTACTTTTAGTTATCAATAAAATGTTTACTCTCCTAGTTATTAAGTTGAAGGATATATTTAGGTTGTAGGATTTTCGTGATTTATTACTAGCAGTTTCAAGTTTTATATATGTTTCCGTCATTGCCTTTTAATCCGTTAGTTCTATATTTATTTATTTAAGAGTATTTATTTATTATATATTCAAATATTAAGTGAACAATCGAACAATAGCATCATTATTAGTAACACATCCACAATACAAAACATTCCTCCCCGAAACCTTGCTTGTAGAATTATACCGAGTATATGTGTTATTGTTGTTTTTGTTGTTCTACTGTTCACTCAGTAGAATTTGCTTTAAATTCTTATTCTTTCTTTTTTGCTGTATAATACACCGGTTGAAGGATACAAAATATCCCAAGCTTAATAATCACGTTTTGAGGTACAAATTAATAAGAATCTTCAAACTCCACACCAAAATTCAATAAATCCATAAAGTTGTCTAAGAACAACTATGGTCATGTAAAAAAGTTACAATAAACAAATATTTTATAAATAGTGACGTAACACTAGTTGGTGAACCTCTTCGTTGGATGATGGGTAGCTTTTGCCAAGATTCAGCTTCTGTTCTTGACTCCTTGCATTTGTTGGCCTTTTTGTTATCTTTTGTTAGAAGTTGTCCTAGTTTCCTTCACTTGGATTTTCTACACTGCTTTAAGATGCGCATGCATTGAAGCAGAGATAATCTGTTTACTTTGCTATTATTTGCGTTGCTTAAATCTTGGATGAAAATAACTTTTCTACCTTCTTAAATTTAGAGTAAGGTTGTGTTGTAAATCAGAGTAACAACAGAGAGATATCAATGTAACAGTGAAGAAATGAAGAGCATTGAAAAAGAAGGAAGATGAAGAAGAGTAAGAAGGGCTTGAGTAGTGTAATATTAGATGATTCTCATTGATCAAAAAACTGACTAGTAGTACACTTAGTAGATGAATATATAGGGGTGCATATTAGCTGATGATCAGCCAGTAGGTTGTTAACTAACTCAACTAACTCGAACAATATAACTAACTTCCTCATAAACTAGTAACTAACTGTGTGAGCTGACACTTAAGTGAGATTAGCGATGTGATTGTATTAATATTAACATTCCCCCTCAAGCTAGGTAAGGTGAAAGATGTCCAGTAGACCTAGCTTGGATTTTAAGTGTCACACCCCTTTTTCGACTCCAAAATATTATGGATTAAGTTTCGAAAGGGTTTTTGTTATTAAGTGACAAAATGAAGAATTTTTGTTTCTAAAAAGGATTATTTACATTTTTTATTCAGAGTCTCCACTTGACATAAATTAGGTGTGCCAAGTCACCTTTGGAAATCCTTTTTCAAAACAGTTTGACTCTAAAACTGATCCGCGAATAGAGATTCCAGCTAAGGAATTCTGTTGACCGAGGGGAAGGTGTTAGGCACCCCTCGATCCCGTGGCTCGACCACGGTCGCTTGGTGAAGCGTATCGGCTAATTTGAACACTATGAATGTATAAACCAAACAAAACACACAAATCAAACAAACAACCAATCAAATGAAATTCAAAAACCAAAATAATGTTAGTCCGATTTAATACAGTCCAAAAATAAAAAAAGACGTAAAAATGTAAATCCTATTCTAAACTAATAAGGATGTAAATTATGCTGGTGTTATTTATATGGATATGTATATATATGCATGCGAGCATAAGAAGTATGTTATTTGATTGTTGTTGAAAGATGATTGGAAATGATGTTGGATTATTCTTGTGCATGGTTGGATTATGTTGAATTGTGAAGGGATTTGGTGTGATGATGTGGTATTGAAATGATGATTTTATATATATATATATATATACACATAAACCTATTGTTCAAGTTGATTTTTGGAATGCTTTGCAAATATTGGTTGTATGGAATTATGGTAGAGAATTGTGGTGTTGAGTTGCTAATACTAGATGCCAAACATTTCATTGTAGATAAGTGATTTGTAAAGGCGGGAAGTTGTGTTGAATTGGTATCCGAATCTACAACAAGGTATGTAAAGCATACTCTAACGATGTTCTTTGGCATGAAAACATCAATGTTCCATCAAGTAAGATTCCGAGGTTGTCCAAAAACATGTATTGTTCTACGTTACCAACGACGTTGTTTCCATTCTATAAAGTGTCAAAATGTTTCATTGATATACTAAAAGGCTCCTATTTCATTGTTGTGATATTGATGATTCTGAACACATTGTTGATGTACCAATGAGTCTTTATTACATCGTTATTGTATAGAAGGTCTATTATTTGGTTCCTATTGATGTATCATTGTTCCAAAAGTACTATATTGGCATGAACACTAATGTAATAATCTCAAAAGCTTTTGAACTAAGTTATTGAAAAGATCTCTTATGCGTGTTACTTGATATATGTGTGGGTGGTAGCTCAGGGGCTTAAGCCTAGCATGGGCCGATCCCGATACTTGATATGATTACAGTTGATATGTACTGGGGGCAGCCTAATGGCCACAGTACGGTACATTATTGATTATTGTTAGGTGGTTGGAGGTTCGGGGGGAGGAGGTAATGGCGAATGATAATTGTAAAGAATGAAATGAACGAATGTATACCGTTCCATAAATGTGTTTGAATTCAAGAACCCAATTCAGATTAATGATAATGTACATGATCCTAAAAGTGTTTATGAAGTGTGGTTCACTTCTATTATGATTTTTTCACTTGTGTCTGATTTTCTTGATCCCCCATATCACATATGATTATTTACAGCTTTACATACTCAGTACATATTTCGTACTGACGTCCCTCACGGGATGGGACCTGCATTTCATGCTGCAGGCACAGGTGCTTCAGCTCATTCACAGCAAAGATAGGAGCCAGGTCATACAGCTATTGTTGGTGAGCTCCAGTTTGCTTCGGAGCTTTCCGAGTCAGTTCCTTATGTTTTGTTATTGTACAGGAGTCATGTGTGGGCGGGGGTTTGTCCCGACCCTAGTTATGTCATGTATATCCTAGAGGCTTTGTAGACATAAGGAAGGGTAAAGTCATAGAAGTTTATATAGTGATGTTATATTTGTATATGTGGTGGCCCCGACGGCCAAGTATTATATATATATATATATATATATATATATATATATATTTGTACGTGTTATGATGATACAGGTAATTAGACCCTTCTATATGCAACGAAGTGCTGTCCAAATTTTTTGTGACACGTAAGTGAAAGTACAGGTATTTGAACGGGTTCTCCCGGGCCTTCTCGGCTTCGGGTGCCAGTCCGGCCCGATGGAATTTTGGGGCGTGACAAAAGTGGTATCAGAGAGATTCGTCCTAGTGAGTCTACAAAGTAGTGTCCACGTAGAGTCTTGTTTATCGGTGTGTTGTGCACCACATCTATAAACAGGAGGCTATGGACATTTAGGAAATTGTTTCTTTTCTTCAGATCATAGATCGTGCCATAGAGTTTATATAGCAAATGAAGTCATAGTTGACCACTGAATCCATTTGTTTCTCTTATTACAGTAAGAATGTCGGATACCGAAAGTAAGAATACCGGCGACCGGGTAGATGTGGCTTTCGAAGAAGGGACTAGTAAGTCACCACCTGTACAAGTTAATCAGAGTGAAGCTCAAGCTGAGCGGGTATCTGAAATGTCTTCCACTCCAGATGAAATAAGTGGGAGGCGAACCACATTCACAGAACCACTTGTTAATGTTGCTGATCAGGATATGAGGGATGCAGTACAACTGTTGACCCGGATTGTTGTCGGTAAAGTCCAAGGGCAAGTTATTCCTGCCGCGGGTTCTAGCGGTACTGATAGGGCGGCTAGTCTTCGGACGCAAGATTTTCTTAAGATGGATCCGCCTACTTTTACCGGATCCGATCTTAATGAAGATCCGCAGGACTTTATTGATCAGATCCAAAGGGCCCTAGAGGTGATGCATGTATAGGGCAGAGAGATAGTGGAGTTAGCTGTGTATAGATTCAAAGGTGAGGCTATATATTGGTATGAAGACTGGAAACGGTCAAGGGGCATTGATGCACCCCCAGCTACTTGGAAAGAGTTCAAAGAGGCATTTATTGATCATTATCTTCCATATGAGACTCGTCAGGCCCATGCGGATCAGTTCTTAAATCTTTGACAGGGTAATACAGGTGTGAGGG
This sequence comes from Capsicum baccatum var. pendulum, assembly GCA_030864225.1. Lineage (NCBI taxonomy): Eukaryota > Viridiplantae > Streptophyta > Magnoliopsida > Solanales > Solanaceae > Capsicum > Capsicum baccatum. The sequence continues at coordinate 262,267,835 of CM061561.1, read as the reverse complement.
AGTATAGTTTTCAATTTAATTCTTTGTCCAGATATGCTCCTAATGTTATAGCTACTATGGATGACAGTGTTCATCGGTATATGGATGGATTGGATCCATATTTGGTTAGGGATTGTACTATTGCTGCACTGAATAAAGACATGGATATAGCCAGGATCCAAGCATTTGCACAGAAAATGGATGATCAGAGGCAAAGAAAAAGAATACAGGAATTTGAAAGCGGATCTTCTAAGAGGGCCAGATCTACAGGGCAGTTTATGGCGCCACAGGGAGGTTTTAGACCTCAATTTTCTACTAGACCACCTAGGCCATTATTTTCTTATTCTACAGCTAGTTCTCTACCACAGCATCAGGGGTTCAGAGGCAGTCAATTTGGGAAAAGAAGTGAGGGTCATAGTTCGCGATCAGTGGGTTATCATGGGCAAGGGAACATGAGCCAATCGAGACCTTCTCGAGAGCTATGTAATCGATGCGGAAAGCATCATATGGGTGTATGTCGAATGGGAACAAATGTTTGTTTTTGGTGCGGTACGATGGGGCATATGATGAGAGAATTCCCATGAAGGGGCACAGGTGGCGTAGCACAACCTTCGGGATCAGTTGTTGCATCATCGTCACCAGTATCTTATTCTGGTAAGGGCGCACAACCTGTGGGTCATGCTAGAAATGAAAAAAGAGTCGCCAGTTCCAGCGGGACTCAGAATCGCACTTATGCTTTAGCGGATCGACAGAATCTAGAGGCTTCCCCAGATGTGGTTACGGGTACGTTGTCCATATTTTCATTTGATGTATATGCTCTAATTGATCCAGGTTCTACATTATCATATGTTACTCCTTTGGTTGCTGGAAAGTTCAAAAGAACCCCCGAATTATTAGATAAGCCGTTGGAAGTGTCTACCCCGGTTGGGGAATCTATTATTGCTAGAAGAGTTTATAAAGATTGTGTAGTAACTGTGTGTGGTCGAGACACGATGGCCAATCTTGTGGAACTAGAAATAGTAGATTTTGATATTATAATGGGTATGGATTGGTTGGCGTCTTGTTATGCCAAAATTGACTGTTGTACGAAAAAGATGTATTTACATTTTCCTAATGAAGCAGTTATTGAATGGCAAGGTAAGATTGGCGCACCAAGAGGTAGATTTATTTCTTATTTCAAAGCGAGAAAAATGATTTCTAAGGGCTACATATGTCATTTAGTTAGAGTAAAGGATACGGAATCGGAATCACCAGATCTTCACACTGTACCAGTAGTAAGTGAATTTCTTGATGTATTCCCTGAAGATCTTCCAGGTTTACCTCCTGAATGAGAAGTAGAATTTGGTATTGATATGATACTAGGCACTGAGCCAATCTCAATTCCTCCGTATAGGATGGCCCCAGCAGAATTACGAGAATTGAAAGTGCAATTGAAAGATTTCCTAGAAAAGGGGTTCATTAGGCCTAATATTTCCCCTTGGGGAGCATCAGTGCTGTTTGTGTGCAAGAAAGATGGCACATTGAGAAAGTGTATTGATTATAGGCAGCTGAATAAAGTGACTCTTAAAAATAAATATCCTCTTCCAAGAATTGATGATTTATTTGATCAGTTACAGGGTGCCAAATGTTTTTCTAAGATTGATTTGAGGTCAGGTTATCATCAAGTGAGAGTCAAAGAAAAAGATATACCCAAGACAGCTTTCCGAACAAGGTATGGTCATTATGAGTTTCTAGTTATGTCATTTGGGCTAACAAATACACCTGCAGCTTTCATGGATTTAATGAATAGGGTGTTTAAGCCATTTCTGGATGTATCCGTGATAGTTTTCATTGATGATATTCTAGTTTATTCTAGATCAGAAGAGGATCATGCTAATCATTTGTGACAGGCGTTGCAAACTCTTCGTGATTGCAAGTTGTATGCAAAATTTTCTAAATGTGAATTTTGGCTAAAGTCAGTGGCATTTCTGGGACATATTGTATCAAATGAAGGCATACTGGTTGATACTCAAAAGATAGAAGCTGTGAAGAATTGGCCAAGGCCTACAACGCCTACAGAGATTCGTAGTTTTCTTGGGTTGGCTGGTTATTATAGAAAGTTTGTTGAGGGTTTTTCTTCTATTTCAGCATCCTTAACTAAGCTAAAGCATAGAGCATCCAAGTTCCAATGGAATGATGCGTGTGAGGAGAGTTTCCAAGAATTGAAGAATAATTTGACTTCTACACCTGTGTTGGTACTTCCAGAAGGTACAGAAGGGTATACGGTGTATTGTAATGCTTCGAGAATTGGTTTAGGATGTGTATTAATGCAGCATGGTAAGGTGATAGCATATGCCTCAAGGCAATTGAGGCCACATGAGAAAAATTACCCCACACATGATCTTGAGCTGGCAGCGGTTATCTTTGCTTTAAAAATATGGCGCCTCTATTTATATGGGGTTCATGTTGATATATATACTGATCACAAGAGCTTACAATATATTTCCAGTCAGAAGGATCTAAATCTGAGGCAGCGAAGGTGGATGAAACTATTAAAAGATTATGATGTTGATATTTTGTATCACCCAGGGAAAGCGAATATAGTAGCTGATGCGTTGAGTCGTAAGGCTATGATGGCACCTGTAGAAAGGCAAGGGATTATTAAATATCTTCATCAATTAGCTAGTTTAGGAGTTCGTCTTCTCAAAACTCCGGACGAGGAGCTTATTGTGCATAATGCCGCGGAATCCTCATTAGTAGCTGAGGTGAAAGAGAAGCAAGATGCAAATCCTATTTTATTGCAACTCAAGGAGAATGTTCAAAATGGTGCGATGAAAGTATTTGAGCTTTCGCAAGAAGGAGTACTTCTATGCCAAAATCGGCTATGTGTGCCTATTGTTGATGAGCTAAGAAAAAAAATTATGACTGAGGCACATTTCTCAAGGTATTCTATTCATCCAGGGTCAACCAAAATGTATCAAGATTTGAAGGATGTATATTGGTGGAATGACATGAAAAGGAACATCGCAGAATTTGTAGCTGAATGTCCAAATTGCCAACGAGTTAAAGTGGAACATCAAAAGCCCGGAGGCTATATGCAATGCATAGATCTTCCAATTTGGAAGTTGGACATGATCAACATGGATTTTGTTACAGGTTTGCCTCGTACAGCTCGGAAATTTGATTCTATATGGGTGATTGTGGATAGGATTACTTAATCCGCACATTTCTTACCCGTTAAGACCACTTACACAATTGAAGAATATTCTAAGCTGCATGTTAAAGAAATAGTCCGATTACATGGAGTGCCAACTTCTATTATATCAGATCGGGGAACTCAATTTACCGCAAACTTTTGGAAGTCTTTCCAACGGAGTTTGGGAACACAAGTGAATCTGAGTACAGCTTTTCACCCTCAGACGGATGGACAAGCAGAGCGCACCATTCAAACACTTGAAGATATGCTACGAGCATGTGTTATAGATTTTAAAGGCAGCTGGGATGATCATTTACCTCTTATTGAGTTTGCCTACAATAATAGCTATCATTCAAGTATCAAAATGGCACCATATGAAGCTTTATATGGGAGAAAGTGTAGATCACCAATAGGATGGTTCGAAGCGGGTGAAACTCTTATGTTCGGACCGGATCTTGTGTATCAAGCCATAGAAAAAGTCAAGGTGATTCAGCAACGGTTGAAAACAGCCCAAAGTCGACACAAGTCATATGTGGATAGTAGAAGAAGAGAGCTAGAGTTTTTGTTAGGCGATTGGGTATTTTTGAAGGTATCGCCAATGAAAGGGGTGATGAGATTTGGCAAGAAAGGAAAGTTGAATCCACTATATATAGGCCCATATAAGATTATTCGAAGATGTGTGCAAGTTTTTTAGTAATTAGAGCTACCCCAGGAACTTTCATCAGTGCATCCAGTATTTCATGTATCGATGCTTCGAAAGTGCATCGGAGATCCGTCCCTTATTACTGCTACTGAAAATGTGCAAGTAACAGAAGATCTTACCTATGAGGAGATGCCTATTGCTATATTAGATCATCAAGTTAAGAAGATGAGAAATAAAGAAGTAGCATCGGTGAAAGTACTTTGGAGAAATCAACAAAGGGAAGAGATTACATGGGAAGCAGAGGAAGCAATGAAATCAAAATACCCTTATTTGTTTAAAGGTGAAAAAGAAGTGCAAGGAGTGGAACTGGGACACTAACAATTAAGTTTTTACATATGCATAATATCAATATGATGGCGTGAATATCAATTATGAATTCGAACTTGTTTCGGCTAAATTACTACATTCACATTCAAGGATGAATGTCCTTAAGGGGGGAAGGATGTAACACCCCGTACTTAATTACGTGCATTAGCCATGGTTATATGTGTTGGATTATATGTATTGATCATAAGTTAGGTATATATGAGTTTAAGTATGAGTATTGATTATTGAGAGATGGTTTCAAGTGTATGGTTTGATTATATGTGTATAGGAATAGACTTTATTTATACCAGAATTTGCTCGTCGAAGTTTCTATGCAAAGTTTATCGAGTTAGCTTTCCAACAATATAAAGATTTCTGAAAATAGATGAGTATCGGATATAAGCGAGCATGTTCGAAACTTGAAAACGGTGGACGCAATGAACAGTAAATGTGCAGAAATTTTCTGCACACAAAAGTACTGCAGCTAAACAGATTTTTGGGTCGACTTTAAACGATCATAACTCCTTGTACAAAATGAACTGTGTGAGCTGCTATATATCGATGAGAATCCCCAAGCGTCTTCTTTCTAATGCAATTGGTTTCACCCAAATCCATTATCGGAGCAAAGAGTTATGGTCGATTTACTTTAGCCTAACAAAACAGTCCACCATGGACAGATTCGGATTTACTTAAATTTTAAGGGCAATATGGTCATTTTTCCATCACCTCATGGACGAAAATTGGTCATTATATACATATACTTAGCCTCATATCCATCATTTATCATCCAAATTATTGAAGAATAAGAGACCCTAGCCTAATTTCAACTCCAATTATCTTGTGATTCAACCGTAGAAAATCCAAATTGATTCCGTAGTTGTGTTCACCATCTCGAGGGCTTCGAGAAGCACCCCTTATTTGTGCCAACAGGACTTTGAAATCAAAAGGGTCATTTTATGGTAAGGATGTAAATTATGTTGGTGTTATTTATATGGATATGTATATATATGCATGTGAGCATAAGAAGTATGTTATTTGATTGTTGTTGAAAGATGATTGGAAATGATGTTGGATTATTCTTGTGCATGGTTGGATTATGTTGAATTGTGAAGGGATTTAGTGTGATGATGTGGTATTGAAATGATGATTATATATATATATATATATATATATATATATATATATATATATATATACACATAAACCTATTGTTCAAGTTGGTTTTTGGAATGCTTTGCAAATATTGGTTGTATGGAATTATGGCAGAGAATTGTGGTGTTGGGTTGCTAATACTAGATGCCAAACATTTCATTGTAGATAAGTGATTTGTAAAGGCGGGAAGTTGTGTTGAATTGGTATCCGAATCTACAACAAGGTATGTAAAGCATACTCTAACGATGTTCTTTGGCATGAAAACACCAATGTTTCCATCAAGAAAGATTCCGAGGTTGTCCAAAAACATGTATTGTTCTACGTTACCAACGACGTTGTTTCCATTATATAAAGTGTCAAAATATTTTATTGATATACCAAAAGGCTCCTATTTCATTGTTGTGATATTGATGATTCTGAAACACATTGTTGATGTACCAATGAGTCTTTATTACATTGTTATTGTATAGAAGGTCTATTACTTGGTTTCTATTGATGTATCATTGTTCCAAAAGTACTATATTGGCATGACACTAATGTAATAATCTCAAAAGCTTTTGAACTAAGTTATTGGAAAGATCTCTTATGTGTGTTACTTGATATACGTGTGGGTGGTAGCTCAGGGGCTTAAGCCTAGCATGGGCCGATCCCGATACTTGATATGATTACAGTTGATATGTACTGGGGGCAGCCTAATGGCCACAGTACGGTACATTATTGATTATTGTTAGGTGGTTGGAGGTTCGGGAGGAGGAGGTAATGGCGAATGATAATTGTAAAGAATGAAATGAACGAATGTATACCGTTCCACAAATGTGTTTGAATTCAAGAACCTAATTCAGATTAATGATAATGTACATGATCCTAAAAGTTTTTATGAAGTGTGGTTCACTTCTATTATGATTTTTTCACTTGTGTCTAATTTTCTTGATCCCTCATATCACATATGATTATTTACAGCTTTACATACTCAGTACATATTTCTTACTGACGTCCCTCACGGGATGGGACCTGCATTTCATGCTGCAGGAACAGGTGCTTCAGCTCATTCACAGCATAGATAGTAGCCAGGTCATACAGCTATTGTTGGTGAGCTCCAGTTTGCTTCGGAGCTTTCCGAGTCGGTTGCTTATGTTTTGTTATTGTACAGGAGTCATGTGTGGGCGGGGGTTTGTCCCGACCCTAGTTATGTCATGTATATCCTAGAGGCTTTGTAGACATAAGGAAGGGTAAAGTCATGGAAGTTTATATAGTGATGTTATATTTGTATATGTGGTGGCCCCGACGGCCAAGTATTATATATATATATATATATATTTGTGTGTGTTGTGCTGATACAGGTAATTAGACCCTTCTATATGCAACGAAGTGCTGTCCAAATTTTTGGTGACATGTAAGTGAAAGTACAGGTATTTGAACGGGTTCTCCCGGGCCTTCTCGGCTTCGGGTGCCAGTCCGGCCCGATGGAATTTTGGGGCGTGACATAATGACACTTATGCATAATAGAACTTATCCCGAATGACTATACTTAAAGGCATAAAACTAACTCTCAATGCTACCTGCTGAGTTACACCCTATATTTCTGTAGCCCCAATAGTCATTATATAATACTCGAACACTTATTAACTTGAAATTAGTGCAACCCTATAACACCTTGAGCAACTTTCTCATCATACTTACAACATTATAACTAGTTACGAGTCAAATAAATCCATGCTCCTACATAAACTGCTCAAGCCTACATAATCACTTCCATACAACAAGCATCACCAACAAGTCACTCATTGTATCTATATTGTCTATCCTCTACTCTTCCAAACTTAGTGCGTAGTTCTAGCTATAGTTAACCACAACTTCACATTATGTTTATACATGCCAAACATCCAAAAACACTAGTCCGCCGAAATCTCATAACGACAATGATCCATCAAAATCCTATGGTCTATCTTATTAAGACTCGCTAGCACCTCCTTCCTGTACATTTCATCGCTAAATACCTCTTTTTTTCACACTTAAAGAAAACAACAGTTTACCTTAACTAACAACTCTATTTCTCGACCCTCCACCATACCAACACACAAGGCCACATCACCCCATTACTAGCTCAGTCACACCCATGAAGACTCGACTGTACATACATTCCATAAATCACTCTTACAACCTTTATTGACACTATACCTCTAAACCCAAACTTTCTACCGTCACAAGAAAATAAGACAAATTAACAAGATAAATAATAAGTCGCTAGTGAATCGAAATAGGCCTCACACGGCTTCACTAGACTTTGATTTTGCATCTTGAAAAAGGAATTGAGACAAATAACAAGACAACTATGCTAGTGAATCGAAAGAGCCCCACACGGCTTCACTAGGCTTTAAGTTTTCATCAACATGATGAAAAAAATATTTTTCCAAAGATTGACACTTATACTCAATAATCGATGATCTGAGAATACACATTTTACTCTATGAGGGACCATAACAAGATACTTTTCAAGCACTTTCTTGGTAACAATCGATTCGCCCACTGGGGTAGAGACTAAAATAGGCTCAGGAATATTTTTAGGACTCTTTTCAAAATTTACCGTAACCAGAGGTGTAACATATGAAAAAAATCTGGATCCAGGGTCCAACAATGCATAAACATCAAACTGAAATATACGGAGAATACCAGTAACAACATCGGGAGAGTCCCTTTGCTCCTGGTGAGATGGCAAAGAATAGAACCTATCCTGGCGCTGACTGCCAGTAATGCTAGAAAAAGCACCCTGAGTAGGGGTTGGATGGTCTGTGGAAGCCAGGGCACTAGTAATTTGAGGTGCATAAAGCTTGTCCTGGCGCTGATCACTATTGGTACCAGACATAACACCCTGCCGGCGCAGACCTTACCCTTCCGAGATATGATTATACAATCCCACAACCGGTGGCCTGGATTACCACATCCAAAACATACGTCACCACCTGCTCTACACACTCCATTATGGCTCTCGCCACATTCTCCACAATGGGATAAGTGAGAACACCCTTCTTATGATTTTTTGACTTAAAGCTTGACGCTCTACCTCGACTGACATTTTTATACTTAGCCATTGGGGCCTGCTTTGATAGTGGAACAGGTGTTGAAGATATCTGATGGATCTGGGAGAGGTTATTACCCTTTGATCTTAACGTAGAGTGATTAATTCTAGCTTTCTGATTCATCCTACGCTCCTTTCCCTCATTCTGCTGGGTGCGAGCCAAAAACCTAGACAGGACAACATTCTGCAAGTTGATCTAAGTAGTTATTGCATTAGCTAATATAGTAAAAGCAGTTCTGAACTCTGCGTTAGAGACATATTCACCGAAGGGATCTGCTTGAACGGGCTGAGGGGCTGATTGATTTTCATTACTTCGCTCACTAGCTTCACTGGATGACATGTTCTAAAAATGAAAGGAGGATACAGATTAGGCTGAGATTTGAACTTGAGCTTCTGCTCACTGGCACGATATGAGTACTGAAAGAAGGGATAACATTTTCCTAAAACATCTTGTAGCCACTTTCTCATAGATGTGGTGTGCTACACACCGATGATCAAGACTTTACTTAACGCGGTTTTTCAGACTCCCTAGGACTCCAATAATCTTACACTCTGATACCAAGTTTGTAACATCCCAAAAATGGGTCCCGGGGCATCACACGGTGCTTGAGACCATAAGTAGCCCCAAGCTAACCCTTTGAGCCATCTAACACTATCACAAGCTTATTTCATGTTCGACATAGTCAAAATATCTAAGAGTCATCATTCAAGTCTCAAAAACATTAGAATAGATAAATGCAGAAAGTAGCAAAATACGATATCTCATGACAACTCCAACCATCTAGTCTAGTCTGACAAGCCTCTAAAAATCAACAAAATCAGAGAGCCATTGGGACATGTCCCAACTGACTCATACTCAGTGCCAAAAATAAATAACTCAAATGAAATAAGAGCCTGAATATCACGTCCTCGGATCATGAGGACTCACCACGGTAGAGGATGTAGATTAGCGTGCCCGAAAAATCACTGTCGAGCCTGGGACTGAGCACCTGAACCTACATTCCAAGAAAATGTAGCCCACATCCGAATATGTGGGTCAGTACCATGGAAATGTACCGAGCATATGGGGGTGTATGCAATTTAAATGATCAATATCGTAAGCATTTATAGGAAACATGCATGATATAATAAAAGACTCACCTAGCTAGTATAAAATCATCATAATCATGATAGAATAAGATATGTCAAGTAAAACATGTGAGTCATCATAGTAAGTTCTCAATTCATTTCATCATGGTTTCAAGCCATCAAGGTAACCAAATCTCATAACAGTTCTCTTTAGAATATAGTATTGCAATCATTTCAGAAATAATAACTTTAGGAAAACCATCCTTTCAAACTTATATCATTATCTTAGATAGAAAGAAGACACACATACACAGTGGAAGATCTCATAACCGACATAAACCATGTGAGCCACATGGAGTCCGACGTACAACCCACGTTGGAGAGAGCCGTCCTATCCTTGCCATCGGAGTAGGACTATAAGTATCAAATCCAAAAACTAGTGATCACTATATATAATCAGCCTCAATTCTGGCTCCTACGGGGGTACGTAGTTCTAGGAAAGTACCAACACAACTATACCTCCCACTCGGTGATAAAGACTACTTTCGGACTTAGCTCAGATCTTTTCAAAGAAAATTCATCACAAAATAATTCAGCAATTCACAGCGGGAGCCATCATGCTACCCCTTTTTCATAATAAATCAAAATGTGAATTTCTTTTCTCATTCGAGTTCAAAAATAACTCTTTCAAGACCAAAAGGTCAAATCATTCAAATCTCAAGGTGTGCATAACACATTACTTTCACAAAAATCATAATTCTAAAATAGGGTTCAAAACCCATATATCAATACTTGAGTAAAATATTTCAAGATTCACACTTTATGTAGAAACATGTATAATTCATATGAAAATCTGGAGATTCAACTTCAAACATGATATTAACATCAAAACTCAAGGAATTTATCTTCAAGACATCATAAAAATATAATAGTCTTTTGAACAAGAATGTAGGATAATAGTTTCTATCTCAAATTCATATCAAAACATGTAAAATCATATATCTTTGTAAAATAATACAAATTTTGGGCACAAGAACGAAAGGATGTTCTTGTTGAAAGATTGGACCCTCAATGTTGATTGTGCAACCCTAACTGTTTTTCTCCTTTAGTGCTCTTGGATGATGAACTTAGACTGATAATAGGGTTATGATATGTTTAGAATCTATTAAATTCGTAAGGTTAAGTTTAGGGGTGTGTAAGGAGTGTCAAAAGACTTAATTGCCCTCAAAATAACTCAAAACGAAGTGTTTTTACTACCTGAAACACTAAGTATGCGCCGCATTGCTTATCGCACAGATTTAAGTATGCGCCGCATTGCTTATCACACACATTTAAGTATGAGCCGCATTGCTTATCGCACACATTTAATTATGCGCCGCATTACTTATCGCACACCTATTCCTGTAGCCATGTGCGATTGGTTAGGCGACGCACTCTACTTCGCAAAGCCATAACTCCTTGCTCGGGTGTCGAATTTTGATAAAAATGGTATCGTTGGAAAGATAATAAGATTCTCTATAATTTGGTAGGTAGAAATATGCAGAAATACCACATATTTATCAAGTTATGCTCATTCAAAGACGACCCTTGCGAATTCAAACACTAAAACTTGATGGATTTCGAAACTCTTAGCTTTTACTACCTTAAGTGACTCATATAACCACACTTAACACATCATAAGCTCACTTATAACTAAGGTACTCTTGGTAATTCATGTGCCCAAATATGACTTACATAATTGGGGGTTTCACATGTACGAACAACGGTTCGCTTTCTAGCTTAGGAAAGTGCAGGGCATTACAATTCATACCCACGCATAACCACACCGCATCACCCCATGTTTATATTTTTTCTTTTTTTAAAAAAAAATAATTGTAACTCCATTGAAAATCATAATATTTTCAAATCTGTAACTAGGAAATAATAACTACTAATTTCTATTATAACACTTTTCACTAAAAAATTGTCAAAAGGTATAACGAGTACAGGTAATGGTCAGATATCATATTTTTATTAAAATGAATAGAGATGTTAAAAAAGCTATAATAAAATTGTTAATTTGTAGTGTTATACATGTCGTTTTAAGTATCATAAAATTTTAAGTAAAGAATACATTTAATTTTAGGTATATTCACGATACAATACTAATTTTTATTTTTATTTTTTTTTAATTTAAACCCGCATATGCCCACAACCTGCACCGCACCATTTAAAAAAAAAACTTACTTTAACCCGCCCAGCACCGTACCATTTAAAAAAAAACTTACTTTAACTCACCCAGCATCGCATAACTTAAAATTCGCACCGCACCGCCCTATTGTCATCCCTTAAGTGTAAGTTTCTTTTTTAAGGGAAAATCAAGTAATTAAGAACATTACACCTAAACAAAATAGTTTTCATAATACTAAATTACGAAAAGACAAAAATGTGTACTTTCTGATAGGATTATTTTAGAACGAGTAAATCATTTCAATCATATGAAAAACATTCATATTATATCCCGTAATTTTTAATAATATTTTAATATACACTATATTCTTTCCAGAATAAATAAGGGTTTTTAGCTTAAATATACCTCATAAAAAATTACTCATTCTATCAAACAAAAGCGTTTTTACTAATTTATTTCTAATTTTAAAAAATGGGGGTTGGACACGTGGTAAAAAGTATTTTATTTATTTTTAAAAAAATATATATAGGGGTGGGTTGGCGTGGAATTTGGTGAGGTAAGTGATTTTAAGAATAGTAGGGCGACATTGTCACCTATTTTCGTTATTTTCATTAAGGAAAACATTTCTTTATTTTCAAATAGCTTGTTTTTCTAAAGATTTTTTTTTTTCAAAATTTTTAACCAAACAAATATCATAACATAGAAATATATTTTTCAAAATATATTTTCCTCCGTGCTAAATACGCCCTAAAACACGACTTATTTTTGAAGTGAAATGAGTCGTATATGTAGTTTCAATTTTTTTATCAACTAATTAGTTAGTTTTATTTAAGATCGAGAACTGACTTCTCATCCCAATCTCCTCCCAACCCCAACCTCAATACGAGACTAAGCAATCAGGATGGACCTTGACCCGAGACTCGACTTGTGATCCTAATCCTAACTCGATTTTTGATTCGCCACTCTAACCAAGAATCCAACTCCCGACATCGACACCTAGGATCTGATCCCGACCTAAGATTCGACTCTTAACCAATAGTCTAGGGGGGTCATAGGATCCCGCAAAGTTCAGAAAGTTTAATTGCAAATTTCGTCTATGTACAGATATTTTTCACACATTTTTTCTTCTTATTTTTCAATATCGACTATTACTCACTTTCGATTCAAGTTTAAATTTTAGTCCGGAAAAAACATGAAAAAGTTTGAATTGAAAAATTAATTTACAAAATAAAAAAAAAATCTCAAACAAAGGAAAAGGACATTTCGACGAAGGAAGTTAAATTATTTTTCTCTTTTGAGTGCGGGCGGAGGGGGGAGGGGCGGCATGAAGAAAAAATATAATGGGGGTGAGGGTGACAAAGAAGAAGAAAGAAAAAAAAATGAACGAAAGGAGGTGGGTTTGGGGGTGAGGGAGACGGGGTGGGGTTGACAAAGAAGAGAAGAAAGAAAAAAAATTGGACGGATGGGTGGGTTTGGGGTTGTGGGGGGGAGGGGGAGACGGGGGAAGGGGAGAGGTCGGGGGAGGATGGGGGATGGGTGAAAGAGAAAGTGGGATTTTTCAAAAAAAGAAAATTAGTATTTTTTTTTTTACTTTATTTGTCCAAAAAAATTCTGCAAAAACACGTTTTTCACCTCAACAATTTAATGACATATATGCATCAAAAGAATTTAAAATATTGTATTTTAATGAGTTTAGAGATTATGATTATAAAAGTGTAAGTAGAAGCGTTCACTTTACAAACTCGAACAAATATAAGGGTCCACTAAATCATTTCGCATAATTCTTTCTATGTCTTATTTGATATATGTCTCATCATAAAAAAACTTTTACATCCACATGTCTTATCAAGCTAATCAAAATGGGTTAAGAAAAATTTAAGTTATCTATCAAAAATGTTAATCGGAAGAAAATGTGATGGTGTTTAAAATTAATGTCACTAAACACTTGATACGCTGTGTACTAAAATAGTATTCTAGTGTTATTTGGACACTTTTGAGTTTTGATCAAGTTTCATATGAAATATTTATTGGAAAAAAATAATTTTGCTGTATAATTCTTTTAACCAATAAGACAAATAAATATGGAATCATTGAGATTGTGATAAATAAATATTTAAGTACTTGGTAAGTTGAAAAAATAAAATAGGTAATAATAAGTACAAATGTTGGCTGGTTTATCGTGACAAAAATTTGACTATAGCCCATTTGGCCGTAATTTTTTTTTACATTTTTTAAAAGAATATTTATTTTAGTGAAAATTATAATGTTTGATCGTAAGAATTATTTTACTTTAGTGAAAATTACTTTTGAAAAATTAAAATCAAGTACAATTTATCTCTCATAAAAAGTGAAAAAGAACTCTAATTTATTTACGTGGCCAAACATAACTCCGATTCCAACTTCAACTCCAACTCCAAAATATTTTAAATTAATGGCACGTTAAATTTTATTAAAAAAAGGAAAAAAAACAACGAAACTTGTTTTGCCAGTTCTTCCAATCCCTACTAGCTCAAAATCTCCTCCAAACAATCTCCAATTTTAGATATTAGGTCACCTCGGTGTTACGAGCCTTTTGATATGTTATTCATTCAAAATGGTTCATAATTGCATCACGTCGAATTTTAATGTAAAAAAAAACCTATGAAACTTGGCTTGGAATCCTGACTTACTTAAATTCTCCTCTAAATAGTTTCAAATTCTAGATATGAGATCCTCTGAATATTACGAGTCTTTTACTATGTTAATTATTTACTCAAAACAATTCACATTTGTGATATGTCAATTTCTTTTAAAAAGGAAAACCAACAAAGAAGACAGAAGAAAGAAGAAAGAAGAAACCACTAATAGTTGAAGTAATGGAAGAAGAAGCAGCGGCATTGCCAAATGACTATTTCATGTAATTTTAATAAAGTTGCGTTAATTTTCTTGTAAATAATTTGATCGAGTGGTCATTTTTCATAATTATTCATGTATTTATTTATTTATTTATTTATTTATTTATTTATTTATTTATTATAAGTTGATATAAATATCAATGTTAGGGTGGAATAAACAAGTACTTTCTTTACCTTGCTAGAAAGACAAAAGGTTAGAGGGTTCATGTTCATGTAGGGGATCTAACTAGTGCACGAACATTGCTATAATTGGGTGAAATCTGAATCTTAATATAATATATAGTAAGTGGCGGAGCCATCTTTGATTCGGAGGTTCAATTTTTTTTGACGACAAATTATGATATATTTATATGGTTAAAAATATTTTTATGTATATATAATAGATGTTGAATCCCCTTTGACTAGTCTGTATGTTTATTTCTAACCCCCCTCAATAAAATTCTGACTACGCCACTGCTTCAGCTTGGTATCCACCAAAAAAGAAAGGAAACCATTAAAATTAGGATTATTCATGTTTATGTTGGTGGTCTCACTAATTCAAAGTTATCTAAACCTTAACAATTGCAATTGACAGGACCTACTTTCATCTTGGTATTCATTGAAAGAACAGAAAATCAAGCATTACAATTTGTGGCGGACGCAGAATTTTTCTTCAGGAGTTTAAAAAAAAATATATGCTAATGGTATTGGTATAGACAAATTAGAGGGTCGAATTAGATATGAACGAGTTAAATCATATATGAGCGAGCTTAAATCCAATAATTTTTATCTAAATTAAATATTTTTATGAAAAAGTTCACTGAATATATAATGTTATTTATTTGGAAACCAATTTATTGATTGAATTATTATTTGTATTAATTTAAAATATTAATGAAAAATTATAAATTTAAAATTTTGAGTAAATTGATAAAGTTTTTGAATATATTTTTTCAAAGAGAGTAATGTTAAAACAAAAAAGGAGAAGGAAAATGAAGTTATGACACATACCAGTAGGAGACAACCTTCAAACGTGAAACGCCAATACAAAATGAAAAAAGAAGTGCTACAAACAGGATTCGATCCAGGCAGTATTGTTTTAAGGGGGTACAATCTTTATATATTTATATATAAACTGCAAATATAATCTTATATAAAAAAAATGTAATTTTCTGAGTGAGAGGGTTCGGATGAACCCCTCAGCTCCATGTGGGTACGCCCTTGATTACAATAAGAATATAACATATCCAAGTTGATCAATCAAAAAGAAAAGAGAAAAATATCAAAAAAAAAAAAAAAGTTACATCTTGGTGATATTAATATTATAAATTTAAATCCTAGACGTGCAAATATAAGAAATTCCTTGCCTTTATGTAAGGTGTAAAAAAAAGAATATTTATAACACTTTGTAAAGTTATTGATGGCGTAACTACAAAATAATAAATAAAATTACACTATTAATTTTGAAGAGATCATAAACTTAGCAACATTATTCCAAATGGAACAACAAATTCTACCAATTTCATTTTTTATTGAGTTTCAACAATAATTTCAATGTAGCATCCTGAAAATTAAGACATCAATTTGGAGTATGTATAAATACGTGAAGTGGTATAATCGAAGGTCAAGAAAATAAAATAGTAGTTTCCCTAACTAGTCAATTAGTTATTACATTTTCTCTCAAGATAACAACTCGTATTAATGGGGTGTATGTTGCGTTTTAATTAAAAAAATTGAAGTGAGTATTACTAATAACGTAACACTGACAAAGATTACCTGGGATAAACATGAAAAGACAAAGATTTTCATACATTTGTTGAACGAGTGTCGCAGAATGAACTTACCTGAATTCTTAATCATGATACTGATTGAGATAACAACAATTGACTTTTGTAGTTTTGTTACGTGATTATATCAATCAAGTTGATAACAAATTTTCTGACAGAGCAAAAGAAGAAAATATGCTTATATTGTTCAGTTAAATCAAAGAAAAAAGGATTACATTATGCAACATAATTAACAATTGATACATTAAAAAAAAAAAATATGAAGGAAGTAAACTAAATAACAAACTGATACATACAAATCCAGTAAGACTGTAACGCGATCCCATCCCGAGACGTCACACGGTGCTTATGACACCGAAGGACCACAAGCTAATCCTTTACTGATATCTGTACTTGTACACTGTATACTATCTGAAATAAATGCGGAAACTAGCCATAATGCCCAACACATCTATACATACTCAAAGTGAAAACTGAATACTAATACACCCGTCTGAAAAAGCCTCTAAACTGTCTGAACTTGTGGAGTTGATGGGACAGGTCCCCACCTAACTCCGTCAACTGAAAAATAAACCAAATCTGATGCAATAATAGTAAACTGAGATTCGTCCTCGAAAGAAGAGGACTCACTGCTACTGCTGCTAACTGGAACTGAACTGCTGAGGATACTTTGGATCTTGTGCCTCTGAACCTATGGTGTCAAATAAAACACCATAGCGCAAATGCGTCAGTACAGAAATGTACCGAGTATGTAGACGAGGTAGGCTAAATGCAAGGGCTCATGGATGCACAATATATAAAGTGAATAATCATGAGAATGCCGCACGAGAACACATACACATACATGAATGCATAGACTATAAACACAATCATCAAAACTCTAGGTACTGAAACTCGGATACCACTTTACTACAGACTGAGCTCATTACCGATACTGAGATACTAAATCACTGACTCATCTGATACTGATAACTGAGGACTTGTATGTACTTACATCAAGGAATGAATTCTAAGCTTACTGCTTTCAACTGACAGAGTTAGAGATCAACTTTTCTAACAGATGACTTCGGAAGCTTTATCAATGATAAGAAATATGATTATATCTGAATCTGACAGCAAGAATACTCAATAGAAATCTGATACTGTAATCAATCCTGTCTGGCGGCATATCTCTGAATATGATATCAAACAACTGTAAATGAGACCAAGCCTATATGACGGGATGGTCCATGAATCAATGGAATTATCTGAGTTCCTCATAGAGATAGATGATTGTATCTGATAGTCCTGATTTCTGAAGATTGATTCTGAAACTGAGACTGAATCTGAAACTGAAATTGTGGGAAGTAGTTACTTAACCGACATGCCCCGACCTACCACAGGTGGAGTCCAACCTATAACCCCAGCTGGAAGGGTGTCAATACCGTACCACCGGGTAAAGACCTCTATGGTCAAGCCTCTCTAACGGGATGGCCCTCGCAGAAAGTCGACCTAAGGCAATATAATAGTCAAATACTCTCTCTCTGGAGGTGACAGCCTTTACTGAGTTCAAGGATTACTACTAACGACTCCGGCCTCTCTCGCTAACGGAAGGAATCTCCACCCCTTCCCTCACTCGGTGCTAGTTTCTACTCTCAATTGAAAGACTCTGAACTGAACACAAATTGAACCGAATTTGATAATGATCATGTTTCTCAAAAAGATCTGACTGAGTTACATTGAGATTACTTAGTTTCGTATCTGACGGAAAAGGTATCGAATCATAGTATCTGACTGACGATACAGAGCTTGAATAGACTACTCGAATAGCTTCTGTGATTAGAATTGAATCACTTAAATACTATTAGATCTGAGCTGATTACAGGACTGTGGCTAGATTACTAGCGATACGGAGATTATAGAGATAACTAAGATTACTGAGCTTTCTTATGTTCTGTACTTGTCTGAGGATATAGAGTTCTATAGTTCACTGAGTTCTGAGAATCATGGCTCGATGGAAATTATCGAGAAACCGACACAGGCTCTAGAGAACAGCTCTATTGTCGGGTATAAATACCCCTAGGTTTCGATAACATAAAAGTAAAGCATAATCATTCTTGACTAGTCATCACCACAATCATTCACTCATCATCACAATCATTCGTTCATCATTACAATCATTAACTTATCATCACAATCATTAAAGCATCTGACAATCATTAAAGTATCACCTTAAGCATTTAAGGATCACAAATGTCTATTCATCATCACAATCGCCAAGCGGTCACTTTAAGAATTTCAAAATCATAATCATATAATAATGTAGGAAAAACATGCTACTAGATCATACTTCATTCAACGAAGTTTCACCTCAACTATTTCATACCTATGTCAGTCTTGACATGTGTTTGGATATCACATGGCTTGAGGAAATTTCATACTATCATGTCATAACTTACTTTCTAACCACTTGGCATGTATTAAAAGCTTAGCATATATCAAAGAGCACACAATTGGGGACTTTACAACCATCACATCTCCACTTGTTCATTAAGGTCCTTCGACAAACACTAGACATGCACGGGTTCACACTTACTTGGGGATTTCACACTATCATGGTACAATTCATTCACTAGGGCATTTCATGATACATATAGTTCTCAAAGTCTTATACATGGAGGGGAGTGTATATAACGACATGCCATCCGTCCATCCATCTAGTTTCATAATCACTCCATCAACAATCATAATGCATAACAATATCATAGATGTCATCATTTTCATAAGGGTATAGCATGCATTTGTCACTTAGGTCACAATTTAACTACAATACTTGATTTCTAGTCTCTTAGACATTTTATCGAACCCCTCACATGACAACTTAGGCATAGGTGTAATCATCAACATACTCACCATGAACAACCAAATTTACATGTTTCCAACTCACATAATATCATAGATTCATACAAACCACATAAATATTCTATTTTGGAAATCATTCAATCAACAACAAGAACACAATCCATTTACCACATAAATACCACACACTAGGGCCAAGGCTTGAAAATCTTGTAGACAAACATGAATCACAGGTCAATCAGAGCAAGAACATTAGTTTCAACCCACAAGAATCATTAAAATTCATAAACATAAAATCTTTAAGATTTAGAAAAGGGTACTTGAGCTTATTGGATGAAAGGGACCCAATAATCAACATCTATATACCTTGGAGAAACTTTTTCCTTGAAAGCCTTTGGAGAGATTTCTTGATTTTCCTTAATTTCTCTTGATTTTTTGCTTGGAGAAGAAAAGGGGGATTTGATTTTGTAAACCCTAGTTTTCTTGGTGGAAGGAGAGAAATGAGGCCCTAAGCCCTTTACCGGGTATTTATAAAGGTTGAGGGAAAAGGGAAAAGACCAAAAAGCCCTTGGAATTTAAGCTAAAAAATCTCAATTTTACATGCTTGCGCGACGTGCCATAATCGCGCCAGCTCACTGGAAATTGGACAATTGGGAAATGGCACGACGGCGTGACACGGTGGCAATCATTTTGCCACCTTGGTGCGAATTAGAACTACATCGCGACACGGAGGAATCGTTGAGGCTTGCTGGAAATTGACAATTGCCATTTTGGCTGGCTCCGCAACGCGTCAGATGGCACACTGTATTACTAAAATGGCTCTAACTCTTCACCCAAGTGTCCGATTTGGGTGAATTTGGTATCGATGGAAAGCTTATTCAATGCTCTACATGAAAAAAGAAGAAATTAGGGAAATTTCACATGATTCAAAGTATTTCATACTTGGGAAGATGTTTTTGAAATTTTTAGACTCGAATTTTCGCTTTACTGAATACGCTCTAAGGCTCAGACTGAAAAAGAACTTTGCGGGGTATTACAAAGACACATGCAACTATATCAACTAAAAGTAATATAATAAGATAAGAAATAACGCAATAAACCACCTGAAAATTCCCGAATCCAAGAGAATTGATGAGAGCAATTTTTTCGTTTTCCATGTTACGCCATTAAAAAATAAAAAAAGAGGTCTTTAGAAAATTTATCAGAGAGCAACTAAAAATCCACTTTGCCAAATAATATTTACTTACGAATATAGCCTTTGTCGTACTGAGAGGTTCAAGCAAAGGTATAATATATATTCAAAATAGAAAAACTTATACAATTTCTTTATCCACTTGCACAATATCACAACTTGATGAGTAGCTAAGAATTATTTGTTTTCATTTGGGTGTCTTATTAAACTTTTTTCATGGATACAATGTATAGCAAAATCATTATACAAATCGCATCTCAATAGAGGAAATAGAGAAGTTAATAGATAATAGTTGCTCATTTATCAAAATTAGAAGTGTTGTTAACCCTCTTATGAGCTTCTAATTTCCAACTTACTCACTATAGTCATAAATTGTCTCTCTCGATGGTTGATTCAAGATGGTTGTTGAACGATTTCCTCTCAGCGAAACATGTATCCTTAGTGCGATAAACACATATCAAATACAAATCCAACTGCGAATGCATGTATCCGACGCATTACATTAGTAGTAGAAGCTAATGTACCTGTTATTGGCTATACAATATGAACAAAAATATTGTTAAGTTTTTACCTTTTCTAGTACGTGTTGCACTATTTTGAGCGGTGTATGAGAAATCTAACAATATTTGCAGAACATGATAGATTAACGTAATCCCAATGCAATTGATAAAACTCCAGGTTTAGCTTAGGCATAATACATAACCACATCCTCTTACTTTGCCTCAACTTTATACAAGTAGACACTCAAACTTGCATAAAGTTGAACAAGTATGCACACATATCCTTCATGACATTTATGTGATGACTACATGACGATCTCACACAATTGCCATATTCAATGAAATTACTTGACAAAAACAAACAACACCAAACTAACCATCAAAACTTACTAAACTCCATTAATACATTTATTTATTTATTTATTTATTTATACCATACAAACGCCGTTCAAACACAAAGAAATCATTAGCAAGCTCTCAAGCAAATAAAATAACCAAAGTATATATTAACAGACAAATTTATATATATAATAAAACTCGCCAAAATAAACATAAATTAAAAGACAATGCATGCAACATAATTAAAAATCCAAATACCAATCAAATAGCAAAAAATGAAAGGCAAAAAATAGGTAATAAAATGGTCGTCCAGCTGTATCCCACAAATACGAGTACTCCCGTTCCTTTTTTTTTTTTTTTTTGAATCACCGAAAAATCTGCCGTCGCTACGATCTCTACCATAGCCTCTGTCTTTCGGGTGAGCACTCTGTGGTGAGCACTGGATAAACCCCGCACTGTCCAATCGAGATAGATTGAGAAGGCATTAGGGGGTTCGAAACCGCGACCTCCTTTCTGAAAGTCTCCCCTCGATCAAACCAAATCAACTACACCAGCAGGTGCTTTTTTAATTTTTTTATTTTTAATGAAGAGAAAATCACTGTAAATCATCTATGTTTACATATGCAAAACATGATTGAGGATACTGATATAAACATAAGTCTTGGCAGATTATATTGAATCGACGCAAAGAGAAGAATATAATAAAACTTTGGTATTAAATAAGCAATATGTTTCTCATGACTACTTATCAAAAAGTAAGACAAAATGTGATTTTCACTGAGAAATTAAATTATTGTATACTACACTAACACTACTATGAAACTTCTTGAGAAGAGATTTCTCACTCTGATGCGTTAAGTAACACAAGTCTTTACGATATTTGTGAGAACTTGGCATTTAGGTCTGGACCTTGGACCGCCCCAAATTTTATTGATTGGACCTTGAAAAATTCGTGGTGCGATCCATGTTTGTGATTTTTCACGGGGTTTGTGGTGGTAGCATAGCCCCCCACAGTATGGACCTGTATGTTTTTGACCTATGACTTATTTGTAGACACGTATTATATAAATGTATTTAGTGAACTGTTTCGGGTTGATAGATATACGTCATTGAGACAAATCGTTTTCTTATGTACTTCTCTCCATTATAGCGAATTCCTCTGCTTATGCTCGTGTTTTTTTTCACAAGAATTTTCAGATAAATATGTGTGTTCTTATTTTTCTTTTTCTTATGATTTGTTTAATACTGTTTGATTCACAGATACCTCCCCAAAGAATGAAGCAAGTGAAAATCAACCTTTTGAGGTGCACGCAGGCTAATCAAGCATAATCGGGCATCACTTTTTTAAGGAATGTGATTGGCAAGGCTTCATCGGGAACAACTTCATCAAAGGGAACATAATTCCGCTCCTTATCATAGACATGACATATTGTTAGTATTGTCTTCATTAGACGCCAGTTCCGTATGAAGCCTCGTTCAGGTACTTTCCCCAATTCTGTTGGAGAGACTGATGAGCCGCCCGTAAATTATGACTTTTACTTCTCATAAAAAGGTCAACTTTTATTAAGGAAAAATGGTCTAAAATATACTCAAATTTTGATGAAATTTATGGTAACATGCATGAATTTTTGTACTAAATTCTTTTACTTATTTATATATTAATGAATTTTATCTATTTGTTAGTTAATAAACAGAGACGAATCTAGAATTTTAAACTAGTAGATTCCCGATTAAATAAGATACTATGCAATTCAAGGGCTCCTTCTATGCCATCAAACCAAACTTTAGTTTGTATATGAGTTCCCATTGATAAAATTTTATTGACTTCTTCTATTTTTTAATATATTTACGGGTAGATCCGTCCCTTCTTATAAATGTCACTAAAATACACTAATGAATAGCTCGGGGAGTCATAGGACCCCTACAAAGTTCAGGCGTGTGTCACGCCCCAAAATCCCATCGGGCCGGACTGGCACCCGAAGTCGGGAAGGCCCGGGAGAACCCGTTCAAATACCTGTACTTTCCCTTACATGTCACAAAAAATTTGGACAGCACTTCGTTGCATATAGAAGGATCTAATTATCTGTATCAGCACAACACGCACAAATATATATATATATATATATATAATACTTGGCCGTCGAGGCCATCACATATATAGATATAACATCACTATATAAACTTCCATGACTTTACCCTTCCTTATGTCTACAAAGCCTCTAGGATATACATGACATAACTAGGGTCGGGACAAACCCCCGCCCACACATGACTCCTGTACAATAACAAAACATAAGCAACCGACTCGGAAAGCTCCGAAGCAAACTGGAGCTCACCAACAATAGCTGTATGACCTGGCTCCTATCTATGCTGTGAATGAGCTGAGGTACCTGTGCCTCTAACATGAAATGCAGGTCCCCGTGGGGGACGTCAGTACGAAATATGTACTGAGTGTATAAAGCTGTAGATAATCACATATGATATAGGAGCTCAATAGAAATCCGAAACAAGTGAATAAATCGTAATAGGAGTGGACCACACTTACTAGAACTAGCGACAACCTGTACATTGAATTTATTCAATCACTTTACCTTCGTTCTTAACATCTTTGTAATCATTACTGTACTGTACTTTGACCATTAGGCTGCCTCCAGTACATATCAACTGGGATCGACCCATGCCAGGCCTATGCCCCTGGGATACCACCCATAAACACATAAATAGGGATCGACTCATGCTAAGCTTATGCCCCTGGGATACCACCCGATAAGAGAGAACTTCCATCACTTAGTTTAATTAATCTTTGAGATTGTTATTTCGGTCGCCACCACATTTTTGATACTTTGAAACAACGATACATCAATAAGAACCAAGTAATAGACCTTCTATACAATAACGACGTAATAAAGACTCATTGGTACATCAACAATGTGTTTCAGTATCATCAATATCACAACAACGAAATAGGAGCCTTTTGGTATATCAATGAAATATTTTGACACTTTATAGAATGGAAACAACTTCGTTGGTAATGTAGAACAATACATGTTTTTGGACAACCTCGGAATCTTACTTGATGGAACATTGGTGTTTTCATGCCAAAGAACATCGTTAGAGTATGCTTTACATACCTCGTTGTAGATTCGGATACCAATTCAACACAACTTCCCGCCTTTACAAATCACTTATCTACAATGAAATGTTTGGCATCTAGTATTAGCAACCCAACACCACAATTCTCTTCCATAATTCATACAACCAATATTTGCAAAGCATTCCAAAAACCAACTTGAACAATAGGTTTATGTGTATATATATATATATATATATATATATAATCATCATTTCAATACCACATCATCAATACCACATCATCACACCAAATCCCTTCACGATTCAACATAATCCAACATCATTTCCCAATCATCTTTCAACAACAATCAAATAACATACTTCTTATGCTCACATGCATATATATATATATATATATATATATATATATATATATATATATATACATATCCATATAAATAATACCAACGTAATTTATATCCTTACCATAAAATGACCCTTTTGATTTCGAATTCCTGTTGGCACAAATAAGGGGTGCTTCTCGAAGCCCTCGAGACGGTGAACACAACTACGGAATCAATTTGGACTTTCTACGGTTGAATCACAAGATAATTGGAGTTGAACTTAGACTAGATAACATGATGGATATGAGGCTAAGTATATGTATATAATGACCAATTTTCGTCCATGAGGTGATGGAAAATGACCATATTACCCTTAAAAATTTAAGTAAATCCGAATCTGTCCATGGTGGACTGTTTTGCTAGGCTAAAGTAAATCGACCATAACTCCTTGCTCCGATATCGGATTTGGGTGAAATTGGTATCGTTGGATAGATAATTCAAAGGGCTTTCATTTCATATAAAGTAGGCCACCAGTTCGTCCTGTACAACGAATTATGATCGTTTAAAGTTGACCCTAAAAATCTGTTTTGAGAGGTTGAAGTAAAACGAGTATAACTCCTTACTCAGACGTTGGATTTGGATGAAACTAATTGCATTAGAAAGAAGACTCTCGGGGCTTCTCATCGATATATAGCAGATCATAAAGTTCATTTTGTACAAGGAGTTATGATCGTTTAAAGTCGACCCAAAAATCTGTTTGGCTGCAGTATTTTTGTGTGCAGAAAATTTCTGCACATTTACTGTTCATTGCGTCCACCGTTTTCAAGTTTCGAACATACTCGCTTATATCCGATACTCATCTGTTTTCAGAAATCTTTATATCGTTGGAAAGCTAACTCGATAAAATTCGCATAGAAACTTCGACGAGCAAATTCCGGTATAAATAAAATCGATTCTCATACACATATAATCAAACTATACACTTGAAACCATCTCAAAATAATCAATACTCATACTTAAAATCATATATACCTAACTTATGATCAATACATATACTCCAACACATATAACCATGGCTAATGCATGTAATTAAGTACGGGGTGTTACAGCGTGTTACAACAAATTTCATCAAAATTTAGAAATATTTTGGACCCTTTTCCCTTATATTAACGTTGACCAATATTTTAAGATGAATAATTTACTATTTTAAATTCAAATTTAGATGATCGAAAACTATACAAAAAAATGTTATAAATGGCAATCCATCTCATATTAATATGATGAAAAAAATACATCTTAAATTTTTGGTAAAACTTAGAGTGTGTTTGGTACAAAGGAAAACATTTTCATGTTTTTCAATTTTCTCATGTTTGGTTGACTTAAATATTTCGGAAAATATTTTCAAAATCAACTTATTTTCCTTAAATTTAAGAAAAATGACTTTCGTTCAAAAAGTATGGAAAACATTTTCTAAAAATCTCTTTCAACCTCATGCATCAACTTACCACACTAACCCAAGTTTAAGCTATTGATACTAACTCGGGATCTAGCTCTCGATTCTCGACTCGGGCGACGGGGTTGTATCTTGAAATAGCAATCCTCGTCGGGATGTGGTTTGGGTGTTGTGTCGGGTGTCGGTTGGGAGTCGGAATCGGGTCTTGGTTCGGGTGCGGTGTTCGATCCTCAGTCGAGATTTTGGATCGGATACCGAGTCAGGAATCGAGGTTGGATCCCGGGTCGAAAATCGAGGTCGGATCCTGAGTTGGGAGTTGAGGGTTGATTCTCGAGGTCAGGTCTCGGGTTGAGAGTCGAGGTCGATTCTTGGGTCAATTATCGGGTTCGAGTTTCTCGTGTCTCGTGTCTCGTGTCTTGGGTCAGAAGTAGGGGTTGGGTCTCAAGTTGAGTTAAGGTCAGGCATCGATTCATGTGTCGGGTTTGGGTGATGAGGCTAGGAGACAAGTCTCAATTGTAAGTTGGGGTCGAGTCCCGATTCGGGTGTTAGGATTGAGAATCAAGGTTAGGTTTCAGGTTGGTTGTCAAGATTGGGAAACAAGGTCGGGTGTTGTGGTCGGGTTCTGGGATCGAATCTCGGGTTAGGATTTGGGTCGGGAGTCGGGGTCGGGTCTTGTGATCAAGTCTCATGTCTAGAGTCGAGGTCGGTTTTTGGGTTAGGTGTAAAGGTCGGGTCTCGAGGTCGGATCTCGTGTTGGGAGTCAAGGTTGGGTATCGGGTCGTTTTCCTATTTTGAGTTTTGGGTCCAGAAGACAGGCTTCAATTTTGAGTCAGGGTCGGTTCTCGATTCGGGTGTCGGGGTCAAATTTCGAATTAAGTCCCGGGTTGGATACTAGAATTGGGTTTTGGGTCGGGTTTTGATTTGGCTATCGGGGTGGGTTACCAGCTCTAGAGTCAGGGTGGAGTCTTGGGTTAGGTGTCAGAATCATGTCCCAATTAAGTGTCGGGGTTGAGTTTAGGGTTAGGTTTCGGGGTCAATATCGCTCCGACTATTGAGTTCGATTACCTGCTCTGGAGTTTGGGTCAGGTCTCGGGTTAGGTGCCAAAATTGGGTCTCGATCCTTGTGGTAGCGCCGGGTCCTGGATTGGTCGTCGGGGTTGATTCCCTATCAGAAATTATTTCCCGAAAAGATATTTTTTACTCTCTAGCGAAACATTAAAAGATATTATCTGAAAAATACTTTTCATTTACCAATCAAATACTAGAAAATATTTTTCCACTCACCAATCAAACTTAAGAAAATAAGTGAGAAATCAACTTGTTTTTATGAAAATATTTTCTAAAAATGTATTTTCGTTCGTAGCAAACACAATCTTAGTGTAAATTGACCTAAAAAAGTATAAGTAAAAGTGAACCGAGGAGTAATATATTATAACACTATCATCAAGAGGTAATAAAATGGCCGAATGAAAATACCAAAAAAGCCCTACAAAATAATTTTTATTTCGAAAATACCCTTTCATTCACTTATTAAAAGCAAGGTAAAAAATACGGCAGTAAACATTATTGTTTTCGCCATTGTGAATTGGGGAATTAGGGTTTGCGATTGAAATTTGAAATGGCTACGGCGTCGTCTTCAAGTTCCGCAGAAGAACAACTCCTTCCATGGAAGAGAGAGCTTCCGGTCAAGTTTATGTCTAATCCTGATATCTGGAACGACGATGATTTTCTTCCTAAAGGCGCTTCACCTCAGCATCGCGATGCTTTTATCCAAATTTATCAGCGATACTTCCGTCAGCTTGCCAATTCCGATGTACGCTTATCTGAATTTTTTGCTGTTACGCATTCATAATTTGCTGTTTAATTTTTGGAAATTCGAGGTTACGATTAGCTAAATTTTAATTAATTGAGTAATATTAACCAGTGTAATTAGTTTCTGTAATTGCTAAATTAATAGGAAATATGTTTTGCTAGTTTTGTTAAGAATTTATGTTGGAGTGTGAATATTTTAGATGATGAATTCATTCATATTTGTTGTTTGTCAATTCCGATGTACGCTTATCTGAATTTTTTGCTTTTACGGATTCATAATTTTCTGTTTAATTTGTGGAAATTCGAGGTTATGTTTAGCTAAATTTTAATTAATTGAGTAGTATTAACCAGTGTAATTAGTTTCTGTAATTGCTAAATTAATTGAAAATATGTTTTGCTAGTTTTGTTAAGAATTTATGTTGGAGTGTGAATATTTTAGATGATGAATTCATTCATATTTGTTGTTTGTCAATTCCGATGTACGCTTATCTCAATTTTGCTCTTACGGATTCATAATTTGTGGAAATTTGAGGTTAACTTTCAAGCGTTTTGAGTTGCATAAATTTAAAAAGTGTTGTTTTGATTTGTTTTGTTACACTTTTGATTAATGACTTGTTTTTATGAAGTTTTTGTGGAAATTTGAGGTTAACTTGCAAGCTTTTTGAGTTGCATAAATAAAAAAAGTGTTCTTTTGATTTGTTTTGTTACACTTTTGAGTAATGACTTGTTTTTTTAAAGTTAATGTTAGATGAAGAAGTTAGTCAAACTACTGATTTGTTAAGTAATGTGTTATTCATGTCAACAATATCTAAAATTATGGGAGATATGTTTTGCTAGTTTCGTCAAGAGCTAAAGTTGGAGTGTGTATTTTTAGATGATGAATTCATTCATATTAGTTGTCTGTACTTGACTCTTAGGAGAGGAGATATAAGTGATTAGGGGTAAGCTTAGTTTCCCTTTTGCCTCGATAATTGAGTAAAGTTAGCAATTGTAATCCGTTTCAACATTTCCAAAATCTATGGGTGATATGTTTTGCTAGTTTTGGTAAGAATTAACGTTGTAATGTGTATATTTTAGACCTGAATCATTCATATTTAGTTGTTTCTCCACTTGACTCTGAGTAGAGGCTCTCAATATGAGGACAGATGGGTATAGGCCATTAGTAATACACTATAGTTTCCCTTTTGCCTTGAATGACTACTCTGTAATGGAGCAAAATTAGCAATTGTGATCCGTTTTAACAATTCCAAAATAAATGGGAGAGAATTTTCTAATATTGGAGTAAGTGTTGTCAAAGGCACATTTAACCCCTAAAGTGAGGCTCAAAATGTGTTGAGCACTTTGTATGGCTTAAATGTATGCTTTAGTGTCGTCATTAAGCGTTAAGGCATAATTTTCTTTACCAATGAGCCTCTTTTGAATAGGCGACACTAAACAATTTCACTTTATTGTAAAAAAAATTCCAATTTCCTTTTTCATATGTTTGTCATTTATGCTTATAATTGTCGATCTTGGATAAAACATATATATTTGTATATTTCCTTTCCTTACACCTTTATTCGTTAAAGCACACACTTTATTTGCACGTTATGCTGAAAGCCCTAACGGACCTTAGAGGTTTTTTGCGCCTTTTACTTTTGATAACACTGATTGGAGTGTATATTTTTAGATGTTGAATTTCATGTTTAGCCATTTGTTTACCCTGTTTATGTAGATAATGTATCAATAATGTCAAAAGGTATTTCCTTAGATATATTAGATTAAGTTTGGGACTAATATGTTGATAATAGGGCGTCGAATCCCTAAATACTTCGATTTCTTATATTCCGATGGTCAAGACAGTCTTTAATCCATGGATACGTGCTTCACCTTTTATGGTGTTCTTAGTTCTTTTAAAGTTCTGCTTAATGGCAATGGGTGTGCGAATCGTAGAATTTTATTGAGGAAAATAAAAAAAGAATGCCATGAGTGAGTGATTAGACTTATGCTTCAATTCTTCATAATCTAATTTTGGTTTGTATATCTTTTCTTCTTCTTACTCTTTTTGTTTTTTCATAATCTAATTTGTGTAGCTTCTGTGATTTGCTTGCCTTTAATAAAGACATTTTGATATCCTGAAAATAGCTTTACAATGACCTTTTTGAGTCTTTCAGTCATCACCTTAGCTGTGATTTTAAAGAAGCTACTAATAAGACTAATGGGTCTATAGTCCGTCAGTGCCACCATTCTTTGGCATTCTCCGTGAAATCATTATGTTGCAACCACATATTCTCAAACTTGAAATATGACGGATTAGCAGATCAGTCACCACTCTCCAATACTAGGGTCTATAATCACAAGTGAGTTTTAGGAGGGAAAGCTGTTTGACATCTCAAAAGTCGTCACTTCATTTGGTAGAAATCAGGAATCTATATATTCTGTCGACTTGAGTTGAGCCCTCACCCCTTAACCAAGTATAATGAGCACCTTGAAGAGGTAAGTCGATAAACTCCAAGTCCTGAATGAGATCTGAAAAGCTTCTCATTGCGCTTTATCTTCTAATGCAGTTGAAACTTTCATGTTCGAATCTGCAGACGTTAAAGTCTCCTCCAACTGCCAATGATCAGTCCCTAACCCTCTAATATCAGCTAATTCATCCAAAAATCAGTTCTTTCCCAATTTGAATGTGGCCCATATACACCATTAAAGCACCATTTGAGATCTCCCTGTACCTCTTCGAACATTGCAGTGATGGAGTATGTACCTTGCAGAAAATCTATGCAATCCCATTGCCTCATATGTGTTTCCATAACAGTAGGCCATTCTTCAATTTTTTTGTTTCTTGTAGACATAAAACAGCTGGCTTCCACTTCTTCACCTACGATTTAATGGTGTCTCTTTTTTCACTGTCGTTAAGCCCCCGCACATTCCAACTTATGATTTTCACTTTCATTCGGACAGTGCTTTGAGTTTCCTACCCTTCATGATTCTCTTTCCCTCATTGTGGACCCCTTTGTCATAGTTGACTGAGCATATCAAATTTTTCACCTCGCCACCCCCCCTTTTTCTTGGACTTTTTTGTGCGTTTCAGTTTCTCCCTTTGCAGCTGAAGCTGTAGTTTCCTCTTCTGCTCCATACGTAAGATCATCTCCAGGATCTCGTGCTCAAATCCATTTCTTGGTTATTGTTATTTGTAACGCTTGAAACTCTCACGAGCACCACAAGTCCTGCAAAAAATTCTAATGGCAAGTCATGGCTTCTTTTGGTGCTTTTAGTTGTAGTGTTAAGAGTTCTTCCCTGCTTCTCTTTGAGCTAATAGACCAAACATGTAATTGCATTTCATTATCAGCTTCTTTGGCTTTCTCTTGCGTTAACTTATCTCTCTCTATATCTAATGATATAATCGGGACAGATCTATCCCATCTATTAGCTATTCTGATATGAACTCCTATCGACTTATTGTCGGCTTATTTGACAGGGTTTTGACATTGACAAATATCCGGGTGATGCTAAGGCAGCAGCATGTATACCATATTTGGATTTTGAGAAAGAAGTTGACATGCTGATGGAGCTGGCTAACCATGCCATTGAGCAGGATTACAACAACAGGGAAACCAGTGTATGTGTCTATGCTCTCTATTCTTTTCATCTTTGACATAGACCCCTGGGTTGACGATTTTCTATCTTTATGCTTTGCTGCAGGTTTACAAGTACGAAGTTTTGTACATTGAAAAAGTTAACTTCTTTTTGTCCGAGTATCGTGAGTTTTTTATGACGGTCAAAGTTAGCAATGAGACTCTGGAGGGAGCCGTTGAAACTTTTCAAATCCATGCATATAAAGGACCACATGGAGAGAATATTGTCCGGCTTTGCAGGAAAAGAATGGTGATATGAGGTAAGTAATTTGCTCGATTTTTATTTTAATCAATCTGTATTATGAGTTGTTTTATATATAGATGATGGATTTTACCAATTGGCTAATTTACTTTGGTTCTGGAGTATTTCGCAGTTGGTTTATTTGCTAAGCTCGTGCCTGCTGGACTTGGCGTTCTTACTCTTGAACTAGAACTGTTTATATTGACTGACCTCTATATTAGTGGTACAAGTATTTGGTAGATTTCAGTTGCCTAAATTATGTACTTATTACGTATTACTCTTTAGTTGTTTGGGCTGTTAAAAGTACAATTTTCACTTAAATGTGGAACGTTTTAATCAAGAATTACTTAGTGTCATATGAAGTTTAATTATTTGATGTGCAACTCTCCCCTCCATCAGTTGATCACGCAAGTACGCATCCAGTCACGCGCACAAAGAATGAAAAAAATGTTCATTCTGGATTCTCTTCCGTAAGAAAAATGTATCAGTTGATCCCTACGATCAATGTCTTCACTTTTCACGCTCCTCTGTTAAGAGATGCACCATGTTAACAGGTAATCATCACAAATTTCTCTCGAGGGGCACCAAAACCTCGACAAGGCACCACGTGTTATATAAGTTATGAGCCTGGCAACTAATTTAAAGACTCGTTTTTAGGCAAACTATAATTAATTCTTTTTTGAAAACACTTGACATATTAATTTACATATGGACGTGTTAAAAGAATGGACAATTCACAAGCACAATCAAAACTTTTTTTGATATGTAAATTATACGCGCAACCCTTTTTGATATGTAAAAGGAGATTGACTGACATAAATACAAAGAAAAAAAAATGTATATTAAACGATTTAATTTAAACTTTAACTACAAATAATAATTATTTTAAATATTAGCTACACTTAAATACTTATGACTCGTACTCCACATTATTTTTTCTAAAATAAAACGGTTCTAGTAAAAATCCCCAAAAGAGGCAAGAAAGGCACAAATATATTTGGTTTAGGAAAGGTCACAACGAAAAATATTGCACGTAAACATATTGAGTTTAGGAAAAGAAACAAAGAAAAATATTATAAGTAGGAGTAAAATAAAGGCATTACTCGTACATGCACTTATTCTCTTTTCTTTTCCTTTCCATAAACA
Organism: Capsicum baccatum var. pendulum; assembly: GCA_030864225.1. Classification (NCBI taxonomy): domain Eukaryota; kingdom Viridiplantae; phylum Streptophyta; class Magnoliopsida; order Solanales; family Solanaceae; genus Capsicum; species Capsicum baccatum. The sequence continues at coordinate 262,234,995 of CM061561.1, read as the reverse complement.
CACATTGTTGTTGTTCTTCTTCTTGTGCATGAATCATGATAATGAAGGCTCCTTTGTTTGTTGATATGGCTGATAATGATACAGAATCAAATTCAAGTTCTGCAGAAGAATGTATTGCATGGAAGAGGGAACTTCCTGCCAAGTTTTTGTCTAATGATGTTGTTTGGAATGACGATGATTTTCTCCCTAAAGGCGCTTCACCTCAGCATAGCGATGCATTTATTCAAATTTATCAGCGATACTTCCGCCAGATTGTCAATTCTGATGTATGTATATCTAAATTTCTGTTGTTAATTCGCAAGTGTTTTGAGTTACAGAATTTCTAGCCTAGTTAATTAAGTAATAATGTTAACAAGTGGAGTTAGTTTCAATGATTTCAAAAACATTGTGAGACATGTTTTGCTAGTTTAGTTAAAGAATTAAAATTGGAGTGTGTATGTTTAGATTAAATACGGTGGAAGGTTAGTAGGTACGAGTGTCTTATCTCGCTGTTTGTATTAGCAGTCGTAGTAGTACGCTTTTAGTTTTGTTTGCTCGTGGAGTTTTGGTGGTGCTTGCTGTTTTGGGTAGACCAATTATTGTAGTATTTTGTGGTAGTCTTGGTTGACGGATTCATAATTTGTGGAAATTCGAGGTTTAACTAAATTTTATTGCTAACTTACAAGCCTTTAGGTTACTAATACGAATAACGAGACAATACACTCGTACTTACCAGCAAATATTTAGAGTAAAGCATCTAGTATCCGTGAACTATGACTGAATTTGTTATGACACACTCCAACTTTAAGGGGTCATATTACCTCCTGAACTAAATTTTAGCGTATTTCTGACAACCTTTTTAGCTGACATGACGCCTTTGACGTGGACCCCATTTTTATGTAATAAAGGTGTCACGTCAGCACAAACGGGTGATAAAAATATGCTAAAACTGACTTCAGGATTAATAGGACCCCCGTGGAGTTGGAGTGTGTCGTAGCAACTTTGAGCATAATTTAAGGGTGTACTGGAGTCTGGAAGCTTATCTCAAATATTTACTATGGCTAACAATAGAATATGGACAGATCTATGTCATTCTACTTGGACATGAACTCCTTTCAACTTACTGACGTCTTATTTGACAGGGTTTTGACATTGACAAATATCCAGGTGATGCTAAAGCAGCAGTATATATACCATATTTGGATTTTGAGAATGAAGTTGACATGCTGATGGAGCTAGCTAACCATGCCATTGAGCAAGATTACAACAACAGGGAAACCAGTGTATGTGTCTATGCTCTCTATTCTTTACATCTTTGCGCGCGATAGACCCTAGTGGTGATGATTTTCTATTTTTATGCCTTGTTGCAGGTTTACGAGTACACGGTTTTATACATTGAAAAAGTTAACTTCTTTTTAGCCGAGTGTCGCGAGTTTTTTATGACGGTCAAAGTTAGAAATGAGACTCTGGAGGGAGCTGTTGAAACTTTTCAAATTCATGCATATAAAGGACTACATGGTGAGAATATTGTCCGTCTTTGCAGAAAAAGAATGGTGATATGAGGTAAGTAATTTGCTCGATCTTTTTATCGGATGTGTAGTATGGGATGCTTTAACATATAGATAATGAAGGGGAGCCTTAGAGTAACTGGTAAAGTTGTTGTCACGTGACCAGGAGGTCACAGATTCAAGCCTTGAAAACAGCCTCTTGCGGAAATGCAAGGTTAGGTTGGGTACAATAGATTCTTGTGATCGAGCCCTTCCCCGTACACTTGACATAGCGGAAGCTTTAGTGGGCCGAGCTGCCCTTTGTTTTAACATATAGATGATGGATTTTGAATGATAGCTGGATTGGAGGAAGCATCAAAGAGACTGTTGAACTATAGCCTTTCTAATTTTGAACTAAAGTAGTTTATATAGATTAACTTCTTTATTAGTTTTACAAGTAGTATTTGATAACATTTTTGTGGCGTAAATTATGTACTTATTATGCCCACTTTTAGTTATTTGGGTTGTTTTAAATGGAGTTTGTCGTGGTTAATGCAATTGAGTCGTATGGAAGAATCATGAGATTTTCAATTCAAATTTCAAATATTTCTATGCAAGAACTATAATGTTAGCCTTACAACTAAACATGAAGTTGCGATGGGAATCTAACGTCTTTGGTTTAAATTTCAATAGAGAAAAAAAAAAAAAACTAGGTGATTCTTTTCATATGTTCTAACCTTGACGTAAAGATTACCGGTAGGAGTTTACATGGATTTGTTAGATTTAACTAAGATGCGTGAAAACTAATTTGGACACCATAATTATCAAAATAATTTTTTTAAAAAAACTTTTAGCGTCATAGAAGTGTTCCTTTTTACCAATTTGAGCAATTTCTACTTTGAAGAACCTATGAAATCAAAATTTTGCCAATTATATTCCCAACGGAATAAATCATAAATATCGATTAATGTTATATATTGTGAAGTTAACATCAGTCCAAATATGAACAGTGGAAACAAAAAGTAATTAAAAATAGGTTATAATCAAGATTTAAAATCTTAATGGACGATCATACTTAGTGTAGCCTCAAAAAGTGAAAGTACACAGCTTCATCCTATACGTAGAGTGTCTTCAATAGATTCACTACATACGGAGAAATAGTCCAAAGCAATCCAAAAAGAAGTAACGAAGCTAAAACAAGCAATAAATAATATAAAAAACAACTCATAGCATCAAAATAAAAACTCAAACAATAAGATAATTGGAGTACAAGAAACACCAGACACTACCAGAAATTGAAGGAGAAAAATCACAAGAGCAATACTATGATTTAGTTTGACAGCGTACCTTGTCTAATTTATTCATAAATTATTTAATTTTAACTTTTCTATAAACATTTTTATAATTTCAAAAATATTCTGACATATTTAAAACTATATAACTTTGATAAGTCTTAAATTGTACATCTTAATCAATTAACATGATAAATATGAGTATAATTTATAGTACTTTTTAAATATTTAAATTTTAGTTTAAAGTATTAAGTTGACGACTGAACTTTCAACTTAATTAGAAGAGCTTAGAGAGCTCTCTATCTTTTCCTAAATTTTGACTAATGCAATTATTTTTCTCGATCAATATTAAATTTTATTTAATTTTAAAAATTAATCCAATTGGCTTCCAAAAATTAGTTCAATTGAGTGTAATGAAAATTATATTAAAAAAAATCTAAACAATTTTAAAACTATTTTTAGCACCCCCATTATAGGGAATTAGTAATAAAAGAGAGAAAAAAGAAAAGAAAGCTCAATAGTGTAAATATTTGAGACAGTTCAGGATCTTGAAAATAAACAAACACAATTGAACAAAAAAAAAATGGATTCATGTTCATTAACATGTAAAAAGTTAACAGTAATTGCAGTATTAGCAGTTTTAATCCAAATATTTGGCCTTGCACTTTTTGTTCTTGGTTTTTTCCCTGTTAAACCAGCACTCTCTGGATTCAGGTACTCAAAAAATCATTTTTTAATTTAATTTTTCAGTTTCATTTATTAAAAATCCAATCTTTTTTTTGTATCTTAGTATTTTAAAATCTTGGAATTTTTATTTGTATTATGGAGAATTGTATAATTAAGTTTTGGGATTTCTGTTATTTTGATTTGTTGTTTGTCATTCAATTTCTTGATTTCTGTTAATTTGGATTTTTTGTTTTGTTCAGTGGGGTTGAGAGTTTTTATCCACCTGGAGCAGATTCAGCTGAATTTCAGAATACTACCAATTTATCAGATAGTCAGCTCAAATATTTGTACCAGGTTGGTGTTTTTTTGGGGGGGGGGGGGTGAGGTGGTGGGTGGTGTTTTTTGGGCAAGAAGATCACATTTGTAGGGTAAAAATGGTGTCTTTTTTGGGGGGTGGGGGTGGGGGTGTTTTTTGGGCAGGAAGATCACATTTGTAGTATAAAAATGGTGTCTTTTTTTTTGGGGTGGGGGGTGGGGGGGTTTGGGCAAGAAAATCACATTTGTAGTGTAAAAATGGTTTCTTTTTTTTTTTTGGTGTGTGTGGGTGTCTTTTTGGGCCAGAAGATCATATTTGTAGTGTAAAAATGGGGTCTTGTATATCATTGTGTATAATTATGAATACAGTTTGTCATGTTGCAGAATTTGTTAAGGTTCTTGAAAGTGTGCAACTTTTTGAGATTTTTAGAGGAATGCCATGCTTTTCCGGTGTGTGTGTGTGTGTGTTTTGGGGGGTGGGGTGGGGGGGAGTTGGGGGCTCTTCTTTTTGAGCTAAGAAGAACATATTTGTAATAAAAAGAATTTATTCACATTGTGTCAGCTTGGATATTGTGTTATCCCATTTATATGAAGTACTATATATAAGAGATATCATTGTGTATTACAATTAGCATGTTACAGAATTTGTTAAGGTTCTATAAAGTTTGAAACTTGTTGAGATTTTAATGGGAATGTATGTTCCAATGAATGTTGTGTTGTTTCTCCGACGTGTGTTTGGGGTTGGGGGGTTGTTCTTTTTCGGCTAAGAAGAACATATTTGTAGTAAAAAGAATTTTTTGATGTTGTGTCAGCTTAGATATTGTGTTAAAGTACTATATATAACCGATATCACTATGTATAATTATAAATACAGTTTGGCATGTTACAAAATATGTTAAGGTTCTTGAAAGTTTGGAACTTGTTGAGATTTTTATAGGAATATCTGTTCAGACAGGACGGCATGTCGTGTTGTTTTTCCGCTGTACATTTAAGTGCCGTTTTTTGGTTGCTTTTGCAATGGATATGCTGAAGTGCTCTTTAATTTGGTAAAACTGCAGGAGTTGTCTTTGGTGCCTCCTTTATTTGATCGGTTGATACTTATGGTGAGTGGTTTAGTTATTTTAATCTTGCTTGAAAATGTTTTACTTGTGAATCTTTAGAGGCTACATCTGGATGGAAAGATGATTTCTTTTTTGCTGCTAAAATTTGTTTGTTTAGGTTGTTGATGGTCTTCCAGCCGAATTTGTTCTAGGGAAAGATGGAGAACCTCCTCTGAAGTCTTTCAAGGAAGCTATGCAATATACTCAATCCTTATTGAGTAACGGGAGGGCAATCGGGTATCATGCAAAAGCTGCACCTCCTACTGTCACAATGCCTCGGTTGAAGGTAACCGTATGAGTTTCTGACAAATGTGAAATGTCCTGTTTCAAGAAGTAGGTTTCTCAGTAGCCGTGTTCTTGCAGGCCATGGTTTCTGGTGCGGTTGGGGGATTTTTGGATGTTGCTTTCAATTTCAACACGCAAGCGCTGCTGGATGACAACATAATTGGTTAGTTGGAAAATCTTCTTTAAATTCTATATGATAAAGTAGAAAGTCCCTTTTAAGATATAGCTTGTCAATTGATTAAGTGGTTTCCAAATTAGATGCCTTATCATGACCAATGGTTTCTCTTCCTATCACAGTTCAATTCCTAAAAATTGGTTGGAAAATTGTGATGCATGGTGATGACACATGGCTTAAGTTGTTTCCTGGAATGTTTTCGAGGCATGACGGTGTTAGCAGTTTCTTTGTAAGTCTCTTTAATATCCGAAAGTTGAAGCATTCTTATTCAATAACTGTCTTGTCGCTCCTTCTTCTCTTGTTGCCGCGTAGCTATTTTTCCCATCTACTGGTGTAGCTATGTTTACGAACAGTTAGTTTAGTGGTCTTGATAATAAAAAATAGCCCTTAGTGTGAAAATTTCAGTTAGGGCCTAGCTCCTCTATCTTCAAAGCACTGTTTTCGGTAAAAGAAATTCACTTGCGCTACAAATTGTGCTTAAACAAATGTATGCTCCTATCTTTTTTTTTTTTCCCTTTTTAATGTAAAATTATGCTTCAATTTTTTGCAGATCATGAAGGCCATTTAACTGTACCTTTCCATTTATGTTTCATTGTCAAAATTTCATCTACTGCACTAATGTAGTAATCTTCATGTTCTCCATGCACATCAGAATTTAAACTAATGACGTAGAAGCGGAGATAGCCTATTAGCGGAAGAAGCTAAGCTTAGTCAAACTTTAGTCAAACTTTTGTGACCATTCTCTTTTATGTCTTAGGAAAATATGTTGGAACTAGAAAGGAGTGCAGTGAATGTGAGCCAGAAGATCTGAAGATAAAATTGGAAAAGAGATAGACAGATTCAGTTAGACCAGAGAAGAAGTGGAAGAAGACCAGTTTTTCCAAAAGAGGATCTTATAATTGTGGAGAAAGATGAGGTGAATGTGGGGGGAATATATCTCCGAGGTGGTACCTTACGGAAATAATACGTTTTGCTTCTCTTACTGTTTTATCCTTCGTTTGCCAAGCAAGAATCAATACTAATAAATGGACTTAGTTAGTTCAGTTTGGTTTTGGAAATAAGACAATATCTTGGGATGGGAGGGTGTTATCTACATATAGGTCTAAAGTTAGTCAGAATGCTGTTTGAGGTGTATCATTTAAATGCTCTGCCTGTACTTGGTGTTGAAACATTGAAATTTTTAGCTGCTTATGGAATCTATCCTGCAGGTCAAAGACACTGTCCAAGTAGATCAAAACGTATCTCGGCATTTGGTTGATGAACTTAGTCGCGCTGACTGGGATCTTCTGGTAATCTATCCGTCCCTTCTATTTTTCCCTTTATTTGTTAAGATATTTTCATAAGAACTAGTTGAAAAGTTTCATGTTTGGATATTTAAATATCAGGTTTTGGCCTGTGTAGCTCAATCCTGACTTTTGAGTGTTGCGTTGGTTGAATAGGAGGTCCTCAATTTTGGGGAATACAATGCTGCAAGGCTCCTAGGGTATTTTTAGTAGGAAGCCACTGAATATGGCATGTAATATGACTGCAGGCAGGAAAAACATTAGCATGTAAAATCAATTGAGAGAAAAGAAAGAGAACCGAAGTTGCTCAAAATGATAGAACTAAAGGAGCATGCCCAGTGGCAGCAACCAGACGAAGAGCAGCAACTGCTGGCTTTCTGTCTTACAATGTAGCAGTAATTAGTATACTTAATCCCAACTCAGCCTGAGAAATCATCATCATTGTAATTGTGTACTTTTGTCTAGGTTTTATCATCATCTCATCATTATTGATGTGTTTAATTCATCAAGGTTAATTTACTTTGACGTATGATGCAGAAATGCCTATCGATAGCAAATTAAGTTTTAGCTTATATGGGAAGTTGATTTAATGAACCGAGGTAATCTAAGTTTTGGTTAGCATTGGAAGGAAAAGATCCAGCTCTATTGCCGCAAGTAGAGGAAGAGTTTTTCTCTTCCCAACGGCTTTGCTTTTGATATAGAAAGTTAGATAGAAGTGAGTGAATGGAACACATTTTGTTGAGCTTGCTTCATTTTGTCAGTCTTAAAAGAGTTAAAGGTTTCGTGAAGTGGCAACTTTCTATGCACGCGAAGTGCTCTTCATTACATGTTTTGCTTTTGACTTAAGTGCTAAGGCCTTGCCACAGGTTTGCTGCAGTTTCTAAAACATTGTTTGTGCTTTGCTCGGTTTAGTGAGGACTTAGTTCTTTTGCCGGTACTGATAGTCACTATTTTTACCACTAATCAGATGCTGAAGTAAACAGTTTTCCATATTGAGTGTGTGTGTGTGTATATATATATATTGAGATGGTCTTCATATAAGATTGTTTCCAGAATCTGCTGCTTTGAGAGTGCAAATTTACAACCTGATTCCTTAGTCTTATTTTCTATGGTCATACGTGTATAGTCATCCTTCCATTGAACAGGTATATTGCATTCTAATTGGCAATTCTGTTAGCATGCCCTGTTGGTATTTCAAATCCCAACTAACACTAGTAAACTTATTGAATAACTTCATTATTTCCTAAATACGTGGAGATCATTATTGAACTAGCAGATACATCTAGATGTTCTAGTGTTAGATCTTTTATAATTAATTCTACAGACTGTCTATCTTGCATGTTGTGTTTGGGATTGTCGTTTCAAAATGGCTGCAAGTGGTCCCTCTCTCCGTCAAAACGTCTAAATTATTTTCCTTCTAAATATGGCTTACGCTTGGTCAGTTATATTCTAAACAGGGCATCTTGTGAGGTCCATGAACATGTTACTGATGGTCTGGTTCTTTCTGTGGAGTTACTGTTTTGTTTTCCACTACTTGATTTAACACGATCTTGCACTGTTTCAGATTCTTCATTATCTTGGCTTGGATCATGTTGGACATCTTGGTGGACGCAATAGGTGTTTCCATGTTACTTTGCATTGAGTTTTCGAATTAAAATAATGATAATATATTCATAACACTTACTTGGGGTGTTTATTACAGTATTCTGATGGCCCCCAAACTTGAAGAGATGGATGAAGTGATCAAGACGATCGATGTAAATTCTATACCTACCAATGATAATGATCAAGGACGGACACTCTTGGTTTGTGCTTCTATCTTTTCTCCAAGAGTTGTGTATCTTAGTCAATAAGCTAGTTTTCTTCTGTTAAATTTTTTAATTCCTTTTCTTTTTAAGTAGCAGATTCATATGTTTCTCAGCAGTTAATATATCTCTTTTCTGGTTATTTATTGTTCAGTGCCGCTCTCTCCAAAGTGGAGCCCATACTCATTGAGCTCATTCTTTAACATGATGCTTGCTCTTAACCATTGCCTAAGCGAGCGAAGCACCGAGCTTTAGGGTCTAACAATATTGACCTACTTCTTGATCAAATTTGAAGTATTATTTCTTAATTTATTTTTAACATATAATATGAGTGATATGACACATTACCTGATATTCCTATTGAATGGTGGAGCAAGTGTTTGTGGCATCATACTTCTCTAGTTTGTGAAGATATCATTTGATTACTCAACAAACATCATATTTCAATATTCCGACTGTAATAATCCCTTGCCTTGTTTATGGTGCACCCACTGCAGCTGGTAGTAAGTGACCATGGAATGACTGAAAATGGAAATCATGGAGGATCAACATTTGAGGAAACCGACTCTTTGGCACTTTTTATTGGCCCTGCAGATTTTGGAACAGGCACCCCTAATAAAGCCAACCAGGTATGTGACTATGCATTTTATTGTTGATTAACTTTTAATGGATTATTTCATTGGTGGAAATTGGATTCGTTATTTTCTTATCATGTGTGTGTATCAGCTCTCTGCAAGAAACAGTATTTGTGCTAAGCTATGTTGCTCGGACACTCCAAAAATGTAGCCGAACTGGTTTTTGATTCTCCAAAAATACACTACTTTTGGATGATCCAATACACACCAGTCGACATTTTTGAAGAGTTCGAGCAACATAGGTGCTAGGTGTTAAAGGTGCAGCAGTACCTCCATTCTGATTAGTGTGCTTTAAAAAGAAACAGCCAAATTGGCTGAAAGTCTCTACATATAGCTAGTGTTTCACCCATGTTCTGCATGGGAGTTAATACATAACCATGCAATATTGGCTTTTCAAAATAAAAATCGGAATAAAAGAGTTTCTAGAATAAGTTTGGTCTGAAGTTCTTTCGAAATAAAACTTGAAATATGAGTGTCACTAAAAGTAAGTTCATAACTAGTGGCTTTTTGCCATAGCCTTAATTGAATGTTGTAGGAGGTTTTTATTTTATTTTTAAAAAGTATCTTTCATAGTAGTTGCCACACTGATAAGATTGGTTCAATCATCAGCTTATTCATTTATTCATTAATTATTCATAAATCTGGTGTTTCAGGTAGACCTTGCTTCAACATTAGCTCTTCTTTTTGGTGTTCCGATACCAAAGAACAATGTTGGCATGTTGATGCCAGAAACTTTCAAATCATTCTCAGGTCTGATTTGGTAGCTTATGTTGTTAATTCTGAGCTATATAGAATGTTGATATTCTGGTGATAATTGTGAAGGACAATTGTCAGAATATGTATTACATAGTGATGTGACTATCTAAGTAGGAGACTGTTATCAAAAGCAAAAAGCACCAAATATTCTCTAAGGTCCCTTGGGCTTTAAGTGGAAAGCGCAAATAAAGCGTGGGCTTTAGTGAAAAAAGAAGCAAAGGAAGAAGAAGTACAAACATACATGTTTAGTCCAAGGCTAATAATTATAGGCATGAATGCCAAATGTATGAACCAAGATATTGAAAAAAATTATGATAAATTGAAATATCAATTGTTTAGCGTTGCCTCTTCAGAAGAGGCTCATTGGCTAGGGAAAGTATGTCTTAGACCTTGATGACGACACTGAACCACACATTAAGCAAGGCGAAGTGCTCAAAACGTTTTGTGCCTCGCTTCAGGGCCTAAGCGCGCCTTTGACGACATGGATAGGAGAATCTGTGGAGCCTGCGTCCACAAGTGAGACATGGGCTAGGAATTGAATTCTGTGTTTTTCTTCATCTTGTTTTTTCTGTGTATGAGAACGATAAATAAGAAAGTTTCTTGCACAGAGCACAGTTGTTCAAGTCACCTGGAATTCATCCAATTACTAGTCAAGATTTCTGAAAGGTTTCCACTTTACTATATTGGTTCTATGCTTATTTAATATACTCCGGCTGCATTTTTCTTAGCTGTTGTTGATTGAGTTGTGATGTTGAGATGGCACAAATCTATAATGTTTAATCATGGGAGTTAAAAGGCAACTTAATCGAGTGTGATTGATAATGATGTAATTCAATTTCACATGGGTTGCTTCTCCTATGTTCTTCACAATTTTTGAAGGTTTTCAGAGAATTCCAGTTTATACATATGCCTTGTGGTTCCGGGAATTATCAATGGCTGTTATCTTGATTTTTGACTAGAAAAGGGAACTGAGGACTGCTCTATGCAGTTTCCCACGAAAAAAAAAACTCACTTTTAGAGTTTGCCATCCCTTTTATTTAACTCTGGAACTAGAATGGACAATTTTTGGGGTCTTAATTAAGTCTGAGATTGAGATTTGTCCTTGATGGCTCATGAGAGTGGCTGCCAGTTCATTTGGGAGTAAAGTTCTTCAGAGTAAAATGGGCTTCACCACGGAACAAACTGAAATATGCATTTCCAGTATTATGACGTCTAAATATTGAGGTTGTACTTGTCGTTGGAGCACCTTGTCTAGGATCAGGCAAATGGGAATGGTTGGAATTCTCACTAGTCTTGGAGCTCAAGTCTGACAAGTTAGAATTAGGCTCAAATGAATATCCTGATTCGGTTATGTTGTGACAGCGCGCTTTCTGTGAATTGGAATACATAACTCGCAGCATACAGAGTAATCTAGATATATTATTTTTGGTCCTGTCATTTTTTTGTGACCATCTTGTCAAATCATGTATTTAGTCTTTTTGAACTATATATGCCGTTATAAAGTTAGTCATGTTCCTCTTTCATTTCTTCAAGTATTTCAGTTGACCAACAACTCAGGTTATTGGAGTTGAATTCCTGGCAATTGCTTAGGCTACTTCAAGCGCAATTACCTAGTTTAGTATGTGAAAACTTCTTATGCGATAGCTTCTGGGATGATAAATCCGAAAGGACAAGAGGTTACAGTAGTCTGGAGGAGAACTTTTGTTGTTTGTTTATGAGGGCTGCAGAGCTTCACAGATCTTGGAAATCTAGGGAAGAGAAAAGGTGGTTGACGGTTTGTAATCACCAATTTGACAAATTTTTCCTCAGAACTTTTATTCGGAGAAATGCTAATTCTTGTGTTGCTTTCTCCTCATATTTTGTGTAGATCTGCTTGTGAGGACAATTGTCATAGCACTGTTGTGGCGTATCATGATTTCTTAAGAACTGCGAGTGAGTGGCTATCTCATAGAGCAACGGACGTGAGTAAATCTTATAAAAGTTTTCTTTTGCATTTCTAGAAAGTAATAGAGCAGAACGTCCCATGATTTTAAATTCTCCAATATTATTACCTTTTTGCAATATTTTAATAATTTTTATTCAACGTTTTTCAGAAACCTATTGGCCGACTTATATTTGGAGTAGCAGCTATGATCGTTTCATGTTTGATACTGCTGAGCCTTCTGTTTCTTCTAGGAAAGCAAGTTTTCTCTGAGCAGAATAAGCAGTTTTCAAGTGTCAATAATGACCTGAGCAGGTGGCATTTGGATGATATTTTTATTCTTGTGGTAATCGTTGTTGTCGTCATAAGCATGGGATCCAGTTCTCTGGTGGAGGAAGAGCAGTACATATGGCATTTCATGACATCCTCGCTTTATTTGCTATCTTTCCGAAAACTAATGCAGCATATTGTAACGAGGACAGAGAAAAATACAAGGGCTACTGTGGGTTCAAAGACGAATAGTTATATCCAGATTTGCTCAATTCTTGTGATTCTCATTTCTGGGAGAATTTTGAGAGGATGGCATCAAGGTGGTGTTAATTGGACTAATCTTCCCGACATTTCAAAATGGTTAGAGCAAATGGGAATCACTTACATAAAGTTGTTCCAGTTGGTTTCAGTGATCATCCTAATCAACATTAGCTTAGTTTCTCTTATGTGGTCCCGACGGTCAAAAAAGAATTTTATGACCGTGATTTCCTTGATGCACTTGTTCCCAGGGTGGTTGGTTTTACATTATATCACTAAATATCAAGATGTTGCGTTCAGTACAGGTAGTTATGATGCTACTTTAATGGCGCAAATAATTTATGCAGTTCTAGGTTTCTGTTCAACGGCTATTCTTGTTGCTGTGCCACGGTATATACCTTTCCCAAATCGTACGCGTTCTGTGGATGATGTCCAAAGAAAGGCTTGGGGTTTATGTTTTAAGGATTCTGCATATGTGATTGGTTTGAGTTACGTATATTATTGGTCGCTTTTACAGCTATTGTTGCAGCAGCCCGTGAACTCAATGCCTGTACTATTTCTCTTCCTGCAAGTACTAGCTAGCGTTTGGTATTTTTCTGGTTCCAACCAGCATCTCAGGCAGTTTGCTGAGGTCAGTCGGATCTTTTAAGTATTCATCCAAGTTCTTTTGATTCTATGTTTCTTTTTTTAAAAATTTACCATGTCTATGTCTTTGAAATACACGAGCAAGTTGTAATGTCCTAGATGACCTAACTTGTTCTTAAAATAAGCATCTTCATTTGATGAAAATGACCATATGCCTAAAAGAAAAGAAAACAAAGCAACACTCAATATTACCAAATAAAATATTTCCCAAAAAGAAAAAAAAGGAGAGAAAAGAAGGCGGCAAATTTCATTTGATGAAAATGACCACGATGATGCTTGTAGTCTCCATACTACGAAATCAACTAATATCTTCATTCATCCTCAATTTGTTTTTTGAAATCCATGGTTTCCGGACCAGCTTTTGTGCACCTCGACTAAATCCACTAGATACCTGCCACCTCCCACGAGTCCACTAGGCTACACCCTTGGGTGCTCGTTCATTTTCGTTTTGTTTTTGTACTAATGCAGGAAAAATATCCTTTCCTCAGATGATGGTAACATCAACTCCATAGTTTCACAAGTCTTATTTTTCTCCTTTTCCCGTGTCAGGTAGCTGCACTTTATTATATGGGAATGGCAGGCCATTTTGGTCTCGGCAACACCAACACCCTAGCTACAATCGATGTTGCTGGGGCTTTTATTGTAAGTCTCTTGCACAAAAATCTCTAGTAGTGTGTTTCATGCTAAAGTTTCTGTATGCTTCATACTGGAAATATCCATATAGAATCTGATGTTCCCCGTTGATTTGATTGCCAGGGTGTCTTGGACCACTCAACTGTACTTTCTGGCATCTTAATGTTCATCATTACATATGCTTCACCAATGTTATACCTCCTTAGCATGGTGATGTACAATTCTGTGAAGGACACAAGTGGTTTCATAATTTCCCAGGACGGCAACATTGACTCGTTGCTCAAGAGGACACTTGGTTTTCCTTGTCTGGTTCCGTTGGGTTTGAATTCCATTCTTTTGGTAGCTTACACAATTGTGTTGCTGCTAATGAGAAATCATTTATTCGTTTGGAGCGTATTTTCTCCCAAGTAAGTGTCACCAAAAAGTTGAATCAGGATACATGTGTATATGTTTTGCTTTATTAAGAGTGTGTCATTCTTTGTTCAGGTTCTTATACGTTTGTGCTACAACCGTTTGTGTCTGCCTTGGTGTATCTATTGTGTCTGCGACTATGTTCTATATCTGTCTGGTCTTGGTATACCGACAGAAGTTGCAGAGTCATACAGACATAGTCAGCTAACCCGATCCAAGTATTTCTCCATCGCGAGGTATGCTAGTTGCTTTAGCCTTTAAGGTGATTTATACAGTGAGGAAGTTGTGGATCAGAATAAAGCATGCTACGCCAAAAGCTCGCTTTCACTGTAGTCTTCCACACTTCAAGCAAAACATTTTTGACAGTAAATGATTAATTTTTTCTGTTCAGCGGCCAAAATGGTTGACTGGGAAAAGCGAGAACATTGAGCTGTAGATTTTCGCTTGAATATAATGTATGTGGCAGTTTAAATCTGTCGAACATCCCTTCTAACTTCTAGAGGCTTTTGTAAAATGCTGTGTTCCTTTTGTTCTTTTGCCCTTCTATCTAGTTTGGCCTATAAACAGAACATTTTCCTTTCTTTTCTTAGAGAAACGAAGACTAGGACATTGCTAGAAGAATAGGTATATGTAGCCAGCAAAGGTGTTGCTTCAGAAGAGAAGCGATTGTTCAAAAAAGTGCACCTCTTTGAAACGATGCAACTCTTCATAAAGGTGTAACTTTTCGGAAAAATCACAATCATCCAAAAAGTGTATATATATGTATAACCATCAATTTATTGTTTCAGAAAAGTAACAATGATTCGGAAAGGTGCACCTCTTTGAAAAGATGCAACTCTTTGTAAAGATGCAATTCTTCAGAAAAGTTACAATCTTTTGAAAAGGTCACAATAATCCAAAGTGAACAAGTACCTATTCAAATTTCATTATTTCTCTGTGTCTTTTTGGAAAAATACCTATTCATTCTCCATTCAAACCTCTTAAACACCCAACATTTCTATCTTGGATTGTCATAATTACAAAGCATTATTTAATTGGCCTATGAGGTATAGTTCAAATTGTTATATCAACACGTTGAATAAACAGATCATTAGTTCAACTTCACTGTATCATGCATGTGGTTTCATTAGTTCAACTTCTGGTTCAAAAAGGCATACCTTTTCGAAAAGTTACAACTCTTCGTGAAGTTGCAATCCTTTGAGAAATGTAACTTTTTGAAAAAGTCATAATTTATCGGAAAGGTCATAACAATTCAAAGTGAACATATGTGCCTATTCAAATTACAACTTTTTTCTTGGTGTTTTTTCAAAAAAATATCTATCAATTTTTCATTCACACCTCTTAAAAACCTAACACATCTACTCCGTATCTTGGATTATCATAATTACAAGCCATTATTTAAATAGTCGATGAGATATAATTCAAATTGATAAATTAACACGTTGATAAAATAATCACTAGTTCAACTTCACCATATCGTGCATGCTATTGTTTCTTTGATTTTATGTGTGTAGTGGATGTTACTATATTTTTCAATATTTATGAGTCAATAATAGCATGTTATTCAATTGTCACCCATTGATTAAAAATACCTTTGTGTAATTCTACAAGTGAAGTATCGTGAAGATATAATATGCATAGATCTTATCCATACTTCATAGAGATAGAAAAACAATTTTCAATACATCCTTAGTTTAAATAAAGCCTACCAAATAATTTGCAAACCGAAATACAATATGAGAGCAATAACAACAACAAAACAATGTGAAATAACGAGTATTATACAACAAAATTTATAGCAGTCTAATCAAGAACCCAAAGTATGAAAAAAATGAGCATATTAAATACTTTCATTTATGAGTAATAACTCGTAAACTCATCAAAAAGAAAGTCTTAATAATAGAGCTATCGTAAAATAATTAGGACTTCAAGGAATACAATTACTAGAAATTACTACTAGTTTTAGAATCTAGCTGAACTAAAAATAATATTTTTCAAGTGATGATACTGACAACATAAAAAAAAATTCTTACACTATATATAGTGACTTTTAATTTGTAATAATAGGTAAATTATTATTTTTATGAGATTAAATATTGATGACATAAACACCTAATAAGTCTAAATATTATTACTAAGTCAATGCACCAAACTAAACTAAAGTGATTATTGGACTTGAATTAGTAAAAGAGTATATATCATAGCTCCACTTTTAACTTAATATCATGATGAAGATAAACTATTTTTGATTAATTATTGTTGAGATTTTGCAAAAAGATACAAGAGATAAATTGAGCGTATATCAAAAACAATCTATCTAATAGTGTATTTTGAAGAATCTGATACGAGCGCGACAATATTTTTAAAGAGTACGACCAACTTAGCTTTTTAACACTTTGGTGAGCTCTCATAGTTATTTACTTAAAATTAGCTGGATTTTACATTAATTATCTTAAACTAAATTTTGTAAAACATTTCCATTGCATTGGTACTTCAGTAATGTGTTTCATATACCATGTAATGTTTAAATGAATTATGTGAAACTTCCATATTTTTTATAGCAGAATTTAGCAAATAATGTTCTCTTCTTTATTATGCATCCTCTCCGTCTCAAAATAAGTGTCGCTATAAGAAAAAAGTTAATTTATCTTAAAATAAGCCTCGGTTTCGAAATTCATGACAAAAATAATACAATTATTTTGAACTGTACATTTATTTTGAAGAACTACTACTTCATAATAGTTTTAAATTTTCAAAAAACATCTTATCTTTAAGCATTATTTTCAAAATTTTTGAAATATTAATACTAAAATTAAGATCTTCAAGATACAACAGTTTTGCAAAATTTAATAAAATAAATATATAATTAATACTTTCTTAAAGAAATTACAAAATGCACACTGAACCAATACAAAAGAACGAAATCAATGACAATAATACTAAACTTTTAAATTTCAAAAGAAAAAAAGTATTTTCATATTTGAAACATCTCAAAATGTTAAAAACACTCATCCCGTTTAATTTTTCTTGTCATATTTTACTTTATCAAGATCAATTTAATTAAAGTTCAAGCTAAATTAGAGTAGATTAATTTAGTATATTTAATTTAAAATTTAGATGTTTGACAACAAGATAAAAAATATTATAGATTGTAGTTTTTGTTATGTTAATATGATGAAGATACATAGTAAAATTTGAGTCAAAATTCTTTCAATCTCCTTTTAAAATAGTCAAACTAATCCTTTATTAGTTGATAAATAATAAAGGAAAAAATTATTTATTGAATTTCCAATTTAATTTTATATATACACAAAATAAATATATGTCCTTATTTAAAAAAATTCATTTTCAATTACTAATGTTCAAATTTAAAACATCTCAAAATGTAAAATAAGTACTTCAATTTATCTCCCATTACAGTAATCAAACTAATCCTTTATTAGTTGATTAATGATAAATGAAAAATGATTTATCAAATTTCCAATTAAATTTTATATTTTCACAAAATAAATATGTCCTTATCTGAATAATCCGTTCCCAATTACTACTTAATGTTCGAATTTGAAACATCTCAAAATGTAAATAAGTACTTCAATTTATCTTTTTTTTTTTTCAATAATCAACCTAATCCTTTATTAATTGATAAGTGATAAATGAAAAATGATTTACTGAATTTCCAATTTAATTTTATATATACACAAAATAAATATATCTCCTTAACTAAATAATCCATTTACAGTTACTTAATGTCCAAATTTGAACATTCCAAAGTGTAAAAATAAGTACTCCAATTTATCTTCATTTTACAGTAATCAAACTAAATCTTCATTAGTTGATAAATAATAAATGATTTATCGAATTTCGAATTTAATTTTGTTCATACACAAAATAAATATGTCCTTATCTAAATAATTCATTCCCAATTACTTAATGTCCAAATTTGAAGCATCTCAAAATGTAAAAAGAAGTATTCCAATTTATCTCCTTTTTATAGTCAAACTATCTTTTATTAGTTGATAAATAATAAATGATTTATTGAATTTCCAATTTAATTTTATTTATACACCAAATAAACATGCCCTTATCTAAATAATCCATTCTCATTTCCCATTACTTAATATCCAATGTTAACAATCTCAAAATGTAAAAATAAGTATTCCAATTTATCTCTTTTTTATAGTCAAACTAATCTTTTATTAGTTGATAAATAATTTATTGAATTTCCAATTTAATTTTATTTATACACCAAATAAATATGCCGTTATCTAAATAATCCATTCTCATTTCCCAATTACTTAATGTCCAAAATTGACCATCTCAAAATGTTAATATGAGTATTCCAAAATAGACCCTTGAAAAATTTATTCAATTTGCAATTTAATCTTGTACATATATTTCAAAAAGAATTATTTCAAAATGTAGAATACCTTATAATGAGATTAGTTATTTGATCTTTTCTTCCAAGGATCCTTATTATCTCAAGACTTTTTCTTTTTGCCCTTTACAAAAACATTGTTGAATTCACGTAACTCTGCAAGCACTTCTATATCCTACAAAGGAAATTGTAGTGTTATTTTTATTAGTACTAAATAATTACATGAAGTAGTAGTAGAAATAAAATTAGAGTAACAACATAATTAATAATGTTAGTTTAATAAAATACACCTCTAATTATCAATATCTTATGAGGCGTGCTAGGTTAACATAAACTAGTAAAATGAAACAACGACAATACAAAATAAATCCTTTATAACGATAAAAAAATTCCAATTTTGTCCATATCGATCCAAAATCATCCATAAAACTAAAAAGCCAATATTTTTCCAATTTTGTCGCTTTTTCACCTCTAATTGTTAGTATTATTTTTCGGAACGTGCTAGGTTAATAGAACCAAATAAAATAAAACAATAGAAATACAAAATAAACCCTTTACAGAAATCAACAAATTTTCAATTTTATCCATATTCAAAATCACTCATAAAACAAAAAAATATTTATTTTTAAATTTTGCCCATATCCAAATCATCCATGAAACAAAAAAAAATTAAGAAATTTTCAATTTTGCCCATATGCAAAATCATCCGTGACAAAAAAATTCAAAAATTTCCAATTCTGTCCTTTTTTCCACCTTTTCAAACAAAGGCCTTTATATATGCCACCTTTTCATTATTTTCATTTCATTCTTTACCACAGCAAAACAATAAACAAACTGTATACAACAAAAACAAACAAACAATAATGATGAATCCGCAGTTTCAACATTATTTGAATTTATCTAAAAACTTTCTTGTTCTACGAAAGTTTCAAGAATGTCGTCAATACGCCATTAGAGCCAGAGAAATCGATCCAAATCACTCTGAGGTACTAGAAATAATCGCGATCACTGATATATTAATGCTCCCTGAGAGCATTAACGGACAGCCGAATTACTATGCTATCCTTAACGTTCCAAACTACAGTGATGATCAACAAGTTATGTTGAACAATTTTAAGAGTTTGATGAAGTTGTTGAGATCGAATACGAGAGATTATTCTCGTTTGGCTAATGAGGCTTTTATGCTTGTAATGAGAGCTTACGGAGTTCTAGCGAATCCGAGTGATAAGGTTCGGTTTGATGATGAGTTGAGGAATGCGGTAAATGATGGGAGGTCTGTGAGTATGAACCCGATGGGTGGTGAGGATGGGTTGGAAAGTGCGAGCTTTTTTGACTTGACGATGATGACCAGGTTTGGTGATGGGTTGGAAACAGGCGGGAACTCTTTGAACCAGAGGCAGATGGACCGTTCTAATGATGGGTTGCTTGAGAGCATGTTGAACCTGACCCGTTCAAATGATGGGTTGCTTGAGAGCATGTTGAACCCGACCCGTTTGAATGATGGGTTGCTTGAGAGCATGTTGAACCCGACCCGTTTGAATGATGGGTTGCTTCAGAGCATTTTGAACTCGAGCGGAATGACCCGTTTGGATGATGGTCATGGGAGGTCTCCTAACCCGACTACGATCCAGACCCGTTTGGATGATGGGGCTGGGAGCTCTTCTAACCCGACTCCGATCCAGACCCGTTTGGAGAATTTTTCAAACCCGACCCGGGTGATCCGTTTGGCTGATGGGGGTTGGACCTTATCAAGTAGGACCCCGATGAGCAGTTTGGGAGATGGTGGTGCCAGCACTTGTGAAACGATTCCTATCGTGGCCATGAAAAAAGGCAGGAACTTTTTGAACCAGATGGAGAAGATCCGTTTAGATGATGGATCAGGTGCAAGCTCTTCTAACCCGACAAAGAGGACCCGTTTAGATGATGGATCAGGTGCTACCTCTTCGAACCCGACCAGGAATACCTGTTCGGATACATTTTGGACTAGGTGTCCTTACTGTTACCATATGTATGAGTTTTTGAAGGATTACAAAGGTTGTTCTTTGCGGTGTCCGAATGAGAAATGTAAAAGAGAATGGCAAGCGCTGCCGATTATAGGCCCATCTCCGCCACCCGAGGTGGCGGATAAAGGTGAGTATATTTGCTCCGATTTCTCTACTTTGGGTACACAAGGCAACTATTTATCGTCACCTTTTTTCAAGAAGAAGGACGATGTTGAGTACATTGAAATTTCTTCTTCTTCTGATGAAGTAGAGGAGGTTGGAAATGAAAGAAAGGAGGAATCTTTACGGGCAGAAGATGAATTAGTGCAAACTAATGTTGATGAAGTGAACAACAACAATGTGGGGGTTGAAAATACTATTGAGAACAACGACAATTTTTTGGCAAATGATGATATTTTTGATCTGGGTAATGTGTTGTGGCCGGGAGAACAGGCTAATGAGAACTACAACAATGCTTTGCCAAATGATGATTTTGACATGGATAATGTGTTGTGGCCGGGAGAACAGGCTAACGAGAATAACAACAACAATGCTTGGGCAAACGATGATTTTGATATGGGTAATGTGTTGTGGGGAGAACAGGCTAACGAGAACAACGACAATATTTGGGCAAACGATGATTTTGATATGGGTAATGTGTTGTGGGGAGAACAGACTAATGAAAACAGCGACAATGTTGTGGCAAATGACATGGGTAATGTGTTGGGGGGAGAACAGACCAATGAGAACAATAATGCTGAGGGAAATGGTAATGCCGGGGCAGAAAATACTCAGAATAATAATGATGATGAGTCTGTTATGGGAGAAGACCTCGTAGCACTCTTTCAAGATGGTTCGGATAAGGGGGCTCAAGATCTTGATGCATTGTTCCGTTGAGCAAAAAGTTTAGAAAGTTTTCTCGTTTGTTAATATGTTTTAGTACTATATAAAGTTTAGAAAGTATATACTTTACTGTAGCTAAAATAGGGTTTTGGAATAGGTGGATATTTCTTGTAGTGAATAGTGATTGGATTCTTTATTGATCAGAAGAGGTAAATATGACTCAAAATTGTAAAGAATGTACATGAAACTTCATTTTCATTATTGTTGAGTAACATGAGCAGCTTTTTAGTTATTTTTACTATTTTTGCTGTTGATATTTCTCAGCTTTTCTACTCTCATATTTTGTGTAATATTTGTGCTGAGTTCGGGGGTTTTCGGAAATAATCACTCTACCCCATGGAGGTAGGATAAGGTTTCCGTACATTCCATCCTTCGTCGATCGGTTGTGTGTGGAACTGGATATGTTGTGTGATTGCTTGCTTATCATCGCTTCCATTAAAGTATGTTGAAAAGGACTTGAAACCAATGATAGGTTCTGCGATTTTTTCAAGGCAACATTGTTCACTTTCTGTTGAATACTGTGGACTTCAAAGTAGTAACTATGTTGTTTACCTTTTTTGTCTGCTATCCTTTCTGTTTCACTGCTGCAGCATTTGCTTCTCTACTTAATGATTAATTGTCATAAATGAGCAGCCCTTTAATTTGTTCTTTTAATATATTATGTCAAAGACTCAATGGATAGAGTTACGTCCTTGTGTGTGAGCTTGCATGTACCTTGTAGAATTAGATGAGTGCTTACAAGCTGGCCTTAACACCACGATTACGCGAAAAAAATATTCTTGTTTGAATGAGCTTCAAAGTCACAAGATTCGGTGGCCTTTTGTTATCTTTTGCCACCTAAGAACAATGTTGAGGTTCTTGTCCTTGTTTCCTTCACTTGGATTTTCTACACTGCTTTAAGATGCATGCATTGAAGCAGATAATTTGTCCACTTTGCTATGTGATTTACTTGAGCCCGAGATCTATGGGAAATAACTTTTCTACCTTCTCAAGTTAGGCTTAAGACCGTAAACACACCACCCTTTCCAGAACCCGCTTGTGGGATTAAATGAATTTACACTGGGTATATTGTTATTGTTCTAATGTTCACTTAGCACAACTTGCTGCTTGGCTGCATGATACATACACTTGCTAGAGCTCGTGTTGTTGGAAATCAGTTAACACAAAAATTCAAATAAAAAACACAATGACGAGAAAAGTACGTACACAGTACTATATATGCATTTAAATTAAGAGCTCATAGACTCAACTATATATGAGGAGACTGAGTTGAGACTAATTCTCAGTTCCACGGTCAGCGCACTAAGCGGTAGGAACTGGCCGCAGAGTTTCCTCCATTCACCAAAGGTGGGGATCGAACCCCCAACCTCTTGCTTAAGGGGTGAGGTGCTGAACCACCACACCAACCCTTGTGGTTATTATGGTAGTATATACTATATTCTCTAAGAATTTTAACCTTAAATCTATCGAAACTATAACATAAATCTATAATGCGACCAATTTTCATGTTCTATTTTTCTTGAATTCTTACTTGCTTCAACATAAAACATTCCTTGAAGGGGCAGAAATAATAGTGAATTCACGATTTGAATTTTTAAGAATTTTTACTTCCTATGAAGTTCATGCGTTTTTTTTCCCTTCATATTTCGGACCTTATAAGGAAAAATTCTGTCCGTCGATGATGGTAAGTGAAATGATTGCTAAGTTTGTCTCTCGTTACTAGCTCTCTCGAAAATTAAAAATTACAATCGAAACATCATGACAATAAAATTACACAGACAATAAAATTACACAATACTTCATATGAATACAAATTATGAACTCATAGACTCAAACTCAATGACCAACATGGGTTGTGGTGCCGTGGATGGGGCTGCTCCACCCTTGACCATAGGTCGAGGGTTCGACCCTGGGTATGGAGAAAACTCTGTTGGAGCGTTGTCATCTTAATGGGCCCGGAAAAAACTGCTTCTTTAGTGGAATAATTCGACAATTCATGTTGAATATAATTTTCATCGTCAATGATGGAGGTGTTATTCGATTCGGGCAATCCCGGAAGCAACGACATTCAAATTATTAGAATTTGAATTGACTTTTAAAAAAGAAAGCATGAATAAATCATGATAACTAATAATCGTTGTGTTCTTTTATTAGAATCAAACCTCTATAGAATCAAAATGTTTTCTATCAAGAAGTTCATTTATTAGAATCAAACCTCTATAGAATTCTTCATTACGCTTAAGGCATATTATGACCTTTTATGGAAGACCAAAGAAAGTTACACTTGTCTTTTCATAAGATTATATTAGAATTATTTGGTTCGGTTCGGTGAATTGATTTTCAAGAAACTACACCCTTAATGTGCACCACCATTATTAAAAAAAGTTATCCTTAGTGAATAACTTACACGCACTTTAACTAATTCTACAAAGTACCTACTGTTAGGAAAACCAGTTGAAGTTTTGATGATTGTCACATCCCTTTTTTTTCGCACTCCAAAAAAATTATGTTTTAAGGGTCGAAAGAGTTTTAACTATTAAAGTGACAAAAGATGAAAATTTGTTTCGAAAAAGGATTATTTTTAACAATCAAAATTCAGAGTCGCCACTTGGCATAAATCGGGTGTGCCGAGTCACCCATGGATATCCTTTTTCAAAATGATTTTGACACTTTAATACTGGTTTAAGAACAGAGATTCCGGCTAAGGAATTCTGTTGACCGAGGGGAAGGTGTTAGGCACCCCCTTGATCCCGTGGTTTGACCACGGTCGCTTGGCAGAGCGTATCGGCTAAATTGACATTACAAATGCATAAACCACACAAAAGCACACAAAAACAATCACTCAAGCAAACAAAACAAAATAATCCAAAATATAATGTCCAGTCCAATTTTACAGTCCTGAAAAAAAATGAAAAATGCGAAAATGTAAACCTATTCTATTCTAAACTAATCCTAAACTACTCCTATGCTTTACCCGACGCGTCGGGCCTTCATCACGAACGTCCTCCGGGTACAAGATACCTCGGGGCATTCCTCGGTAAATAAATATATACAGATACTTCGGGGCATTCCCCGACCAAATGAATACATTTTTAGTGCGAGAAAATCAAATTATTCAACAAAATTTCAAACATTCCATGGAATTTCCAACATTCAACCAAAGCGTCAATTCTAAACATTCCACGAAAACACTTATTCCTAAATTCGCCTACCTAGCCTATATTCGTGTCATACCCCAAAGCCCATTGGAGCGGACTGGCACCCGTAGCCGAGGAGGCCCGGGAGAACCCGTTCATAACCTATACTTTCACATTTACATTACTTATGAAAATTAGAAATTTGGGCAGCACTTCGTTGTAAATAGAAGAAAACAGTACCTGTATCAGCCCAGCAGACACGCGTAAATATATATATGAACAGTAATTGGCCGTCAGAGCCATCACGTCTATCAACCAAACACTCCTATGGCTGTACAATATGTCTACAAAAGCCTCTACATAGATACACAACTGAGTTAGGGTCGGGACAAACTCCCGCCCACAAAATACTTTTATACAAATACCAAAAATACATATAGAAACGACTTGGGATGCCCCAAAACAACTGGAGCTCACCACTAACAACAGAATGTCCTGGCTCTTACTGCGGAGGTGTACGACCTGAAGTACCTGTTCCTGCAGGCATGAATACAGGTCCCCCGTAAGGGACGTCAGTACGGAAGTATGTACTGAGTATGTAAGGCAGTGAGTATCAAGATGAGATACGAAAGATCAACAGAACCCAGATACCAGTGAATAAACAGTATGAGTAGACCACACTTAAAAGAGCTGATGGGATACCTGCACATTACTTTCATATTATTACTTCCCGTAATCCTTATCAATACATAACATATGTCATACAATGGCCAACTGATCAGTGGTACTAATACAATACATCAGGGACCACCCCTGGAATAGCACATATACATAATCTTTATAATACAATGGCCAACTGATCAGTGGTACTAATACAATACATAATATCATCAATTTAAAATACAGACATTCCATTTCTTAATTCAATTAATCTTTGAGATTGGTTACTTTGTGGTCACACCTTATGGAACTTGAAACCATGATACCTCAATAGGAAAAACATGTAAATAGGTAATCAATATCATGAACATGAAGTAGAGAATCATGGATACCTCATTAAACCATTTCGGAGTCAACAATAGTATATGGACATTTTTTTTACTAGCCGGACATCTTAAAAGTGAAAACAAGTTCAATTGGTAGTGTCGAAGATCATATGATGTTATTATGTGTCATGTGTCGTAGGACAATGTTGGAAGCTTACTTGAGAGTGCCATGGGTCATTATTCATGCCAAGGATTAGATAGAGTATGTCTTACATTCCTTGATATAACCACTTCAATACAAGTCCAACTTGACTTCCCGTTTTCTTCGAACACTTATCTACAATAAATCATTTGTGATAAACTAGTATTAGCAACCAAACCATACCATTTAGGTATTAACTTCACCAAATAATGACTAGGAAGTAATCCTTTAACTCATCAATAAGAGTGCTACATACATCCTCTTATACTCTTATTACATTCACATATCATGCATTTTCATGAAATATCCCTCAACATCACTCTTAGCCTTTATTTCCCTTCTTAATCACCATCCAATACCAGCATGATCACTAGGCATACATAACCACTAATATAATGATATATCACCACAATTCATCCTCCATAATCCAATACAACAACTTCCATAGTTTACTACTAACAATTTATACAAAACAATTCATAACTATGTTTCTGGTTATCTTCCAACATCAAGACAATACTCATAATCTTTTATCAATACTTATTCATGGATAAGAATCAAGAATAAACAATATTCATACCTTAACAATGAACTCTTGTATTTAGAATCCTCCTTACATAACCATGGGGTGCTTTTCGAAGCTTTCCAGATGGTGAACATAACTACGGAACCAATTCGAATTTTCTACGGTTGAATCACAAAATATTTGAAGTTGAACTTAGGCTAGGGTTTCACCTTCTCTTAATAATTGGATGATATCTGATATATACGAGGCTAAGTGTAGGTTTATAAAGACCAATTTTCGTCCAAGAGGTAATAGAAAATGACCATTTTGCCCTAAAAATTTAAATAAATCCGAATCTATCCCCAGTGGACAGTTTTGACAGGCTGAAGTAAATCGATCATAACTCTTTGCTCCGGTATCGGATTTGGGTTAAAACAATTGCATTGGAAAGATAACTCAAAGGGATTTCATTTTTATATAAAGTATACCACCCAGTTATTCCTGTACAAGTAGTTATGGTCGATTAAAGTTGACCCAAAAATCTGTCCCACAATTCTGTTTTTTTTTTTTGATAGGCTGTAGTAAAACGGGTATAGCTCCTTACTCAGACATTGGATTTGGATGAAACCAATTTAATCGGAAAGAATACTCTCGGAGATTTTCGTCGATATATATCAGCTCACACAGTTATTTTTGTACAAGGAGTCATGATCGTCTAAAGTTGATCCAAAAAAATAATTGCCTAGCTGCAGTAATTTTCCTGCAGATTTACTGTTCACAGGCTTCCCGGCCACCGTTTTGAAATTTCGAATGTGCTCGCTTATATGAAATACTCCTCTATTTTGGGCAAACTTTATATTGCTGAAAAGCGTATTCTAATACCTACACATACAACTATTGACGGGATACTTTCGAACACCATAAACCTAATTTAACCCATACGCAAGCCTTTAGGACTCCATATAATCGCGATAAGTGTACGAAAAAATTTACGGGGTGTTACATTCTCCACCCCTTAAGAACATTCGTCCTCGAATGTTAGCATATTTACTCAATTAAGACATGTACATGCTTACAATTAACATATTCATCATCATAACATACTTGTATAAAAATAAACACTTGTTATTGTTCTTCTTCCGTCTCTTGAACTTCCTCCTCATCGATGAATAGGTAAGGGTACTTATTCTTCATCGCTTCCTCGGCTTCCCATGTGATCTCCTCAACTTGTGGATTCCTCCAAAGTACTTTTACCGATGCTATCTCTTTATTCCTTATCTTTTTAATTTGGCGATCAAGAATAGCAATAGGCATTTCTTCAAAAGTGAGATCTTCTGTAACTTGTACATCTTCCGTAGTAGTGATATGCGATGGATCTACGATGTACTTGCGAAGCATCGAAACATGAAATACGGGATGAACTGCTGAGAGCTCTTGAGGTAGCTCTAACTCATAAGCAACTTGTCCAAATCTTTGAATGATCTTGTACGGACCTATGTATCGTGGACTTAACTTTCCTTTCTTGCCAAACCTCATCACTCCTTTCATTGGTGATACTTTCAAGAATACCCAATCGTCGATAGAAAACTTAAGTCCTCTTATTCTAACATCCGCATAAGATTTGTGTCGACTTTGAGCTGTTTCAAGCCGTTGTTGGATCACTTTAACCTTCTCCATTTCTTGATAAACAAGATCCGGTCCAAACAAGACCGCATCACCTGCTTCAAACCATCCTATTGGCGATCTACACTTTCTTCCATACAATGCTTCATAAGGTGCCATTTTGATACTTGAATGATAGCTATTATTGTAGGCAAACTCGATAAGAGGTAGGTGATCATCCCAGTTGCCTTTGAAATCTAATACACATGCTCGTAGCATATCTTCAAGTGTCTGGATGGTACGTTCCGCTTGTCCGTCCGTTTGAGGATGAAAAGCCGTACTTAGATTTACTTGTGTCCCCAAACTCCTTTGAAAAGACTTCCAGAAATTCGCGGTAAATTGGGCTCCTCAATCAGATATAATGGAAATTGGAACTCCATGTAACCGAACGATCTCCTTAATATACAACTTCGCATACTCTTCCGCCGTATAAGTTGTCTTAACTGGTAAGTAGTGCGCTGATTTGGTAAGCCTATCAATGATCACCCATATGAAATCAAACTTCCGATATGTACGAGGCAAACCCGTGATGAAATCCATATTGATCTTGTACCACTTCCAGACTGGAAGATCTATACATTGTATGTAACCACCGGGTTTCTGGTGTTCTACTTTGACTCTTTGACAATTCGGACATTCAGATACAAATTCGGCAATATTCTTCTTCATGTCATTCTACCAATATATTGCTTTCAAATCTTGATACATCTTAGTCGACCCTGGATGGATGGAATACCTTGAACAGTGTGCTTCTGTCATAATTCTCTTTCTTAGCTCAACTACATCAGGTACACATAAACGATTCTGACACTGAAGCACTCCTTCTCGCGTAAGCTCAAATGCCTTTGTCGTGCCACTCTGCACATCCTCCTTAAGCTGCAATAAAATTGGATCTGCATACTGCTTCTCTTTCACTTCAGCTATCAATGAAGATTACGCTGCATTACATACAATAACCTCTTCATCTGGAGTTTTGAGAAGTCGAACTCCCAAATTAGCTAGTTGGTGAAGATCCTTAATCATCCCCTGCTTTTCTATAGATGCCATTTTAGACTTACGACTCAGTGCATCTGCTACCACATTCGCTTTCCCTGGATGGTACAAGATATCAACAATGTAATATTTCAACAATTCAAGCCATCTCCGCTGCCTTATGTTTAGATCTTTCTGACTGAAGATATATTGCAGGCTCTTATGTCGGTATACATGTCAAAATGAACCCCATATAAGTAGTGGCCCCATATCTTCAAAGCAAATACAACTGCAGCTAGCTCAAGATCATGTGTGGGATAATTCCTCTTATGTGGTCGCAACTGTCTAGAGCCATAGGCTATTACTCTACCATGTTGCATTAATACGCATCCTAAGACAATTCTCGAAGCATCATAGTACACTGCATACCCTTCTGTGCCTTCAGGAAGTACCAATACCGGTGTAGAAGTCAACTTGCTCTTCAGATCCTGGAAACTCTTTTCACAGGCATCATTCCATTGAAACTTGGAGGCTTTATGCGTCAACTTAGTCAAGGGTGCAGAAATAGAAGAAAAACCTTCAACAAACCTTCTATAATAACCTGCCAACCCGAGGAAACTACGAATCTCCGTAGGCGTCGTGGGTCTTGGCAAATTCTTCACAGCCTCAATCTTCTGAGTCTCAACTTTTATGCCTTCACTGGATACAATATGGCCCAAAAATGCCACTGACTTGAGCTAAAACTCACATTTAGAAAACTTCTCATACATCTTAAGATCACGAAGAATCTGCAATGCCTGCCTTAAGTGATTAACATGGTCCTCTTCTGATCTAGACTAGACCAGAATATCATCTATGAAAACTATCACGAACACATCTAGAAACGGCTTAAATAGCCTATTCATCAGATCCATAAAAACTGCGGGTGCATTTGTCAGCCCGAATGACATAACCAGGAATTCATAATGACCATACCGTGTTCGGAAAGCTGTCTTGGGTATATCTTTATCCTTGACTCTCACTTGATGATAGCCTGATCTCAAGTCAATCTTGGAAAAACACTGGGCACCCTGCAACTGGTCAAATAAATCATCAATTCGGGGAAGAGGGTATTTATTTTTGATAGTCACCTTATTCAATTGCCGATAGTCAATACACATCCTCAGCGAACCATCTTTCTAACGTACAAACAATACTGGTGCTCCCCAAGGGGACATACTAGGCCTGATGAATCCCTTCTCTAGCAAGTCTTTCAGTTGCTCTTTCAATTCTCCAAACTCTGCTGGTGCCATTCTATAAAGAGGAATTGAGATTGGCTGTGTGTCTGGCAACATATCAATACCAAACTCCACTTCTCATTCAGGAGGTAAACCTGGTAGTTCTTCAGGAAATACATCAGGAAATTCATTCACAACCGGAACGGTCTGAAAAGTTGGCGGCTTTGCCTCTGTATCCCTTACTCTAACCAAATGGTATATGTACCCCTTGGAAATCATTTTTCTTACCTTAAAGTAAGAAATAAATCTACCTCTCGGCGCGCCAACATTACCCTTCCATTCAAGGACTGCCTCATTTGGGAAATGGAAATACACCTTCTTAGAACGGCAATCTACTGTAGCATAACAAGACGCTAACCAATCCATTCCCATAATAACATCAAAATCTACCATTTCTAACTCAACAAGATCGGCCATCGTATCACGACCACAAATATTCACAACACAATTTCGATAAACATACCTAGCTATAAGAGATTCCCCCACTGGCGTTGATACTTCAAATGGCTTGGCTAATAATTCGGGTATTCTCCCGAACCTTCCCGCAACCAAAGGAGTAGCATACGATAATGTAGAACCAGGATCAATTAAGGCATACACATCAAATGCAAATATGGACAACGTACCTGTAACCACGTCTGGAGAAGCCTATAAATTCTGCCGATCTGCTAGGGCATACACACGGTTCTGAGCTCCGCTAGAACTAGCTTCTCCTCTATCACCTCTACTGTGATCCATAGGTTGTGCACCCCTACTCAAAGGAGGCACCGATGATGACACAACAGCTGATCCGGTAGGTCGTGTTATACCACCTGTGGTCCTGCGTGGGTAATCTCTAGCCATATGCCCCGGCCTACCGCACCAAAAGCAATTGTTCGTTCCAAGCTGACATTCGCCAAAGTGAAATCTTCTACATATGGGGCACGGGTGTCGTGGAGGTCTCAATTGACTCATACTCCCTTGCCCTTGATACCCCACTGTCCGCGAACTCTGATTTTCACTGCTTTGCCCGAACTGATTACCTCTGAACCTTTGAAATTGTGGTGGAGCACTAATTGCAGGATAAGAAGATAACGGGCTAGGCAATCTATGAGAGAACGAAGGCCTAAAACCTCTGTGAGATGCCATAAACTGCCCTATAGCTCTGGCCCGCTTAGAATATCCTTTTTCTGATTCCTGGGTTCTTCTTCTTTGCCTCTGATCTTCCATATTCTGCGTGAAAGCTTGTATCCTCGCTATATCCATGTACTTGTTCAAAGCAGCAATGGTACAATCTCTAACCAAGTATGGTTCCAATCTATCCACATAGTGATGAACTCTGTCATCCATAGTAGCTACCACATTAGAAGCATATGGAGACAAGGAGTTAAATCGAAGACTATACTCCCTTACACTCATATTACCCTGACGAAGATTTAAGAATTGATCTGCACAGGCCTGACGAGTCTCAAATGGAAGATAATGATCAATAAATGCATCTTTGAACTCTCCCCACGTAGTTGGAGGTGCATCAATACCCCTAGATCGTTTCCAATCCTCGTACCACAATATAGCCTCTCCTTTCAGTCTATATGCTGCTAGCTCAACCATCTCTTTACCGAATATGTGCATAACATCTAGATCCCTTTGGGTTTGATCGAAAAAGTCCTGTGGGTCTTCGTTAATATCTGATCCGGTAAAAGTAGGAGGATCCAGTTTCAGAAAGTCCTGTGTCCGAAGGCTAGCTGCTCTATCCGTACCTCTAGAACCCGTGGTAGGAATAGCTTGCCCTTGAACTTGACCGACAACTATACGCATCAGAAGTTGTACTGCATCCCTCAAATCTCGATCAACAGCATTAATAGATGGCCCTTCCAGAGGAGACGAAGCTCCTGATATATGCTCAGCTTGAGACTCACTTTGTTCAGCTTGTGCCGGTGGTGACTTACTAGTACCTTCTCCGGCCACTACATCCACTCGCTTCCACTTATTCTTTCTCCTTGTAACCGGCATCGTTACTATAATAAATAAATAAAAACAATTGGATTAAGCGATCGATTATGAGTTTATCTCTAATATGGGCTCTATTGCACGATCTAAGAAATGGAGAGTGGAAACAATCCCTAAATGTCCAATAGCCTCCTGTTTATAGATGTGGTACACAACACACCGATAAACGAGATTCTACGTAGACACGGCTTTGTAGACTCACTAGGACGAATTGCTCTGATACCACTTCTGTCATACACCAAATCCCATTGGAGCGGACTGGCACCCGTAGCCAAGGAGGCCCGGGAGAACCCGTTCATAACCTATACTTTCACATTTACATTACTTATGAAAATTAGAAATTTGGGCAGCATTTCATTGTAAATAGAAGAAAACAGTACCTGTATCAGCCCAGCAGACACGCGTAAATATATATATGAACAATAATTAGCCGTCAGAGCCATAACGTCTATCAACCAAACACTCCTATGGCTGTACAATATGTCTACAAAAGCCTCTACATAGATACACAACTGAGTTAGGGTCGGGACAAACTCCCGCCCACAAAAGACTTTTATACAAATACCAAAAATACATATAGAAACGACTTGGGATGCCCCGAAACAATTGGAGCTCACCACTAACAACAGAATGTCCTGGCTCTTACTGCGGAGGTGTACGACCTGAAGTACCTGTTCCTGCAGGCATGAATACAGGTCCCTCGTAAGGGACGTCAGTACGGAAGTATGTAGTGAGTATGTAAGGCAGTGAGTATCAAGATGAGATACAAAAGATCAATAGAACCCAGATACCAGTGAATAAACAGTATGAGTAGACCACACTTAAAAGAGCTGATGGGATACCTGCACATTACTTTCATATTATTACTTCCTGTAATCCTTATCAATACATAACATATGTCATACAATGGCCAACTGATCAGTGGTACTAATACAATACATCAGGGACCACCCCTGGAATAGCATATATACATAATCTTTATAATACAATGGTCAACTGATCAGTGGTACTAATACAATACATCATATCATCAATTTAAAATACAGACATTCCATTTCTTAATTCAATTAATCTTTGAGATTGGTTACTTTGTGGTCACACCTTATGGAACATGAAACCATGATACCTCAATAGGAAAAACATATAAATAGGTAATCAATATCATGAACATGAAGTAGAGAATCATGGATACCTCATTAAACCATTTCGGAGTCAACAATAGTATATGGACATTTGTTTTACTAGCCGGACATCTTAAAAGTGAAAACAAGTTCAATTGGTAGTGTCGAAGATCATGTGATGTTATTATATGTCATGTGTCGTAGGACAATGTTGGAAGCTTACTTGAGAGTGCCATGGGTCATTATTCATGCCAAAGATTAGATAGAGTATGTCTTACATACCTTGATATAACCAGTTCAATACAAGTCCAACTTGACTTCCCGTTCTCTTCGAACACTTATCTAAAATAAATCATTTGTGGCAAACTAGTATTAGCAACCAAACCTTACCATTTAGGTATTAACTTCACCAAATAATGTCTAGGAAGTAATCATTTAACTCATCAATAAGAGTGCTACATACATCCTCTTATACTCTTATTACATTTACATATCATGCATTTTCATGAAATATCCCTCAACATCACTCTTAGCCTTTATTTCCCTTCTTAATCACCATCCAATACCAACATGATCACTAGGCATACATAACCACTAATATAATGATATATCACCACAATTCATCCTCCATAATCCAATACAACAACTTCCATAATTTACTACAAACAATTTATACAAAACAATTCATAACTATGTTTCTGGTTATCTTCCAATATCAAGACAATACTCATAATCCTTTATCAATACTTATTCATGGATAAGAATCAAGAATAAATAATATTCATACCTTAACAATAAACTCTTGTATTTAGAATCCTCCTTACATAACCATGGGGTGCTTTTCGAAGCTTTCGAGATGGTGAACACAACTATGGAACCAATTCAGATTTTCTACGGTTGAATCACAAAATATTTGAAGTTGAAATTAGGCTAGGGTTTCACCTTCTCTTAATAATTGGATGATATCTGATATATATGAGGCTAAGTGTAGGTTTATAAAGACCAATTTTCGTCCAAGAGGTAATAGAAAATGACCATTTTGCCCTAAAAATTTAAATAAATCCGAATCTGTCCCCAGTGGACAGTTTTGATAGGCTGAAGTAAATCGATCATAACTCTTTGCTCCGGTATCGGATTTGGGTGAAACCAATTGCATTGGAAAGATAACTCAAAGGGATTTCATTTTTATATAAAGTATACCACCCAGTTATTCCTGTACAAGTAGTTATGGTCGATTAAAGTTGACCCAAAAATCTGTCCCACAATTCTGTTTTTTTTTTTTGATAGGCTGTAGTAAAACGGGTATAGCTCCTTACTCAGACATTGGATTTGGATGAAACCAATTTCATCGGAAATAAGACTCTCGGAGATTTTCGTTGATATATAGCAGCTCACACAGTTCGTTTTGTATAAGGAGTCATGATCGTCTAAAT
The DNA here is from genome assembly GCA_030864225.1 of Capsicum baccatum var. pendulum. Classification (NCBI taxonomy): domain Eukaryota; kingdom Viridiplantae; phylum Streptophyta; class Magnoliopsida; order Solanales; family Solanaceae; genus Capsicum; species Capsicum baccatum. The sequence goes on along the minus strand of CM061561.1, from coordinate 262,200,535 downwards.
TTAATCCAAAAAAATTATTGCCTAGCTGCAGTAATTTTCCTGCAGATTTACTGTTCACAGGCTTCCCGGCCACCGTTTTGAAATTTCGAATGTCCTCGCTTATATGAAATACTCCTCTGTTTTGGGCAAACTTTATATCGTTGGAAAGCTTATTCCAATACCTACACATACAACTATTGACGGAATACTTCCGAACACCATAAACTTAATTTAACCCATACGCAAGCCTTTAGGACTCCATATGATTGCGATAAGTGTATGAAAAAAATTTACGGGGTGTTACAATTCGCTTATCCAATTAGCGACCTAAAATAGTGATACTATCGAGTTCAACAACATTATTCATGTTTATTCCAAGTTGAATAAAAAGTAACAATAAAACCATCATTAACCCAAATTTATCATTTTATCAATATCGTAATTCCACCCCAATTTTCCTTTTATCAACCCATTAAAACATGATCAAACTCATTCTTCAAACCAACATAGCCGAATCACTAATGTCATGATCAACATCAACAAAATCCAACAAATACATAATAACACCACACATATTCATAGCCAATGCGACCAATCAAAATGAAGAATAGAACGGGTTAAAGAAATGGACCTCAATAGAACGTTCTCGTAGATAATAAAGAAGTCCGAGACCGAAATCCTCCAACGTGGAACCCCAACGGTGAACTGACCAAATCAATAATCCAAGAGTACCAACTGATCTGATTTCAACCCAAGAATAAAACCCCAAAACAGGAACAAAACCGATGAATCCCCAAAGCTCAATCCTGGCGACAGAATACAAAATTAGACAAATCCAAAAAAAATCCAATGCGCAGTATCAAAAATGAACCGCAAAGAAGACGAACCCGAAGCCTTAGAAATGCAGCAGAAAGATTAAAAAAATGTGGCTTAAGCTTCAATGAGCTCGGACGAAGGCAGAGAACAATAACCCGAGAAGGTTTCCAACGAACCTTGTTGTTTTCCAACCGGATCCAACTCAGAAATCAAAGAGGAATAGAAAATTTTAGGATGTATTTGGACCGTAGTAGATTTTTAGCCCGTAGAAATAGAAAATGACCAAATCAGTCCCTTTGGCGACGAGTTCGCCTGAAAGTGCTAACCCGTAATGCCTCTCGATCTAATCTCTCTCCCTTCGCTACTCTCCACCTCTCTCTCTGTTTGATTTGTGTGTATGTGCGAGGTTTCTGAGTGTAGTATATGGGTGTACGGTGGTGAATCAAAGAGAATCAAGTGATTGAGTATCTTCTTTTTCGTTTTATCCCTGATGTGTGTGTATGGATGTATGAAGAAAAGGGTATGTCTGTTCAATCATGTTGCTGGGTGGAAAATTTTGTGTATGGGTAGGTATTCTGGGAAGCTATTGTATGCATATGGGTTCTCCTTATTTCATTCCATGAAGTTCTATGAAGGCTCCCCCCCCGTTTTTTGTGAGAATAAGGTGTTTATATATTGTATATGATAAAATGGTCAGGGACCAGGAATATTCTGTGGGCGCCCTCTTCTTCTTTTTATTCTTTCTTTCTTTTTTTCTTCTTCTTTTTTTTGTTATAGAAAAGATGAGAAAAAACATGTGAATGAGGTTAGGGGGTAAGGTTTGTTAGGATAGGGTAGGTAGGTGTTGTTTTTTAATTGGAGGGATAGGGGTTAGGTGTCTATTTTTGTCTGGGTAAGTTGCTAGGATAAGACAAAATTAGTTAGGAGATTGTTATTTTTGTCATTTTGTGGAGGGATTATCACACGGGTGAGGGTACACGGTAGGATAACATAAAATGAGTAAAAGTGAATAAAATTGAACTTTAAGAGGATGAAATCACGTGTCTACATCATGCCCCCTTTGGATGTAATCATATGGTGTTTTCATACAAAGCAGTAGACAACGAGGCGAAATTTTGTCCTGACCTTTATTTAAAGCACGGAGCAAGAGGAAGGAGGAAAACCAGGTCTTGACTTAGGACATCCTACCCACCCCAGTTACGAGAGGATCAAGTGACAAGTATCTCAAAGGATTGGAAGGAGGTGGACTATACCGAGTTGGAGAGTCGAGTGAGGTTCCATCGAGGTTCCGGTCCACGGCTCTGTCATTACATAAAAAAAAAAGAAAATTACAAGTTAAAATATAAATGAAATTACAAAAATCCTATCTATACAACTTTTGTTGGCTCTTGACTCAACTTTTATCACCCTATTCTTCAGGCGGGATCCTGACTTGCAATTTTTTTTCAACTTGTTGCTTGGCTTTCAATTACTTCGCTTTGTTGCATGACTTTTCATTTGTTTACCCTATTCTTCAGGCGGGCTCCTGACTTGCTATTTCATCACTTTGTTGCTTGACTTTTTATTTCTTCACTCTGTTCTCCAGGCGGGCCTCTGACTTGCTATTTCTCCCTGTTCTTCAGGCGGGCTCCTGAAACCCAAAATTAAAACTAGGACGAAAATTATCCCAAACAAATATTATAGTAAGGTAGTATTTCATTTTTTGAAAGCGCTGTCCCATTTTTAAGGAGGGTACTAAGCATAAAGTAAAATCCCATTTTTCAGGAGGGTCTTGAACATAAAGTAAAATCTCATTTTTCAGGAGGGTCCTGAACAACAAGTAAAATCCCATTTTTTCAGGAGTGTCCTGAACATAAAGTAAAATTTCCATTTTCCAGAAGGGTCCTGAACATAAAGTAAAATCCCATTTTTTCAGGAGGGTCCTGAACAAAAATTAAAATCCCATTTTTCAGGAGGGTCCTGAAAAAAAGTAAAATTCCATTTTTCAGGAGGGTCCTGAACAAAAAGTAAAATCCCATTTTTCAGGAGGGTCCTGAACATAAATAAAAAATTTCCATTTTTTAGGAGGGTCCTAAAAGTAAAGTAAAATCCCCTTTTTTCAGGAGGGTCCTGAACAGAAATTAAAATCCCATTTTTCAGGAGGGTCCTGAACAAAAGTAGAATTCCATTTTTTAGGAGGGTCCTAAACAAAAGTAAAATCGGTCCTGAACAAAAGTAAAATCCCATTTTTCAGGTGGGTCCTGAACAACAAGTAAAATCCCATTTTTCAGGAGGGTCCTGAACATAAAGTGAAATCCCATTTTCAGGAGGGTCCTGAACAAAAGTAAAATTCTATTTTTTAGGAGGGTCCTGAACAACAAGTAAAATAGTAAAATCCCATTTTCAGGAGGGTCCTGAACAGAAAGTAAAATCCCATTTTTTCAGGAGGTTCCTGAACATAAAGTAAAATCTCATTTTTCAGGAGGGTCCTGAACAAAAGTAAAATCCCATTTTTCAGGAGGATCCTGAACATAAAGTAAAATCCCATTTTTCAGGAGGATCCTGAACATAAAGTAAAATCCCATTTTTTAGGAGGGTCCTGAACATAAAATAAAATCCCATTTTTCAGGATGGTCCTGAACAGAAAGTAAAATTCCATTTTTCAGGAGAGTCCTGAACATAAAGTAAAATCCCATTTTTTAGGAGGGTCCTGAACATAAAGTAAAATCCCATTTTTCCAGGAGGGTCCTGAACATAATGTAAAGTCCCATTTTTCAGGAGGGTCCTGAACATAAAGTAAAATCCCATTTTTAGGAGGGTCCTGAGCAGAAAGTAAAATCCCATTTTTCAGGAGGGTCCTGAACATAAAGTAGATTCCCATTTTTCAGGAAGGTCCTGAACATAAGGAAAATCCCATTTTTTAGGAGGGTCCTGAACATAAAGTAAAATCGCATTTTTCAGGAGGGTCCTGAACATAAAGTAAAATCCCATTTTCAGGAGGGTTCTGAACTGAAAGTAAAATCCCATTTTTTAGGAGGGTCCTGAACATAAAATAAAATCCCATTTTTCAGGGTGGTCCTGAACAGAAAGTAAAATTCCATTTTTCAGGAGAGTCCTGAAGATAAAGTAAAATCCCATTTTTCAGGAGAGTCCTGAACATAAAGCAAAATCCCATTTTTCAGGAGGGTCCTGAACATAAAGAAAAATCCCATTTTTTAGGAGGGTCCTGAACATAAAATAAAATTCCATTTTTCAGGAGGGTCCTGAAGAAAAAGTAAAATCCCATTTTTCAGGATGGTCCTGAACATAAAGTAAAATCCCATTTTTTTCAGGAGGGTTCTGAATATAAAGTAAAGTCCCATTTTTCATGAGGGTCCTGAACATAAAGTAAAATCTCATTTTTTAGGAGGGTCCTGAGCAGAAAGTAAAATCCCATTTTTCAGGAGGGTTTTGAACATAAAGTAGATTCCCATTTTTCTGGAGGGTCCTGAACATAAGTAAAATCCCATTTTCAGGAGGGTCCTGAACATAAGTAAAATCACATTTTTCAGGAGGGTCCTGAACATAAAGCAAAATCCCATTTTTTAGGAGGGTCCTGAACATAAAATAAAATTCCATTTTTCAGGAGGGTCCTGAAGAAAAAGTAAAATCCCATTTTTCAGGATGGTCCTGAACATAAAGTAAAATCCCATTTTTTTCAGGAGGGTCCTGAATATAAAGTAAAGTCCCATTTTTCATGAGGGTCCTGAACATAAAGTAAAATCTCATTTTTTAGGAGGGTCTTGAGCAGAAAGTAAAATCCCATTTTTCAGGAGGGTTTTGAACATAAAGTAGATTCCCATTTTTCTGGAGGGTCCTGAACATAAGTAAAATCCCATTTTTCAGGAGGGTCCTGAACATAAGTAAAATCACATTTTTCAGGAGGGTCCTGAACATAAAGTAAAATCTCACGGATGTGAATTTCCAATGGTAGCTGAATTAAGTGAAGCGAATTTGCCCCTATTTCAACAAAGAAAATTTGTCAGTTAAAAACTTAGTGGTGGCTTGCAGATCTTGGCTTCTCAGGTATCTGCCCAGCACTCGGTCCTTTCATCTTTGTTCTAAATCGCTAAGACTTGCCCTGTCTTGTCGCATCATCGACCCAGATTCATATTGAGGGAAATGAGTTCTGACTCGAACAATGGGCTTCTATTTTACCATGCCTCTGAGGTGCACCCTTTTCCCAAATCTGAATACTTCCACGATCCAACAGCTTGTCGGTTGATAGACTTCCTTTGTTTCGTTTTGAATTACGATCATATATCTTTCCTGTGCTGTTCCTTGGCTTTTCCTCGTATAATTGGAAAGACTGGTAATAAATTTTGAAATCCTTTCTCGCTTGTTTTGACATAGACTTGACTTAAAATGTAAAGAAATGATGGTGACTTTTATTTTGATAAATGACATAAAAAGACAAAAAGCATGAATATGTAAATGAAAGAAAAGGGCAATGTCCCATATTCAAAAAGAAAATTTATCTGAATACGACAACCAACTCCAATGAGTATGACATGTATTTTGGATTCAGCTGCCTGATCTTCCTATCCCAACTCCCTATTTGTTGTTGAGTTTGTGCCTTTGCCGCTGAGCCGCTTCTTCAAATCCATTGGACTCATACATCACATTTGATTGACGGCATCTTAAAAGACTTTCGCCAACAAATCTCTTTCTTTTCACTTTTCACTTTTCTCTTGAACTCACCATCGCCTTACGGTGCCCGTGAGGGTTTTCACCAATAAGACTCTCTCATTTTTATTTCTCTCCACTCACCATCGCCTTATGGTGCCTGCAAGGGTTTTCACCAATAAGACTCTCTCATTTTCATTTCTTTTAACTCACCATCGCCTTATGATGCCCACGGGGGTTTTCACCAATAAGACTCTCTCATTTTTGTATTTCTTTCCTGATTTCTTACGCCGAGGGAGACAAATGGTACCTCACAATGTATCATCAAATCCATTGCATGCTTAGCCTTAACATTATCAAAAATTGATCTGAAGGACTTTCTTTGGTTGTAACTTGGCTTTTGGTTAAGGTTAGAAAAGATGGTAAGAGGCTCAAACGATACTTGAAGTGGGGGTGGGACTTACAACTGTTGGAATCGACTCAAACAACACATTAACTGATGCCCCAATTTTGTTGACTGGGTGAATCTTAAATCTTTATTTGGTTGGACCGATCCCAAAATAGGGAAGCCTATGTATCTCACTCCCGAGAGAGGAGAATCAGGTCGGATGTAGTTCCATCAGCTTGTTCTTTGTTTTGATTTTTTTTCTTTCTTTTATTCTTATTTCCTCGACATTTATCTTTGACTCCATTTTGATTCCAAAAGAGGGATATGAAAGAAAATTAAAACGAAGCTCAAACGGGTAAACAAAGGATGACGCAATGTTTGGATAGAAGAATAAAATGCCTTCATCATATCAATCTTCAAAAATGCAAGTACTAAACATGCAATAGAATCAACAAAGGATCAAATATCATACGTAATATCTTTTGACCGCATCAGCATTGATAGCTATTTCTACCATTTTGCCTTCAGTATCTGTCAAATATAAGGCTCCATTGGGCAACACTTTCTTCACAACAAAGGGAGCTTGCCAGTTAGGGGAGAACTTGCCTTTCGCTTTAAACTGGTGAGGAAGGATACGTCTCAATACCAACTGACCAACTTCAAAATTCCTGGGACAGACCTTTTTGTTATACGCTAGAGCCATCCTCCTCTGATACAACTGGCCATGACACACAGACGTTAGCCTTTTTTCCTCAATCAAACTCAAATGTTCCAGTCGGGTTTTTACCCATTCGTCATCATCAATCTCTTCTTCTATAATGACTCGAAGAGAAGGAATTCAACTTCTATAGGGATGCCTGCTTCTGTCCCATACACTAATAAATATGGAGTTTCCCCTATTGAAGTGTGAACAGTAGTGCGATAACCTAGAAATGCAAACGGCAACTTTTCATGCCACTGTCTAGACCCTTGTACCATTTTTCGCAGTATCTTTTTTATATTTTTATTGGCGACTTCTACAACACCATTGGCCTTTGGGTGATATGGAGTAGAATTTCGATGTGCGATCTTAAACTGTTGACATACGTCTTGCATCAAATGACTATTGAGATTGACAGCGTTGTCTGTAATGATCATCTTAGGAATTCCAAATCTACAAATGATATTGGCATGAACAAAGTCTACCACAGCCTTCTTTGTCACTGACTTGAAAGTTACTGCTTCTACCCACTTGGTGAAGTAGTCAATGGCTACCAAAATGAATCTATGCCCATTCGATGCCTTGGCTCAATTGGTCCAATCATATCCATTCCCGAAGCCACGAACGACCATGGAGAGGCCATTGCATGCAACTCAACAGGAGAAGAATGTATCAGATCATTGTGTACATGACATTGATGACACTTTCGAACAAATTGAATAGAATTCCTTTTCATAGTAAGCCAGTAATAACCTGCTCGAAGAATCTTCTTTGACAAGACATGACCATTCATGTGCGACCCGCATTGTAACACCCCGTAAATTTTTTTCGTACACTTATCGCGATTATATGGAGTCCTAAAGACTTGCGTATGGGTTAAATTAAGTTTATGGTGTTCGGAAGTATCCCGTCAAAAGTTGTATGTGTAGGTATTGGAATAAGATTTCCAACGATATAAAGTTTGCCCAAAACAGAGGAGTATTTCATATAAGGGAGCACATTCAAAATTTCAAAACGGTGGCCGGGAAGCCTGTGAACAGTAATTCTGCAGGAAAATTACTGCAGCTAGGCAATCCAACTTTAGACGATCATAACTCATTGTACAAAAAGAACTGTGTGTTCTGCTATATATAGATGAAAATATCCGAGAGTCTTCTTTCCGATGAAATTGGTTTCATCCAAATCCAATGTCTGAGTAAGGAGCTATACCAGTTTTACTGCAGCCTATAAAAAAAAAACAGAATTGTCTGACAGATTTTTGGGTCAACTTTAATCGACCATAACTCCTTGTAAAGGAATAACTGGGTGTTATACTTTATATGAAAATGAAATCCCTTTGAATTATCTCTCCAATGTAATTGATTTCACCCAAATCCGATACCGGAGCAAAGAGTTATGATCGATTTACTTTAGCCTGTCAAAACTGTCCACTAGATTCGGGATTTATTTCAATTTTTAGGGCACAATGGTCATTTTCTATTACCTTTGGACGAAAAATTGGTCTTAAAAACCTGCAATTAGCCTCATTTGTATCATATTTTATCCAAATATTAGGAGAGGTGAAACCCTAGCCAATTTCAACCTCAAATATTTTGTGATTCAACCGTAGAAAATTCAAATTGGTTCCGTAGTTGTGTTCACCATCTGTTTATTCACTGGTATCTGGGTTCTGTTGATCTTTTGTATCCCATCTTGATACTCGCTGCCTTACATACTCAGTACATATTTTCGTACTGACGTCCCTCACGGGGGACCTATATTCATGCCTGCAGGAACAGGTACTTCAGGTCGTACACCTCCGCAGTAAGAGCCAGGACATTCTGTTGTTAGTGGTGAGCTCCAGTTGTTTCGGGGCACCCCAAGTCATTTCTATATGTATTTTTGGTATTTGTATAAAATTCTTTTGTGGGCGGGAGTTTGTCCCGACCCCAACTCAGTTGTGTATCTATGTAGAGGCTTTTGTAGACATATTGTACAGCCATATAAGTGTTTGGTTGATAGACGTGATGGCTCTGACGGCCAATTACTGTTCATATATATATTTATGCGTGTCTGTTGGGCTGATACAGCTACTGTTTTCTTCTATTTACAACGAAGTGCTGCCCAAATTTCTAATTTTCATAAGTAATGTAGATGTGAAAGTATAGGTTATGAACGGGTTCTCCCGGGCCTCCTCGGCTACGGGTGCCAGTCCACTCCAATGGGATTTGGGGCGTGACAAAAGTGGTATCAGAGAGGTTTGTCCTAGTGAGTCTACAAAGCCGTGTCTATGTAGAGTCTTGTTTATCGATGTGTTGTGCACCACATCTATAAACCGGAGGCTATGGACATTTAGGAATTGTTTCTTTTCTTCATGTCTTAGATCGTGCGATAGAGCTTATATTGTATATGAAGTCATAGTTGACCATTGAATCAGTTTGTTTCTCTTATTATAGTAATGATGCCGGTTACCAGAAGCAAGAATACCGGTAAGCAAGTAGATGTGGCTGCCGGAGAGGGGACTAGTAAGTCACCCACTATACCAGCTAATCAAAGTGAGGCTCCAGCTGAGCATGCATCAGAAACTTCCCCCAGTCCAGAAGAAATAAGGGGGAGGAGAACTATATCCCCAGAGTCACCTATTAATGTTGTTGATCAAGATCTTAGAAATGCAGTGCAACTTTTGACTCGTATAGTTGCTAGGCAAGTCCAAGGGCAAGCCATTCCTGTCGCGGGTTCTAGCGGTACTGATAGGGCGGCTAGTCTTCGGATGTAAGATTTTCTTAAGATGGATCCGCCTACTTTTACCGGATCTGATCTTAATGAAGATCCGCAGGACTTTATTGATCAGATCCAAAGGGCCCTAGAGGTGATGCATGTATCGGGCAGAGAGACAGTGGAGTTAGCCACGTATATATTCAAAGGTGAGGCTATATATTGGTATGAAGACTGAAAACGGTCGAGGGGAATTGATGCACCCCCAGCTACTTGGAAAGAGTTCAAAGAGGCATTAATTGATCATTATCTTCCATATGAGACTCGTCAGGCCCGTGCGGATCAGTTCTTAAATCTTCGGCAGGGTAATACAAGTGTGAGAGAGTATAGTCTTCGATTTAATTCCTTGTCCAGATATGCTCCTAATGTTATAGCTACTATGGATGACAGAGTTCATCGGTATGTGAACGGATTGGATCCGTATTTGGTTAGGGATTGTACTATTGCTGCACTGAATAAAGATTGTGTAGTAACTTTGTGTGGTCATGATACGATGACCGATCTTGTTGAGTTAAAAATGGTAGATTTTGATGTTATTATGGGCATGGATTGGTTAGCGTCTTGTTATGCTACAGTAGATTGCCGTTCTAAGAAGGTATATTTCCATTTCCCAAATGAGGCAGTCCTTGAATGGAAGGGTAATGTTGGCGCGCCGAGAGGTAGATTTATTTCTTACTTGAAGGCAAGAAAAATGATTTCCAAGGGGTACATATACCATCTGGTTAGAGTAAGGGACACAGAGGCAGAGCCGCCAACTTTTCAGACCGTTCTGATTGTGAATGAATTTCCTGATGTATTTCCTGAAGAACTACCAGGTTTACCTCCTGAACGAGAAGTGGAGTTTGGTATTGATTTGTTGCCAGACACACAGCCAATCTCAATTCCTCCTTAAAGAATGGCACCAGCAAGTTGCGAGAATTGAAAGAGCAACTGAAAGACTTGCTAGAGAAGGGATTCATCAGGCCTAGTATGTCCCCTTGGGGAGCACCAGTATTGTTTGTGCGTAAGAAAGATGGTTCACTGAGGATGTGTATTGAATATCGGCAATTGAATAAGGTGACTATCAAGAATAAATACCCCCTTCCCCGAATTGATGATTTATTTGACCAGTTGCAGGGTGCCCAGTGTTTTTCCTAGATTGACTTGAGATTAGGCTATCATCAAGTGAGAGTCAAGGATAAAGATATACCCAAGACAGCTTTCCGAACAAGGAATGGTCATTATGAATTCCTGGTTATGTCATTCGGGCTGACAAATGCACCCGCCGTTTTTATAGATCTGATGAATAGGCTGTTTAAGCCATTTCTAGATGTGTTCGTGATAGTTTTCATAGATGATATTCTGGTCTACTCTAGATCAGAAGAGGACCATGTTAATCACTTAAGGAAGGCGTTGCAGATTCTTCGTGATCGTAAGCTGTATGCGAAGTTTTCTAAATGTGAGTTTTGGCTCAAGTCAGTGGCATTTTTGGGCCATATTGTATCCAGTGAAGGCATAAAAGTTGACACTCAGAAGATTGAGGCTGTGAAGAGTTGGCCAAGACCCACGACGCCTACGGAGATTCGTAGTTTCCTCGGGTTGGCAGGTTATTATAGGAGGTTTGTTGAAGGTTTTTCTTCTATTTCTGCACCCTTGACTAAGTTGATGCATAAAGCCTCCAAGTTTCAATGGAATGATGCCTATGAAAAGAGTTTCCAGGATCTGAAGAGCAAGTTGACTTCTACACCGGTATTGGTACTTCCTGAAGGCACAAAAGGGTATGCAGTGTACTGTGATGCTTCGAGAATTGGCTTAGGATGCGTACTAATGCAACATGGTAGAGTAATAGCCTATGGCTCTAGACAGTTGCGACCACATGAGAGGAATTATCCCACGCATGATCTTGAGCTAGCTGCAGTTGTATTTGCTTTGAAGATATGGCGCCACTACTTATATGGGGTTCATGTTGACATATATACCGATCATAAGAGCCTGTAATATATCTACAGTCAGAAAGATCTAAACTTGAGGCAGCGGAGATGGCTTGAATTGTTGAAAGATTATGATGTTGATATCTTGTATCATCCAGGGAAAGTGAATGTGGTAGCGGATACACTGAGTCGTAAGTCTAAAATGGCATCTATAGAAAAGCAGGGGATGATTAAGGATCTTCACCAACTAGCTAATTTGGGAGTCCAACTTATCGAAACTCCAGATGAAGAGGTTATTGTACGTAATGCAGAGGAATCTTCATTGATAGCTGAAGTGAAAGAGAAACAGTGTGCAGATCCAACTTTATTGCAGCTTAAGGAGGATGTGCAAAGTGGCTCGACAAAGGCATTTGAGCTTACGCGAGAAGGAGTGCTTCAGTGTCAGAATCGTTTATGTGTACCTGATGTAGTTGAGCTAAGAAAGAGAATTATGACAGAAGCACACTGTTCAAGGTATTCCATCCATCCAGGGTCGACTAAGATGTATCAAGATTTGAAAGCAATATATTGGTGGAATGACATGAAGAAGAATATTGCCGAATTTATAGCTGAATATCCGAATTGTAAAAGAGTCAAAGTAGAACACCAGAAACCCGGTGGTTACATCCAATGTATAGATCTTCCAGTCTGGAAGTGGGACAAGATCAATATGGATTTCATCACGGGTTTGCCTCGTACATATCGGAAGTTTGATTCCATATGGGTGATCATTGATAGGCTTACCAAAATCTGCGCACTTCATACCAGTTAAGACAACTTATACGGCAGAAGAGTATGCGAAGTTGTATATTAAGGAGATCGTTCGGTTACATGGAGTTCCAATTTCCATTATATCCGATCGAGGAGCCCAATTTACCGCGAAATTCTGGAAGTCTTTTCAAAGGAGTTTGGGGACACAAGTAAATCTAAGAACGGCTTTCCATCCTCAAACGGATGGACAAGCGGAACGTACCATCCAGACACATGAAGATATGCTACGAGCATGTGTATTAGATTTCAAAGGCAACTGGGATGATCACCTACCTCTTATCGAGTTTGCCTACAATAATAACTATCATTCAAGTATCAAAATGGCACCATATGAAGTATTGTATGGAAGAAAGTGTAGATCTCCAATAGGATGGTTTGAAGCAGGTGATGCGGTCTTATTTGGACCGGATCTTGTTTATCAAGCAATGGAGAAGGTTAAAGTGATCCAACAACGGCTTGCAACAGCTCAAAGTCGACACAAATCTTATGCGGATGTTAGAAGAAGAGGACTTGAGTTTTCTATCGAAGATTGGGTATTCTTGAAAGTATCACCAATGAAAGGAGTGATGAGGTTTGGCAAGAAAGGAAAGTTAAGTCCACGATACTTAGGTCCGTATAAGATCATTCAAAGATTTGGACAAGTTGCTTATGAGTTAGAGCTACCTCAAGAGCTCTCAGCAGTTCATCCCGTATTTCATGTTTCAATGCTTCGTAAGTACATCGGAGATCCATCGCACATCACTACTACGGAAGATGTACAAGTTTCAGAAGATCTCACTTTTAAAGAAATGCCTATTGCTATTCTTGATCGCCAAATTAAAAAGATAAGGAATAAAGAGATAGCATCCGTAAATGTACTTTGGAGGAATCAACAAGTTGAGGAGATCACATGGGAAGACGAGGAAGCGATGAAGATTAAGTACCCTTACCTATTCAACGATGAGGAGGGAGTTCATGAGACGGAAGAAGAACAATAGCAAGTAAGTGTTTAATTTTATGCAAGGATGTTATGATGATGAATATGTTAATTGTAAGCTTGGACATGTCTTAATTGAGTAACTATGCTAACATTCGAGGATGAATGATCTTAAGGGGGGGATAATGTAACACCCCGTAAATTTTTTTCGTACACTTATCGCGATTATATGGAGTCCTAAAGACTTGCGTATGGGTTAAATTATGTTTATGGTGTTCGGAAGTATCCCGTAAAAAGTTGTATGTGTAGGTATTGCAATAAGCTTTCCAACGATATAAAGTTTGCCCAAAACAGAGGAGTATTTCATATAAGCGAGCACATTCGAAATTTCAAAACGGTGGCCGGGAAGCCTGTGAACAGTAATTCTGCAGGAAAATTACTGCACCTAGGCAATCCAACTTTAGACGATCATAACTCCTTGTACAAAAAGAAATGTGTGAGCTTCTATATATAGAAGAAAATATCCAAGAGTCTTCTTTCCGATGAAATTGGTTTCATCCAAATCCAATGTCTGAGTAAGGAGCTATACCAGTTTTACTGCAGCCTATCAAAAACAAAACAGAATTGTCTGACAGATTTTTGGGTCAACTCTAATCGACCATAAATCCTTGTAAAGGAAGAACTGGGTGGTATACTTTATATGAAAATGAAATCCCTTTGAATTATCTCTCCAATGTAATTGGTTTCACCCATATCCGATACCGGAGCAAAGAGCTATGATCGATTTACTTCAGCTTATCAAAACTGTCCACTAGATTCGGGATTTATTTCAATTTTTAGGGCACAATGGTCATTTTCTATTACCTTTGGACGAAAAATTGGTATTAAAAACCTGCACTTAGCCTCATTTGTATCAGATGTTATCCAAATATTAGGAGAGGTGAAACCCTAGCCAATTTCAACCTCAAATATTTTGTGATTCAACCATAGAAAATTCAAATTGGTTCCGTAGTTGTGTTCACCATCTCGAAAGCTTCGAGAAGCACCCCATGGTTATGTAAGGAGGATTCAAAATACAAGAGTTCATTGTTAAGGTATGAATATTGTTTATTCTTGATTCTTATCCATGAATAAGTATTGATAAAGGATTATGAATATTGTCTTGATATTGGAAGATAACTAGAAACATAGTTATGAATTGTTGTGTATAAATTGTTAGTAGTAAATTATGGAAGTTGCTGTGTTGGATTATGGAGGATAAATTGTGGTGATATATCATTATATTAGTGGTTATGTATGCCTAGTGATCATGTTGGTATTGGATGGTGATTAAGAAGGGAAATAAAGGCCAAGAGTGATGTTGAGGGATATTTCATGAAAATGCATGATATGTGAATGTAATAAGAGTATAAGAGGATGTATGTAGTACTCTTATTGATGAGCTAAAGTATTACTTCCTAGACATTATTTGGTGAAGTTAATACCTAAATGGTAAGGTTTGGTTGCTAATACTAGTTTGCCACAAATGACTTATTGTAGATAAGTGTTCGAAGAGTACGGGAAGTCACTTGTATTGAAGTGGTTATATCAAGGTATGTAAGACATACTCTATCTAATCTTTGGCATGAATAATGACCCATGGCACTCTCAATTAAGCTTCCAACATTGTCCTATGACACATGACACATAATAACATCATATGATCTTCGACACTACCAATTGAACTTGTTTTCACTTTTAAGATGTCCGGCTAGTCAAAAAAATGTCCATATACTATTGTTGACTCCGAAATGGTTTAATGAGGTATCCATGATTCTCTACTTCATTTTCATGATATTGATTACCTATTTACATGTTTTGTCCTATTGAGGTATCATGGTTTCAAGTTCCATAAAGTGTGACCACAAAGTAACCAATCTCAAAGATTAATGGAATTAAGATATGGAATGTCTGTATTTTAAATTGATGATATGATGTATTGTATTAGTACCACTGATCAGTTGGCCATTGTATTATAAAGATTATGTATATATGCTATTCCAGGGGTGGTCCCTGATGTATTGTATTAGTACCACTGATCAGTTGGCCATTGTATGACATATGTTATGTATTGATAAGGATTACGGGAAGTAATGATATGAAAGTAATGTGCAGGTATCCCATCAGTTCTTTTAAGTGTGGTCTACTCATACTGTTTATTCACTGGTATCTGGGTTCTGTTGATCTTTTGTATCCCATCTTGATACTCGCTGCCTTACATACTCAGTACATATTTTCGTACTGACGTCCCTCACGGGGGACCTGTATTCATGCCTGGAGGAACAGGTACTTCAGGTCGTACACCTCCGCAGTAAGAGCCAGGACATTCTGTTGTTAGTGGTGAGCTCCAGTTGTTTCGGGGCATCCCAAGTCGTCTCTATATGTACCTTTGGTATTTGTATAAAAGTCTTTTGTGGGCGGGAGTTTGTCCCGAACCCAACTCAGTTGTGTATCTATGTAGAGGATTTTGTAGACATATTGTACAGCCATAGGAGTGTTTGGTTGATAGACGTGATGGCTCATATATATATTTATTCGTGTCTGCTGGGCTGATACAGGTACTGTTTTCTTCTATTTACAATGAAGTGCTGCCCAAATTTCTAATTTTCATAAGTAATGTAGATGTGAAAGTATAGGTTATGAACGGGTTCTCCCGGGCCTCCTCGGCTATGGGTGCCAGTCCGCTCCAATGGGATTTGGGGCGTGACACGCATTCTCCAGAGTGTATTTCAACCATGATTGCCGAGGCTTCTCTTGCATCTACACATCTTAAAAGTCCCATATCTGGGGTTCTCTTATACAAGATTCCCCCACTTAAGAAAAATCCACTAGCCAAATGCCTAATAGTCCTCTTTTGATCACTGGTGGCATATGTTGGGTATTCTCCTAACTGAATGTACCGCTTGATATCAAAGAACCAGGGTTATCCATCGAGCTCTTCTTCAACCGCATTACAGTAAGCATGCCAATCTCGACTCTGTATATGCACTGGATCGATGTAGACTTTGTCGGGATGTTGGAGCATTAAAGATAGAGTGGCTAAAACATCAACAATTTCATTATGAATCCTTGGAATATGCCTAAACTTTACTAACACAAACTGCTGACATAGCTCCTGCAAGCATTGTCGATACGGGATAAGCTTCAAATCTCGCGTCTCCCAATCGGCTTGAATTTGATGGATGAGCAAATCCGAATCTCCCAACACCAATAATTCTTGGACTCCCATATCAACAGCTAACCTCAAACTAAGAATGCAGGCTTCATACTCCGCCATATTATTAGTACAGTAGAATCAAAGTTGTGCTGTTATCGAGAAATGTTGTCCCGATTCAGAGATAAGAACAACACCTATTCCAACTCCTGTCATATTGACAGCTCCATCGAAGAATAACCTCTAACCTAGATCATCCTCTATTACGACTTTATCGACACATGGCACTTCTTCGTCAGGAAAATATGTCTTTAATGGATCGTACTCTTCATCGATGGGATTCTCAGCAAGATGATCTGCCAAGGCTTGGGATTTCATGGAGGTCCGAGTCACATATACAATGTCGAACTCGATAAGCAATATTTGCCACTTTTCCAATCGACCTATCGACATAGGCTTCTGAAAGATATACTTCAAAGGATCCATGCGGGAGATGAGATAAGTACTATAGGATGAGAGATAGTGCTTCAACTTCTGTGCTACCCAAGTTAGGGTACAACACATCCTTTCAAGAAGAGTATACCTGGCCTCATATGCGGTGAACTTCTTGCTAAGATAAAAAATAGCCTGCTCCTTTTTGCCTATGACATCATGTTGACCCAGGACACAACCGAAAGAATTGTCCATGACTGATAAATATAAGATCAAAGGCCTACCAGGATCCGGGGGTACCAGCACTGGCGGATTTGAAAAATATCTTTTGATTCGATCAAACGCTTCCTGATCAAACCTGCTAATGTGGTTCAGTCTACCAAGCAAACTCATCACCTCCGTTCTATTCTTGGGCGGGGGCAAATCTTGAATGGCTTTGATTTTCGAGGGATCCAATTCAATTCCCCGACGACTGACTACAAACCCCAATAGCTTTCCAGACGAAACTCCAAATACACATTTTGCCGGGTTGAGTTTGAGATTATACCTGCGAAGCCTTTCAAAGAACCTTCTTAAATTTTTAACATGGTCGGCCAAACTTTTTGACTTAATAATCACATCATCCACGTAGACCTCAATCTTCTAATGCATCATATCATGAAACATAGTGGTCATGGCTCTTATGTATGTTGCTCCAGCATTATTCAAACCAAATGGCATCACTCGATAACAATAAGTTCCCCATGGTGTGATAAAAGACGTCTTCTCTGCGTCGTCATCATCCATAATGATCTGGTTATATACGGCAAAGCAATCCATAAAAGAGGCAACCTCATGTTTAGCATAGTTGTCTAGCAAAATATGGATGTTGGGCAGTGGAAAATTATCTTTTGGATTTTCTCTGTTCAAATCACGGTAATCAACACACACTCGAATTCCATCTTTCTTTGGTACGGGAACAACATTGGCTAACCACATGGGATAATAAGCCACTTGAATTACTTTGGCTTCAAGTTGTTTCATGATTTTCTCTTTGATTCTAACACTTACATCAGTTTTAAACTTCCTCAACTTCTATTTGACAGGAGGGAACGCGGGATCGGTAGGCAATTTGTGAGCCACTAATTCAGTGCATAAACCAGGCATATCATCATAAGACCATGCAAAAACATCCTTATAATTAATTAATGCTTGAATCATTCCATCTTTTAGTTGTGGAAAAACATGTACGCTGATTTTAGTTTCCCTGACATCTTCTTGATCCCCTAGATTTATTGGCGCAGTCTCATTCAAATTAGGATTTGGTTTGTCTTCAAACTGTTGCAAATCTTTGCTTATTTCTTTTAGTGCTTCTTCTTCATCATATTCCCCATCCTGCTTCATTACATCTTGATTAGTTTGGATTTTAAGATCAGGCTGAAAATTCTGCATGCATGTCATGTCATTAGAATCAGCATAAAGAGAACTGTATATAAAAAAAAGAAAAACAAAATCTATTAGACACAAAAAAGGGACATTGCATTTTAGTAAATAAAGAGATAGAAGGGTTTAAACATAGATGCCAACATAACATAAACAAACTAAAATCCGAATTACAACCCTGGAATAACTCGGATAAACAAAAAGAAAAAAAAATAAACTACCAAAAATACCTCATGACGGGGAGAAGAGTGAATTTCCAATTATTGAGCCGGACATCTGGACCTATGAATTGCACTTCTGCCATACTGGTACCTTCTCCTGCTTCGACCATATCAACATAAATAAAAGGGTTCTAGCAGTCATCAACCAATTCAACTTCAAATTCCACATGCTTCGGGACACCGCTCTTAACAAATGATTCATTGAGTAGTGACATTGGGCGAGGGAGTGACCATATTTCCTTTTTCTTTCCCTTGGCTTTCTTTAGATCTTCAGCTGTAGGCTTAAATCCCAGACAAAACATGCCCATGTTCTCACTCGGACATATAGGACAAGCTATACCATGCATAGACGCTCCCAAACCCTTTCCTAGCTCAAATCCGTATTTCCAAAGTTCACTCACCATCATGATAGAAGCAGAAGACAATTGCGGTCCCAGTATAACCTGCTATTCAAGGATACGATTCACTGGCACTATATCAAAAATTTAATAGACGAACATCTCCTCTATGTTATTTTGCTTCAATAAGAGACAAGGGAGAATCTTCGCCGGCGGGCAAATCTCCTTCACCGTGAATAACCACTTCTTGCCTGTCATGCTCAAACTTAATCATTTGGTGCAGTGTAGATGCAACCGCCTTGGCGTTGTGGATCCACGGCCTTCCCAACAGCAGATTGTACGAGGAGTCTACATTCAATACTTGAAACTCTATGGAGAACTCAACAGGCCCTATGGTCAACATTAGTTCTATTTCGCCAATGGAATTTGATTTTGCACCATCGAAATCCCTAACACATACATTGTTGGGTCTGATCCTGTCAGCACCAATATTCAACATTTGCAAAGTAGAAATAGGGAAAATATTTGCACCTGAACCTCCATCAATCATAACATGAGTGACTTAGAAATCTTCACACTTCACTGTAATGTAAAGGCCTCAATTATGCCCTGTACCTTCAACAGGCAATTCATCGTTAGAAAAGCTAATCCGATTGGCCTCAAAGATTTTTCCAACCATTTTCTAAAGAGGGTTGATTGTAATCTCCCTAGGAACATATGCTTCATTTAATACCTTCAGTAAAACATCACGATGCTCCTTGGAGTGCAACAACAAAGATAAAAGGGAAATTTGAGCAGGGGTTTTCTTCAACTGGTCTAATATTGAATACTCTGGAAATTTCATCTTTTTCAAAAATTCTTTGGCTTCTTCTTCGGTGATAGGCTTTTTGATAGATGACGGTCCACTCACCGTTGGCTTGGACTTTCTTAAGCTTTCAGGCATGAAGCATTTTCCTGACCTAGTCAAACCCCCTACCTCATCTACATCTTCCACTACTTCTTTTCCATGATAGGTCATCACAGTCCGCCCATAATTCCAGGGAACCCTTTTCATATCAACTATCGGAGATTGGGTCACCAGTTTGAGGATAATAGGTGCTGCCAGTGCTCCTTTCACCGTCAAGATGGGATAACTTAGAGCTCCCACCACTGTCAACTTAGGTTTATCCTGGCTTAAATCAACATACCTTTTGGCGCCTTGTACTGTGACCAGGGTTTTTTTTATGCTTTCTTGGGCTTTATCTTCTCTCATTCCTTCCCAGTTCAATGACATTGCTTTCAAAGACTCTGCTACATTCACCGATTTCTCCTCAATGGTCTGTATTCCTTCCCATCATATGTCAATTCTAATATATTGGCTTCAGCATGGGTTGGCAGTGGGTTCTGGTTAATGTTTGGACCCTCCGAGGCCTGGACCAGCATCTGATTTGTGTCAATTAAATCTTGGACAGCTCTCTTTAAATGCCAGCATTTCTCGATATCATGGCCTAGCATATCAGAACAGTACGCACACCTTAAAGAATAATCGAGATTCCTCGGCGGTGGATTTGAAAGCCTTCCTTAAATTGGGCTTAAAACCTTCAACTTTCTCAACCTATCAAACAAGATAGCATATGACTCCCCAAGAGGTATGAATTGATTTTTGACTGCCATCTCATTCTTATACTCAGGCCTAGGCTGAAAATTGGGTCTGGAGGGGTTTTGGTAATTTGGTTGAGGGAATGGGCAATTTTGTGGAGCTTGCGCGCGCCACAGCAGGTAAGAAGGGGTTTGGGCATATGGCTGTGCGCTATATACTGGGTACGGGGGTGGTAGAATAGAATATAAAGGTTTTTTTGGAGGGTAGTAATGGTGGGGAGGAATATATGGAGCTTGGGCGTATACTTGGGCTTAGGATTGGGGATATGGGCGAGGTAGTCTTTTGGGATAGGAATGGGTTCCAGCTACGACAGTCGTCACATCATCTTTCTTCTTTTTACCTCCAAATGATCCAGATCCACCTTGAATCGCTTGTGTAGTGGCTTTTAATGCGGCAAAACTCACTATTCGGCCGGTCTTAATTCCGTCCTCTATTATCTCCCCCATTTTGAGGACTTTCATAAAAGATTTTCCCATTGTCGGAAGTAAATGTTGAAAATAGGTCTCATTCTGTGCCTGAATGAAAACTTCTACCAACTTACTTTCTTTCATTGGAGGCTTTACCCTGGCGGCCTGTTCACTCCACCTTATCGCGTATTCCCTAAAACCTTCAGTGCTCTTTTTATTCATGTTGACCAAGGATTTTTCATTCGGAATCAGGTCGATGTTATACTGAAAATATTGAACAAATTCAGAAGCTAAGTCATCCCAGCTGTTCTATTTATTGATATCTCGATCGATAAACCATTCTGAGGCCAGATCAAAAAGTCTCTCGCCAAAGAAGGCCATAAGCAGCTCTTCCCTTCCTCCT
The DNA here is from genome assembly GCA_030864225.1 of Capsicum baccatum var. pendulum. NCBI lineage: Eukaryota > Viridiplantae > Streptophyta > Magnoliopsida > Solanales > Solanaceae > Capsicum > Capsicum baccatum. Next base: position 262,179,563 of record CM061561.1, on the reverse strand, counting down.
GTAGCCCTCAACTGGTTGTAATAACATTTTAAGTGTGCCACAGGATCACCGTGTCCTGCATACTTCTCAAACTTAGGCATCTTAAAACCGAGGGAAAGGTTGATGTCTGGGAACATGCAAAGATCTTTATAGGAAACACTCCTATAATCTCTGATTCCTTGCAAATTCCTCATAGCCTGTTCTAAACTTTTCAATTTTCGGGCTATGATATCCTGTTCCTCTGCTGCGACAGGTTTATCCGTATCAAATGGAAATACAAGCGGCTGAGTGTACCCACATGTTTCATTTATTTGCAAAGTAGGCTCCGGGGCATAATACTGACTATCTGAAACCTTCAGTACTGGCTCACTGGAAGACCTAGGAAGCCTCATTGTGGGATACACAACATATATGGGAGTTTCTTGTGGTGACGGATCCACGAATACCGGTGTGAGTGGTGGCGCTGGCTGAGCAGCTGGTCTTGATTGGGGAGCTGCCAAGGGCACACCAGAACTGCCAGGATAATAATGTCGCGGAGTGAATCCTGGCGCGTGCTCAGGTGACTCAGTAGGAGCAGAGAAATGTGCCTGAGAGAGCGGTGGGCAGTTAGAGATATTCCCAAGACCTTCAGGAAGCGGAGGAGGAGGCATTCCGCTGGCCCATACCCGGTGTAAATCTATCAATTGTTGCCTGAGCCTTACTACCTCATTATTGTGTTCTGAACTTTCTTCCTTATGATCCTAATCCGGGTCAATGAGCGAATTTTCAATCTTCCTGCTAGTCATGGCGAGCTTTGCTTTGGATCTAGTGAAGTATGGGTTAATAGCCAGAGTGCTGCAAACCTACCACTGTTATCTGAAAGAACATGCTCATCAAAGACGACATCCGTTAGGAATGAGGCACACAACAAGCATGGGAATCACATTGGTAAAATTGTCCTAAATTCATGTTCATTTCTACCAGCTTTTGAGGGTAGCAAGGTCATTTTAACATCATCCTGATTTTTGTCTACACTTATTATTATTATTACTATTATTATTATTATTATTATAATTATTATTATTATTATTATTATTATTATTATTTTATCCATCTCTGTTCTTTTCCTTTCTCTCGTTATCTACCTTTATTTTATGATTCTTTATGGCTTTTGTTTTTCTTTAAAAGAGGAAAAAATAATGAAAAACAATGAAACAAAATGATTAGATCGAACCCAACAGTAGGTTGCCTACGTATCATGTTGTACATGAATCAGATCTTGCGCAGTACCTCTATTCTGATTAGTGTGCTTTAAAAAGAAACAGCCAAATTGGCTGAAAGTCTCTACATATAGCTAGTGTTTCACCCATGTTCTGCATGGGAGTTAATACATAACCATGCAATATTGGCTTTTCAAAATAAAAATCGGAATAAAAGAGTTTCTAGAATAAGTTTGGTCTGAAGTTCTTTCGAAATAAAACTTGAAATATGAGTGTCACTAAAAGTAAGTTCATAACTAGTGGCTTTTTACCATAGCCTTAATTGAATGTTGTAGGAGTTTTTTATTTTATTTTTTAAAAGTATCTTTCATAGTAGTTGCCACACTGATAAGATTGGTTCAATCATCAGCTTATTCATTTATTCATTAATTATTCATAAATCTGGTGTTTCAGGTAGACCTTGCTTCAACGTTAGCTCTTCTTTTTGGTGTTCCGATACCAATGAACAATGTTGGCATGTTGATGCCAGAAACTTTCAAATCATTTACAGGTCTGATTTGGTAGCTTATGTTGTTAATTCTGAGCTATATAGAATGTTGATATTCTGGTGATAGTTGTGAAGGACAAGTGTCAGAATATGTATTACATAGTGATGTGACTATCTAAGTAGGAGATTGTTATCAAAAGCAAAAAGCACCAAATATTCTCTAAGGTCCCTTGGGCTTTAAGTGGAAAGCGCAAATAAAGCGTGGGCTTTAGTGAAAAAAGAAGAAAAGGAAGAAGAAGTACAAACATCATGTTTAGTCCAAGGCTAATAATTATAGGCATGAATGCCAAATGTATGAACCAAGATATTGAAAAAAATTATAATAAATTGAAATATCAATTGTTTAGCGTTGCCTCTTCAGAAGAGGCTCATTGGCAAGGGAAAGTATGTCTTAGACCTTGATGACGACACTGAACCACACATTAAGCAAGGCGAAGCACTCAAAACGTTTTGTGCCTCGCTTCAGGGCCTAAGCGCGCCTTTGACGACATGGATAGGAGAATCTGTGGAGCCTGCGTCCACAAATGAGACATGGGCTAGGAATTGAATTCTGTGTTTTTCTTCATCTTGTTTTTTCTGTGTATGAGAACAATAAATAAGAAAGTTTCTTGCACAGAGCAAGCACAGTTGTTCAAGGCACCTGTAATTCATCCAATTACTAGTCAAGATTTCTGAAAGGTTTCCACTTTACTATATTGGTTTTATGCTTATTTAATATACTCCGACTGCATTTTTCTTAGCTGTTGTTGATTGAGTTGTGATGTTTAGATGGCACAAATCTATAATGTTTAATCATGGGAGTTAAAAGGCAACTTAATCGAGTTTGATTGATAATGATGTAATTCAATTTCACATGGGTTGCTTCTCCTATGTTCTTCACAATTTTTGAAGGTTTTCAGAGAATTCCAGTTTATACATATGCCTTGTGGTTCCGGGAATTATCAATGGCTGTTATCTTGATTTTTGACTAGAAAAGGGAACTGAGGACTGCTCTATGCAGTTTCCCACGAAAAAAAAAACTCACTTTTAGAGTTTGCCATCCCTTTTATTTAACGCTGGAACTAGAATGGACAATTTTTTGGGTCTTAATTAAGTCTAGATTGAGATTTGTTCTTGATGGCTCATGAGAGTGGCTGCCAGTTCATTTGGGAGTAAAGTTCTTCAGAGTAAAATGGGCTTCACCACGGAACAAACTGAAATATGCATTTCCAGTATTATGACGTCTAAATATTGAGGTTGTACTTTGACTCTTGACAACTTGTCGTTGGAGCACCTTGGCTAGGCTCAGGCAAATGGGAATGGTTGGAATTCTCACTAGTCTTGGAGCTCAAGTCTGACAAGTTAAAATTAGGCTCAAATGAATATCCTGATTCGGTTATGTTGTGACAACGCGCTTTCTGTGAATTGGAATACATAACTAGCAGCATACAGAGTAATCTGGATATATTATTTTTGGTCCTGTCAATTTTTTGTTACCATCTTGTCAAATCATGTATTTAGTCTTTTTGAACTATATATGCCGTTATAAAGTTAGTCATGTTCCTCTTTCATTTCTTCAAGTATTTCAGTTGACCAACAACTCAGGTTATTGGAGTTGAATTCCTGGCAATTGCTTAGGCTACTTCAAGCGCAATTACCTGGTTTAGTATGTGAAAACTTCTTATGCGATAGCTTCTGGGATGATAAATCCGAAAGGACAAGAGGTTACAGTAGTCTGGAAGAGAACTTTTGTTGTTTGTTTATGAGGGCTGCAGAGCTTCACAGATCTTGGAAATCTAGGGAAGAGAAAAGGTGGTTGACGGTTTGTAATCACCAATTTGACAAGTTTTTCCTCAGAACTTTTATTCGGAGAAATGCTAATTCTTGTGTTGCTTTCTCCTCATATTTTGTGTAGATCTGCTTGTGAGGACAATTGTTATAGCACTGTTGTGGCGTATCATGATTTCTTAAGAACTGCGAGTAAGTGGCTATCTCATAGAGCAACGGACGTGAGTAAATCTTATAAAAGTTTTCTTTTGCATTTCTAGAAAGTAATAGAGCAGAACGTCCCATGATTTTAAATTCTCCAATATTATTACCTTTTTGCAATAATTTTATAATTTTTATTCAACGTTTTTCAGAAACCTATTGGCCGACTTATATTTGGAGTAGCAGCTATGATCGTTTCATGTTTGATACTGCTGAGCCTTCTGTTTCTTCTAGGAAAGCAAGTTTTCTCTGTGCAGAATAAGCAGTTTTCAAGTGTCAATAATTACCTGAGCAGGTGGCATTTGGATGATATTTTTATTCTTGTGGTAATCGTTGTTGTCGTCATAAGCATGGGATCCAGTTCTCTGGTGGAGGAAGAGCAGTACCTATGGCATTTCATGACATTTGCTATCTTTCCGAAAACTGATGCAGAATATTGTAACGAGGACAGAGAAAAATACAAGTGCTACTGTGGGTTCAAAGACGAATAACTATATCCAGATTTGCTCAATTCTTGTGATTCTCATTTCTGGGAGAATTTTGGGAGGATGGCATCAAGGTGGTGTTAATTGGACTAATCTTCCCGACATTTCAAAATGGTTAGAGCAAATGGGAATCACTTACATAAAGTTGTTCCAGTTGGTTTCAGTGATCATCCTAATCAACATTAGCTTAGTTTCTCTTATGTGGTCCCGACGGTCAAAAAAGAACTTTATGACCGTGATTTCCTTGATGCACTTGTTCCCAGGGTGGTTGGTTTTACATTATATCACTAAATATCAAGATGTTGCGTTCAGTACAGGTAGTTATGATGCTACTTTAATGGCGCAAATAATTTATGCAGTTCTAGGTTTCTGTTCAACGGCTATTCTTGTTGCTGTGCCACGGTATATACCTTTCCCAAATCGTACGCGTTCTGTGGATGATGTCCAAAGAAAGGCTTGGGGTTTATGTTTTAAGGATTCTGCATATGTGATTGGCTTGAGTTACGTATATTATTGGTCGCTTTTACAGCTATTGTTGCAGCAGCCCGTGAACTCAATGCCTGTACTATTTCTCTTCCTGTAAGTACTAGCTAGCGTTTGGTATTTTTCTGGTTCCAACCAGCATCTCAGGCAGTTTGTGGAGGTCAGTCGGATCTTTTAAGTATTCATCCAAGTTCTTTTGATTCTATGTTTCTTTTTTTAAAAATTTACCATGTCTATGTCTTTGAAATACACGAGCAAGTTGTAATGTCCTAGATGACCTAACTTGTTCTTAAAATAAGCATCTTCATTTGATGAAAATGACCATATGCCTAAAGGAAAAGAAAGCAAAACAACACTCAATATTACCAAATAAAATATTTCCCAAAAAGAAAAAAAAGGAGAGAAAAGAAGGCGGCAAATTCCATTTGATGAAAATGATCACGATGATGCTTGTAGTCTCCATACTACGAAATTCAAATAATATCTTCATTCATCCTCAATTTGTTTTTTGAAATCTATGGTTTCGGGACCAGCTTTTGTGCACCTCGACTAAATCCACTAGATACCTGCCACCTCCCACGAGTCCACTAGGCCACACCCTTGGGTGCTCGTTCATTCTCGGTTTGTTTTGTACTAATGCAGGAAAAATATCCTTTCCTCAGATGATGGAAACATCAACTCCATAGTTTCACAAGTCTTATTTTTCTCCTTTTCCCGTGTCAGGTAGCTGCACTTTATTATATGGGAATGGCAGGCCATTTTGGTCTCGGCAACACCAACACCCTAGCTACAATCGATGTTGCTGGGGCTTTTATTGTAAGTCTCTTGCACAAAAATCTCTAGTAGTGTGTTTCATGCTAAAGTTTCTGTATGCTTCATACTGGAAATATCCATATAGAATCTGATGTTCCCCGTTGATTTGATTGCCAGGGTGTCTTGGACCACTCAACTGTACTTTCTGGCGTCTTAATGTTCATCATTACATATGCTTCACCAATGTTATACCTCCTTAGCATGGTGATGTACAATTCTGTGAAGGACACAAGTGGTTTCATAATTTCCCAGGACGGCAACATTGACTCGTTGCTCAAGAGGACACTTGGTTTTCCTTGTCTAGTTCCGTTGGGTTTGAATTCCATTCTTTTGATAGCTTACACAATTGTGTTGCTGCTAATGAGAAATCATTTATTCGTTTGGAGCGTATTTTCTCCCAAGTAAGTGTCACCAAAAAGTTGAATCAGGATACATGTGTATATGTTTTGCTTTATTAAGAGTGTGTCATTCTTTGTTCAGGTTCTTATACGTTTGTGCTACAACCGTTTGTGTCTGCCTTGGTGTATCTATTGTGTCTGCGACTATGTTCTATACCTGTCTGGTCTTGGTATACCGAGAGAAGTTGCAGAGTCATACAGACATAGTCAGCTAACCCGATCCAAGTATTTCTCCATCGCGAGGTATGCTAGTTGCTTTAGCCTTTAAGGTGGTTTATACATTCCGAGGAAGTTGTGGATCAGAATAAAGCATGCTACGCCAAAAGCTCGCTTTCACTGTAGTCTTCCACACTTCAAGCAAAACATTTTTGACAGTAAACGATTAATTTTTTCTGTTCAGCGGCCAAAATGGTTGACTGGGAAAAGCGAGAACATTGAGCTGTAGATTTTTAGTTATTAGTTCAAATCTATTTTCTTGCGATTTTCGCTTGAATATAATGTATGTGGCAGTTTTAAATCTGTCGAACATGCCTTCTAACTTTTAGAGGCTCTTGTAAAATGTTGTGTTCCTTTTGTTCTTTTGCCCTTTTTATCAACTTGGATTGGATACATAATGTAGATTTGTTCATACTCAATTTGGGAATACAGAAAGTGATTATATGAATAACAACAACAACAGAACCAGTGTTATCCCAGAAGTTGAACTTCCGGGGAGGGTAAAATGTACGATTACCTTTACACTTTTAGTAATGAGGTTTCCGATAGACCCTCGACTCAAAATGTGATGATATGAATGCAACTGCTCAATTTGTTCATACTAAACTTTGGCAAACATAAATTTCCATTTTTTAAACAATTACGTGGACGTAAAATATCTACTTTGGCCTATAAACAGAACATTTTCCTTTCTTTTCTTAGAGAAACGAAGACTAGGACATTGCTAGAAGAATAGGGCCATGAACGACGAACTCAATCAACGGTAGTAAATCACGCAACACGATTGGAACATTTGTATGGAAAATTTGAGGATTCAATAGGTATATGTAGCCAGCAAAGGTGTTGCTTCAGAAGAGAAGCGATTGTTCAAAAAAGTGCACCTCTTTGAAACGATGCAACTCTTCATAAAGGTGTAACTTTTCGGAAAAGTCACAATCATCCAAAAAGTGTATATATATGTATAGCCATCAATTTGTTGTTTCAGAAAAGTAACAATGATTCGGAAAGGTGCACCTCTTCGAAAAGATGCAACTCTTTGTAAAGATGCAATTCTTCAGAAAAGTTACAATCTTTTGAAAAGGTCACAATAATCCAAAGTGAACAAGTGCCTATTCAAATTTCATTATTTCTCTTTGTGTCTTTTTGGAAAAATACCTATTCATTCTCCATTCAAACCTCTTAAACCCCCAACATTTCTATCTTGGATTGTCATAATTACAAAGCATTATTTAATTGGCCGATGAGATATAGTTCAAATTGTTATATTAACACGTTGAATAAACAGATCATTAGTTCAACTTCACTGTATCGTGCATGTGGTTTCATTAGTTCAACTTCTGGTTCAAAAAGGCACACCTTTTCGAAAAGATACAACTCTTCGTGAAGTTGCAATCCTTCGAGAAAAGTGTAACTTTTCGAAAAAGTCATAATTTATCGGAAAGGTCATAACAATTCAAAGTGAACATATGTGCCTATTCAAATTACAACTTTTTTCTTGGTGTTTTTTCAAAAAAATATCTATCCATTTTTCATTCACAGCTCTTAAAAACCTAACACATATACTCCGTATCTTGGATTATCATAATTACAAGGCATTATTTAAATAGTCGATGAGATATAATTCAAATTGATAAATTAACACGTTGATAAAATAATCACTCGTTCAACTTCACCATATCGTGCATGCTATTGTTTCTTTGATTTTATGTGTGTAGTGGATGTTACTATATTTTTCAATATTTATGAGTCAATAATAGCATGTTATTCAATTGTCACCCATTGATTAAAAATACCTTTGTGTAATTCCACAAGTGAAGTATGGTGAAGATATAGTATGCATAGATCTTACCCATATTTCATAGAGATAGAAAAACAATTTCCAATACATCCTTAGTTTAAATAAAGCCTACCAAATAATTTGCAAACCGGAATACAATATGAGAGCAATAACAACAACAAAACAATGCGAAATAACGAGTATTATACAACAAAAATTATAGCAGTCTAATCAAGAACCAAAAATATGAGAAAAAATGAGCATATTAAATACTTTCATTTATGAGTAATAACTCGTAAACTCATCAAAAAGAAAGTCTTAATAATAGAGCTATCGTAAAATAATTAGGACTTCAAGGAATATAAAATGTGAAACCTAATTGGCTAATTACTAGAAATTACTACTAGTTTTAGAAGCTAGCTGAACTAAAAATAATATTTTTCAAGTGATGATACTGACAACATAAAAAAAAAATTCTTACACTATATATAGTGACTTTTAATTTGTAATAAAAGGTAAATTATTATTTTTATGAGATTAAATATTGATGATATAAACACCTAATAAGTCTAAATATTATTACTAAGTCAATGCATCAAACTAAACTAAAGTGATTATTGGACTTGAATTAGTAAAAGAGTATATATAGCTCCACTTTTAACTTAATAACATGATGAAGATAAACTGTTTTTGATTAATTATTGTTGAGATTTTGCAAAAAGATACAAGAGATAAATCGAGTGTATATAAAAAAACCCCTATCTAATAGTGTATTCTGATACGAGCGTGACAACATTTTTAAAGAGTACGACCAACTTAGCCTTTTAACACTTTGGTGAGCTACCATGTTTACTCTCATAGTTATTTACTTAAAATTAGCTGGATTTTACATTAATTATCTTAAACTAAATTTTGTAAAACATTTCCATTGCATTGGTACTTCAATAATGTCTTTGATATGCCATGTAATGTTTAAATGAATTATGTGAAACTTCCATATTTTTTATAGCAGAATTTAGCAAATAATGTTCTCTTCTTTATTATGTATCCTCTCCGTCTCAAAGTAAGTGTCGCTATAGAAAAAAAGTTAATTTATCTTAAAATAAGCCTCGGTTTAGAAATTCATGACAAAAATAGTACAATTATTTCGAACTGTACATTTATTTTGAAGAACTACTACTGCATAATAGTTTTAAATTTTCAAAAACATCTTGTCTTTAAGCATTATTTTCAAACTTTTTGAAATATTAATACTCAAATTAGGATATGCATAATACAACAGTTTTGCAAAATTTAATAAAATAAATGCATCATTAATACTTTCTTACATAAATTATAAAATACACACTGAACCAATAAAAAGGAACGAAACCAATGACAATAATACTAAACTTTTAAATTTCAAAAGAAAAAAAGTATTTTCATATTTGAAACATTTCAAAATGTTAAAAAAACTCATCCCGTTTAATTTTTCTTGTCATATTTTACTTTATGAAAATCAATTTGATTAAAGTTCAAGCTAAATTAGAGTAGATTAATTTAGTATTTTTAATTTAAAATTTAGAAGTTTGACTACAAGACAAAAAATATTATAGATTGTAATTTTTCTTACGTTAATATGATGAAGAAACATAATAAAATTTGAGTCAAAATTCTTTCAATCTCCTTTTAAAATAGTCAAACTAATCCTTTATTAGTTGATAAATAATAAACGAAAAAAATATTTATTGAATTTCCAATTTAATTTTATATATACACAAAATAAATATATGTCCTTATTTAAAATAATCCATTTTCAATTACTAATGTTCAAATTTGAAACATCTCAAAATGTAAAATAAGTACTTCAATTTATCTCCCTTTACAGTAATCAAACTAATCCTTTATTAGTTGATAAATGATAAATGAAAAATGATTTATCAAATTTCCAATTAAATTTTATATTTCCACAAAATAAATATGTCCTTATTTGAATAATTCGTTCCCAATTACTACTTAATGTTCGAATTTGAAACATCTCAAAATGTAAATAAGTACTTCAATTTATCTTTTTTTTTTTTTTTTTTTACAATAATCAACCTAATCCTTTATTAATTGATAAGTGATAAATGAAAAATGATTTACTGAATTTCCAATTTAATTTTATATATACACAAAATAAATATTTCTCCTTAACTAAATAATCCATTTAGAGTTACTTAATGTCCAAATTTGAACATTCCAAAGTGTAAATATAAGTACTCCAATTTATCTTCATTTTACAGTAATCAAACTAATTCTTCATTAGTTGATAAATAATAAATGATTTATCGAATTTCGAATTTAATTTTGTTCATACACAAAATAAATATGTCCTTATCTAAATAATTCATTCCCAATTACTTAATGTCCAAATTTGAAGCATCTCAAAATGTAAAAATAAGTATTCCAATTTATCTCCTTTTTATAGTCAAACTAATCTTTTATTAATTGATAAATAATAAATGATTTATTGAATTTCCAATTTAATTTTATTTATACACCAACTAAACATGCCCTTATCTAAATAATCCATTCTCATTTCCCATTACTTAATATCCAATGTTAACAATCTCAAAATGTAAAAATAAGTATTCCAATTTATCTCTTATTAGTTGATAAATGATTTATTGAATTTCCAATTTAATTTTATTTGTACACCAAATAAATATGCCGTTATCTAAATAATCCATTCTCATTTCCCAATTACTTAATGTCCAAAATTGACCATCTCAAAATGTTAATATGAGTATTCCAAAATAGACCCCTGAAAAATTTATTCAATTTCCAATTTAATCTTGTACATATATTTCAAAATGTAGAATAGCTTATACTGAGATTAGTTATTTGATCTTTTCTTTCAAGGATCCTTATTATCTAGATACCTTTTCTTTTTGCCCTTTACAAAAACATTATTGAATTCACGTAGCTCTGCAAGCACTTCTATATCCGACAAAGGAAATTGTAGTGTTATTTTTATTAGTACTAAATTATTGCATGAAATAGTAGTAGAAATAAAATTAGAGTAACAGCATAATTAATAAAGTTAGTTTAATAAAATACACCTCTAATTATCAATATCTTATGAGGCGTGCTAGGTGTAACACCCCGTAAATTTTTTCGTACACTTATCGCGATTATATGGAGTCCTAAAGGCTTGCGTATGGGTTAAATTAAGTTTATGGTGTTCGGAAGTATCCCGTCAATAGTTGTATGTGTAGGTATTGGAATAAGCTTTCCAACGATATAAAGTTTGCCCGAAACAGAGGAGTATTTCATATAAGCGAGCACATTCGAAATTTCAAAACGGTGGCCGGGAAGCCTGTGAACCGTAAATCTGCAGGAAAATTACTGCAGCTAGGCAATTATTTTTTTGGATCAACTTTAGACGATCATGACTCCTTGTACAAAAAGAACTATGTGAGCTGCTATATATCGACGAAAATCTCCGAGAGTCTTCTTTCCGATGAAATTGGTTTCATCCAAATCCAATGTCTGAGTAAGGAGCTATACCCATTTTACTACAGCCTATAAAAAAAACAGAATTGTGGGATAGATTTTTGGGTCAACTTTAAACGACCATAACACCTTGTACAGGAAGAACTGGGTGGTATACTTTATATAAAAATTAAATCCCCTTGAGTTATCTTTCCAATGCAATTGGTTTCACCCAAATCCGATACCGGAGCAAAGAGTTATGATCGATTTACTTCAGCCTGTCAAAACTGTTCACTGGGGACAGATTCGGATTTATTTAAATTTTTAGGGCAAAATGGTCATTTTCTATTACCTCTTGGACGAAAATTGGTCTTTATAAACCTACACTTAGACTCATATATATCAGATATCATCCAATTATTAAGAGAAGGTGAAACCCTAACCTAATTTCAACTTCAAATATTTTGTGATTCAACCATAGAAAATTCGAATTGGTTCCGTAGTTGTGTTCACCATCTCGAAAGCTTCGAGAAGCACCCCATGGTTATGTAAGGAGGATTCTAAATACAAGAGTTCATTGTTAAGGTATGAATATTGTTTATTCTTGATTCTTATCCATGAATAAGTATTGATAAAGGATTATGAGTATTGTCTTGATGTTGGAAGATAACCAGAAACATAGTTATGAACTGTTTTGTATAAATTGTTAGTAGTAAATGATGGAAGTTGTTGTATTGGATTATGGAGGATGAATTGTGGTGATATATCATTATATTAGTGGTTATGTATGCCTAGTGATCATGTTGGTATTGGATGGTGATTAAGAAGGGGAATAAAGGCTAAGAGTGATGTTGAGGGATATTTCATGAAAATGCATGATATGTGAATGTAATAAGAGTATAAGAGGATGTATGTAGCACTCTTATTGATGAGTTAAAGGATTAATTCCTAGGCATTATTTGGTGATGTTAATACCTAAATGGTAAGGTTTGGTTGCTAATACTAGTTTGCCACAAATGACTTATTGTAGATAAGTGTTCGAAGAGTACGGGAAGTCAAGTTGGACTTGTATTGAAGTGGTTATATCAAGGTTTGTAAGACATACTCTATCTAATCTTTGACATGAATAATGACCCATGACACTCTCAAGTAAGCTTCCAACATTGTCCTACGACACATGACACATAATAACATCATATGATCTTCGACACTACCAATTGAACTTGTTTTCACTTTTAAGATGTCCGGCTAGTCAAAAAAATGTTCATATACTATTGTTGACTCCGAAATAGTTTAATGAGGTATCCATGATTCTCTACTTCATTTTCATGATATTGATTACATGTTTTTCCTATTGAGGTATCATGGTTTCAAGTTCCATAAGGTGTGACCACAAAGTAACCAATCTCAAAGATTAATTGAATTGAGAAATGGAATGTCTGTATTTTAAATTGATGATATTATGTATTGTATTAGTATCACTGATCAGTTGGCCATTGTGTAATAAAGATTATGCATATATGCTATTCCAGGGGTGGTCCATGATGTATTGTATTAGTACCTTTGATCAGTTGGCCATTGTATGACATATGTTATGTATTGATAAGGATTACGGGAAGTAATGATATGAAAGTACTGTGCAGGTATCCCATCAGCTCTTTTAAGTGTGGTCTACTCATACTGTTTATTCACTGGTATCTGGGTTCTGTTGATCTTTTGTATCTCATCTTGATACTCATTGCCTTACATACTCAGTACATATTTCCGTACTGACGTCCTTCTCGGGGGACCTGTATTCATGCTTGCAGGAACAGGTACTTCAGGTCGTACACCTCCGCAGTAAGAGCCAGGACATTCTGTTGTTAGTGGTGAGCTCCAGTTGTTTCGGGGCACCCCAAGTCATTTCTATATGTATTTTTGGTATTTGTATAAAATTCTTTTGTGGGCGGGAGTTTGTCCCGACCCTAACTCAGTTGTGTATCTATGTAGAGGCTTTTGTAGACATATTGTACAGCCATATGAGTGTTTGGTTGATAGACGTGATGGCTCTGACGGCCAATTACTGTTCATATATATATTTATGCGTGTCTGCTGGGCTGATACAGGTACTGTTTTCTTCTATTTACAACGAAGTGCTGCCCAAATTTTTAAATTTCATAAGTAATGTAAATGTGAAAGTATGGGTTATGAACGAGTTCTCTCGGGCCTCCTCGGCTACGGGTGCCAGTCCGCTCCAATTTAATTTGGATTTTCTACACTGTTTTAAGATGTGCATGCATTGAAGAAGAGATAATCTGTTTACTTTGCTATTATTTGCTTTGCTTGAATCTTGGATGAAAATAACTTTTCTACCTTCTTAAATTTGGAGTAAGGTTGTGTTGTAAATCAGAGTAACAACAGAGAGATATCAATGTAACAGTGAAGAAATGAAGAGCATTGAAAAAGAAGGAAGATGAAGAAGAGTAAGAAGGCCTTGATTAGTGTAATATTAGATGATTCTCATTGATCCAAAAACTAACTAGTATTACACTTAGTAGATGAATATATAGGGGTGCATATTAGATGATGATCAGCCAGTAGATTGTTAACTAACTCAACTAACTCGAACAATATAACTAACTTCCTGATAAACTAGTAACTAACTGTGTGACCTGACACTTAAGTGAGATTAGTGATGTGATTGTATTAATATTAACACTTCCCCTCAAGCTAGGTAAGGTGAAAGATGTCCAGTAGACCTAGCTTGGATTTTAAGTGTCACACCCCTTTTTAGACTCCAAAATATTATGGATTAAGTTTCGAAAGGGTTTTTGTTATTAAGTTACAAAATGAAGAATTTTTGTTTCTAAAAAGAATTATTTACATTTTTTATTCAGAGCCGCCACTTGACATAAATTAGGTGTGCCAAGTCACCTTTGGAAATCCTTTTTCAAAACAGTTTGACTCTAAAAATGATCTGCGAATAGAGATTCCAGCTAAGGAATTCTGTTGACCGAGGCGAAGGTGTTAGGCACCACTCGATCCCGTGGTTCGACCACGGTCGCTTGGTTAAGCATATCGTCTAATTTGAACACTATGAATGTAAAAACCAAACAAGACACACAAATCAAACAAACAACCAATCAAATGAAATTCAAAAACCAAAATAATGTCAGTCCGATTTAATACAGTCCAAAAATAAAAAAGATGCAAAAATGTAAATCCTACTCTAAACTAATCCTATACTATTCTTTACCCGATGCCTCGGGTCTTCATCACGATCATCCTCCGCAAACATGATACGTCAGGGCATTCCCAAGTGAATAAACACAAATACCTCTGGGCATTCCCCGACCAAATGGTACATTTGATCCAAAAGCAATAAAACCAAGTCATTCAACACATGTCAAGCATTCAAGATTTCACAATTCTTACATTTGCCTACCCAACTCGGCTTATGATTCTATCATGTTCAACAATATTCATGCTGATTCTGAATTAAATAAAACAATAATAAACCAAAATTAATCTAAATTCACCTTTTTTTTTTTTTTTATCAATTTCTCAATTCCACCCCCAAATTCCTTTCCAATACAAACCCTCATTCATATTATCATCACTTACAATTGATAGCAATTATTAAAAAGCAAACAACATCCAATCATCACCTAAATATATCGGTCGGATCTTTCCCAGCAAAGATATCGGTCAGATCAAGAATGGCTGCTTATCGAGAATTCCAGCAAGTTCTTATAGACCAAGAGTTGAAGAAAAGGTTCAAGCGGTCCTGTTTTTGACACTTGAGAAACTTGCCATAACATCTCAAGTTCAATAGGCAGTTGGTCCATTATTTGTTGTTGCGATGCATCAAGAACGATAAGAAACATCTCGAGATGTGGTTCTGCATTAACAACAAGTCTGCCTGTTTTGGCTTGAAAGAGTTTTGTTTGATCACGGGGCTGAACTTCTCATCATACCCTAGTGAATAAAAAATGAAGAAGGTGTTAGCAAAGAGGGAGAATTTTTGCTTTAAGGTGATGAAAAATAAAAACATTACGGTGGCCAACTTGCTACACCTGATCAAAGGGAATAAGCTGAACGACGACCAAAATTTTAAGCTATATATATATCCTTAATACATACTTGTGCTATAACAAATATTAATCTTAGCATATTGGACATTCAACCACTAGCAATCCAAACACTCCTTAATTCACTTTGTATAAGCTCTAATATGATTGTGTGTCTTGTTTACACTTACTCACCTGTGTAGAAATCAACACTACTTTTATTTTTAATTTATTTACTCATTTTTAACTACATCCAAGTGACGTTCTATGACAATGTACATCGATCAACGTGGTCTATGCATACTTATGATATCAATCGATGCACATCTAAAGGTGTAAGTCTACGGTAGACCAGTCTAATCGATGGCTGACTTAAGCCACGATCTACTATGGTCTATTAAGTGTCACCACCAGTCTATAGACCATACTAATTGATGGACCCTCAAGATTATCTATTTAAAACATTTTTATTTAAATTATTTTGTTCCACCAACCCCAAAATATGTTATTATTTGTTTAAATTATTTTTAATTTAATTATTTTTTCCACCAGCCCCAAAATATGTTATTGTCTGTTTAAATCATTTTTATTTTAATTATTTTGTTCCACCAATCCCAAAATATGATATTGTTTATTTAAATTATTTTTAATTTAATTAATTTGTCCCACCAGCCCCAAAATATGTTATTGTCTGTTTTAATTTAACCGGTGACGCATCAACTCATATGCTCTACAATCGACTACCATAAAAGGTCGATAAAAGACAGAGTATATGATTCATGATAGACTATATATCACTTTTTATAGCAACTTTAAATTAATCAAGTCAAACTACAGTACTGTGAATTGAACGAGACAGAGTATATGATTCATGATAGACTATATATCACTTTTTATAGCAACTTGAAATTAATCAAGTCAAACTACAGTACTGTGAATTGAACGAGACATACATACTTGAAAGTTGTGTCTGTACAGAAGAATAACCGCCACAAGAAAAAAAAAAGGATCATAACAAAAATGGTAAACATAATGTTCAAACAAAAACCTGTCCATTAAACTGAACTGAAACTTAAATTAAATTTGTTCATTGCATTACTTAATAAAATTTATAGCAAAAGGAAAAAAATGGAAGAAGCGTTCTTCTAACAAAGTCCTACTGATAAAACTTCTTCAATAATGAACAAATAAAAAAAAACTTAACAATATAAACAAAATAAACAAGTAATCTAAATTATGGGAATGATGGGGGTGATGTAGTCGTTGCCGTCCATTCCAAGACGCTCCAAAATTGCTCAAAGGAAACGAGCAATGCGTCGGAGCTCACGCTCAAGGTAACGACGGTCTTCTCCCAGGTTGTAGAATAGCCTGTGAAAATTATTTTGAAGTAGAAGCAAATCGTAGTGATGAGGGGGAACTCGTCTGATTGAGCGAAGTGGGATTCTGCAACCAAGCATGATTTCTGATGTTTTGGGGAAGAAGAAGAGGGTTTCTGACGTTTTAGGTTTAGGGACAAGTGAAGGGTTACATAGAAATAGGGACTGTACTTATAGACCTATAGATGACGTCCTTTCATATATCCAACCAATGGTCAGTCAATGCGTATGGGAATAGAAAATGCTTGGTTTGCGTATACCAGCGGTTTTTTCTTGAGAACAGACGTGTTTGCAACTTTTAATTAATTGGAAACAGGAAACAATGATTCAATGTATCTATTAGAGAGATATGGCGGTATAAATAATTACATAATGTGTTTGATGATTAATCATATAACCAATATATATTATTTAATTGACCGTGTTAAAGATATACCATAGAATGCATGTAGTCTATCGTAGACAAAGCCTTAAGTCGATATCAACTGAACGTTAAATTATATTGAAATGCAAATTTATACCCCAAAATAACAGCTTTACAACTGAAGCAAAATAATGCTATTTATGATTTGTTGGTCATGCTACACGTGGTTCTTTTGTGCCCAGATTTCTTGAATATTGAACACCTATTCCTCCTTTTGGACTTGAACGTCTCACTGACGCCCTTAGTACATTTGACTTTCTTCCTTCTGAGTTTAGGATCGTAGGGGGGTGGAGAAATTTTAATGTCTAGCAATTCTTGTGGCACATTCCATTCGGCCTCTAGAGGGACAGCATTAATTGCTTCCGAGTATGCGAGGAGGTAACTTGTAGCTTTTTAAATTGGCGAAGAGTACTCGTAGATGGATTTTCCAGAACCTACGCCATCTCCATGCTTTTCTCGCAAAGCTTCCATCGGATGTTCGCACGACATTTTCACCAAGTCAAATTTCCTACAAGAACAACTCCTCTCCAAGAGATTGACCTTGGCAGTAACACCATTGTCGAAAATCGTATACTAGTCGAGAACCCCATTTGGATTAGTCACATACAATGAATCGCTCGCACTCTTGTTATCCCTTAGGATCTTTTTCGCACACGACACAAATATGTTCTTTTTACCATCCACATAGGCATACCTCTCTCTAAACTTTTCACCAATTTTTTTAGCAATTGAATTGAATATGTACAACACGGGGTACTCTCATTCATCTATCAAAACCGAGTTGAGTGACTCAGTGATATTTGTGGTCATCACATCGAACCTATTGTCCGAGAAGTTTGCTTTACTCCATTTTACAAAACCAAGCACTTTTTCAAGGACATGTTCTGCCTCGGGGCAACTATCCTTCAATTTCTCAAAATTCTCTCTAAACTCATCAAAGGGATACGCCTTTGCAACGGCGTAGAATAGATAAAGATGTTCTCCTTAGTGTTTATTTAAACTGAGATTTTCAGTGAGGTGGCTCATTCAAAGTCTGTGATGTGCACGACTGTATACACGAGAGAAGGTATTGGCAATGCTAATGTGCTTGTCGGAGATGACACATAGATCTGAGTCATCTTTTACAATATACTTCAACTTCTGGATGAAGAAGATCCAAGAAGCATCGTTCTCTTTATCGACGACACAAAAGGCAATTGGAAAGATGTGATTTTTGGTGTCCTGTGCAAGTGAGACGCCCCCGTACTTTCCATAAAAATGTGTGCCATTTATGGCAATTACCTTTCTCATGTGGGCATATCCCCGTATGCAAGCTTTGAATGCTAAGAAGTAGTAAACGAACGACCCAACGATCTGGTTTACCATGACCGAGTAGGAAGACGTAGGATTCAACAACTCCACCATGTGGAAAAAACTCGAAAAGCGAGCATATCTGTGCTATGGCGTCCCGCGAATGATGTTCTTCACAATTGCACTTCCTTTTCAATACATCCAGTAGCTTGCGCGGCAATGCAACTCCTTGAACACAATCCTTTGAATTTTACTTATGCTTGGACCCTTACCATCCCGAAAATAATTTATGCATAGTGAAGCAATCAATTCGGATGACATTTACTTGTTCTTGCGGGTGGCGTGTTCAACACTGCACGTGTGCACCCCGATACACTTGTGTATGTGAAATCTGTTTGAGGTTTCATACTTCCTTGCCCGCAACAACCAGCCACAACCAGGAGATACGCATTTCTCCTTCAATAATTTGGTGCAGCTCTTCTCCATATGATAATCAAAAGACTGCCTTACCGCTACTTTGTCTAGTACAATTTTGAGTTGTTTCTTGTCGACAAATGTTTGATCAGGATAGAAATTAGTTCCGTCGGAGAAGGAATGTACTGGTTGGGATCCTGTTCCACAATCTTCTTTCGTATCTTGCGAATTCGATGAAACATCTTCCATATGCACACAATCATCTTCCATATTCATGGGATGATTGCCATCGATCTCGTAATCATTCAAATCATCATCGACTGTCGGGCACCGAGGTGGGGATGGTTGTAACGCCCCATAAAAATTCGTGCAATATATTGTCTCTTTTTAGCATGGGCATGGAATGAGAAATTTGAAAATAATTCTAAGTGTCAAAAGACTTGGACTCATTTTCTTAGCTCGTAATCTTTGGGGATTTTATTTTTGACCTTTCCGACCACCGTTTTTAGATTTGAGCTTACGGGCATATTTGGGTGTCAATTCCAGTAGCATCGGGCGATTAGCCCACGCAACCTGTTGGATCGCCTGTCTTGGGAAAGAGCCCGCAATAGGGCAGGCGACGCCTGGCCTAGGGTGGTGCTCTAGGGCAGGCGACTCCTGGTGGATCGTCCCAGGCCAATCTCTTCAGTTTTCCCAAATTATTAAAGGCATTTTGGGTATTTTTCACCCCCTATCATCAACAACATGAGATTTAATCCCTAGAAAGCCAAAATAGAGTCTCATTCATCAAAATTGGTCAAGAACTTATATAAGGGTTTCAAAATAAAAACCCACATAGCTTAAGATTCAACCGTGAGTTTTCAAAACAAATTGAAGAATCAGAATCCCCGCAATGTAGGCTTCAAGAAGCACCCGCTAATTTCGTAAATAGAGGTACGTGGGGTTGTCCTAAATTTCATGGGCATGTTTTCAAAAAGGAATTTACACAAGACTTCAAATTTATACAAGTATATGTATATTTTTACAAATGGAGGTTTTCAATTGATATAAATAACATGTTTTGACATATGATTTCGAAAGAAATATTGAGATATCATGGGGTTGTTTGTTTGAATGTATTTAAATGGTTGAATTTTGAACAATTGACCTGAAATTTCAAAAGGGAGCAATGTACATGATTTGTGAATTTTCTAAATTTCCCATGATAATGTTTATATCCCATATTATACTTGTGTTAAACCATTGAGAGCATGAGTTTTGCAATTGATATGACATTACTCATAAATGATTAAACTTCTTGAATGATTGCATGTCGAGAACCATGGTGTATATGTTTAATGGTGTGAAAGTCATACATATGTGCATGTTGTAAATGGTATGAGAAGTTGTCATACCCCGAATCCCATTGGAGCGGACTGGCACCCGTAGCCGAGGAGGCCCGGGAGAACCCGTTCATAACCTATACTTTCACATTTACATTACTTATGAAAATTAGAAATTTGGGCAGCACTTCATTGAAAATAGAAGAAAACAGTATCTGTATCAGCCCAGCAGACACGCATAAATATATATATATATGAACAGTAATTAGCCATCAGAGCCATCACGTCTATCAACCAAACACTCCTATGGCTGTACAATATGTCTATAAAAGTCTCTACATTGATACACAACTGAGTTAGGGTCGGGACAAACTCCCGCCCACAAAAGACATTTATACAAATACCAAAAGTACATATAGAAACGACTTGGGATGCCCCGAAACAACTGGAGCTCACCACTAACAACAGAATGTCCTGGCTCTTACTGCGGAGGTGTACGACCTGAAGTACCTATTCCTGCAGGCGTGAATACAGGTCCCCCGTGAGGAACGTCAGTATGGAAAATGTACTGAGTATGTAAGGCAGTGAGTATCACGATGAGATACAAAATATCAACAGAACCCAGATACTAGTAAATAAACAGTATGAGTAGACCACACTTAAAAGAGCTGATGGGATACCTGCACATTACTTTCATATCGTTACTTCCCGTAATCCTTATTAATACATAACATATGTCATGCAATGGCCAACTGATCAGTGGTACTAATACAATACATCAGGGACCACCCCTGGAATAGCATATATACATAATCTTTATAATATAATGGCCAACTGATCAGTGGTACTAATACAATACATCATATCATCAATTTAAAATACAGACATTCCATTTCTTAATTCAATTAATCTTTGAGATTGGTTACTTTGTGGTCACACCTTATGGAACTTGAAACCATGATACCTCAATAGGAAAAACATGTAAATAGGTAATCAATATCATGAAAATGAAGTAGAGAATCATGGATACCTCATTAAACCATTTCGGAGTCAACAATAGTATATGGACATTTTTTTGACTAGCCGGACATCTTAAAAGTGAAAACAAGTTCAATTGGTAGTGTCGAAGATCATATGATGTTATTATGTGTCATGTGTCGTAGGACAATGTTGGAAGCTTACTTGAGAGTGCCATGGGTCATTATTCATGCCAAAGATTAGATAGAGTATGTCTTACATACCTTGATATAACCACTTCAATACAAGTCCAACATGACTTCCCGTACTTTTCGAACACTTATCTACAATAAGTCATTTGTGGCAAACTAGTATTAGCAACCAAACCTTACCATTTAGGTATTAACTTCACCAAATAATGCCTAGGAAGTAATCCTTTAACTCATCAATAAGAGTGATACATACATCCTCTTATACTCTTATTACATTCACATATCATGCATTTTCATGAAATATCCCTCAACATCACTCTTAGCCTTTATTTCCCTTCTTAATCACCATCCAATACCAACATGATCACTAGGCATACATAACCACTAATATAATGATATATCACCACAATTCATCCTCCATAATCCAATAAAACAACTTCCATAATTTACTACTAACAGTTTATACAAAACAATTCATAACTATATTTCTGGTTATCTTTCAACATCAAGACAATACTCATAATCCTTTATCAATACTTATTCATGGATAAGAATCAAGAATAAACAATATTCATACCTTAACAATGAACTCTTGTATTTAGGATCCTCCTTACATAACCATGGGGTGCTTCTCGAATCTTTCGAGATGGTTAACACAACTACGGAACCAATTCGAATTTTCTACGGTCGAATCACAAAATATTTGAAGTTGAAATTAGGCTAGGGTTTCACCTTCTCTTAATAATTGGATGATATCAGATATATATGAGGCTAAGTGTAGGTTTATAAAGACCAATTTTTTTCCAAGAGGTAATAGAAAATGACCATTTTGCCCTAAAAATTTAAATAAATCCGTATCTGTCCCCAGTGGACAGTTTTGACAGGCTGAAGTAAATCGATCATAACTCTTTGCTCCGGTATCGGATTTGGGTGAAACCAATTTTATTGGAAAGATAACTCAAAGGGATTTCATTTTTGTATAAATAATACCACCCAGTTCTTCCTGTACAAGGAGTTATGGTTGGTTAAAGTTGACCCAAAAATCTGTCCCACAATTCTGTTCTTTTTTTTTTTTGATAGGCTGTAGTAAAACGAGTATAGCTCCTTACTCAGACATTGGATTTGGATGAAACCAATTTCATCAGAAAGAAGACTCTCGGAGATTTTCGTCGATATATAGAAAATCACACAGTTCTTTTTGTACAAGGAGTCATGATCGTCTAAATTTGATCCAAAAAAATAATTGCCTAGCTGCAGTAATTTTCCTGCAGATTTACTGTTCACAGGCTTCCCGGCCACCGTTTTGAAATTTCGAATGTGCTCGCTTATATGAAATACTCCTCTGTTTTGGGCAAACTTTATATCATTGGAAAGCTTATTCCAATACCTACACATACAACTATTGACGGGATACTTCCGAAACCATAAACTTAATTTAACCCATACGCAAGCCTTTAGGACTCCATATAATTGCGATAAGTGTACGAAAAAATTTACGGGGTGTTACAGAAGTTGGAAAGTTAATGTGATATTGATGACTTGCAAGTCGGGTATGATGATACCCTGCAGAGTATGACATATGATTGATTAAAATGAGTTTAATGCATTGATTTTGTGAGATACGTGGTTACCTGAAGAAAGCACGAGTCAAATGACTCTTCATTGGAAATTGTGTTTACCAACTCGGGAACTTGGTACCCTGCTGTGTGATCTTGTGTACCTGATATTATGTCATCCCAAATTGGGACTATGGTTAGAAGCCCTGCTTTGTGATCTTGTGCACTACCATAATTGATTGGGTCAAGACACCCTGCTGTGTGATCTTGTGTGTCTTTCCCTCACTTATACTATAATATCAGCGGCAACCGAGATTTGACAGTTGGTGATAATGTGAAATTGTAGGGTGTACCACCTAGCCCAGATGTGTTGCATTGTTGTTGAAAAATTATTATACTATGCCCATGTATTTTTAAAATTATTTTGCAGTAATGTGCTTTACAACAGCTCTCATTTATTATACATAAAAATCTCTACTTTGTTGTGGATTACTCTGCGTACCAGTACTTTGTATTGACTCCCTTCCCTCCCAGGGTTTGGAGGCACAGTCTAGGGGTCCATAGAATCAGTAGATTATTTAGACTGATTTGCAGAGACAAGTGGTGAGCCTTCTATATTCTGGAAGGCCTGATGTATGACAGTTTATTTATTATTTAATAGTTTTGGGTCTACTGGGGCCTTGTCCTAGTTTTTCAGACAGTTGTTTGTTTTAGTCATGTAGTAGAGATTTCGTAGACGATTTTCAGATGTCGATAGATGTTGTGGGACATTATTTCCCATTAATGATTTCATTAGACTCATGACCATGTTTCCGTAGTATTGTGTATCTTTCAATTTTTTTTATCATATGAATTATGTGCATGATTACCAGATAGATAGGGGTGTTTTGACCCTTCATAGTTTGGAATGCTCGTCATGGCCAGGGCCCCAGTTCGGATCGTTACAAACTTGGTATCAGAGCACGATTCATGGTCCCAGGGTGTCTGCTAGGGGTGGGCGTTTGGTCGGTTCGGTCTGATTGTTTAATATCGGTTCGGTTTATCGATTTTTGGATTGACAAAATTGATAACCATAACCAAACCAAAATAAAATTGGTTTGGTTCGGTTTCTACAAATTTGGTTTGGTTATTTTGGATTTTTATTTCGGTTTGAAATATTAAAGTAGAGAGTCTCTCTTTTTCATAACTGAGCATTTAAAATTGATGATTTTTTTAAGAAAAATATTTTTTTTCAAGTCTATTTTTCATTCCCAAATATAAATAACTATAAGGAACTCAATGAAATGAAATAATGTCATCAAGTTCTTTATGGTAACAAGCAATGTCATCGTGGGGACTAACATACATAGTTTCTTGGGTGATGCAGTACTCGTTTCCATTCCAAATGTAAAATAAAGAAAATGCAATAAAATACCATGTTAAGAAGAAAATGCCATAAACTCACCTGAATGCTCCTCTTCAGACACAAACACGAAACACCAAATTCATGGGTCGCGAGTTGCGGTTGCGGGTCGCCGGTCGCAGTGTCGTTCTAAACAAAGGGAGTAGATCGCCGGTCTTTCATCTATTTCGCCGAATCGCCGATGGTATAAATCAAAAACGGCGCCTTGGATTTACTGTTTACTATTCGTTAGTGTTGAGACTTGAGTGTGAATGGTAATATGTTTACTGTTTAGGGATTTATGCGACTTGGAGTTGGAATTAGGGTTACTAAAATGTATATATAATTAATATAAAATATTGATAATATATATTATTTTATATATAAAATAAATTAATAATTATATATTTATATATTATAATATTATTTATATAATTTTGATTTTTTGGTTTAACCAATTTTTTTTAAAGAAAATCGAAAACCAAACTGTTTAACCAAAATTTTAAAATTGAAAACCAAAATCAATCTGGAAAACCAAAATTAAATTTTAGTTCGGTTTTTCGGTATTTATGCCCACCCCTAGTGTCTGTGAAATCGCGTCGGGTAGATTCTTGTTTATAGGTATGTAGCATGCCACACTTATAAGCAGGAGGCTACTAGGCATTAAGGAAATGTTTCCCTTCTTTGTGATTTAGTTCGTGCTTTAGAGTCAAGTCTGTTCCTAATCGGTGATCTTTTGTCTTACAGAAATAACAGTCATGCCTCCTCCTCACAATACTAATTAGAGCGCTCATAATGATGAAGTCCGTCTTACTCATGGGATGAGGACACGTAATAGAGCTCCCACTCTAGACCCTGTCCCTACTCCGGGAGTCCCTTCCGTCCCAACCAGTCCACTCGAGCTCCATGGACTAATGTGAACCATCCCCCGTCTTCACAGGGGAATATATCAAATGCAGAGTTCAGGCAATCTATTCATATGCTAGCACAGTTGGTGGCTGCGCAGACTCAGTGGTCAGAAGATACTGGGTCTGCATCTGTTACTTCTGAAGCTACACAGGTGAGCCAATTCATGAGGATGAATCCTCCTAAATTCACAGGTACTAAAGTAGAATAGGTTCCATAGGAATTTGTAGAAAAAATGGAAAAGATCTTCAAAGTGATGCATGTAGATGAAGTAGAAGGGGTAGAATTGGCAGCGTACTAGCTGAAAGATGTGGTGAATCAGTGGTACAACGATTGGGAAGATGCGAAGGGAGACAATGCTGAGCCTTGGTATAGAATGAGTTTGTAGATGCTTTCCTTGACCGATTCTTCCCTCTAGAGTTGTGGGAGGAAAAGGCTGAGGAGTTCATAAACCTTAAGCATGGTAAGATGAGTGTTCAGGAGTATACTATAAAGTTTAATCAACTGACCCGTTATGCTCCTGAGATAACGAGTAGTATGAGGTCTCGAATGAAGAAGTTTGCGTCTGGACTTTCAGATGATCTGGTGCTTGAGTGTCAGGGATATATGCTGAAAAAGGAGTTTGACTTTGCTAGGATAATAGTTCATATGCAACAGGTAGAGGAGAAGAAGAAGAAGATTATTAAATCTAGGGAGAAAGAAAGACAAACAAAAAGAGCCAGATCATCCAACCAGGGTCACAGTTAGCCTCAAAGCGGTAAGTGGGGAAATAAATGGCAGAAAAAAAAATTGGGGTAATGCACAGTCTGCTGCCAGCTCCCCAGTGCCCAGACCACCAGCAGACAGACGATCATAGAGTTTCTAGACTCATCATGGATCCAGAGCCCCAGATACTTAATCGCAGGGCAGTGTGGCCCAACAACATCGTACTTATCTGCGGTGTGAGACTTGTGGAAAGAATCACCTAGGGAGGTGTTATTTTGAGGGGAGAAATTGTTATTCTTGTGGAAAGGTGGGTCACCTTTAGAGAGATTACCCTTTTTTTCTAGAGAAAATGCGGGAGGGGGGAGGGGGGCTAAGCCCCAAGCCACCTCCGCAGCTCCTCCTCCTAAGGGTGCCTCTTTAGCTATTGGGAGCGGTCGTAACCGGTTATATACTTTGACTAATCGCCAGGAGCTGGAAGCTTCACCAGATGTTGTCACCGGTACGTTACGAATCTTTTCTCATAATATTTATGTATTTCTGGATCTCAGGTCTACCTTATCTTATGTGACCCCTTATGTGGCTTTTAGTTTTGGGTTTGAGATCGAAGTTATTGTAGAACCCTTTACTATTTCCACTCCTGTAGGTGATTCTGTTATTTAGAAGGGTGTATAGGAATTGTGTTGTGTCTATTCTTAGCTGGGATACTGTGGCAGACGTTATAGAACTTGATATGGTAAACTTTGATACTATCCTTGGGATGGACTGGCTCCATTCGTGTTATGTCACACTTGATTGCAGAACTCAAAAGGTTACTTTTTCCTTCCTGAATGAGTCATCAATTGAGTGGGTAGGGAATTTTATGGCACCTAGAGGTCACTTTATCTCTTATCTTAGAGCCCGAACGCTCATCTCCAAAGGTTGTAAGTACCATCTAATCCGAGTAAAAGATTTCAGGGTTGAAATTCTTCCTCTTTAGTCAGTCCCTGTAGTGAATGAGTTTCCAGAAGTCTTTCTCGAAAATCTCCCAGGGATACCACCTGATGGGGAGATAGATTTTTGCATTGATGTCTTGCCATACACTCGTTCTATTTCTATTCCGCCATATAGAATGGCTCCCGCGAAACTAAAAGAGTTAAAAGAACAACTTGCAGACCTTCTAGACAAAGGCTTTATTCGTCCTAGTATTTCCCCATGGGTTGCACCCGTACTTTTCATGCGAAAGAAGGATGGGTCCCTTCGTATGTGCATAGACTACTGCCAGTTGAATAAGGTCACTATTAGAAACAAATATCCTCTTCCTAGGATCGATGAGCTTTTTGACCAGCTTCAGGGTGCTAATGTTTTTCAAAAATAGACCTTCGTTCAGGCTATCATCAGTTAAAGGTTAGGGAGTCAGACATTCCCAAAATAGCCTTCCGAACCCGATATGGTCACTATGAGTTCTTAGTCATGTCCTTCGGGTTGACTAATTACCCTGTAGCCTTTATGGATCTTATGAATAGGGTGTTCCATCAGTTTCTATATTTGTTTGTCATAGTGTTCATTGACGGTATTCTAATCTATTCCAAAAGTGAGGAAGACCATGCCAATCACCTCCTAATTATCAGAACCTTAAGGATCATCAGTTATATGCTAAGTTCTCCAAATGTGAATTCTGGCTGGATGCTATTGCCTTCTTGGGGCATATTGTATCTAGTGACGAGATTAGAGTGGATCCCCAAAAGATTGTGGCAGTGAGAAAATGGCCCAGACCCATGACTCCAACCAATATTCGGAGCTTCTTGGGTCTGGCGGGTTATTACAGAAGGTTCATAGAGAGTTTTTCTTCCATAGCTGCTCTGCTCACTAAATTGACTCAGAAAAAGGTAAAGTTTGTGTGGCCTGATTTGTGTGAAAATAGTTTTGAGAATTTGAAAGACAAGCTAACTACTGCTCCTGTTTTGACTCTTCCTGAGGGT
Source organism: Capsicum baccatum var. pendulum (assembly GCA_030864225.1). Lineage (NCBI taxonomy): Eukaryota > Viridiplantae > Streptophyta > Magnoliopsida > Solanales > Solanaceae > Capsicum > Capsicum baccatum. The sequence continues at coordinate 262,151,692 of CM061561.1, read as the reverse complement.
GTAGATGGTTTTATGGTATACTGTGATGCATCCTGTGTGGGACTTTGTTGTTTACTGATGCAATATGGTAAGGTGATAACTTATGCATCTAGGCTGTTAAAGGTGCATGAGCGAAATTACCCCACTCATGACTTGGAGTTAGCAGCCGTGGTGTTTTTACTTAGAATCTGGAGGCATTATTTCTGTGGAGTGCATGTTGATATTTATACTAACCACAAAAGTTTGCAATATGTTTTCTCGCATAAAGAATTTAACCTCAGTTAGAGGCATTGGATGGAGCATTTGAAAGACTATGATATGAGCCTGCATTTCCATTCGGGCAAGGGAAATGTTATAGCCGATGCTCTCAGTAGGTTGTCTATGGGCAGTTTTTCTCATGTTGAAGAGGGGAAGAAAGGGATAGTAAAGTATATTCACCGCCTTGCAAATTTGGGAGTGCGACTCTTAGATTCCAAATATGAAAGGGTGATTGTTCATGAGATAGCTAAGTCTTCCCTTTGTGCTGAATTTAAAGAGAAGCAGGTTGAAGATCCTATCTTGATGCAAATCAAGAAAGATATCGTTTGAAATTGGTGGTGATGGTATTCTAAGATATTAGGGTAGGTTGTGCGTTCCAAATATTGATGGACTACGGGAAAGAATCCTTGATGAGGCTCACACTTCGAGGCATGTTATTCACCCGGGCTATACTAAGATGTACCATGATCTGAAAACTTTGTATTTGTGGAATAACATGAAATGTGATGTAGCTGTTTTTGTTTCCAAGTGTTTGAACTGTCAACAAGTGAAGGTAGAACATTTGAGGCCAGGAGGCACTTCCCAAGCGATAGCTCTGACTTTATGGAAGTGGGAGATGATAAATATGGACTTAATTATAGGACTTTCGAAGTCCTGAAACCAGTATGACTCCATTTGGGTAATTGTAGATCGGTTGACAAAGTCAGCCCACTTTTTGCCTGTGAGGAATAATTATTTAGGAGACGATTATGCGAAGCTGTACATTGAGGAAATAGTCTGTCTGCATGGAGCACCTATCTCTATTATATCTAACCGAGGTACGCAGTTTTCTTCTCAGTTTTGGAAGTCTTTTCAAAGAGGTTTAGGTACCCAGGTGAACTTAAGCACTGCATTCCATCCTCAAACTGATGGGCAAGCCGAACACACCATTTAGACCCTTGAGGATATATTGAGGGCTTGTGTAATAGATTTCAAAGGTAATTGGGTAGATCATTTGCCATTGATTGAGTACACTTACAATAATAGCTACCATGCCAGTATTAAGATGGCACCACTTGAAGAGTTGTATGGGAGAAGATGCAGGTCTCCGATAGGGTGGTATGAAGTTGGTGAGACGCGGTTGTTATGGCCTGATCTTGTTCATCAGGAAATGGAGGATGTGAAAATTACTAGAGAACGACTTAAGACAGCTCAGAGTCGTCAGAAATCCTATCGACGCTAGAAGAAGAGATTTAGAGTTTGAGGTTGGAGATTGGGTATTTTTTAAAGTTTCACCCATGAAGGGAGTTATGCGATTCGGGAAGAAAGGTAAGCTGAGTCTTCACTATATAGAACCATACCAGATTGTAAAAAGGATAGGTGGAGTTGCATATGAGTTAGAGTTTCCTGCAAATTTGGGTTCTGTTCACCCGGTATTCCACATATCCATGTTGAAAAAGTGCATAGGAGACCATTCATTAGTATTGCCTATTGAAGAAATCAAGGTGTCAGACTCCTTGTCTTATGAAGAAGAGCCTGTAGCAATCTTAGATCATCAAGTAAGAAAATTGAAGAGCAAGGATATAGCCTCAGTTAAAGTGTTGTGGAGGAATTAGAAAGTTGAAGAAGCTACTTGGGAATCCAAAGATGTCATATGAGTCAGATACCCAAACTTATTTGTACCGGTAAATGATGAGATGGAAGGTACAATTCTTGTTTTATGTCTTCTTTTCTATGTCTGAGTATACTTGAAATCGTGCGTGACTGTATTCCGTATCATCATTCGGGGATGAATGATCCCAAGGGTGGGGGGGATAATCTAACGCCCTATAAAAATTCACATTGTCTCTTATTAGCATGGGCATGGAATGAGAAACTTGAAAATGATTCTAAGTGTCAAAAGATTTGGACTCATTTTCTTAACTCGTAATCTTTGGGGATTTTATTTTCGACCTTTTCGACCTCCATTTTTAGATTTTCTTGTTGCGTTGCGATGGGGCAAGGTCGTAGAATGTTTGGGTGAGTTTGGAATTTTTAGACGAGCTTAAGGGCACGTTTTGGTGTCAATTCCAGTAGCATCGGGTGATTAGCCGTCGCCGCCCACTGGATCGCCTATCCTTGGAAGGAGCCCGCGATAGGCTAGGCGTCGTTCTCTAGGGCGGGCGACGCCTGGTGGATTGTCCCAGGCCAATCTCTTTAGTTTTCCCAAATTATTAAGGGTATTTTGGGTATTTTTAATCCCCCTATCATCAACACGTAATTTAATCCCTAGAAAGCCAAAATAGAGTCTCATTCATCAAAATTGGTCAAGAACTTGTATAAAGGTTTCAAAATAAAAACCCACATAGATCAAGATTCAACTGTGAGTTTTCAAAACAAATTGAAGAATTGGAATCTCGGCAACGTAGGCTTCACCCGCTAATTTCGTAAATAGAGGTACGCGGGATTGTCCTAAATTTCATGGGCATGTTTTCAAAAAGGAATTTACGCAAGACTTTAAATTTATACAAGTATTTATATGTTTTTACAAATGGGGTTTTTCAATTGATACAAATAACATGTTTTGATATATGTTTTTGAAAGAAATATTGAGATATCATTGGGTTGTTTGTTTGAATGTATTTGAATGGTTGAATTGTGAACTTGTGACCTGAAGTTTCAAAAGGATACGATGTACATGAGTTGTGAATTTTCTAAATTCCCCATGATAATGTTTATACCCTATATTATATTTGTGTTAAACCATTGAGAGCATGAGTTTTACAATTGATATGATATTACTCATAAATGATTAAGCTTCTTGAATGATTGCATGTTGAGAACAGGAAATAGGGTGTTAATTAAGTTGTATGCAGATTAGTTGACTTTTAATCATTCATTTTCGTAAAATAAATAAGGGGGATTTGATTCAGTTCACAAATTAATGGTTTTAGTTTAACAAGATGAAATACGTGTAGTAGTATTCAAATTCAGAGATATAGCAAGCTAGGGTTATGTTCACCTGGTAGTTTTCAATACTTTCTAACTTTGAGCTTTACGAATTCATATGTGCATCCTGTTTACATAGAAATGTATTGTATTTAATAACATAATCCAAGTGTTTCTCAACCATCAAGGACTAATTTCACTTTAGTTCTCTCGAATAAAAAACGTTTACCAAAAATAATACGAAATCTCCAAGTAGTTAATCCTGCTAAGGCATTAACTTATGAAATAGGGGTTGGTAATTCTATTTTATTGTCACTACTCTCTTTTCCGAACAACAACCTTTCTTTCTAACAAGTTGCATTTTAAGGCATATTCTCTATGTTTGCAACCACGAGAATTCAAGATAAGCGAAGAGAGTATGATATAAACAAGTCAATGCATAATAAATTCAAAACCCAAAGTGATAGATTGTATGGTACAAGACTTCCATAACCCTAACTAATAAACTTAGCTACTCATGAATAAAACAAAAAGCATCATAAATATATTCATCATACCAAAAACTAGAAAACGATCTTGGTGTGCGAATACTGAGAGCAAGAGAAAAAACATTTTTCTCTTTCTCCTAAGCTAAGCCTCCCTTCTCCTTGCTCAGAATAATACAATATAATTCAATAATGGATAAAAATTCAGCATTAAGCCTTTTAATAATCTCTTCTCTCATAATTGCCTTCCTAGTCCCTGAACTAATTATAAATGACAAACTAGTCTTGGACATAGTTTCTAGGCACCACATTTGGTCCAGACTGCTACTCTCTCTTGTGTCATATTCCATCCACATTCCATAGTCCCGTTATGTCTCCATCTACTTCATTAATACGTGAAATCATGCTAATCACATCGGTTAGCTCAATTACATAGAAGTAGAGTAAAAACACAAGAAACTAGGCACTTTGTTCTCTAAACTTAGCTAAAATATGGATAAGTTATGGTGCTTAGGCGTATAAATACCCCCAAGATCAATACCCTGCAGAGTATGACATGTGATTGATTAAAATGAGTGTAATGCATTAATTTTGTGAGATAGGTGGTTACATGAAGAAAGCACGAGTCAAATGACTCTACGCTAGAAACCATGTTTGCCGACTCGAGAACTTAGTACCCTGCTGTGTTATCTTCTGAACCTGATATTATGCCATCTCAAATTGGGACTATGGTTAGGAGTCCTGCTTTGTGATCTTGTGCACTACCATAATTGAGTGGGTCGAGACACCCTGCTGTGTGATCTTGTGTGTCTTTCCCTCACTTATACTCTAATCTCGGCGATAATCAAGATTTGACAGTTGGTGAAAAAGTGAAATTGTAGGGTGTACCACCTAGCTCAGATGTGTTGCATTGTTGTTGAAAAATCATTATACTATGCCCATGTATTTTCGAAATCATTTTGCAGTAATGTGCTTTACAACAACTCTCATTTATTTTATATAAAAATCTCTACTTTGTTGTGGATTAATCTGCGTACCAGTACTTTGTATTGACCCCCTTCCCTCCTAGGTTTGGAGGCATAGTCTAGGGTCCAGAAAATTAGTAGATTATTCAGACATATTTGTAGAGACTAGTGGTGATCCTTCTATATTTCAGAAGGCCTAATGTCTGGTAGTTTATTTATTATTTAATAGTTTTGGGTCTACTGGGGGCCTTGTCGCAGTTTTTTAGACAGTTGTTTGTTTTAGTTATGTAGTAGAGATTTCGCAGACGGTTTTTAGATGTCGATAGATGTTGTGGGACATTATTTCCCACTATTGATTTCATTAGACTCATGACTATGTTTCCGTAGTATTGTGTATCTTCTGCATTTCTTTTATCATATGAATTATGTGCATGATTACCAGATATATAGGGGTGTTTCGGGCCTTCATGGTTTGGAATGCTCGTCATGGACAGGACCCTGGTTCGGGTCGTGACAATGGTGATGAATTCATTGGTCCTTCAAAGGACCTGTTGACTACATTTATCCTTAAAATAGGCCTAAAGCCATATGCATCAACATCCATCATATAGAGAGACACACGTGCATCATTATTTATGATCGTAGGATTCACCTTTTCCCTCGAATGCATTAGATAACTAATCACCAAGTTACTCGATGCGCAATCTAGATCCCCGCTCTGCATTACGCTTGCAACTTATTCGTCGTGTAAACTATTGCGGCGAACTGCAATGGGCAGTGTCACCTTGGTAAAAGATCTCCATTTCCAACATCTGGGAGTATTCACCCATTCTCCCATGAAATCACCTGAAAGCAGAACAAATTCTGCAACAGATATCCTAGAATTAACCCTTGGTCAATGGTAAATTAAGCTTAGGGTCTCTGTCGGGATGTATGCATGGTCGATGAATGATGATGAAGGGTCGATGACTGCACAGATATCCGTACAGAAACTTAAAATTGCAAATAATGCTTCTAATCAACGATCGTTGGGTTTATGGAATAGAGAAATGAACTTGGAGTCGCCTCAGTTATTGTAATGTACTTCTAAAGAGTTTTTAACTGATGTGACTAATTTAAAGTTTTTTAGCAATGGTGGAAAGTGTTTTGAGAAGATAACAAACTAATGGGGTAAAATGAATGTAGTGGACGAGTTTATGAGGTTTGTAGACTGATTTAGAGTTGATCGCCGGAAAATAACGCCAGAATCGGAGCTTTTTTTGGAGGGAAAGAACCACCTTCTATTTTTAGCTTTTGGATTTTTTATATATTTTTGGAAACGTAGATATTTTATAATGGTGGATGATGGAGTGGGTTGAAGTGTATTATTAGAAACTTGGGGATGAATTTGTTAAGTTGAAAATATTGAGTTAAAGTGTAGTATTAAAAAACTTGTGGGTCAATTTGTTGAGTTGGTTAAGTTTGTGGTGATGTGGATTAAATGGGGTATTTAGCAATTTTTTCACAACTTTTTAATAAACCACTAAATAGTTTTCAAAAGAGCCTTTTTGGCTAACTTGCCCTTGTAACTTTATAAGATCTTGAAACTTAACTATCACGGAGCGGAGATTTTCAATACGAAGCTTCAAAATATAAAGAAGGAAACACGCAAACTAGCCGAAGGGCATTCACCATCTATTATATAAAAAGGACAGCCCGGTGCACAAAAGCTACCGCTATGTGCGGTGTTCGGGGAAGGGCCCCACCACAAAGGTGTATCGTACACAGCCTTACCTTGCATTTTTGCTAGAGGCTGTTTCCGAGACTTGAACCTGTGACCTCCTGGTCACATGACAGCAACTTTACCAGTTACTCCAAGGCTCCCCTTCACACCGTCTATTAAATATACTATATAAAAAAATAATTTTAACCATTATAAATAGTGTAATTTTCCATTGAAAGGGATTCGAGTGAACCCTAGCGAAAAGGTAATAATAGTTTTACAGCAAATGGACTGCAATAAAATTTCAAAACTTAGACCCATAACTAAAGCTTAAATTATAGATCTACATGTATATGATACCTACTAGCTAATATACGTCTGAGATATTAATTTCAGCAACATTATCAAATATTATTACGGTAATCATATAGTAGATTACAAGGATGTAGCATCATTGAAATAAAAATAGAAAAACAAAATAACAGCAATCTCAACTATGATTTTGAATTTTGTTTTGAACTTCATATCCCAAACTTAGCTTAGCTTAGCTATTGATTCAAACTAGAGGATGGAGCTTAGCTTCTTTTTCCAATTGATTCAAACGATTCTGCAAATCACAACCAATCATATTCAACTAACCTTCAAGTTGGGTCAGTTCCTCTACGTTGAGCTCCTCAATAATTTTCATCAGTTCATCATACACATTTTTTTGAAAAAATTCAGCATCTTTCATGATGTCAAGTTCTTCAAGCCTGCTATTGAGTCGTTTCACTCTATCTCGAGCATGAGCTTCAACAAGTTGAGTACTTTCAATTAATTGCATATCAGGATTACTGAAAACGAGAAATGACTTCATCAATTGTGGGGTGAAAAAATGAGAAAAGCTTACCATTCCGATATCAACACCACATTCTCTAACGAGTTCGCTAGCCTTTTTGTATAAACTTGAAAAACGCTTTGAAAAGCTTGAATATAGATCAACTTGCTTTTCATCTTTTTCATTGGTATCTTTTGATGCCCTTTACCCTGCTTGTTCTCCATGGATAATTTTTTGAAAAAAAAAAGGATAAAAGATCACTAATGAAATATTTTATGAGAAATGGTACTCACAAGAAGAGCTATCATAACCAATTTATATACATGAAGAATTTAATCAAATTAAATTTCTATCCATATAGATAATGGAAAATAATCTTTTCACCATAGTCAAAATAGGAAATGCCATCAATTTTATGCTCAAAACATTTTTGCATATCAAACCACATCAATGAAATCTAGAATTTTAATTTAAATTAGTAAATATTTTACTATATATACTCATGAAACTTATCGAGTTGGAAATAACAAATATGACTATAATTAACCTGAAATAGAGAAATAATAAATATAATATTCACCCTAAAATATAAAAATATGCAATCAATTTTATGGGCAAAATATATTTTGCATGTCAACCATATCTATGAAATTTAAAATTTTAGTTTAAATTAGTAAATATTTTACTATATATACTCATGAAATTTGTCAAGTTGAAAATAGTAAATATGAGTATAATTAACCTGATATAGAAAAACATAATAAATATAATATCCAACCTAAAAAATATATAAATATATCTTAATGTGTTTATTGAAATTTATCAAGTCTGGGTACGTTGTTGCTGGAACACGTTTAATATGCGTGTTGAAATAACTGTGGATTAATTTTAAAAGCAAACAATATTTTTTGAGAAAATTATTAAAAATACATTAACAAAATGAGAAAATAAAAAGTTAACTTGAATAGGTCATTAATTATACAAATACACAACTTATGTTTTCAATATTATAAAAAGTCCCAACTCCCTAAACATATTACAAAAATCCCAACATATACACAGAATGCTATGTGCATGTTGGCTATTTTATGTATATTAATTGGGAGAGAAAGTAAAGTACTTAAAAAGGTGAGAGAGTGCAATTACTTCTAAAATGATTAGTATTTATGTTATTTATACTTATTTAAATGTATCCCCAATTCACAAATTTTACCTGACATAATTTTTCTAACGTCAATACATAAAGGGCGAAAAGTTTTTTTTTTTTTTTGATTAAAAGATGATTCATTAATAATAGTAATATTGCTTAGCGTTGTACATTATACAGAACACCAGGTTGTGGAGCTAGTACATTATACATTATACAACTTTTTCTTTCTATTTTATTACTCCTATTTAGTACTAGTAAGTAATACTGTAGTGACTCGTTTGGTACGAGGAATAACTAATTTCGACATGTTTGGTTGATATAAAATCATGGGATAACTTATTCCACATTAAAGATGGAATAACGATATCATGTAATTAATTCTAGGATAACTTGTTTCTAACCAAACGAGCCTAGTAGTATTAGTTGTACTAGTCTAATTTTGACAACACAATTCACCTTATGATTAATCTATTTCTTTCTTTGTTGTACTTCTCTGTGTACACGTTGCTTCAAATCTTGAAATGAAACTGGAAGTACCCTTTTTAGGTACTGAGTAAAACCTGAAAACAGTAACCTATTAGAGAATGGCAGGTAAATTAACAGGGAACTACTACTACTTACATAATTACTGCTACTTACAAAATTACTAGTGCTTACATAGTGTTTTGAGCAACTATCAGTAGTTCTAAACTGCCTTGCAAAAGGAGTTCCACCTTTGTCTAAACTGAGGGATTTCCGAATAAACAAGGGTGAAACTATCCATTGTTTAAAAAAGAGGGAGATATTCCTTTCTTATAATGAGATGAATTTTCATATTATATTTTTCATGAATTCTTACTTGCTTCAACATCACAACTTTTCTTGAAGGGCAGACACAAAGACGAACTCATGATTTTGAAGTTTAAGGATTTTACTACCTACGACAATCTTAAAATTAATATATTTTTCTTTGTTTAAAATTAATCATCATGTTTCGCTTTTCAACAGTCAAATTAACTTTGATTAATATTCAAAAATATATTTTTTTATCAAATTGACATGCAAAAGGCTTCAGCTAATGTTGGTGAAATGAACAACAACAATGTGGGGGGTAAAAATACTATTGCGAAAGACGACAATATTTTAGAAAATGATGATATTTTTGATATGGTTAATGTGTTGTGAGGAGAACAAGATAAGGAGAACAACGATAATGTTTTGGCAAATGTGGACTTTGATATGGATAATTTATTGTAGGGAGAGCAAGCTAATGAGAATAACGACAATGTTTCGGCAAACGATGGTTTTGATATAGGTAATGTGTTGTGGGGAGAACAGGCTAATGAGAACAATAAAAGTGTTTTAGCAAACAATGGTTTTAATATGGGTAATGTGTTGTGGGGAGAACAAGCTAATTAGAACAACGACAATGTTTTGGAAAATGATGATTTTGATATGTGTAATGTGTTGTGGGGAGAACAGGCTAATGAGAAAAACGACAGTGTTTTGGTAAACAATGATTTTGATATTGGTAATGTATTGTAGAGAGAACGGGCTAATGAGAACAACAACAGTATTTTGAAAAACGATGGTTTTGATATGGGTAATGTGTTGTGGGGAGGACAGGCTAATGAGAACAACAGCTGTGTTTTGGGAAACGGTGGATTTGATATGGGTAATGTGTTATGGGGAGAACAGGCTAATGAGAATAACGATAATGTTTTGGAAAATGATGATTTTGATATAGGTAATGTGTTGTGTGAGAACAGGCTAATGAGAACAATGCCAGTGTTTTAGTAAATGATGGATTTGATATGGCTAATGTGTTATGGGGAGAACAGGATAATGAGAACAATGACTATGTTTTGGCAAATGATGATTTTGATATGGGTAATGTGTTGTTGGGAGAACAGGCTAATGAGAACAACGATTGTGTTTTGGGAAATGATGGTTTTGATGTGGGTAATGTGTTGTGAGTAGAACAGGCTAATGAGAACAACGACAATGTTTTTGTAATACCCCGCATTTTCGTGCTAGAATTCTAACCGTCGTTTCTACTCGTCTAAGCTCGAATCCAAGTGATTCTCATGTGAATATAAGTTTCATGATCATTATCCTAGTCTATGGAGTAGTTTAGAGGTGAAAAATGTTCATAGCAATGACCTAGAACAAAGTTAAGCTAAGATAAATTGATTCGTCCAAAGTTTGACATTCAATTCTACAAGGGTCTACTTCAAACGTGTATATCTATTAATATACATGAAATTTTATATCCCAAGATCTATCAAATTTTATATAATTTAATTAGCCTTCCAACGATACCAATTTCGTAAAAATTTGATACCAAAGCGGAAAGTTATGACCATTTTTGTGGCTGAGGCAGTAGCACCATGCAATAAGCGTGCGACGCACGCTTTATCGCACGCTAATAATTTTCAGGTTCTGTTTCTGCATTTTTAAGGACAAAAGTGCTATTTTTCAACCCCTATCCAGCTATAACACAGGATTAAACTCCCATAACATCAAAATAAATTTATTTTCTCTCAAAATTACCAAGAACATTCATTAGGGTTTCAACCTAAAAATTCAAATATCTCAAGATTCAACCGTAGGTGTTCAATAATTTTTCAAGATTTGGATTCCCCATTTCGAGTGCTATGAGAAGCACCCATTAATCTCAAGAATAGAAATCCAAAGTTAAGAGTTCATCCAAAGCTTCAATTTCAAGGTATGTGGGGTTTGAACAAGAACTCCTTTTCGTTCTTGTGCCCGAAAGTTTTAGTTTTTCTTAAAGAAATTCGTATTACCAAGATGAATTCATATTATATTGCTATATTTCAAGTTTATGAGATTATGGAATTGTTCAAGTCTTGAATTGCATGATTTTCTTGTTTAATTATGATCTAAATTGCGAGTTCATGATATAAATTGCACATTCTTATATTGATATCCTATTTTCAAGAATTTCCAAGATTTGTTGTCGTGAATTGAGCCTTATTGTGAAAATGTAAGTATTTGAGAATGACTTATTAATACTTTTTAAAGTGTTTCAAGAAGAGTACATATATTTTCATGTTATTGAGACTTTAAAGCTTATTTATGATAAGTCTATCAAGATTTTAAGAAAGAAGTGAGTTTTGATCCTAAGTAAGAAAGAAATCCACATCCTTGACTTTGAGATAAAGGGGATGCATTTTGGCTCCCATTACATATTGTTGAAATATTTTAAGGTGGATTTTCTTAAGTTCTGAGCTAAGGGAGTAGTATTTAGCACCGAGTTGGGCTTGATTCCGAGGTCTCATGCCCCAGAACTACGTGCCCCTGTACGTTTCTGATTCACCCCAAGTGGGTTAAGACAGTGATCACTAATAAAAAGAGAAAAAAAAAAAACAGACCTCAAAAATAGGTCGAAAATAAGAGACCTCATGAGGTCGCTTTTTTCCTCAATTTATTTTTAATTATTATTTTTAAATGAAGAGACCTCATGAAGTCGGTAAATAATAAAAAAATTTAGCTACACAATATTAGGGACTTCAAGAGGTCGAAAAATAAATGCGAGAAAAGTTAGCGCCAAAATAATAAATAAAAAAATAATAAAATATAAAGCAGGGAATAAAATTTTAAACATTGCTACCTCATGAGGTTGCTATAATTTTAAAAAATTAATATTTATTATTAAAAATAACTGTATGTAATTATTTTATTAAATGTGAAGTCAAAATATACATATTTATTTAATTTTTTTATATTTATTATTATAATTAAGAGAAAACAAAACCCAAAAGTAAAGGGCAACTCTCTCAGAATTCTCTCCGCACTCTTGATATCACCCCAAAATTAAGTGTGAATTCTTGAAGTCTTGTTTAATTTTTTCATTCTCTCCCGCTCAAGCTCTCTCGCCCAGTTCTTCCATTCCAAATAACTTCAATTTTTTTTTGTTTATGTATATAATAGAATTTGAATCTATGAATGTTTTGGGTCTCTTTCATTTTTTCCAAAATGTGAATGAATCGTTAGGGGTTTTGTTGCCTTATTTAAGAATTGTGTTTATGCTTTATATGCCTTGTTGATTTCTTTCATCTTAATTTGAGTTATAGATTCAGTCTTGTACCTCTATGTATTTTGTGTTTTTGCATTTTTTGTTCTAAGATTTGATACTTTTTGCTTGTATATGGTGCTATTTTTTTTTTTCTGAAAAACTTAACTGGGATCTTTCTCAACATCTTGTTTTATTTAGTTTTTCTATATTTTTTATCTGATTTTATCAAGATTGAAAATTGAAATATACTTGTTTTTTGAGACAAGTAACATCTATATTGTAAACAGAAAACTACACCAAAGATAAAACTAAAGTGTGAGCTACTTTTTTGATAAACCCCTCAACGAGACGACGACCACCGTGGAAACGTTTTCCACATTTATAATGGAAGAATGAAGGCTGAATTTTTGTAATGATACACATTCGATACTTCCTTGATATTGACTGAAACTTAGTAACTTATTACATTTATAATGAAGGCATGCTGAAGTTTTTATCTGTTTTGACTTTGATGAATTTGTTGTTCTGCATTCTCTTTGTCGTCTGGAGTGGTGCATGAAGCTTGCTTACGCAAAAGACAACTTGAAGAGGATAGAAAATTTGCAGTAGAAAATTCAATGAGTATGTTCAATGAGTAATGGTGTCAATAGTTTTAAAGAGGATTTGGTGAGATGGTGCCTACGAAAACAATTGTCATTCATTATGATTTAAAATGTAACGTCACCAGTTTGTCCTCGAAATGGAAATTTGTCCTCTATCAACCTGGACTATTCTTATTAACTCTTGCGATCCAGGACAGTTGTAATTGGGGGAGCAGCAGCCAGAGGCAGATACAATGTATTTACTACAGATTCAACCAACGCGGAATGTAGATCCTGATATTTGGGTTGAGCCATGAGCTCAACTAACCTATGTAGGCCTCTATTTCTAGTAATAATAACTTTATTTTCCAAATTTATACTCTAATTTTATTATCATTCAATTCTAGATCGATATTTGCAATCCATAGAGAATTTCTGCCGGACTCTGTCAGATGATAGTCAAGACCTTCCACTTAGCCAAGAGCAGAATGAGAGAATATGATTAGATGTGGTTGGTGGTCCGAGTAGGTATGGGTATGCTTATGGCTTGCCACAATGAACCTTTCGTGAATTATATTCGGAACTAGAAGGCCTCAGGAGCTTCCAGGTGGATGAGTCAAGGGAAATGATTTTGGCTTTGAAGCAGATGATAGCTAAGTTATCTAATGAAGCTAAGGCCGCATAGGTAAGGGAAAGGCAAAGGGATATTTAGTATGCGGGAATGAAGGCCCAATTTGATGCATTACTTTCTTCGGGGGGATTCCCACTTGTCCTGGTGATGCAGTTCGCTCTCCTCCTCTGCCCCAGTCTCTACCTATTTCACATAGCGTATATGGTCAATACAGAGATGTGACTGAGGAGCCCAACAGTGATGAAGATGATGAGGATTACTATGTGGAGAATACACCGCCGTGTTGTTGAAGTTGAGTGTTGTGTTAGATAATCTAAACTATATACCTTATGATAGTTTATTTAAATTATTAATTATTTTTAATGCATGAGAGCTTTGAATTAGTCTAATCAATAGTACTATTGTATAAATAACTTGACTACAATGTTTTTCGGTTCAATTTCAAGGTACTCTAAGTTGATTTTCATTTAGTGTTCATTGGATTGTGGTGTTGTTTTGATTGGTGTGAACTCTTGTAGCTCGATTTAGTTGATTAGATTGTACATATTATTGAGTTGAATTAAATGGCAGGTATCTGTAAAAGTTGTTATTGCCATCATTTTTTATTTTTTTTTGCAAAAAAGAGACCTCATGAGATCGCTATTTTGCATTTTAATTTTTCATCAAATGAACAAAAGCGACCACAGGAGGTCTCTTTTTTTCAATTTCATTTTCTAGATAGTCACCTGATGAGGTGTCTTTTAATTAAAAAATAAAAAAATAAAATCAAATAGAGACCTTATGAGGTCTCTTTTAATTAAAAAATAAAATTTAAAAAATCAGAAAGAAACCTTATTTCGAGAAGTATTGGATTTTCTTTAATCAGTCATATTGAGTTAGGATAGTTGGGAGTCATGACCCACTACCTATAGTCAGTACTAGTAGAGGCTTCATAGACAGTCAGTAGAGTTAATGTATTCAGGTTTCAATTTTATTTTGTAAAAGCAGAGTTGTAATCTTGTAAAGTTTAGATTTGTATTGATCATGTTCAGAAAAGTTTTATGTTTTCCCTGATTTTATATAGATTTAAGTATTTTATTCAGTTGCTTTTGAGTTATGCCAGTAGAAGGGTTAGCTTGAGGTCACTTGTGACCCTAAGCACCGTGTGACGTCTCGAGACCCGATTTCGAGGCGTTACAATTTTGGAAAACGATGGTTTTGATATGGGTAATGTATAGTGAGGAGAACAGGCTAATGAGAATAATGACAATGTTTTGGGAAACAATGGTTTTGATATAGGTAATGTGTTGTAGGAAGAACAGGCTAATGAGAACAATGATGGTGTTTTAGAAAATGATGATTTTGATATGAGTAATGTGTTGTGGGGAGAACAAGTTAATGAGAATAGCGACAATGTTTTGGCAAATGATGATTTTGATATGGGTAATGTGTTGTGGGGAGAACAGGCTAATAAGATCAACGACAGTGTTTTGGTAAACAATGATTTTGATATGGGTAATGTATTGCGGAGAGAACAGGCTAATGAAAATTGTGTCTATATAAACAATGTAAAGGTATTATATGCTAGCAAATTAGGGGTGTCAAACGGGCTGGGCTGACCCGGCCCGCACCAGCCCGACACACCAAATCGGACCGGTTTAACCCGTCCCGGTAAGCCCTAGGGCTTTAGGGTTCCGTGTCTCGGTTCGTTTTTTTTTTTAAACGGGGCCCGGTTAACCCGGCCCGGACCAACCCGGTCCAGGCCCGCCGGTTAACCAGCCCGAACCGGCAACCTAAAAAAAAAAAAAAATTTAATTTAGTGGGCCAAACTAGCCGTTGGCCCAACGGCTATATTACCGTTTTTGGGTCCAAACGGCTAGTTTGGGCCCACTTAATTAAAAAAAAAAAAATTAAAAAATATTTTTTAATCCCCAAAATAAATCTATAAATACCCTACAACTTCAAATCATTTCTCACACAATTTTTCACTCTCTCAAATCTCATTCTCTCTCAAATCTCAATTCTCAATTCTCAAATATTCAATATATTTAATTTCTTAAAGTGTTCACTTTAATTTTTTAATTTTTCGTTTACAAAGTACGAGCGGAAGTTTCTAAAGTCGCAATCTTCGGATACTTCCAAAATTTGGTATTGTCGTTCCATCTCTTACGTTTAATTTTTATTTATTGTATTAATTGTTTAATATTTAAATTTATTATATTTGTGTATTTTGAATATTTTTAGTTTAATTTAATTTATATTATGGATAAATTAAAAAACCTCGCTGCTAAAGGTGTTAGAAATTTTTGTCCCGGAAGCGGTAGTGGTAGTAAAAAGCGAATTATTAGCGGTAGAGGTAGTTCAAGTAATAGATATACCAGTGTGTCTTCGCCTCCGGTACCGCTTGGTACAGCTTTTGAGGAAGAAATAGTTGTAGGTGCTCACAATATGGATTATGTAGAATTTCAGGAAAATTACGGTATAGAAGAAGAAAATGAAGTAGATGCAGTTAATGTAGACGAAGATGATGAAATACGGTTGAATTTTCCGGTGCATACTATCCTACTGTTTGTAATATTTTGGCATATATAGCCGATATTTCTGGTTTGCTCCAACAATATAAAAATAAAGAAGGTTATAAAGAAGCTGTTGGCGCTATGTTTACGAAATTTAAAAAATATTTCTTCCCGATTCCCCCTATTTACTTGGTTGGTGCTATGTTAAATCCGTGCATGAAATATAATCATATGTGCCACTTTAGTACTCTTATTTATACTAACTTAGAAATAAATACTAACCCTGAGTCTGAACAAGAGCTGCCTGATTTGTGGACGGCTACGGCTGATGCAAAAGATTATATAGAAAAATTATATAATTACTATGCTGATTTATTTGATTCAGCCGTACCTACAAATATCAGTCCAATTGTCGCTCCTCATCCTCCCGAGGAGCCATCATCTTCTAAAAGGCCGACACATAGTGGTTTTCATGATTCGTTTTATGATTTAACTTGTTGGAACAGTGTGGATGAGAGAGCTTACACATCAACTTATCGGGAAGAGCTGAAATATTATCTGCGGACGCCACCAGAGGATCGCAGACGACGGATCAACATGCTGGATTGGTGGAGGAATAATGAATCACAATATCCTGTACTTTCAAGATTAGCCAGAGATATCTTGAATGTTCCTATGTCAACCGTTGCATCAGAGAGCTCCTTCAGTCAGGGATGACAGCAGCTTGGAGACAACCGACACTCATTGGGAAGCAACGCAATGAATGTTTTAGTTTGCCTCAGAGATTGGATTAGAGTAGAAAGAAGAAACCAAGGAATGGAACCAGAGCCCAGCGACGACCTCAAACTTGAAGAAATTATGACTTCACGGGAGAACTCAGCAGAATCAAGTCCAATGCATGGTTTTGCCCCGTTGACTTCGACTATCCTATGCAAGTTCCAATTAATATTAACATGAATGAGTTGGAAAAAATGATGCATAATTTATAGATTTTTCATTCATGTAAATTATAAATTTTGGATCATTTTGCAATCAATAAAATTTCACAAATTCATTCACTCCTTAGTCGTTGTTTTTTATTTTTTTTTATTTAACGATTTAAAATTTTAATATCTTCTATACAAGTGTATATTTAATGTATACATGTGTATATGTTTATATATCTTATATAGAAGTGTATATTTAATGTATACACGTGTTTATATCTTCTATAGAAGTGTATATTTAATGTATACATTGTGTATATAGCGTATATAGTGTATATTTGACCGGTTTTTAACCGGGTTTGACCGGGTTTTAGTGGGTTTGACCGGATTGGGTTAAGTGGGCCGGTTCCGGGTGGGTTTTAATTTTTTTACTGTGCAGCCCGGCCCGGTTAAGGCCAAACCCGGCCCGTAACCGGCCCGGAACCCGGTAAGAGTGAGAGGGCCGGTTCCGGCCCGGCCCGGCCCGTTAGACAGTCCTATAGCAAATTGAGCTAAATATTAACGTAAGTTTCTTTTCACTTTGAGTTGATTAGTTCGTTAAGTTTTTTTTCTTAGGACTTTCAATAATGTTACTCTTCTAATTTGATCATTAATTCCTCGCTTTTACATCTACGTTAATTTATAATTACACTTCTTTCTTTTTCGGCTTATTGATTCTCTTACATCAAATATTTGTTACATAAATGTAGTTTCAAAAGATAGTGTTATTTTAACGTCGTAGCGAAAGAACTACTTTTACTATGTTCAATTTGATATTTTGATTTAGGTTTTCATTAACTTTATTACTTCTCCATTCAATAGTGGTTGAAGCTAGTTCGATATCATACCATACCCTAGAATGTCATCCTCAGAAAGCAAAAAATTTGATAGGACCGTAGAGAGAAGTTGATAGATATAAGAGAAGAAATATGCAAGCAAGAAAACGACCTTCGAAATTTTAATGTGCAACAAAAAAGTGCACAAGAAAGTACGAAGCGACATGTGATATTTGGAAGTTAAAGGAAAAGAAAGACAAGCTCAATGAACAATTGGAGAAAAAAGGGAGATTTAGCAGATTCAACTCAAAAGAAAACAAGGATTCTTTATTTTACTAAAAATGAGATTTATTTATTATATATTCAACTATTATATGCTACTATTATTCACTATAGTAAACAATCGAACAATAATATCATTATTTGTAAAAAAATCCACAGAACAATACAAAACATTCCTTACCAAACCTTGCTCTTAGGATTATACTGGATATATGTGTTATAGTTGTTTTTGTTGTTCTATTGTTCACTCAGTAGAACTTTTTTTAAGTTTGCCAAGAGAAGCTTAGCACTTAAAATTTGGCTAAGTGTTGGAACTTTTCCATTCCATAAGCCTTCGAATCTTTGATGAATTATTTCATGACCTTTCCGACCTCCGATTCTTGATTTTCTTGTTGCGTTGCGATGGGGCAAGTCAAGAGTACATCCCAGATGAGTTTAGGAACTTTTCGGATAGCATAAGGGGGTGTTTGGATTTCAGAAACAATAGCAAAAGACTTTTAGCCAGCATTGCCCAGGGTTCAGCACCGCTATAGGCGGGGCGCCACCCTGGCTTCCCCACTGCAATAGCGAGGCGTAGCCCTGGTTACTCCCCTGGGCTAGGCCAGGAGACACCCTGCGGATCACCTTAGGCCAAATTTCAGCAGTTCTGTCCGTTTTTTCAAAGGGAAAAAGAGTCAAATTCCACCCCTATATAAGTCCTTAAACACGAGAGATTCAGCACATTGATACCCAAAGTATATTGCTTTCTCTCAAGAACAAGGTATGATTTCAATTGGGGATTCAATTTCAAGAAAGTTTCTTCGTCAATCTTCGTAGAATCACGAACTAAGGTATGCATAGTGTTCATTCATGGATTCCTTTTATCCATGAAGCCCAAGAATCCTCTTTTAAATTATTCATCATGATATTTATGTTGTGAATTGATTATGTTCATGTTGTTATGGTGCTATGACTTCCAAGATTGAATCTTTATCATGGTTTCATGAAACCATGTTAGTATAGGGTTGAAATCCAAGCATTTAGTGATTTGTGATGTGTAATTGGATGGTTTATCCTATGCCCTAAGTTGTGCATGTAAGGTGTTTGATAAAAGGTTTAAGAGAATAGAAATCATGCTTCATGACTAAATTGTGACTTGAACGGCTTATGTATTGAAATTGTTGTTGGATTGCTCATGTAGTCTTGTGTAATTATGCCATGTTTACATGCAATCCTATTGCTGTACCAAATTATGATAACTATGTACTTCAGGAAATCCTCAACTTATTGTATTATGTGTTGTCGATGTTAATCATGTATTCAAGAATGTCATGCCTTGTCAGTTTCCTTCTATCGAGTCCTGGGGGTACTTGTACTCGAAAAATATAGCTGTGTGCCTAGAGCCAGTGTCATGTTTTCACGATACTCTTAGTCGATCCATGCTCAATAGAATTCAGTCAGTCTCATGACTCAGGAAAAACTCAGCAATCTCTGTAACTCAGAAATCTCAGTACTCAGTTGTCCTTAGAAATCTCAGTAATCTCAGTCGATTACCAGATCTCAATAGTATTCTGTCAGCAAACGGAACTCAATGAACTCAGTCCACTTCAGCTAAATAATACCATCAATATCAGTTCAGTTTAGTTCAGTTAATCAGTTCACTATCTTTCAGGTGAGAGTAGGATTCAACATCAAGCGAGCCTAGGGATGGGGGCTCACCCGCTAGATAGGACTGAGATCCCTAGAAGCAATCCCTAAGTTTTAGTACTACGTAGCTAGCATAGTCACGAGACATCACCAGTTAGATATGACTGACATACTCAGGGATCACCGGCTAGAATAGGAGTGATCTCAAGGGTCACCCCTAGTTTAGGACTAACCCCACAACAGTTGTCTTTACTCGTGGCACACCCTTCCAACTAGGGTTACAGGTTGGACCCCAATTTGCTTAGTATGGGGCATGTCGGTTAGATGAATACCTCCCATAGTTTCAGTTTCAGTCTCAGTCTCAGTCTCGGTAATGGAACTCAGATAATTCTACAGATTTCAGGACTGTCAGATACAGTCATTCAGTACAGTACGGAACTCATCTAGTTCTATCAGAACTTAGACTGTCAGATACAATCACTCAGTATAGTACGGAACTCAGCTAGTTCTATCAGAACTTAGACTGTCAGATACAGTCACTCAATACAGTACAAAACTCATTTAGTTCCATCAGAACTTAGACTGTCGTGTACTGTCTTTCCATATCTGTATACTCATGTTATCAATATTCAGATTCAGGACTGTCAGATACAGTCAATTAGATCAATCTTCAAAGTCAGAACGATCGAAAACAATCATTTGGACATTTATATCAGTAGACTCAGTAGTCAGATCTATCGCGACTTCAATTACAATTACGTATTCATGCATGTACACGTTCATATTATTCAGTCAGTTAGTATAGTTCATGCATATGAACCCCATGCATTCATCGTACCTCACTTGTATACCTGTACATTCCAACGTACTGACGCATTTGTGCTATGGTGTTTTATTTTATGCCATAGGTTTAGAAGCACGAGCTCCAAAACATCAGTAGCAACCCAGTTCAGCAGTCAGAGTCAGTAGTGAGTCCTCATCCTTCGAGGAAAGGATGATTACTTTATTATTTCAGTTATTTTCAATTTGTTTCAGTAGTTGGAGTTAGTTGGGGACCTGTCTCATCAACTCCTTATTTAGAAAGTTAGAGGTTTTTCAGACTATCATGTTTCAGACAGTTTATTTCAATTATTTTGGGTATTTCATACCCCACCCAGATGTTATGCTTTTATCAGATTTGAACCTTACGGCCTTTCAGCTTTTATTTCTGCATTTATTTTAGTATATTATGCAGTATACAGGTACGGATATCAGTCATGAATTAGCTTATGGTCCTTCAGAATCATGGGCATCGTGTAGCGTTCCGGGTACCATATTCGGGGTGTTATATACTGTCTATAATAAGGTCAAATATTTATTTATATATATAGTAAATGATGAATCACCTTTTATAATAATTCTGTATCCACCATCAGATGTAACAATTCAAGATTAATTAGTTCTATGGAGAATAGAGTAAGAATTGTGGGAATTGTTGGAATATGTTTTAGTACTATTAATGGGGTTGTATACTTTACTTTACTGTTGTTAAATTTTAAGGATTATTACTTTCTACGACAATCTTAAATTAATATATATTTTTTTATTAAATATTAATCATCGTATTTCGCTTTTCGACAGTCAAATTAGGCGAACTTTGACTAATATTTTAAATTATATTTTCTCATCAAATTGACATGCAAAAGGTTCAACTTGGAGTATTTATCATTTAATTTTTTGAACACAAAATTTTACATGTAAAATATTGAGCTTAATCTAATTTAACTTTGCTTTGAGAATTACTTAAATCGACTTTTGAAAAGAAAAACATGATAGCTAATTCGAAACAACTAAAGAAATAATAACTAGATCCACAATAATTATGATCATCCCAGTGTAAAACGGGCCGGGCCGGGCCAAACAGTAAAAAAAATTAAAATCCACCCTAACCCGGCCCACTTAACCCAACCCGGTCAAACCTGGTCAAAAATATATATATAAAAAAAAATTTCTTTCAATATACATTACATATACCCACCTATATACATTATAAATACGTTAAAGAGAGAACTATATTAATTAAGCCATTCACGTAAAAAGTTTCTGTATGGGACAAGGTACATCACCCAAAATATTACAAAGTTAATCGGACTCGACAATAGTATCATTATTAGAAACAAATTCACAAAACAATACAAAACACTCCTAGCTTAATAATCACACTCTTGAGGTATAAATTGAGAAATATCTTCAAACACCAAACCAAAATCCAAAAAATCCATAACCCTAGTCCTTTGGCGACGAAATCCTTCATCGGAAAATCTCATACTATGTATAATATATAAGGTCCAATATTTTTACAAATGTATAATAAATGATGAACTTCAAATACTTTATACTCTTTAGGCTCCATTTTGTGCGAATAAATTGGATATGCTATTTTTTTTATTTGAATTTTTTTTTGTATTTTCTCTTGAGCAAACAAGAAGTGGATATTGTTGTTAATTTAGATTGAGTTATTAATTGATGAGTATTTGTGTTTGCATGGAATGTGCTTGAAAAAGTGTATGGAATATTTGTGGTGTTGTTCATCTTCTTAACCTAAAGTCCTAAACTAGTTTTATTGTTTGAAAGAATATACCAAGTTCTTTTGATTTATTTACACAAGATTGACTTCAAAAGAATTAAGAGATATAAGTCAGGTATATTGATTGTGTTAAAGATTCTTACTGTTGTTTTTTTTGGTAAATAAATTGTGTTTATTACCAAAGAACCATGCAAGTACAAAAAAAGATAAGGTCTGGACAGCCCCAGCCTTGGCAGAAACTAACAGCCAACAAGGTCTCATTTCAATCCTAGCTATGGGTAATAATCTAATCTTTATAAAGCACTAGCTAGGTTAGGCTGCAAACTCCCTCTAATATGGATCTCCTTGATGATGTTGCGTATAAGAACACCAATTGATCTTGATGTTCGTTGAAACATTCGAGTATTCCTCTCCTGTTATATTGCATACACACTTGTTGCAAGGGCCTTTCGAAAATTCTCTGCACGAGCCTACTTCCCAATAAAATGCAGTAATGCCCATGCTACTTCATCCTTCCAACAAAGAATTTGTTGATCTATGTGCAACCAGTTTAAAATCTTTTCCCATCATGAGGTAGAGTATGCACATTTGAAGAACAGGTGGTCAGTACTATCAGTCCCTGAGTTGCACCACACATCCATTTAGGTGGTGACACATTATTACAAACTAATCTTCTCCACTCTACCTTTTGGAACTACCCTCGCCTCTTTATATACATCTTCTTTATAGAGAAGGATGACCAATTCATTAAATCCTATTCAGTCCATCCTACCTTCTCATAGTACCTTTGTGATTTTATTATCTTCCTTACCACCCAGGACGCCTGCTGTGGATGTATTTCCATACTGTTCATAATATATATACACCCACTGAATCCACATTGTGTATTGTTTCTTACTCAAGCACCACAACAATTTACATACAACAGCTTTTTTCCATGTTGCAACATCTAGGAAATTCAAACTCCCCATAACTTTTGTCCAACACAAAGATTCACAGGCAATCAATGCTTTCTTGGAAGTATTAACACCCCCTGATCAGAGAAATTTTCTACAAATGGATTCTATACATTTAATCACCTTCCTTGGCATAACAAATATTTGAGCCCAAAAATTTTGGATTGAAAAGAGTATACTTTTAATTAATTGGACCCTACCTGCATATGAGAGAAATCTTGAAGTTCAACTCTGAACTCTCCCCATAATCTTCTCTATTAGGCCTGAAACTGAACAATAGATGTTTTTTTAGAACTCAATGGCACCCCCAGTTATCTTATAGGTAGTGTTCCTTGTTCAAAGCCCAATTCTCCAAGTATTTCATCCTGGATATCTGGAAGCACTCCCCACAATAAACTGAACTCTTTTCCACATTTGCTTCCAAGCCTGAAGCTTTTGAGAAAATGGTAAAGAGTTCAAACAACAATTTCACTGAATTAGTATCTCCTCTGCTAAATAACAATAAATCAACAGCAAAGCTTAATTGGACCACATTCATTCTCTCACACCTTGGGTGGAATTTAAATTTGGGTTCTTTTTTAATTGCCTCATAAGTCTGCTGAAATACTCCATAGACAACACAAACAAGAAAGGTGACAGAGGGTCACCTGCCTCAGACCCTTTTTTACATTAAAGGGTTCACTAGGGTACCCATTAATCAAAATGGAATAGGACACCGTCTTCACACACTGCATGATCCAGTGCCTAAATTGCCCAGGAAACTGTAAACACTCAAGCACCTGCTCCAAATAGGCTTTCCTCATGTCAACTTTCAACATACACCTTGGGGAGATACTTCTCCTACCATATCCTTTAACCAATTCGTGGCTAAGAATAATGTTGTCATTTATCAACCTCTTGGGGACAAAAGTTGACTAGTTCTTATCCACTAAATAATCCATCACTTGTTGCAATCTACTTGTTAACACTTTTGAAATGAGTTTATAGAGTAGTGTACAACATGATATTGGTCTATATTGAGTAATTCTGTCAAGATTTGAAATTTTTGGAATCAAAGTGACAGTAGTGCAATTGATAGCCTTGTACATGACTCCTGTATGAAAGAACTCCTGCACAGCTTCTATGTCTTCTCCAATTATAGGCCATGCTTTTTTGAAGAACATTGCATTAAATCCATTGCATCCAGAAGCTCTCATGTCATGTATCCCTTTTAAAGCTCTAGAAACAGGACTTACTAGTTACAGCTATTGATCTCTATTCAGTACCGTCCCATCACTCGTTACTTGTGGATTGATCATTGACAGTTGTTCTGCACAGGACCCTAATAAGCTTTTATAGTACCCAATAACCTCATCTGCTATTTGTGTTGGCTGAGTAAGCATCATTCTTGCAGAATTTTTTAACATGTTTGTAATCATAATAATTAAATGATTTGATAATGTAAAAATTTATTATAGATTGATGGGAAAAATTAAGCTCAAATTATTCAATTTTAATACTTCTTGGAAGAGACCTAATTATAAGAGCATCAAAAATATTATCTAAGATTATTAATTAAGTCAAATTCTTACGCTGATTAATTCATCATTAGATCGACGAGAATATTGACAGATGATGAAAGAAAAATAGCAAAGTCTACAATATGATCTAGTCCAAACTTCATGAAACAAAAATAGCAAAGTCAATTTTAATACTTCTTGGAAGAGACCTAATTATAAGAACATCAAAAATATTATCTAAGATTATTAATTAAGTCAAATTCTTACGCTGATTAATTCATCATTAGATCGACGAGAATATTGACAGATGATGAAAGAAAAATAGCAAAGTCTACAATATGATCTGGTCCAAACTTCATGAAACAAAAATAGCAAAGTCAATTTTAATACTTCTTGGAAGAGACCTAATTATAAGAACATCAAAAATATTATCTAAGCTTATTAATTAAGTCAAATTCTTATGGAAATAATTCTTAAAAGTATAACTCCAAAAGAAGGATAACATCATTTTGTTTTTTCCAAAAGAAGATTAACATCAATTTTTTCTATAATGATGTTGTTTATCTGCATACTTTTTTGCTTCTATATATATAACAAGATATTGTTATAAATAATACATAGTATAACATGATAACATAAAATCAGTTTTAAAAAAATGGTTGTTATAGAAAATGTTATTATTTAGGATAATTTTATAAGGACTAGAGAGGTTGAGAATAAATCAATTGATAGTAGGTTCGAATCCTGATTGGGGAGATTTTATTAACTTTGAATAAAGAGGCTTATGAGTAGTACATTCTAATAGTCCATGCATTTTGATTAACTTTGAATGAACAACTCCAAAATTCCATGCTTTTGCAGCCACATTCCATCCAAACATTTGAATCTTTCAACATAAATTTTCCCTATAGATACTCATCAATTGATAACTCAATCTAACTTAACAACAATTTCCACTACTTGTTTCCTCAATAAATTTAACTTTCATCGAAGGAGATTCACCATTTATTATATATATTTATTTAAATAAATATTTGACCTTATTATAAACAGTATGAGATTTTCCAACCAAGGGGTTCAGCACATAGTGTTACATCACTATATATAAATACATTTTTATTGTAACTTTTTTATATGACCATATTTGTTCTTAGAGAACTTTATGGATTTATTGATTTGAAGATACTTCTTGATTGTATCCTTCAGCTGGTGTATCATGCAGCCAAGCAAAAAGAACAAGAATTTGAAACAAGTTCTACTTAGTGAACTTTGGAACAATAAAAACAACAACCTATATACACAGTGTAATCCCACAAGTAACATAATGAAACAAATTAAAGGCCCATGTATATAATCTCTACCATTTGCATTTTGATTAATAAAGAGCCTTCATAGCCAAAACTAATCAATCTATCGTATATAACAATCATTTGAAACAAAAACAACCATTAGACTTCTTTTGTGTGTCGATGACTTCCAACATGAGTACGACCTCTTCCATCTCTGGCCTCTTTTTTGGGTCGTCCTCCCAACATTGCTTCATTATATTGGCCAGAGCACTTGGGTAAGTGTTTGGTATTTCAGGCCTTCGACTCTTGTACATAGCTGAAGATGCGTGAGGACTTAGTCCACTATACGGAATTGAACAAGAATATATCTCCCACAAACAAATTCCGAAACTATAGACATCACATTTATGATCATATGGTAGACCAATAAGCACCTCCGGAGCCATGTAACCTATGGTGCCAGTTTCGGCAGTCATGTTGATGGGAGATGACGCCTCAACTAGAGAAATTCCGAAATCTATTATTTTCACCCTTCCTTCCTTGTTGAGAACTAGATTTGTAGTCTATACATCTCTGGGAATAACTTTCTTGGAATGAAGGTAACTCAATCCTCTTGCAACATCCAACGCTAGTTTAGTAACGGAGTTCAATGATAGTCTTCTCCCGAGAATACTGTTTTTCAAGAGATGTGATCTTAGCATGCCTCCAACCACTATACAGTATCCAACTCGATATATTTTCCACGAATGATTTCTCGCAGCAAAATTCCACTTCCATCGTCTACCGCTCGTAGATACTTCGGGCAATCTCTTCGAAGCTCCGATTAACCTTGCGACATTTGGGTGATCAAGCTTGTGCCATATAGAAACTTCTTGCGCGAAAGCCTTTGTTAGAGTTGCCCTTCTCTTTTCATCGCTCAGATCAAGTATTTTAACCCCAACTTGTTTTCCCTCATAGACACCTTTGGAAACTGATCCGTACGCTCCTTTAGCAATAAAGTTGCTGATTTTAAGCTTCTTGGGATCCAACTCCCATTCTTCAACGACTTCAGCCTTTGAGCACTCTTCAAACCCTTTTTTATTATTTTCTCCGAAAATTCGAGCCAAATGCTTATCAAGTTGCTCGTCAATTTATCTCTGCTTTAATTTGATTTTTCTCCATAACAACATACAATTGATTGATCCAAAACCTAGACCTCACTCACTCACACGTACTAGTAATATTTAGCTATAAGCCTTTGTTGAAATATTTATAGGTGTACATGGAAAACAAAACCTAAAGTGGAAAGGATTGAAAAAAGGAGAAAGAGGCGTACAATGTTTTTTTTTTTTTTTTTTTTTCAATTATTGGATTATCATTTCAAAGTAGGATGAGGAAACAAAAGGAATTTGGTATTTATTTAATTCACGTCTAGTTAGGATTTATTTTTCCTAATTCATATTAGAGTAGATTTTGTTTGTCCTAATTAATTTAATTTGGTAACTTATTTAATTCCATTATGCAAAATCCGTTTCTCATACTAGAAATAACAAGTTTTATACAGACTAACTAGGGAAAAATTGGTAAAAGAATACGTTTCCAAAACTATTTTGTCATATACCCATTAATCTTTTTTTTAATTTAATTTTAGGGTTAGGGTGTAAAAATGGAGAAAAGTTGAAAAAGTGAGGCCCACACGTGGGCCAAGGAACCATTTCATCATTTTTACAACTTTGCAAATTTAAATAATACACATAACACCCTCTACTTATTTCAATACAAAAAAAAACTCTCTCTCCTCTTCAATTCTCTCCCAACTCCCGCTTTCTAGAACCCTGCTCCCAAAAACGTCATTTTCGTTTCTTCTTCTCCAGCTGCTAAGGTCTAGTTGTTTCTTCGTAAGGTTAGTTAAAATCAAGTTTCAATCATTTCTAGATCCATTTAAACGGGTTTCTTTGCGAATCGATTCGTAGTTATGTAGAAAATTTAATTTTTTTCGAATTTGGTTGATTAAGTAGTTAAAAAATGAGAATTTTATAGGTAATGAGTTTGATTTTGAAGCAATGGTTGAGGTTTTATGCGACGTTTTTGACAAATTTTTTCATAGATCACGGTGTTGAATTTTGAAACTTTTGTTTAGGAGTTTTGGTTTAGTTCTGGTTTTTTTTCTTAGTAATCAAGTGTTGAATGGTGGGATGATTGTCATTTGAAGAGTTATTTTGACATTTTGATTCGAATAGTGACTTGTTTCTGTCTGTAAACCCGTGGTCTATCCGTAGACCCGCGGTATATGAAATGAGAATGCCCTAGATTGAAATCAACTTTTAGACAGATGAAAATATTTTAAAATATGATTGCTGAAATAGTAAAAATGGAAAGATTAATAGCTAATTAGTTTGATTATTGTAGACACGTAATTTCGTCCCTCCTCGATATCGTTTTACCCATTTTTACCTTATCCTACCCATGTAATTACATCCCACAAAAATACAAAAAAAATAACTCTCAACAAAATCCCTAACAAACTTTTATTCTTTTTAACATCCTAACAACCCTTTCAATTAGAATAAGACACATTACCCATACCCCTACCCCGAACACCCCATACCTAAGTTCCCCTCCCCCCTCTCTTTTTCTTATCCACAAAGAAATACACTAGCAGGAACCTTCTAGGAAATTTCCCGATAGGCACACTCCGCTCACGTGAGGGACACCACACAATACAAAACCTAGGGAGGCCACTCAATGATATAAAAAAAGAGGAGACATACAGAGGTCGAGGGTTTTATTCTTTTAGAAAAAAAAAACTCACAGCTTATTCTCCATATAAAAACAACCACACGCACACCACAAAA
This sequence comes from Capsicum baccatum var. pendulum, assembly GCA_030864225.1. Taxonomy (NCBI): domain Eukaryota; kingdom Viridiplantae; phylum Streptophyta; class Magnoliopsida; order Solanales; family Solanaceae; genus Capsicum; species Capsicum baccatum. The sequence goes on along the minus strand of CM061561.1, from coordinate 262,122,911 downwards.
TGGATGTGACCATCCTCCGCACTCATCGGAACCACACACGATATCACACATACACACCCCAAAAATGGAGTAGAACAAAGAGAGACGAGTGAGAAGAACTTGACCGTAGGTCGAGTTTTCCGGCCTTTTTTCACCGGAAATCACCTCACCCACTTCGTTTTAACTCCGAAACCAGCTGGAATTTTGATTTAATCCATCGCTATTGCCGAGAGACCAGATTTCGATAATTAAATCAGCTGGAGATCGACTTGCTCGGTTTGATTTCGGTAGGTCTGGTTTAGATTCTGATCTATTGAGGTTAGTCTATTGATCTGTTCATTGTTTCTGTTGAATACTCCTAGTTTCTTCGTGGATTTGGTATTTGAATCAGACCTTAAGTTCGGGTTTTGTATCGAGTTGGTTCTGGCTGAAATCAGTTTTTGGACCTAGTTTTCTTTTCTTCTTTATCGCGATTCTGTTAATGGAATGATTGAGTCTTTGATTTCGTGTTGTCGAGTTAGTTTGATTTGGATTCCGGTACCGAGTTCGCAGCTTATTCATTGTTGAGGTGCTATTGAGGATTCCAAACTCGGGTCTTCTTTAATTCATTATTATCAACGAAAGTTGATATCGGAAGTTCCATTTGTTTAACCCGCTCTCTCTTCTTAATTTTTAATTCATTGAAATGTCCATGATTGTGTGTGTTGTTTGATTTACGATTGTTTGATGTTGTTGAATGCTATGATCATGATGCTTGGTGATTCGAATATGGTAGTTTGAGGAATGAATTTGATCATGTTTTAATGGTGATTGTAAAAAGGAAGTTTGGGGGGTTGGAATTGAAAATTGATGAAAAGTATAATTTTAGGTTAATTTTGATTTATTATTGATATGGAGCGCGATAGAATTATGACATGTTAAAGCAAATATGCAAATATAGGCTTGGGTAGGCAAATTTTAGAACTTGTTGTTTTGGCAAAATATTTAATGTGTGTGTGAATGTTTATTTCTAGTTTATCTTATTTAATTCAAATGTATCCATTTAGCTGGGGAATGCCCCGAGACACATTGTATTTATTCACCGGGGAATGCCCCGACACACTAAGTTGGCAGAGGACGATCGTGATGAATGTACGAGGCATCGGGTAGGGCATAGTTTAAGACTAGTGTAGGTTGGAGTAGGTTTATATTTTCGCATTTTTTTTTTACTTTATTTTGGACTGTATAACCGGACTGGACACTAATTTTGGACTGTTTTTGGTTTGTATTTGTTTTGTTTAATTGTTTGGGTGTTTTATGTGGTTTATACATTTTAAGTGTTAAACTAGTTGATATACTCCACCAAGCGACCGTGGTCGAACCAAGGGATCGAGGGGTGCCTAACACCTTCCCCGCGATCAATAGAATTCCTTATCTGGAATCTCTATTCGCGAATCAGTTTCTAGAGTCAAAACTGTTTTGAAAAGGATTTTTCGAAGGTGACTTGGCCCACCGGATTATGCCAAGTGGCGACTCTGAATTTGAATGTAAAAATAATCCTTTTCCAAAACAAACCTTCATTTTGTCACTTAATAATAAAAACCCTTTCAAAACTTAAAATCAAATCTTTTTCTGGTTAAAAAAGGGGGTGTGACAGCTCTGGCGACTCTGCTAGGGATCTTTTCAGAATTCGGTCTTATTTTTGGAGTCGTATCGGCTTTGTTTGGAATTATAGGTGTATAAACATTATTTGTGATTATTATTTGTGTTATTTATCACTGTTGTGCATTCTCGTGCTCTTTGTGTATAGTATTTATCTTATATGTTACCGTTTTTATATCTAGCATCATGTGTCTACCCCCAGGCCTTCTTTCTGTAACAAGTCCATAGTACACATGTTGTACACGACCTCTAGTTGAGTCACCCTTATTTTAGGGGGGGAGCCGTTGGTGTTATGAAGTAGGTGGAAAGCAAAGCAGCCACTATCGACCATACGCTCCCCCGAACAGCCTTGTTAGTGAACCACAACGTAGTTCAGCCTTTAGGTCATGATTATGTGCATCATACTGAGACCTAGCGGGATTCACATGGCCCTTTGTAGGAGACTCACCTCTAAAGCATCCCTACATGCTAACTGTTGCATCTTTAAGGGTAATGTAGTCATTTGACGGATTGATTTGAAAAAAAAAATATTTGTTAAGAGTAAGGTGCGTAGGCAAAAAATGAAAAAAAGAAGAAGAAAAAAATAGAAAAAGTGAGTCGAAAAGAATGAATCAAAAGGAGTGTCATAGTTTATTTTAGAGTTCTTTATGGCTTTTGTTTTTCACGATCCAAAAAATCAAAAAGATTTTTTTTACGTTTTGTTTTTATCTTCTCAAAGTACCGTAGTTCAACAAAAAACAAGGAAAAAAAAGAGGGTTTTGTTTGCCTTTTCTACTTATTTGTCAAAAGCAAAAATACCAAAAAGATTTTTCTTCATAATTGGTGGTGTCAGTCTTAGTTGAAGTGTCTAGTTGAAAATCCAAAGAGTTTTTATTCGTTTGTTTTTTGTTGTGTCTCTTAAGTTAGGATCAATTTATTAGTTAATCATTAATTGTCCAATCTGGATGAACTACGCATACCTGATTCCCTTCCCTCGGGTTAGGATACGTAGGCAACCCTCGATGGGTCCGGTAATCTTTGTGTTGGCCTTTGTCTTATTATCAGCCTAGGTCTCTCACCCTGTAATCTAGAGTTGTTAACCAAGTAGACTGATTTTGATCAGTACTTCTGTTCAGCAAATTGGATTCATGAAGTGGTCTGTCTCATCGACATATGTCTGCGTCAAAAATCCCAAGGGTTGGGAATCTTCAGAGACTGATACGAAAAAAAAAAAGGGGAAAGGAGGGCCAAAAAAAATAAGTGCAGATAAAAATTGGGATGATGTTAAAATGACCTTGCTACCCTCAAAAGCTGGTAGAAATGAACATGAATTTAGGACAATTTTACCAATGTCATTCCCATGTTTGTTGTGTTCCCTAATCCTAACGGATGTCGTCTTTGATAAGCATGTTCTTTCAAATAATAGTGGTAGGTTTGCAGCACTCTGGCTAGTCACCCATACTTCACTAGATCCAAAGCAAAGCTCGCCATGGCTAGCAGGGAGATTGAAAATTTACTCATTGACCCGGATTAGGATCACAGGGAAGAAAGTTCAGAACACAATGATGAGTTAGTAAGGCTCAGGAAACAATCGATAGATTTGCACCGGGCATGGGCCAGCGGAATGCCTTCTTCTCCACTCCCTGAAGGTCTTGGGAATATCTCTAATTGCCCACCACTCTCTCAAGCAAAATTCTCTGCTCCTACTGAGTCACCTAAGCACACGCCAGGATTCACTCCACGATATTATTATCCTGGCAGTTCTAGTGTGCCCTTGGCAGCTCCCCAATCAAGACCCGCTCTCAGCCAGCGCCACCAATCACACTAGTATTCATGGATCCGTCACCACCTGAAGCTCCAACATATGTTGTGCGTCCGACAATGGGGTTTCCTCGGTCTACCAGTGAGCTAGTATTAAAGGCTCCAGATAGTCAGTATTATGCCCTGGAGCCTACTTTGAGAATGAATGAACTGTATGGGTACACTCAGCCACCTACATTTCCATTTAATATGGAGAAACTTATCGCAACAGAGGAACAGGAAGTCAGAGCGTGGAAGTTGAAAAGTTTAGAACAGGCCATGAGGAATTTGCAAGGAATCAGAGGTTATAAGAGTGTTTCTTATAAAGATCTTTGCATGTTCCCAGACATCAACCTTCCTCTCAATTTTAAAATGCCCAAGTTTGAGAAGTATGCATAGCACGAGGATCCCGTGGCACACTTGAGACGTTATTGCAACGAATTAAGGGCTGCAGGAGGAAGGAAGAGCTGCTCATGACTTTCTTTGGCGAGAGTCTTTCTGATATGGATTCAGAATGGTTTATCGATCAAGACATCGACAAGTGGAATAGCTGGGATGAATTAGCTTCTGAGTTTGTGCAACATTTATAGTATAACATCGACCTGATTCCAAAAAAAACTCCTTAGTGAACATGAAGAAGAAAAGCATTGAAGTTTTTGGGGAATACGTGATAAAGTGGCGTGAACAGGCCGCCAGGGTTAAGCTTCCAATGAAAGAAAGTAAGTTGGTAGAGGTTTTCATTCAGGCACAGGATTAGATCTATTTTCAATATTTATTTTCGGCAATAGGAAAGTCTTTTATTGAAGTCCTAAAAATGGGGGAGATGATAGAGGACAGAATCAATACCGGCCGAATAGTGAGTTTTGTCGCATTGAAAGCCACCACATAAGCCATTCAAGGTGGATCTGGCGCATTCGGAGGTAAAAAAAAAAAGGATGTGGCGACTGTCGTAGCTGGAACCCATTCCTATCCTAAAGACCACCTCTCCCCTATCCCCAATCCCAAGCCCAAGTCTACACCCAAGCTCCATTATATCCCCAATCCCAAGCCTATTCCAACACCCTCGTAACCAGTATATAGCGTGCAACCATATGCCCAAACCCTTTCTTACCCGCAATGGCGCACGCAAGCTCCACAAAATTGCCCATCCGCTTCACAAAATTACCAAAACCCCTCCAGACCTAGTTTTCAACCTAGGCCAAAGTATAAGAAAGAAAAGGTGATCAAAAATCAATTCACACCTCTTGGGGAGTCATATGATAGCTTGTTTGATAGGTTGAGAAAGTTGAAGGTCTTAAGCCCAATTTAAGGAAGGCTTTCAAATCCACTGCCGAGGAATCTCGATTATTCTTTAAGGTGTGCGTACTGTTCTGACATACCAGGCCATGATATCAAGAAATGCTGGCATTTAAATAGAGCTATCCAAGATTTAATTGACACAAATCAGATGCTGGTCTAGGCCCCGGAGGGTCCAAACATTAACCAGAATCTGCTGCCAACCCATGCTAAAAACAATATGTTAGAATTGATATATGATAGGAAAAAGTCGTCAAGGTGTTATAAGCTTATCATCAAGATACAGAACATTGGGGAAAAATCGGTGAATGTAGCAGAGTCTTTGAAAGCAATGTCATTGAGCTAGGAAGAAATGAGAGAAGATAAAGCCCAAGAAAGCATAAAGAAACTCCTGATCATAGTGTAAGGTGCCAGAAGATATGTTGATTTATGTTAGGATAAACCTAAGTTGACAGTGGTAGGAGCTCTGAGTAAGCCCATCTTAATGGTGAAAGGAGCACTGACAGCTCTATTGTCCTCAAAACTGGTGACCCAACCTCCGATAGTGATAAAAAAGGGTTCTTTGGAATTATGGGCGGACTGTGATGACCTATCACGAGAAAGAAGTAGTGGAATATGTAGATGAGGTAGGGGGGTTTGACTCGGTCAGGAAGATGCTTCATGCCTGGAAGTTAAGAAAGTCCAAGCCAATTGTGAGTGGACCGTAATCTATCAAAAAGCCTATCACCGTAGAAGCCAAAGAATTTTGAAAAGATGAAATTGCCAGAGTATTTAATAATAGACCAGTTGAAGAAAACCCCTGCTCAAATTTCCCTCTTATCTTTGTTGTTGCACTCCAAGGATCATCGTGATAATTTTACTGAAGGTATTAAATGAAGCATATGTTCCTAGGGAGATTACAGTAAACCAGCTTGAGAAAATGGTTGGAAAAATCTTTGACGTCAATCAAATCAGCTTTTCTGACGATGAATTACCGGTTGAAGGTATAGGGTATAACTGGGGCCTTTACATTATAGTGAAGTACGAAGATTTCTATGTCACTCATGTTATGATTGATGGAGGTTCAAGTGCAAATATTTGCCCTATTTCACTTTGCAAAAGTTGAATATTGGTGCTGAGAGGATCAGGCCCAACAATGTATGTGTCAGGGCTTTCGATGGTGCAAAATCAAACTCCATTGGTGAAATTGAACTAATGTTGATCATAGGGCCTGTTGAGTTCGCCATAAGGTTTCAAGTATTGAATATAGACTCCTCTTACAATCTGTTGTTGGGAAGGCAGTCGATCCACAAGGCCAAGGCGGTTGCATCTACACTGCACCAAATGATTAAGTTTGAGCATGACAGGTAAGAAGTGGTTATTCAGGGTGAAGGAGATTTGTTTGCCTTCGAAGATTCTCCCTTGTATCTTATTGAAGCAAATAACTTAGAAGAGATATTCGTCTATCAAATTTTTGATACAGTGCCAGTGAATCGTATCCTTGAATAACAGGTTATACCGGGACCGCAATTGTCTTCCGCTTCTATCATTATAGTGAGTGAACTTTGGAAATATGAATTTAAGCCAGGAAAGAGTTTGGGAGCATCTCTGGACGGTATAGTTTGTCCCTTATGTCCGAGTGAGAATGTGGGAACGTTTGGTCAGGGTTTTGAGCCCATGGCTGAAGATCTGAAGAAAGCCAAGGGAAGGAAAAAGGAAACATGGTCACTCTCTCACCCAATGCCACTACTCAGTGAATCATTTGTTAAGAGCGTGTCACAAAGCATGTGAAATTTAAAGTTGAATTGGTTGATAACTGCCAGGACCCTTTTTATTGATGTTGATATGGTCCAAAGCAGGAGAAGGTACCAGTATGGCAAACATGGAATTCATAGGTCCAGCTGTCCGGCTCAATAATTGGGAAGTCACTCCTCTCCCCGCCAGGAGGTAGTTTGGTAGTTTATTTTATTTTTCTTTCTATTTATCCGAGTTATTTCAGGGTTGTAATTTGGATTTTAGTTTTTGTATGTTATGTTGACATCTATGTTTAAACCCTTCAATCTTTTTATTTAATGAAATGCAATGTCCCTTTTGTTTCGTGTCTAATATATATATATATTTTTTATACAGTTCTCTTTATGCTTATTCTAATGACATGACATGCATGCGGAATTTCAGCCTAATCTTAAAATCCAAACTAATCAAGATTTAATGAAGTAGGATGGGGAATATGATGAAGAAGAAGCACTAGAATAAATAAGCAAAGAGTTGGAACAGTTTGACGACAAACAGAATCCTAATTTGAATGAGACTGAGCTAATAATTCTAGGGAATCAAGGAGATGTTAAGGAAACTAAAATCAGTGTATATGCTTTGCCACAGCTAAAAGATGGAATGATTCAAGCATTAATTAATTATAAGGATGTTTTTGCATGGTCTTATGATGATATGCCTGGTTTAAGCACTGAATTAGTGGCTCACAAATTTCCAACTGATCTCGCATTCCCTCCTGTCAAAAAGAAGTTGAGAAAGTTTAAAACTGATGTAAGTATTAAAATCAAAGAGGAAATCATGAAAAAACTTGAAGCCAAAGTAATTCGAGTGGCTCGTTAATCCCCTGTGGTTATCCAATGTTGTTCCCGTACCAAAGAAAGATGGAAAAATTTGAGTGTGTGTTGATTACCCATGATTATGAACAGATCAAGTCTGAAAGATTGATTTTCGACCTGCCCAACATCCATATTTTGCCTAGACAACGGTGCTAAATGCGAGGTGTGCCCCTTTTGTGGATTACTATGCCGGATAGCACCAGATCATTATGGATGATGAAGATGCCTTTTATCACACCATGGGGGACCTATTGTTATCGAGTGATGTTGTTCGGTTTGAAGAATACCGGAGTAACATACATGAGAGTCATGACCACTATGTTTCATGATATGATGCATAAAGATATTGAGATCTACGTAGATGATATGATTATTAAATCAAAAATTCAGGCCGACCATGTTAAAGATTTAATAAAGTTCCTTGAAAGGCTTCACAGGTATAATCTCAAACTCAATCCGGCAAAATGTGTATTTGGAGTTTCGTCTGAAAAGCTGTTGGGGTTTGTGGTCAGCCATCGGGGGATTGAATTAGATCTCTCAAAAATCAAAGTCATACAAGATTTGACCCCGCCCAATAATAGGCAGAGGTGATGAGTTTGCTTGGTAGACTGAACTACATTAGTAGGTTTATTGCTCAACTCATAACCACTTGTGAGCCCATATTCAAGTTGCTGAAAAAGAGTGCTGTGATAGAATGGACTGAAGAATGTCAAGAAGCATTCACAGAATTAAAAGATATTTGTCAAATCCGCCTGTACTGGTACCAACGGAGCTGGTAGCCTTTGAGGCCTTTCATTTGTATTTATCAGTCATGGGCAATTCTTTCGGTTGTGTCCTGGGTAAACTTAATGTCACAGGCAAAAAGGAGGAGGCTATTTATTATCTTAGCAAGAAGTTCACCGCATAAGAGGAGGTATACTCTTCTTGAAAGGACATGTTATGCCCTAACTTGGGTAGGACAGAAGTGGAAGCATTATCTCTTATCCTATACTACTTATCTCATCTCCCGCATGGATCTTTGAAGTAAATCTTTTAGAAGCCTATGCCCGACAGGTCGATTGGCAAAGTGGCAAATATT